>OY992524.1:15429010-16629010 GCA_963921215.1 Scoparia ambigualis
AATAGCAACTTGTTTCGCGGAGTGAGGTGGTCGGAAACATATATATTTTGTTTGGGACCCGGGAGATTAATGTCCGTGGTAGCGAGGCCACACTGAAAAAAAAAATCGGTAAACCCAATCGATTTTTCGGTAATATTCACCGCTTTGGTCAGTAAAAATAGAGCCTATTGTCCAAAGAAGTAAAACTAACTGTTAAGTTAGAACAGTAGATTTTACTGTGCATCTGCAACTGTTTTCAGGCCGGTAATTCTAACTGTTTGTAAGACAGTAAATGATAACAGTAATAGTCCTCTTATGAACTGTTTTTTTGTTTTACTGTTATAAACAGTAAAAAAAAAAAAGGTGTCTAACAGTAGGTTTAACTGAACTATGATAGTACTTATAACTGTCATAAAGTTTAAGCTTACAGTTGATTTTACTGTGTTTACAGAGTACGAACTACATAGGACAACATTAATGAGTACTGTGCGATCCAGTAGAACAAACTGTAAGCAACCAGTTCTGTTCATTGTAAGTATACATTAATAGTAACCGTTTCCTCACAGTAACAGGTATCTAAATACACAGTAAGGTATACTTTGGTTGCTCATTAAAATATACCTTGCTGTCCAGTTTGAAGTACCTTCAGATATCAGTTATAATAATTGATAGTACACATTAATAACAACCGTTCCCTCTCAGTTATTTGTACAGTGGAGATACTTAATAGTTACTGTGCGAAAACAGTAACAAATACTGGCTGTCTGGTATTAGATACTGTGAGAATACTTTAAAAGATACTGTGAAGGTCGCTATTAGGAAATGTGGGCTCATTAAGATATACCGTGATTATCAGTTATAACAACTGTGGATCCATTAAAAGAAACTGTGCCTCACAGGTTTAAGTACATAATTCCACAGTAACATGCAATGACCGTGCATTACTTAGTACTGTGCGACTCAGTTACTATAACGTATTGTCACATTAACGGGTACTGTAGAAGCTAAGTTGTAAGTACTGTAAGGGAACTTTATTCCGAACTGTTCATTCGCATTGACAGGTACTGTTACATCACAGTAATTACTGGGTACCCAACCCAGTTATTACTACTGTATAACATTTAAAAAATACAGTAGTAATTACTGTGATGTAACAGTACCTGTCACTGCAAATGAACAGTTCCGAATAAAGTTCGCTTACAGTACTTACAACTGTTCATTCGCAGTAACATATACTGTTACATCACAGTAATTACTGGGTACCCAACCCAGTAATTACTACTGTATACCATTACGAAAAACAGTAGTAATTACTGGGTTGGGTACCCAGTAATTACTGTGATGTAACAGTACCTGTCACTGCGAATGAACAGTTCCCAATAAAGTTCGCTTACAGTACTTACAACTGTTCATTCGCAGTAACATATACTGTTACATCACAGTAATTACTGGGTACCCAACCCAGTAATTACTACTGTATACCATTACGAAAAACAGTAGTAATTACTGGGTTGGGTACCCAGTAATTACTGTGATGTAACAGTACCTGTCACTGCGAATGAACAGTTCCCAATAAAGTTCGCTTACAGTACTTACAACTGTTCATCCGCAGTGGCAGGTACTGTTACATCACAGTAATTACTGGGTACCTAACCCAGTAATAACTACTGTATAACATTACGAAATACAGTAGTAATTACTGGGTTGGGTACACAGTAATTACTGTGATGTAACAGTACCTGTCACTGCGAATGAACAGTTCCGAAAAAGTTTGGTTACAGTACTTACAACTGTTCATTCGCAGTGACAGGTACTATTACATTACAGTAATTACTGGGTACCCATCCCAGTAATAACTACTCTATATCGTAATGCTTGAACATTGCGATATACCGTAATATTGAATACTACGATATACGGTAGTAATTACTGTATATCGTAATATTAAACATTATACAATATACAGTTTTATTTCAGTAGGAATATTAGTAATAAATGCAAAAACTTGTAAAAAGTATACGGATTTATTTTTAATAATTATTATTTTAAATATTAGATTATAATTACATTAATGTACTATAATTAATTTTTAATTAATGAACAAGTTAGAAGTAAGTTAATAAATGTCAGTATCTATAGTCTTCTTCCGCTGCGATATTCTGTGATATTGCGAGAGAAAAACAATATTTTGTTTTTAGGTTTGGTGTGTTCCTCCTCACTACCGCCACACCTCTCTTTATTCTCCCTCTTTCTGTTACTTTGGTACTTTCAGTAAGTTTTCCTCTCTCTCTTCGGCAATCATTTATCCACGACTCGGCGGCGTCGGATCAATTTCGGGAAGAAAGAGAGCACCACAGTAAAAGAAAGAAAGAACGTTTGGAGAGGTGTGGTGGTGGTGAGGAGGAACACACCACATCTAAAAAACAAAATACTGTTTCTCTCTCTTAATTTTATTTATATTAACAGATTATATTATGATATCGCAGCGGAAGAAAGCTATAGTCTAAGATCCGAGTATAGAACGACCTTTACCGGGCCGGTTAATGTATGAAAAGTATTTTATATCAAATTAATATGTTAAAAAATATATCGCGAGTGGGTAGGCTGAAAAATTTCAGTCCAGTACCTATTATAAATAATTAAACAAATAATGTACTGGTTTGGTGTGTGTCTTTGTAAATATTTAATTAATCAATTATACTGGACTGAAACTTTTCAGCCAACCCACTCTCAATATATTTTTTAACATATTAAATTTGACAAAAAATATTTTTATTCATTAAACGGGCCCGGTGAAGGTCGTTGTATACTCGGATCTTCTACTACTATGAATAAAAGTATGACTATAACATTTTAACTTACTGCGTACATAAAAGGTACCTACACCTGCAACCTATTTAATATTTAAACATAAATTATAATCAAGATTAGACTTAATTACTATGCTTCTAAGAAAAATGCCTTCTGGCAAAAAGTGTACCTACCTACATGGCTATCACAATACGACTCCGCTCTTGCTGTGTGACGCGTGACGACCAGAAAGCGCGGCGGCTCGTTTTGATCACCTTGCAGCGTTACGGAGGTCACGGAGGTGACATGCGTCGCTCAGCAAGAGCGGAGTCGTATTGCGGTGAGCGAAGCGAACACATCAACTTAGATGGGTATCGTTTTCGGTCAACTGAAACACATAGATTACGAAAAAGATGTCCATTTTGAAATCCAAGATGGCTGACATTATTTAATCGCAAAATTTACACATTGATTTCGATTTAGACAAAATTTAAGACTAGGCTAGGTACGTCCATGGCAACTTAACTAAAAAAATCTCTACTAACACAATAACCGCGAGCTGCTTGCAGCTCGCCCACATAATTATAAAAAAAACTAATTTTTAAATAAAACGTAAAAAAAAAGCTTTTGTGAAAGTATTGCCATTTTCATATTTCCTTTATGTATTGACAGAGAAGTTTAAACACATTAAAAAATCACTTTTTGTGATACTCCTCCATCAATAAAAGATAACAAAACGGAAATACTTTTGAAATAATGTACAAAATATTCGCCAATAATTTAAACAAAAAAAAATTTTTTTTACTAAAAATGACGCTAAATTAAGCGAGATAGAGAGTTGCGCGCTGGTAGCGCAATATTAAGTTATGGCGAGAGGTCCGCGCACGATGTGCATTGTGTATGACTAATATTAATGTTAAACTAATATTTTTAAAAACACTTACTCAATTGTATATTTTATATAAGTATAATATGTAGTCATACAAAATGTACATACTGCGCGGACGTCTCGCCATAACTTAATATTGCGCTTCCAGCGCGCAACGCTCTCCCTCGCTTAATTTAGCGTTATTTTTAATATTCCAGTTACATTTGTGTCTTAGTATTAAAATATAATACAAAAATTTATAAAATATATATTTAGACAGTCGGAAAATTGAGTCAGTTCGCGTCCGCTGTTTAATATAATAATTTTAGAATAAATAGTGACAGTGCAGTGTACCAAGTGAAGACGTAGGTATGTGATTGATCAAACCACTAAGGAACTTTTAATAAAATTATAACTTATAATTTTCATACATTTAATTACCACGTTTTAAAACTAACTACGACACTGTTGAAAGTTTAAAAAGGTCCTTAGAATAAATATTATCAAGAATAAATCACGTCGTGTTAAGGAAAGCCGTGAATTGTATGAGAAAACGCATAAACTCGTGAATAATTCAAGAAAATATTTACCATTTTGAACATCAATTATTTAACTGTCTGGCACAGACACTTCTGGTGCTAAATTAAGTACATAACAGTTGGATATTATTTTCAACAGCATTACTTGTAGAGCATTCACAATGAGCATCATAATAAGTTGATGAGCACAGCCGTGCGATTCTCTAAGCTAAAGCCTTGATAGCTGCGGCTGCCGCAGCGCTGAGAAATGACTCTGTCTCTTTCATATTCATAGAATTGGAAAGAGACAGCAGATCACAGCCATGCGCGCAGCGTCTATGTGTCGCTTAGAGAATCGCATAGCTGTCTATATTCATTAGACTGTGAGGTTGTGGTGGTCGCGGTAGCTAGCGTACAGTGATTTTTTAAGAAATGTCGACGGAAAGAATTAAACAGATGGTATAAGGTCGAGAACAACCATTTTCAACGCAGCGATATTGATCAATGCTATTGGGATTGCTATGTCAGAAAATGTATAAATTACACGTTGCAAAAACTGCCAAACAGGCAAGCATTCAATAGGATATTCCAAATTGAGAGCCCAAATTATCTTGAAACACGTATCCACAGCCTTGATACCTAATGTTTGGCATTTCTTATACAATATTGTCGACAATCACATACCTGGCTGAAATTTTATTCAGAGTGCCTGCAATTATTATGTATGGCTGAATTGTTAACCTTACATGTAAAAACTTTTCCTGGCGTGTTTGCTGCTGTTCTTGAAGCTTTAGCTCTTCTTCAATATGTAGGATAAAGTTTTTTCTTTATATAAGAAGGTCCAAGTATATGCGGAATTAGCAGAAGAACCGCAAGATTGCTCGTCTCAGGATCTGGGTCTGAAAAATAAAAGTAATCATTTAGTAAGTAATTAAAAAATATCTTCGAAAAAATATTTTATTGTTTTGTATAGTGCATAGTTTTCATATCTGTACTAAAATTATAAAGAGGTAAGATTTGTGTTTTTGAATTAAATAAATAAAATAAATCTTTCCTACAATCACACCAATTATCTAGCCCAAGAGAAGCTTCGAAGAAACTCGTTAAATGGTTACTAGACAACGGATAAACATACTTAAAATACTTAAATACATACTTATTATAGATAGAAAACACCCAGACCCGAGACAATTTAGAAAAACAATAATTTCTGAATTGACCCGACCGGGGATCGAACCCGGGACCTCAGAGATGGTGACACCATGAAAACCGGTGTGCAAACCACCCGACCAAGGAGGTCGTCATGTATGTATGTAACGAATAAACTTAAAAACTACTGAACCAATTTAAAAAATCTTTTACCATTAGAATGCTACATTATCTCTGAGTACATAACATAAGTAATATATTTATTAAAATAAATGTCCACCCGTGTGAAGCCGGGATGGACCGCTAGTTTTAAAATATTTTTTTAAATAAATTACTCACGAATTAAAAAAAAATCATTAAAACCGACTGCGTTTTAAAATATATAGTAGGTAACTGAAAAGTGATAAACAAGCTGTCAATTCTACAATAGAAAATGTAAATGTAAAATGTTTGTAATGTGCATGTATGTATATTTGTAACTCTTTCATGCTAAAACGGCTGGACGGATTTTGATGAATTTGATAAGGAGACAACTTAAACGTGTTGGATTAACACAGTGTAGGCTACTTTTATGCCTGGTAAGCTCGATTAACACCGCGGGGCGTAGCTTGTCTAGTAGGTAATTAAATAAAAATTACACAAGAACAACTCACCACGAGCAAGTTGTTTCAACTCTGCCAGGTGTGTGTTCTTTCTTGCGATCTTGTCAAATGCTGCAAGCAACTTTACTTTGAGCAGAGGGAATTTGTCATCGAATGAGGTTTCGTTTCCTGGGTACCATGCATGGAAGTCGGCAATTAGCTGAAACCGAAATTACTGTGATATTAGGAACCTATATTATATTGTATTATATTATATTAAGATTTTTTAGTAAACTATTGTATAATTTTATGTAGGTAATGGCCCTCGTGGATCTTGATTAACTTAATCTTATTTCGTTCGGCCAATTTGGTTTAATGAGGTGACAAACATAAACAGACACAAACTTTAATAATGTGATAAATACATACCAAGGTCTAATACAGGGAAATTCCTGGATGTACGATTCGTTTTCATTTGATAAAATGCGTTTTAGTCGTTCCTTGTTAGTTTTGTCAAATTTTTCTGCACATAAACTGTAATCGTGAACATTGCTTTTTAGCCATTCTATAATTTCCTGTATCTCCTGGTTAGTGTCGTTGTCATTGTCAGCAGCAATCAAGTCATCGAAATGTGTTGTAGACCTCTCGCTAGATGAACTGGTAGATGGTTTCGGTGTTAATACTTTTTCAAGTGAACGACGTGCCCGTGGTTCAAAGACTTTGTTGCGTCGATACTTTGCCTTTAAATTGGTAATGGCATCAAAGAGTCGACCGTGAGCCCGTCCCAATGACCCATTGGGTTTCGTATAATAAATGCTGCTATTCTCTTTGGGAAACACTTTCTCTGTAAGTAAAACAAGTACATAGATAAAAAATGTAGGAAGGTAGGAGTCGCTACGCAATTCTACTATATTTATAGATATATCGAATATATATTAAGAATATACCTACATCGATATTTAAAATGGATTCACTAACTGATTAAAGTTTGCACGGCGATTGAGCTAAAGCTTCGCCCAAGCACTAAAAATATTTGGCTGATACAGGGTCCTTATGAATAGTGTTAATTGATAGATAACTTACATCGAGATATAGGGACATGGATCTGCATGACGACGAGGTGCTTGGTGACGATAATGCCGAAGTTATTGGTGAATTTGTAAGTCCACCAACATTCTCTCCGTACACTTCCACAAGGTTTTCAAGATTGTCATAAATCTGTAAAATAAAAACAAATTATGTTCACAAAAAAAAAGATTCCAAGGCGTGCCCATATTTTTATACATAAATTAAGACCGGGTGTCGCGAAGGCGTTGCATAAAAAATACACTCTAATTTGTTTTCACTAACTGACGGCAAACATTGCTATCAAAAAGAGATATAAAGTATTTTTAGGATAAAAAAAACATTAATTTTTGTATGGAGCTGGATTTCTGTTGTCTAATAAAAAAATAACCTCGAAACCTTATTTTTTTGGAATTTTTTTAATCTCTTTTTGATAGCAATGTTTTCCGTCAGATTGTGAAAAAAAGTTAATTTTGCTTAAAATTTTTTGTAAGTCCTGCACCCCTTTTTGACTTAACCATGCTGTGTGCTTACATCGGAATTTAGTTTGGAAGCCTTCCACTTCTGAAGCGCTCTTCTAAATTTGGCTTGAGGGCCAATAGCTGGTAATAGCTGGTAGTAGCACCCGGATTTGCTGATCATCGAGCAAAGACAGCGCCTCTATGTCAACTTCATGTTCTTGAATAACAAACATTTATAATTAATTACAGTCTTGCATACAGAATAATACATATATACAGGCAGCGGCACCCACAGCAATCTCAACACAAATTTTTATAAGTAAAATTTATTAGTAAGTAGTTATTAGTAATATTACATTTTACCTCATGCCCAATTTACACGTATTAAGTAGTTTAGTGGTTAACTAAATTTTAACTAAATTTTAAGTGACTTAAATTTAAGTGTGTGTCCATACATATTTAAGTAGTTAAGCTCTTTAGTTCACTCAAGAAGGACGATCAACAACGTAATGAAGTCGTAAATTCTGTGCTTAAATAATGGCTCTGTGTGGTCAGCACATTTAGCCAGTGTCAAGTAAGATATTAAAGTGAATATTTTTTTTGCATAAACTAGA
The DNA here is from genome assembly GCA_963921215.1 of Scoparia ambigualis. Classification (NCBI taxonomy): domain Eukaryota; kingdom Metazoa; phylum Arthropoda; class Insecta; order Lepidoptera; family Crambidae; genus Scoparia; species Scoparia ambigualis. Next base: position 15,437,036 of record OY992524.1, read on the forward strand.
TGATAATGAAAATGAGTGATTATGAACGTTTAAAAAATTAACCAAACCCAAACCAAACCCCTTCAGACTTAATAAAGAATTAATTACAGTCTTGCATAGAGAATAATACATATATACAGACAGCGGCACCCACAGCAATCTCAACACAGATTTTCATTAGCAAAATTTTTTAGTTATTTTACATTTTACCATATGTCCGATTTACACGTTTTAAGTAGTATTGAGATCTCACACGGATTTCTTGAGAGAATATGAAAAGTGATGTTGCACGGTTTTGTTTTATTTGCCAACACGTTGACACAGCAAGCGGTTAACGTCCCAGAGACGTTTGCAATTTTGCATGTGCCGGGAATCACAAGACTACTGATCAAACTGAATTCAGAAAGCCATTCCGGCTGTGTGAGGCCAGCCTAAATTGTGTCTGTCCAAACATGTCAAGTGACAAGCCCTGCCCACCAACTTAACCGAAAAATAGACAAAATTCTATTTTAGCTCTTTAGTTGTTAACTTAACTTACTTAATACGTCTATATCGGGCATTACGCACTCAACTGACTGTGCAGTAAGCAAGCTCGCAACACAGTCATGTAAACAGTTCAAACCTGTCAAGCTACTGACTGCACAGTGCACGAGTACTTACAATCCGCGTCACGAAAGATGAGACCTGACGGATCACGTGGTTCGACTTGCGCAGAGAAATCGTCTACCTACTGCGCAAGTCAAATTAGTGGTGTCCCAGGTCCCAGGTTTATCCGACTGTGTAGCGTACCTACATGTAGGTACAAGTATAAACTAGCCATGCCATTCTAACCTAGACATAACAAACGCCACAGAGGTGCAATGGAACCAAGCAAACCCATTCCCAACTTAAAGGAAGATTCATATTATGGCAGATTCACACATCCATAAGTAAGTAAGTAAAACTTACTTACTTACTTATGGATGTGTGAATCGGCCATAATACCGTGTCCACGGGGGACACATTTAGGATAATCTGAATCTCCACAATGTGAAAAATAACACAAGAAGCTTTCCATAATATAGTGTGTAGGTTATTATTATTACCATTAAACTCTCTTAGACGTGAATGAATGGACTCCAACAAGTTAAGTCATCTCTGTAACATAAAATCTTATTAAATTTGGCCATAATATTGGTAGGAACGTACGCTGCAAAGTACCTACTTACCAGTCACTTACCAATAAATTGGTCGAGATATTTCTCAAAGCCCCACTCTTTAAATAAAAGTTCCATGGTTCCTTTTCACACGTGGTACACTGCTTTGTCACTATTTAATTTTTTTCGCGAATTGCGACTATACTTTACAGCGGGCGCGAACTGACTAGCTTCAGATTGTGGCGCGTGCGAGCTAGGGATGCCCGATCTTAATCGATTCACGGCAATACAATCTGCCGATTTTTTTTATCGATTCAACAGGAACGATCTTTGCTCAGATCGAATCGTATGCTTGGAAGATCGTATGAAAAAATCGTATCAATCAAATACAAAAATAATGCAAACTACACGATACTTATGATCTTTGGCAACACTAACACTTCAGCGGAGACGATGTATCTACAACGGTTACGTATCATAAATTCGAAATTTGCCTGTACGAATTTTTTTGGCCGAAAACGTTTTGTAATTTTTTGTTTTCCATAACATCTTCCAAAAGAAAAAAAGTAGTTTTGATAATCGGCTAATAGTTTTTCTGGAAAATTAAACGTTTGTATGATAAGTTTATGGATTAACAAAATTATGTAAAATCTGGTATTTAAAACTTCCTCATACCGTTCTCGAACAATTGTAATTCGTACAGGAAAGTTTCGAATTTAGGATCTACAACAAAGTAAGATTACCTACACCTATTTGTTGAAATAGTCTCGAGTTACGTACATAAGTAAGACTGCCGTGAGTATGAAATGAAATGAAGATAGACCTGAATTAATATTTGTTTATTTTATACCGCCGCAAGAACATCATAGGTAATTTTGTTCATTGTAGATAGTACTACGATTGAATACGGAGTGTTTTAATTTGTAAGCGTGACATGTCAACAATGTCATATTCATATTCATATCCATTTATTCCACTTAAATTTGTAACAAAAAGTACAATAACATACAGAAATATGTTTGTGTTAGAAAGGTGTTATGCTAGTCACAAATTTACTTTTTCAAGGCATTGGGAAAACATGGTTAGATAATTTAATTATTAAATTAATAAATTTCGTTTTAAGACTGATTTATAAGTAATGTTAAAGGTGGCACAAGCTCATCTACGCAATAAACTATCAGTGATCCTGGGATTTCGTCATGTACACAAGTGTTATTGCGTTTTATTTTTAATATAAATCGTAATGACATCGAAACTCGAGACGAGGTGAGTAGGTACATCACTAATTAACGATGCAACGTGCGGCCGCGGTTAGACAGTTATTTTAAATGTTTTGCTATGCTATGATTCTAATGTTTTAAACAGTTATGGCGGAAGGCCATAAAAATACCTTTCTTTTGTTTAGGTACTTTAGTTAAGCAGAGATGCAAAATTGCTCTTGTTACCTACCTAAAAGAAACAGTAGGGTCTGGTACCTCAATGGGTCTGATATAACTTACCCAAAATGCCAAATATGTACCTACCTACTAACCTAGCGGAGTCTGATAAATCTGGAGTACCTAGATGCATCGGGTAGGTAGGTAATATCAGTGCTCCGTCACTCGCGCTCAGATTTGGGTTAGGTAATTATACTTAATAGTTTTAATTTCACACATAAGTTAGCAAGATGTAGCAAGTAGGTACCTACTTACTAGAGTATTGACTTCAATGATTTTATTGTTTTATGAGCTAGTTCGAGACACTTTTTTTTCTCTTGGGCACCGACAGAAACGATAGAACTGATAGAAATAGTTTTTCGGGTGTATAAATTTGTTGTGGTAGGTAGGTAGGTTGTACTTTCCCATTCGGCACAATACACGACTTGTAGAAAGATTAATTCTCCAGTTTCATAAAGCTTAACACTTAGAACGCGCCGCCACTACACAATAGAAATTCTTTTCATTGTACACTTGATCAGTGCGCTGCCGCAGTTGAAAGGTTAAAACAACAATATTCATATGACTTCGTCGTCAAACTTACTACTTATACTTAACTATGTAGGTGTGACGGAGTCATGTCAATGGAGCCATGACGTTGATGAGCGTTTTCAAACTTTAAAATTAGATTTTATACCAATTACCTACTGGAAGAAATATTAGTACTTAACATTCGATTTATTATTTATCAGCCAATACGTAAGAATTATTTCCCAATAGTAGGTAATCAAATAGCCTATTGGCTAAGTAGGTAACTACGTAGTACCTACCTAGCACAAATCGAAAACTCATCAATCATGATGTAGGTATGTTATACAGCTTTAACATGAGCCCACAACAGCAAATTGTTATGAATATTTTAGAGGTAACAACATCACGCGTGAACGGCTGGACCTTTATTACTTTGTTGTTTGTTATTGTCAGGAGAAGGTTCTTATTAAAGAAATTTTTTTTTTCTTTTTAAATTCTAATTCTATATTCATAATTAAATTAATTAATTAACAGGACAACGTCTGTAGGGTCAGCTAGTTATTTATAAATTTTATATCACATAGGTACAAGCTTTTATTTAACTAGCATGTATATTTGTTCGGGTGAAATCTTGCAACTCAATTTTGAAGCAGATTATCTTCAACCGATTGAGCTGAAATTTTGCATACCTGTGAAAGTCGCCTGACAATGCAATTATGATGACATGGTGGTGATCTGGATGATGGTACTGGAAGGTGGCCATAATAACTTCGCAATGAAAGAACACAACCTCATCGAGTTTGGGCTCGTTTGAATCGTCTTGACGAATAGTTTGTCTTTCAATGGTAACCAGGGTCTGATGATGGAGCTGGAAGGTGGTCATAGGAACTCTGTAATGAAACGACGCAACCCCATCGAGTTTCGGCTCGTTTCATTCGTCTTGACGAGTACTTTGTTTTCAAACTTTTACAGGGTCTGATCTGATGATGGAGCTGGAAGGTGGTCATAGGAACTCAGTAAAGAATCGACGCAACCCCATCGAGTCTAAGCTAGTTTGATTCGTATTGACGAGTACTTTGGTGCTAGATGGTAACCAGAGTCTGATAATGGAGCTGGAAGATGGCCGTAGGAACTCAGTAATTAAACGACATAACCCCATCGAGTATGGGCTCGTTTGATTCGTCTTGACGAGTACTTTGGTGCTAGATGGTAACCAGAGTCTGATGTAAGGTGGCCATAGAAACTCAATAAGTAATTAAACGACATAACCCCATCGAGTATGGGCTCGTTTGATTCGTCTTGACGAGTACTTTGGTGCTAGATGGTAACCAGGATCTGATGATGGAGCTGCAAGGTGGCCATAGAAACTCAGTAATTAAGCGACACGACCGCGTCGAGATTGATTTGTCTTAATGGGTAGACCGTTTTTGATAGGTGGCGAGTGGTGGTGGTTTGGTGGACGTAAATAAATTCTGTATACCTACCTACACGTTCAATGAGTTGAACAGATGAAAAACGTGTCCAGGGATGACTAAAAAGTAAAAAAAAGTAAAAACCTTTCTTTTATTTGTATGCGCTAAAAAGAAAAAAAAACTTTTACTATTCACTTGAAACGTCATTATACAATTTATATTACTTATATAAAAGGCTAAGTAAATACGAGAACATACTTAAATCTCGCGACGACCTTTTATATCGTATAAATTGTATTGTAATTACACAATTTTCACGTGTTTTCCTTTTAGCACATCTAAATAAAAGCTTGTTTTTTAAAAATATGTAAAAATAAATTAAGTTTTTTAGGTAATATTTGCCCAAAACCAAACACGCTTATATCAGATGGAAAAGAGAATCCTATCTATTGTGATTTTAAACTAAACTGTTTAATTCCTTACAGTATGCTACAGAAACTGTTCAGAAGCAGTAAAAATAACTGCTTCGATATTAGTAATACTTAAAAGAAACTGCTTGTATCAGTAAACGCTACATGTTCAAACAGTTGATATTAACTGTTTAGTTCCTTACGTGTGCTACAGAGACAGTTCAGAATCATTAAAAATAACTGCTACGATATCAGTACAGCCTAAACACGGCAATACTTAAAAGAAACTGCTTGTATCAGTAAACGTTACGTAATCGAACACTTATTTTTAACTATTTAGCTCCTTACCGCGTGCTACAAAAACTGTTTAGAAGCATTAAAAATATCTGCTTCGATATCAGTAATACTTTAAAGAAACTGCTTGTATCAGTAAACGTTACATGTTCAAACAGTTTATATTAACTGTATATTTCCTTACAGTATGCTACAGAAACTTTCCAGAAGCAGTCAAAATAACTGCTACGATATCAGTACAGCCTAAACACGGCAATACTTAAAAGAAACTGCTTGTATCAGTAAACTTTACATGTTCTAACAAATAATTTTAACTATTTAGCTAAGGAGCTAAATAGTTAAAATTAACTGTTTGAACATGTTAAAAAAAACTGCTTGTATCAGTAAACGTTACATATTCAAACAGTTGATATTAACTGTTTAGTTCCTTATAGTATGCTACAGAAACTGTTCAGAAGCAGTAAAAATAACTGCTACGATATCAGTAAAGCCTAAACACGGCAATACTTAAAAGAAAATGCTTATATTAGTAAACGTTACATGTTTAAACAATTAATTTAAGCTATTTAGCTCCTTACTGTATGCTTCAGAATCTGTTTTGAAGCAGTAAAAATAACTGTTTTGATATCAGTAATACTTAAAAGAAACTGCTTGTATCAGTTAACTTTACAAGTTTAAACAGTTGATATTAAATGTTTATATCCTTACAGTATGCTACAGAAACTGTTCAGAAGCAGTGACATTAACTGCTTCGATATCATTAAAGCTTAAACACGGCAATACTTAAAAGAAACTGCTTGTATCAGTAAACGTTACATGTTAAAACAGTTAATTTTAACTATTTAGCTTCTTACCGCATGCTACAAAAACTGTTCAAAATCATTCAAAATAACTGCTTCGATATCAGTAATACTTCAAAGAAACTGCATGTATCAGTAAACGTTACATGTTTAAACAGTTGATATTAACTGATTATTTCCTTACAGTATGCTACGGAAACTGTTCAGGAGCAGTAAAAATAACTGCTTCGATATCAGTACAGCTTAAACAAAGCAATACTTAAAAGAAACTGCGTGCATCAGTAAACTTTACGTGTTCAAACAGTTAGTTTTAGCTATTTAGCTCCTTACTGTGTGCTACGGAAACTGTTCAGCAGCAGTAAAAATAACTGCTTTGATATCAGTAATACTTAAAAAAAACTGCTTGTAACAGTAAACGTTACATGTTCAAACAGTTGATATTAACTATTTAGTTCCTTACAGTACGCTACAGAAACTGTTTAAAAGCAGTTTAAATAACTGCTACGATATCAGTAAAGATTAAACACGGCAACCCTTAAAAGAAACTGCTTGTATCAGTAAACGTTACAGGTTCAAACAGTTAATTTTAATTATTTAGCTCTTTACCGCGTGCTACAGAAACTGTTCAGAAGCAGTTAAAATAACTGCTTTGACATCAGTAATACTTAAAAGAAACTGCTTGTATCAGTTAACTTTACATGTTTAAACAGTTGATATTAAATGTTTATATCGTTACAAAATGCTACAGAAACTGTTCAGAAGCAGTAAAAATAACTGCATCGATATCATTAAAGCTTAAACACGGCAATACTTAAAAGAAACTGCTTGTATCAGTAAATGTTACATGTTAAAACAGTTGATATTAACTGTTTAGTTCCTTACAGTACGTTACAGAAACTGTTCAGAAGCAGTATAAATAACTGCTACGATATCAGTACAGCCTAAACACGGCAATACTTAAAACAAACTGCTTGTATTAGCAAACGTTACATGTTTAAACAATTAATTTAAGCTATTTAGCTCCTTACTGTATGCTTCAGAATCTGTTCTGAAGCAGTAAAAATAACTGATTTGATATCAGTAATACTTAAAATAAACTGCTTGTATCAATAACATTACCTGTTTAAACAGTTGATATTAACTGTTTAGTTCCTTACAGTACGCTACAGAAACTGTTTAGAAGCAGTTTAAATAACTGCTACGATATCTGTAAAGATTAAACACGGCAACACTTAAAAGAAACTGCTTGTATCAGTAAACGTTACAGGTTCAAACAGTAAATTTTAACTATTTAGCTCTTTACCGCATGCTACAAAAACTGTTCAAAAGCATTCAAAATAACTGCTTCGATATCAGTAATACTTAAAAGAAACTGCATGTATCAGTAAACGTTACATGTTTAAACAGTTGATATTAACTGATTATTTCCTTACAGTATGCCACGGAAACTGTTCAGGAGCAGTAAAAATAACTGCTTCGATATCAGTACAGCCTAAACAAAGCAATACTTAAAAGAAATTGCTTGCATCAGTAAACTTTACGTGTTCAAACAGTTAGTTTTAGCTATTTAGCTCCTTACTGTATGCTACGGAAACTGTTCAGCAGCAGTAAAAATAACTGCTTTGACATCAGTAATACTTAAAAAAAACTGCTTGTAACAGTAAACGTAACATGTTCAAACAGTTGATATTAACTATTTAGTTCCTTACAGTACGCTACAGAAACTGTTTAGAAGCAGTTTAAATAACTGCTACGATATCAGTAAAGATTAAACACGGCAACACTTATAAGAAACTGCTTGTATCAGTAAACGTTACAGGTTCAAACAGTTAATTTTAATTACTTAGCTCTTTTCCGCGTGCTACAGAAACTGTTCAGAAGCAGTTAAAATAACTGCTTTGACATCAGTAATACTTAAAAGAAAGTGCTTGTATCAGTTAACTTTACTTGTTTAAACAGTTGATATTAAATGTTTATATCCTTACAAAATGCTACAGAAACTGTTCAGAAGCAGTAAAAATAACTGCTTCGATATCATTAAAGCTTAAACACGGCAATACTTGAAAGAAACTGCTTATATCAGTAAACGTTACATGTTAAAACAGTTAATTTTAACTATTTAGCTCTTTACCGCATTTTACAAAAACTGTTCGAAAGCAGTAAAAATAACTGTTTTGATATCAGTAATACTTAAAAGAAACTGCTTGTATCAGTAAACGTTACATGTTCAAACAGTTGATATTAACTGTTTAGTTCCTTACAGTACGTTACAGAAACTGTTCAGAAGCAGTATAAATAACTGCTACGATATCAGTACAGCCTAAACACGGCAATACTTAAAACAAACTGCTTGTATTAGTAAACGTTACATGTTCAACAATTAATTTAAGCTATTTAGCTCCCTACTGTATGCTACAGAAACTGTTCAGAAGCAGTAAAAATAACTGCTTTGATTTCAGTAATACTTTTAAAAAAAAGGCTTGTATCAGTGCACGTTTCATGTTTAAACAGTTGATATTAACTGTTTATTTCCTTACAGTATGCTAAAGAAACTGTTCAAAAGCAGTTTAAATAACTGCTTTGATATCAGAAAAGCCCGAACATCGCAATACTTGAAAGAAACTGCTTGTATCAGTAAACGTTACATGTTCAAACAGTTGATTTTTACTGTTTAGCTTCTAACAGTTTGCCACAAAAACTGTTTAGAAGCAGTAAAAGTAACTGCTACAATATCAGTAAAGTCTGAACACAGCAAGACTTGAAAGAAACTGCTTGTATCAGTAAACGTTATTGTAAAAACAGTTGTTATTTACTGTTTAGCTCCTAACTGTATGCTACAGAAACTGTTCAGAAACAGTAAAAGTAACTGCTACGATATCAATAAAGCTCATGAACTCGGCAATACTAAAAAAACTGTTTGTTTTAGTAAACGTTAATGTTCAAACAATTGAAATTACTGTTTCACTCATTACTGTATGCTACAATAACTGTTTAGAAGTCAGTAAGAATAACTGCTGCGATATCAGTAAAGCTCTGAAAAGGGCAATACTTAAAAGTAACTGTTTGTTTCAGTGAACTTTAATGTTCATACAATTGAAATAACTGTTTAGCTCTTTACTGGATATGCCCATTTAAGAGTACTGTCAGTAATCAATTACGTCAACATAAAAATAAGTTTACTTAACCGTTTTTTTTTTTACTGTACATGAACAGTTAAAAGTCCCGTTTTATTTTTTTCAGTGTATAAAGTAAAAAAAGAAAACATAATTTCGACGTATCATAATTTGAGTTAAACTCAATCTAAAACTTAATACAAACTACATAATAATGCACGTAATGTTACCATTATTTGTACACTTTTTGCAGAATTCCCCTTGGTTCTTAACCCTAGAACGTGCAATGGGAACCTTTAATGGGTCTAAAGTGCCCCGGGCAAGGTGAGCGAGAGGCAATCGCTTATCGATGTTTGACAATTTGTGGCTTGAACACTGCACAGCCCTGCAGTTACATGTTTAGTATGAAGCGATTGTAGACCTTATGACTAAAGAACGAAGGTAGATAATGGAAAAAAGCTATTGGAGAATAAACATTATGTCATTTACAATTCTATTTTTATATCGATAAAAAAGTTTCTTATTTTAGTTTTGGTAGAAATATACATATATTCACAGTTTCACGATTATTATCCTCAAAGGGTTATTCAGAGACTAATCAATGAGTGCCACAGAAACAATACGCTGCCATAGTCTACTTTTCACCAAATAGCGACTGCACATGTGCTCAGCGTGATATGAGGTGTACTCATCGCCGCTCTATGCTGTTGTATGTATGTGCAGTCTTTAGTCCATTAGTCGCATTTTTACGACACTCAAGGGAAAAGATAAGTTGGTAGTATAATAAATATTAGGTAAAGAGCCGCCAGTTACACAGCTCCTTTTGTGAAGTATTTTATTCCGAATTTCAGACGGGTGAAGCCTTAGGCGGTAGGAGTATAGTCGGCATATAAAAAGCCAACTATCGACCTATTGCTGTCACCTCTGTCCTTTGCAAGGTTTTTGAGCGAATCGTAAACAGACAACTCATTCGCTACATAGAAGATCACTCCCTGATTCATGATCGACAATACGGGTTCAGACCGAAACGATCAACGGGTGTTCATAACACACCTGTGGGGTGAAGCAATGGACAAGCATGGAGAAGCACTGGCTGTTAGCCTGGACATCTCCAAGGCTTTCGATCGAGTTTGGCATCGTTCGCTTCTCTCCAAGCTTTCGTCATACGGCTTGCCACCTCGCCTATGCGATTGGGTCGCGGGGTTCCTGCATGAGCGCAGCATTCGCGTACTCTGCGAAAGTAGTGCCTCACAGTCTCTGTAGGTGAACGCCGGAGTGCCGCAGGGTTCTATAATATCGCCCACGCTGTTCCTTCTGCATATCAATGATATGTTATCCTTGGGTAACATTCATTGCTATGCAGACGACAGTACAGTACATCGGCGTTATTTGGGTCACCCTGCGGCAAAGCAGGCCGATGTAGTAGAGTCGAGACGGAAGATTGTCATTGAGCTGGACGAGGAGTTAGACCGCATTTATAAATGGGGCTCTGATAACCTGGTCCAGTTCAATGCCAAAAAAACACAGGTCTGCGCTGTCACTGCTAAAAAGTCCGCATTTCTCCCCCAACCCTCCTTCCAGAGCAACCTATTACCCATCCAGACTGGTCTCAGTCTCTTAGGTATGGACATACACAGCGACCTCAACCCGAAGAGCTATATTGACAGCATTATAACCACAGCCTCACGTAAACTCGGAATCCTGAACAAGGTGAAGCGGTTCTTCACGCCGGAGCAACGTTGTCTTTTGTATAAGACTCAGGTGCGCTCCTGCGTGGAGTATTGCTCTCATCTTTGGGACGGATCCGCCAAGTACTTGCTCGAAGCTCTTGACAGGTTGCAAAGACGTGCTGTCCGTATTATCGGTAACTATGACGTTACGATTAGTCTGGAGCCGTTACAGCTACGTAGGGACATTGCTTCCCTTAGTGCTTTCTACCGCCTTTACCACGGTGAATGCTCTGAGGAGCTCTTTGACCTCATCCCTCCCTCTCCTTTCCTTTTCAGATCGACGCGTGCAGGTCTTAGAAGCCACCCTCATACCGTGCTGACCATTAAGACACGTACCAAAAAGTTTGGACAATCGTTCTTTTGCCTAACTGCCCGTATGTGGAATGCGCTTCCCGCACACGTGTTTCCTTCCTCTTTCTCTCCCGGGTTATTTAAGCGGGGCGTAAAAAAGCATTTATGCAGGCCGCCATAGTGAGAGCGTTCGGCATAGCGTGGTAGCGCTGTGATGAACGCTTTCACTTCTTGGGCTTCACTGGCTGCTTTTCATCAGGCAGAGTGAAGCCATTATAGCGTGCCACAATAAAAAAAATAAAAAAAAAGCTTTTATTTCCAATACAGTAAAGTTCATATTGGGTTAGCACAATCAAAACGGTCATAATCACAAGTGTTAGTAAAACGAGTAGGTAATTTATGAAATCATTTTGGTTTTCTTGTAAACAAAAGCCTAAACAATTCCATTTGTGTAAGAAACAATCATGTAAAATGAAATGTCAAGAAAATTGCGCAGATATCGTTTGATAAAAAAAAAGTAAAAAAATAAGGTATTTCTTTCGATTGAAGGCGCCATGATGACGATTAACGGTGTGCTGTTTCTTAAGATTGTGTGCTACGCCAGCGATGCTATACTACCACAATGCGATAAACTGTTATCTTATATTACGTATGCGTAAAATAGACAATGTGCATTTTAGGTGTAAGTAATTCGGAGACGTTTACTATGTCAGGTCACTCTTAACCAAAAAGGGTATTCTTACCCTAGACCGGCGTACATTAATAAACAATTTATTTTAATCCGCTACGGCTAAGCACTAGGCCTTCATCTTAGCTGATGGTAAGTGAAGATAATATTAGAAAAGGTAGGTAAAATATAAAAGAAAGGAATGTATTAGTAAATAACAAAATAGGTAATAAATTAATGGGTAGTAAGGTCTCCTAACCCCTAGCCTTGGGTATTAAATGTTTCTTTCTAAAGGACAATGGCAGGGTACTATGGAGATTTTGTACAGGCCTACAATTTTCATGTTTGGCAATGAGACTTACACATTTGGTAGATTATATTATTGAGAATTACTATATAAATTAACAGAATTTTAAATGTTGGGGTTTAAAAGTTATACTTGTATTTCGATAATTTTTTAAGGTTATTTTTTTTCCTGTATTTGATTGACATTGACAGTTGAGTGTCAGGGAGGGACGGACAATGATTCTGACGGTACCTAACAAATTAAATAATTAATCTGAAAAAATGTACGTTCGCGCCTTGATTGATTGATCTATAGATCAATCGTGAATCGAACTAAAATAGGTAGGTAATTAAGTAGTGCATTTCAATATTAATTATGTAAGTACCTATGTATTGTTAAGCCCGAGTTATAGATTCTAGAAGATAGATAGATAGGATAAGAATATAGGTTAAGTACCTATCAGGAACTGCTGCGACTGTGATTATTCAGATTTTTGTGCTTGATTATTTAAAACACAAAAATACTTAAAACATGATGAAAGTCGTAGATGTAAACAATAGTAGGTATACCTACACGTTCCCACTTTAGTAGTCGCAACTTTAGACTACCTACCTACCTATACCAACATTAAGTGGAAATCATCTCCTATCCTACATATTTATTATTATAAATGCGAAAGTGACTTGTTTGTCCTTCTTTTACGCCCTAACTAAGCAACCAATTGACTTGATCTTTGGCTTATAGATTTTGAAAGAACAAAAAGTAACATAGGCTACTTTTTATGCCGATATTCCTATAGGAACGCGAATCACGCGGGTGAAACCGCGGGCGAAAGCTAGTGGTTAAAATAATTGTCTCTGAGATAGGAATGTTAGTCTACTAGGTACTGCTCAGAATGCATACTTACTTATATTTACAGTACAATCGAGGATCCTTCCAGTAGATACTACTAATAAATTACTTCATCAAAGGCAAACAATATAATATAATCCTAAAAATATGATGAAAACATTTTAAATAAATCAGAAACTAGACTGGTCTTTCTACAGGGAAGATTCACAATTGTACATCACACAGACGAGTAATGTTTTTCCATATTAGCATTTGCTCAGTGGAAATAAACAATAATTTAGTTTGGTCACATATTTAATATTAAATAATAAAGTAATTAAGGGCACTCTTAAAATAACATCATCGAAAAGTGGAGCAGGTCTAGTCATGCCTTCATGGCGAGCAAATCTGTGTGCAGCACCCAACAGTTCGTAGCCCCACAATGCAGTTAAAACTCTGGCTGTCCACTTCTACGTGAAGCTCTTTGAGCTCGGAGCCAGCAAGGAACACAAGCTTCATTTTCTGAAGAAAGCTGAAATAAACAATCACAATTAAATTGCAAAAGTAACAGAGTGTAAAGTAAATATTTTTTAATCTTACACCAATTAGCCTAGCCCGCTGACCTCTCTATAATACAAGAATGCTGACCTAAATATTTACTATCTTGGGTGTCTCAGGTAACAAATTGATAGTTTAAGTAGGTCAGTGGCCTAGCCCCAAAGTAAGCACTGTAAGGCTTGTGATATGTTATACTAGGCCAATGGGCAAAAATGCAGTAGTAATAACAGTGGCGAGGGATGTGTTTAAGCCGGCCAAGAATTTACAAATCAGTCAATAAAAAACATGGAATCTTTAACTCATTGGTGGCACTAATTACTGACATAATTATTAAGATCTGCATGGTGGATCCCTGGAGTGGGATTTCTTATTAGGGAAGCCGATGGGAATCGGAATGTATGGTATTTAAATGTATTTAGTAGAATTATTATTCGGTAAATAGTCATGACGTCAGGTACAAATGCTCGTATTCGTCATAGAAACATTTGCCCCTACTGGGATTCAAACCCAGGAACTCAGAGTAGGCATCATGACGAAAACCAGTGTACATATTACTCCACCACGGAGGTAGTCAATAAGTAAATATATGTAAGGTGTTACCTCTCGTGGTCTAATCCAATTCGAAATTATGTTAGTAACCCTTTATTCCTCTTCATTTGGCTCTTGAAAGACACTCTCCGTCTGCTCGTTCTTAAAATAGAACGTCCACATACAACACGTCATGGCGATGGCCAACATGCCTTGTAGTTTTGCTTTCAGATGCAATAGAATGTGTTGCTAATTCCCAGGAAGCATGACAAATATAATCAGAAGGTGTTGCCTAAAACAATAAGAGCATGGATGAAGTTTATTAATTGATCAACAAAATAGTAGAACATTAGTAGTAACAGATACAGAGGTGCATTGCTGCACCAAGTATGTACCATGTGTTCTCGGTTTAGATGTCTAAAATGGTTGACGACATATTTCGTACTATGTACGACTTACCTCTCAGGGATATGACCAAAAACGAATAGTAAGGCTTGACTCTCGTTCGTCAGTAAATGCCGCCTGATGCGATCCACTCGAAATGCATTGCATACTCGACATTGTGATGGTAATGTATCACCTAATCAGACAATAAAGCTATCAGGAAAGTGCAGTTATAAGTACTGCGCAAGCACAACACAATATTGTTAGTGTTCATTTCATTATCACATTCACAAAACAAAGCGGCTTTTCGCAAAATAAGTAAGAATAGGAATTTGGAAGGAACTTTTAAAAACACACAATTTTTTTATTACATTGACCAAAAGCTCAATGATTGACATTGACAGTGTTGCAAGTAGTTTCATTCGTCTTTTTACCAGAAACAAATCGATAAGAAAATCAATCTTATAAATATCAAAAGTAAATAATCAACCATTTTAAGATAAAAAGTGTGTAATTGAATAGGTTTAAGCTCGAAAATAGTTACAGAAATAAGTTTTTAATCGAAACTAGATTAACAATAATAAGACTTAATTAGCTATTTGAGAATCGATTTCAAAATCGATAAATCGATATTTTTATGCCAGGCAACTCTGACAGCAGATTTTCGTTTTGCGTATAGTATCTGCTAGTTGAAATGCGTTTCGTTATTAGTTTTAGTATTATTATTTCGCTTTACGATTTTTCTTTTCCCCGGACTTCTAAAAATATAACATTTACTGGAAAATAATGAGAAAAAATTAAGGAACCAACTATGCAAAAAATGGTACCAAAACATGAAAATTGTGGGGTTGTACGCCAGTACGCGTTCTCCTTTGATGAAACTTGGTAGGTTGATAAATATACTACAATGACAAGAAAAATAAGGATAAAAAACATTTAAAGTAAGGTTATGGAGTTTAGACGAAAAACAGGTTTTTATCAAAATAAGTATAGTGATTGTAGTCTTAATAACGATTACTTAGTTTACTTAGTTTCATTTTTGATGTCCTACACATAACCCACCAGGGGATACGAGGGTATAATATAATATACAAGAAAATAAGAAAACATGTAATTAAATGTAAGAGAAATTGTGAAAAAGATAAAGAATTTAAAAAAAAAAAAAAAAAAAAAGATATCAGTTGATATTATAAAGCTCCAGATAATTTAACCCCTTGCAAAAAAAAAGACACAAATAGAACAAAAAGCCCTGCAAAAAAGCGGGGAGCAGCATATAAAAAAAAGTGACGATATTGCCGAAGGTGGAGAATCTTCAACCACTGAGGAACTGGATCTTATCTCGAAACTCTTGGAATTGGAACACAACAATGCTTTTAACATTGTTGTTATAGCTTTAGGCTATAAACAAGATGGTGGTAGCAGCATGTAAGTATTAAGCCTTTTCGGTACCACAAGATTGGCTGGTTTTTCCATCCTCTGATAAAACTTATCCGTCTGATAAAGTAGTAAGCGACCCACCTAAAATGTCACCTGAAAAGAAAGAGAAGATAATATGATAATTTATACATTTTCAAAATGGTTGTGTGACACTTTAACAAACGAATAACTTTTATCTGACAATTGCTTCTTCTTCTTCTAGAGATATCGTATAGCGTATCTCTTACCGAACCGCCGGCCTAAAGTTAGATCGCCAGGTTCATTTGGCCGGCATCCGCACGCGGTGGTTAGCGCACATAAAATTGGCCACGCGCGCCGCGCCGATGAGCGATTTGCCCGCGATGCGCGCCGTAATAGTGTGACTTAATACACCTCCATGAAGACCATGTTCACATGGGTGACGGATATTGACAAAAAAAGCTTTTGATAAACATTCATTTAACATAATAAATAATATTAACCGTGTCGCGAAGAGATGAAAGAATACTACCACCCCCTCTCTTCCCTGGGTGTCGTAAAAGGCGACCAACTGATTAAAGACTGTATATATATCAAACGGCATAGAACGGCGATGGGCTCACCACCGCTGATCACATGTGCAGTTGCTATATGGTGAAAAGTAGGCAATGGTAGAGGACAGCTTTTTCTGTCCTCATTGCCTAGTCTCATGACTAACCCTTCGGGGATAATAGTCGTGATTATATATAACTAGCGGCCGCTCGCGGTTTCACCCGCGTGGTTCCCGTTCCCGTGAGAATATTGGGATAAAAAGTATCTTATGTGTTAATCCAGGGTATCAGCTAACTCCATACCAAACTTTTTTAAAATCGATCCAGCCGTTTAGACGTGAAGAAGTAACAAACATACACACTCACAAACTTTCGCCTTTATAATATTAGTGTGAGTGTGATGATAAAGAACATGTATGAAATGTAGAGAAATAAGTTTTGGTGGCGGGTCATATTAAAATAATACTACGAATCCATCTCTACGATCTATTGCCGTCTGCATCCATTCTTGGCAGGCTTGTTGGCAGATGTCGTCCTTCCATCGCATGGGTCGCATCCACCTCTACTGCGACTATTTGCACGGGCTCTCCACCGCGTTTCGATCTTTGGTAACTTTCCCAATCCACTCATCCTTTTTTCGGTGACTTTGAGTAATCCCGAGCATTGTTCTTGACACGTAGAGATGGATTAGTGGTATTCTTTTAATGTGACCCGCCACCAAAGGTCATTTCTCTACATTTCATACACAGGTAAAAAGGATTTCTTTGAATAAGACAAAGCACTTTCTCAGGATATTTCGTAATTTCGATAAAATATTTTCTAGGACCAAAAATATATTGTTGTTATGAAAAAACTGCTTATCTCTTTCTGATACAACTTTGCTCTCAAAGTTTTTGTTTTATTAAGAGAAATATTTTTGTTTCAAGATTCATGTATAATTTGATTGATATACTAAACTTTACTTGAATGAAGAACTTTAAATGCACTTGAATCAATAAATAACATCTTTGGTTAAGATGTAAGTATTCTCAATTAATGATTCAAGTCTTTTATCTTGAAATAAGAATTGTGTAGTACAGTAAGAAGAAAAAATATTTTCTGTCTAAGAAAATATGGCTTTCTGAAATGTAAAAATGTTTCATTCAGATCCAGAATATTTTAATTATTGTTTATTAAATATTTTTTTAAGTCAAAATATGCATTATTAATGTTTAGAAATATTTTACGTTGGTCCAAAATAACATTTTATTTATGTTTGTGTCATAAATTTCTAGTTTTTAAAGACGTACAATATTACTATGAAATATTTTTTCTCATTTTGTTTTTTGTCTTGTTGGATTTAGAGAATTTAATTTATTATTATACAAGAATATCGGAGTCTTATATCAACACGAATTAACTTTGTTTTAACCAAAATACTTTGTTTTGAGATTTAAGATTTTTTTCGCAATCTGTTTATTTTTTCACTTTTGTTCGAGGTGTTCTGTACTTACAAGTAGTCAAATTGAACACAGAGCTTTGTTTTAACATAATATGTTATTGGAGTTAAAGTATAATCTGTCAAAAGGAAACGTGGATTCTGTTGTTGTTATGCTTACTTTGTGGGGAGGGAATACGTGAATATGTAATAAATTTTATTTTTGGTAAGTATTCGCTCATCTGTCTATAGTGCCCCGTTACGCCGCACCGGCGCCGAGGATTAATTATTGTATTTTATTTATTAATTTACTGTACACAGTATTGGCAGTAAATTAAATTCAATATTCTAAACGATTTTATTTATTTAGGTTAATACTGGCTGAATAACAAAACATTTTTTTTTCTTTCAGTCGAATATTTTATGAAAAATACAATGTGATTGCAGCAAAAATAATAACATTGTTCCCAAAGGAGACTACAGGCAAATACTTTTCAAAGCCAATAAGAAAAAATAATTTTGTAAATGGACGATGCAAGGAAAATTAGAAGAGACAATGCGACTGCGAAAATTAATCACCAGCAATTAGATGAAAAACGACTCAGGAATTGCAAAGTAATTAAGAATGTTTTTATTTTTTTATATTTTAATACTATGGTCTATTTAACCATCCTATGGCCTATGTCCAGTACAGTACTATCTAAGGTTGTCGATGAAGTCTATGTTGCACTAAAAGTTAACAAAGTTCTTTTTTTTAAGATATTATACAATTTCGAGATAAACTGTGGCTGAACTCCAATTCGGAACCATGGACCATGTGCAACAAAAATAAAAGGCCACATATAGCCTCAGAAGGGAAGGGGAACGTAAAGTCTTCATGAGTTTCTACATAATGTCGAAGACAGGATTGGAAAATTTTGTCAAACTCACGGAATGACGTACTGGTAAGAAACCTTAAATTAGAAAATGTTAAATGCTGCCTGTTTTTAAAGTTAACTTTTAGAGTATCAATTATAATTTCAGCTGAAGTTAATTTTGATTCCTATGTTTAATTGAATTCTTATTGTTTATTTTAATCCCAAATATTAGATTGTGATTCCAAAGAGTTGAATACCTACTTGTGAACTAAATTTTTATTGTAATATGCATTATCAATTATAATATGAACATAGGACATTATATTAAAATAAAGATATTATACGTTTAGGTTAGGGAGTTGATGTTTGTCCATTTTCGTTTTATAATAATAAAAAAACTAAATAATACATATGATGTAAATCTTATTATAAATAAATTAACATTATGTGTAATTAAGAATTTGTCTATTTCTATGAAAATATATTACATGTTATTTGAAAATTTGCTTTTTATTACATAAAGTATATACATCTCGTGTTACTCTTATAGTCACCTTTCCACGGAATGTGGGTTTTCTTCATGCGCTGTGAGGACGTAACAGAATTAATACTTTGAGACAAGGATTTAAAAAATATATATTATTACGATTATGTTATTAAAGTTCGATTTTACTGTCTTAGGTAAAGCGTTGGGTTTATTTAATTCATTTCATGTCATTTCTTTGAAATAAGTACTTATTATTTGGGTGTAACAGGAATGTGCATTATTTTAGGAGGTGAATGTACTCATCTATACGAACTACTTTTACTAACTTAAACATTTCTTGTTTCGTACTTACATATTTTTTTTGATTTTTGTAAATTTTGGCAGAGCTCAGTGACCAAATTGTACGAAAGTGATGTTCATAATAGGTAAATGTGTACATTCACTCCAAAAAGTGATGCACATTCCTGTTAGTTACACCCGTATAATAAGTACTTATTTCAAAGAAATGACATGACTTGAATTAAATAAACCCAACGCTTTACCTAAGACAGTAAAATCTTACTTTAATAACATAATCATAATAATTTAAAAAAATCCTTGTCTCAAAGAAAATATATAACTTGAATTAAGTAAACTCCATGCTGTAACTAAGACAGTAAAATCTTATTTTAATTTTATAGTCTTGTTAATTTTAAGTAAAAAAAATCTTGGTTTAAGACATAACCATCTAAGCATAATGAAATTTACAACAACTGATTAAGAAATTCCGTTTCAGTGTAAATAAATATTATCTTAGTTTTAGATTCTCAATTATTGAGTCAAGAGAAAATAAATATAAATCCAATAAATGATCTCTTCGTTTAACATTACGCATTCTCAACCTTAGTCAATAAATGCAAGTAACAATGAAATATTTTCTTGAAACAAGAATAATATATTTTATTTTAAGTAATTTGTGTCTTTAAGGTAATAACAAATACATTCACTTGAAGAATTTATTTTATTGGCTCTCAATATAACTGTAATTCTTGAGTGAATAAATTTTTTATTGCTTTAAAAAATATTGTCTGGTTACAAATAAACAATTTTAAGATATTTTTTTGCTGCTAACAAGTAAATATTCTCTAGCGTGTATAGGGAGGAAACCGTTTTCTTGGAGTTAATAAATTTGCTTTGATGCAAAGCAATTGGTCTTATTCAAAGACAACTGTTTTTTCTGTGTACATGTTCTTTATTACATATAATCACTACTATTATCCCCGAAGGTTAGTCATGAGACTAGGCAATGAGGACTGAAAAAGCTGTCCTCTACCATAGCCGACTTTTAACAACTGCACATGTGCTCAGCGTGACAGGTGGTGAGCCCATCGCCGCTCTATGCTGTTGGAAGTATGATAATGCAGTCTTTAGTCCGTTAGTCGCCTTTTACGACACCTAAGGGCAGAGAGGGGGTGGTGGTAGTCTTTTACCGCTACGCTACACGGTTTTATTTAAGTATATTTGTAATAAAGAACATGACACTGGCGACAGACAATGGCATAAACTTTTTAATAATAAAAAGTACTCTTTGAGATGAACCTCGTTTTATTTATGCACGGTTCAATTTGACAGTATCAAATGGAAAATTGTTGTCTCTACCCCACTTACGCTCCGGAAAACATACGCGATGGTTTAAAATGCATATTTTAAGTATGTAATATAATATTTATGTGGGTGTATGTATTTAATTATTATTCAAAGTCCAGCTTGTAGGCTTACCCTTAGAATAATACGAACGCGTGAATTGATGAAGTCATCACGGTTCCCGTTGCGATGGCGACGTAATTGCGGCGTCATTCGCGTGCTATAACATATTATAGCTATAGTTGTTATACATCGTTTACGCAATGAAATGGAGAACGATCAAATTGAGCGGTCACTTTAATACACAGATACATATAATCACAACTATTATCCCCGAAGTGTAAGTCAATGAGGACTACAAAAGCAGTCCACTGCAATAGTCCACTTTTCACCAAATAGCGACTGCAAATGTGCTCAGCGTGACATTAAGTGAGTCCATCGCCGCTCTATGCTGTTGGATGTATATGTAGTCTTTAGTCCGTTAGTCGCCGACACCCAAGGGAGGAGAGAGGGTGGTAGTATTCTTTTAGGTAGCGACACAGCTCTTCATTCCATTACCCAAAGGTCATGTTCCTATCGGCCGTCACGCCTGGCCTATACCCGCCTAATAGCCGTGACGGAGCTAATATTTGATGTCAATTAGACGGACATTCTTAATTATTATCCTCACCGAACGGTGGGTGTTTGCTGATGAAGCGGGCGGCGCAACGTGAATACTGAACAGGTGAAAGTTGGAAGAAATTGTAGATTGGACGTCACGATCGTGAGCTTTTATAAGCCCCATTGCTGGGCGTAGGTTTCCATGTGATCAATAGAACATAGAGGGGAGGAATGGGAAATAACTAAGCTGATCAAAATCAAAATCGTAGAATTTATTCAAACCTAACTCATTTTAATGTTTTATATTTTAAGTAAAATTTTACCTACCTCATTTTAGCAAGGTTTCTTATCTTAATACTACAAAGACATACATATAATCACGACTATTATCCCCTTTAGTTAGTCTATGACTAAAGGGGATAATAGCAATCATTTTATATAAATATCTTTATTATTAAAATTTTGCATTCACAAAGCTATATAGATATAGGATAAAATATTTACTTGAAAATAATCAACCAGTCTCAGGAAAGCTCGAATGGGGTTCGAACCCACGACGTTTGGATTACCGGTCCACTGCTCTAACCGCTAAGATACCGAGACCCCAAAAGACTTCTAGTAGTTGATGATTTACGCTGCAAGCCAGCGGTATTACGTCACTGTGAAGGTTTACCTACCCTCCTGTACCCGCAATCCGAAGGTCATGGGTTCAAAATTCGAATCCCATTCGATTTTTTTTTCTCTCTTAAATAATGGCTTCGTGCGATCAGGACATTTAGCCAGTGTCAAGGTTTTAATAGTAATTATTATTTTGTGGATGATAATGAGTGATAATGACGTTTAATGGTAAATGATTTTCCCCCAAACCCCTCGAGACTCAATAAAGCTGTGGGACTTTATTGAGGTCTCACACGGACTTCTTGAGATAATTTGAAAAGTGATGTTGCACTGTTTTGTTTTATTTGCTAACACTCATGCACGTTCCGGAACACTTAACCACCATTATTTCACATCAATGTTCGACAAAACACAAATTATAGAAAATAAAACAAAACTGCAGACATGAATCGTTGATTTTTTTCAAGTAAACATTTTATCATTTTATATAATTCTAAAAACAATTGCCGCCGCACTAAAGAGTTGTCATTTTGTTGTATCTTTTTTACAGGAGGCACAGAATTGTTAAGGCTACATCTAGCCTACAACGGCTCAGCCTTTCTTCACATAGCTTGTAGAGGCGAGCTATTACTTGGCTATTGCTGGGCTATTGGCTTACACGTCTCGGCTGCGATGCTAATTGGAATCTGCATAGGATGGAGACGTGGCGGACCAAGACATGTACAACGTAACTACGCTTAGTGGATTACCGCTGATGTAAATGTTAGTTTGGATATAGCAAAGTTTGGCGTTATGAGGTGGCGGCTCATAAAATAATACTACCGATCCATCCTGCCACGCTGAGCACATGTGCAGTTTTTATAAAGGATATGTTTAATTTTGAATGGAGAAAATGCCAACACCTTGTACATAATACCAAAATGTAGCATATGCATGTAATAAGCTTATTCGAAATAATTTTTTTTCAATTATATGAATAGTTTTTATGTAAGAATTATTTTAAATACTTAACAAAATATGACAAGTTTCGTGATCGCAGGCGGTATTCTGTCAATGTCATGTCATGTCATGTCAAGTAGCTATCAAATAGGTCTTGGCAAAAAATTAAAGATTTCCTTTGGTGAAACGTGGGAGATATTGGGCTTTATCACCTCGCTTGCTGCTGGTTTGTGATCACAAACAAGGGCCATGAATCGAAACATATGAAACACACTTAGCCCGAGCTTGGGAATTGAACCTGTGACCTCCGGATATGGAAACGAGCGCTTTGCCACTCGCCCACCGACGTCTGGCGGTTGAATTTAGTCTCATAGCATACATATAATCACGACTATCATCCCCGAAGGGTTAGTCAGAGACTAGGCAATGAGGACCGCAAAGGCTGTCCTCTGCCATAGTCCACTTTTCACCAAATAGCGACTGCTCGTGTGCTCAGCGTAACAGGAGGTGAGCCATCGATGCTCTGAGCTGTTGAATGTATTAGTCTTTAGTCCGTTAGTCGCCTTTTACGACACCCAAGGGAAGAGGAGGGGTGGTAGTATTCTTCACCGTTACGCGACACGGTTTCATAGCATGGTTTCCATTTTCCTTTTTTAAGCTAGCCTGTACTGTCCCACTGAGGGCAAAGGCCTCCCCCAAGTCCCTCCATCCATCTCTATCCTGAGCCACCTCATGACAGTCAGTCTGTTGTGCGTCCAGAACGTCACGCCACCTCTTTCTGGCTTCCATTATCCCCGTTTAATAGTTTTGTTTTTAATGAAACGCGAAAGTGAAATATTCGACAGTTGCAACAGGACAATCCTGAGTGGTAGAGTCACGCTGCGTTGCAGCTCGAATAAGGCCAACTTGCCCGGCGTAATACCGTCTCACGCAATATTGGCGTGAAACAAAGGCACTTGTTGCTGTTGTGTTTCGTCCGGTGAGTGAATGTACTAGAAGCCAATTTCTCCCCTACCCCCCTCATAAATCCTACTCCTTCGTCAGAGACCCTCTCTTCCTCAAGGTCGGCAACGCATCTGATGCGACTCTTCTGGTTTTGCGGGTGTCCATAGGCGGCGGTGATTACTTTTCATGAGGTGACACGAATGCTTGTTTTCACCAAAAAAAAAAAAATTGCATTGTAAAGTTTTCATTCAATTTTAAACATTTATTTGCATTTCTTGTAAATATCCGTGTCGCGTAGCGTTGAAAGGATACTACCACCCCCTCTCTTCCCTTGGGTGTCGTAAAAGGCGACTAACGGACTAAAGACTGCACATACATCCTTAAGCGTTAAACGTGCAGTGCACTACCACATGTGTAGTCGCTAATTGGTAAAAAGTGGACTACAGTTAATGGAGGACTGCTTTTACGATCCTCATTGCCTAGTCTAGGACTAACCGGGTCTTGTGTATAAAAGGTCTTAAAATATTGTAAGTGCTAATGAGAACCCTAGAAGGCCCTATAGGTTTGTATAGTTACTAGAACCAGGATTGAAATAAAAGATGAAATCCCATAAGAACTTCACTGCCTGTACTAACTACGGCTACCTCAAAGGAGTGCTTAGCTCTTTGAAGTAAGCCTTTTTGAACTTTACCTACTTGTGAGTGAGGAGAGCGCGACATTACTGAGCCAACACAAAAAAATAAACAGCCGATGTAATTTCCCATTTCAACGTAATGAATCTCACCACGCGGTAGGGTTGTCAATTAATAAATTCAACGAGACCAATCGATCAATTTGATTAAAATTCTAAAGAAAAAAAGCCTATAATGATTTATTTATACATATGATTAAAGATTAGATTTTTTAATCATTATTTTTTATCTCAATATACTCAAAATTTTACTATGCCTACGTCAACATATTTTTTACATACATACATACATACATACATATAGTCACGACTATTATCCCCGAAGGGTTAGTCAGAGACTAGGCAATGAGGACCGCAAAAGCAGTCCTCTGCCATAACTGTATTACTTCTGGTCTCCCACATTCTTACCGATTGACTGATAGAGAATGCAATGTGACGTTAAGTCCGCCTTTTGCAGTTTTTGTTTTGCAAAGGAGATTAACTGCCGTACTCAGAGACGTCAATTAAGTTTTGATGACAATTAAGTCTTTTGCTGTCACTTTCTTATGTACAGTGCTAAATTGAGAAATAAGACATTTAATTGTCATTAAAACTTAATTGACGTCTCTCTCTCTAATAAATAAATAAATAGCCCACTTTCCACCAAATAGCGATAGCACATGTGCTCAGAGATGACAGGTGGTGAGCCCATCCTCTCTGACTGACTCTTCGGAGGTAAAAGTACAAGTGTATGTATCTTTATCATCACCTAATATCAGGGAAGACGAAGGCCAAGTGCTTAAATGACAAAGAGTAAAAAAAAAATGTGGCAACCCTACCACTCAGCTACCGACTGCACCGAACAAACATCGGTGTCCAATCTTTGACAAATTTCGGCTGAAAGCGACAGAGCTTGTTTGCTTATAGGCGCCGCGATCGACGCACTAATCCCCTGCTTTCTGAGCAAACACTACGTTTGGTGACGGACGGACGTGCCGCAAGCCGGTGGTGTCACTGACATGCAATTACATACAAAAATAATTACATAAAAAAACATTTAACCGCCTCTGTGGTCTAGTAGCTAAGCAGTGTTAGACTCAGAGAGGTTTATCTTTGTGTACTTGGTTTGGTTGGTAGAGCCTGATTAGCTACCACTATCTTAAGTCTGACGCCATAACATTATTGTTAATAGCATGTGTTCCGACAGTTAACCTCTTCAATGGTTGAGGATTCCGGGTAAAGTGCGTTTCCACCTTCGGCCTTATTGTCACTAACCATCAGGTAAGATGAAGGGCAAGTGCTTACCAGAAGTTCATATAAAATACATAATTATGATTAACATATATATAGTAAAATTACATACCTACATAATTATGATTCGAGGAACTGTCTTTAAAGCATCACATAAGCCACCAACGAGCTGCACTTCCTTCATCATCACCAGGTAAGGCTCGACCGAGATCTCGGTTTCTGTCACGGCATTCTCGGCTACAATAAAATTCTAACCGAGAAATCTGTCTCGGTTCTCGGCTAAAAACCGCCGAGATTCCTGGCCTTGAGCGAGACTGTAACTTTGTACGGTATGGGATTCAATGAGCACGAGCTACTGTCTCAGAAGCGAGACCTTCGCCACCAACGCGCTGCATTTTATTCGTCTCAAATTTCCTCCAACATCAGCAGGTACTCAATTCATCTGTCAACTATGCGGGCGTTGCTGTCGCTCCCGTATAGACCTTACAAGCATTTGAGAAAATGACAAACCTCGAAATCGGACACTGTTTGAATCATCTTTTATTTTAAGACATTGTACATACATCAGTTCGCTACTATTATCTCCAAAGTGTTAGTCAGAGACAGGGCAGAGAGAGTCAGGGCAACGAGGACTGCAAAAGCAGTCTCTATGCTGTTGAATGTATGTGCGGTCTTTAGTAAGTTAGTCGCCTTTTACGACACCCAAGGGAAGAGAGAATAACCGCCAATAAACTCGGTTACGTGGTGTAAAGCAGCTAACAGGAAAAATCAGTACAAAAAAAAACAGATCCATAGAAAATGCAAATTCTCCATTAAAGAAAAGCTTGATAAATCAAGCTCAACAGGTTTTTGACTACAAAGTACCTATTTATTATGTGTGTCGCTCCGAACTATATATTTTTTTATATACAACTCTTTAACGTTAAAAAGCTACGTTCTATAGCGGGAAGAGAGGAGTTGGTAGTATTTCTATAGTGAGCAGCTACACACACGGTAAAGTAGTAAAATAAAGTAAAACCTTAAGTAACCTCAACTACGGATAATTCCACTTCAACTGTTACCATAGAGTCCCAATTTTAAACTGTTTAATTTTTATTTCACACTGTTCATCGAAATCGCGCTCTTGGAAATGACCCGTGCCTTTTGAGGACAAAGGCATCACCTGCTTTAGCACAAAGCCTCTAATTTGCCCTGTATCTACGCAACTGGTCTAAAAGACCACCTCGAAGTCACTATTGTGGTCAACAACAATACTTTTGAGAGTTTAAAGCAATAAATTTCGATTGCCATAACAACTTAAAGTACCATAGAATAACAACGATTTTTTGGAAACCAATTTAAGTCTCGTTGCAAGAGTTCGGTTGTTCGGAATACTTGCGGATGGTGTGTAACTTTTTTTGGTAGAGCGAGATGGCTATATTGCCAGTTAAACACTTATCTAAATGTCGGATCATAGAATGGGTGACCGATAAAATGTTTACTAGAAGAAAAAAAAAACAACCAGTCTCTGGAAAGCTCGAATGGGAAGTCAAAATTAAATTAAAACATTGTTTTTTGTCACTAGTTTAGTTTGTTATTTTATGGTTTTTTATTTGTAATAACAACATTATTGGCCAAGGCAATTGTTTAAATTTGAGAATGTCATGTACGACTTTACTTTGATACATATCGGAACTGTTCCGTATGTTTGTGTGTGTGTATATGGCTGTACTTTTTTTATAAATAAATAGAAAACAATGGGATTCGAACCCTTGGACCTTTTTGACCTTTGGATTGCCGGATGGGTTCAAATCCCATTCGAGCTTTTCTGAGACTAATTGTGTTTTTTTAAGTAAACATTTTATCCTTTATTATATATAACACTGTAAATGCAAAAAAATCAATAATAAAAATATATTAGTGACCGAATTAAAATACCTTGGTAAAGCACTTTGTTGCTTCAAAAGGTATTACCAATCGTTAAAACCAACTAACCCGCATTAAGTCAAAATGTATTTATTCAACTTAAGCCTACTTAAGCTTAATAAATGAAATGTGAAAATTAGGATATCAGCTTAGGTCACACAGCTATGGTGGAAAAGCACCGTTAGACTACTCTTGCTTTGATTTGCATCCCCTGTGTAGGTAATGTTTTTTTTTTATAATAGAAGGAGGCAAACGAGCAGGCGGGTCACCTGATGGAGAGTCCTCCGCCCATGGACACCTGCAACACCAGAGGAATCGCAGATGCATTGCCGGCCTTTAAGCAAGGAATAGGTTTTAGGAAGGAATACGAATTGTGAGGGGTGGGGGTGCTGTGTCTGTGTGTCTATCCGAATTAAGTCAAAATGTATCAACTTTAGCCTCTTTAAGCTTTATTATTAAGCACTTTGAATCGTCCAAAAGTGGAAATTAGAATATCATATAGTGGAACATGACTCCCCATGTCAATGTGTGTGAGCCTGTGCTCAACTTCGTCATCACTATTTGAACATCCCACATCTTTAAAGAATGATGCTGACGGTGTAATTGCAATTTGATAATCCATAACTGCACCACAATGTGCACAACAATACTAATTTACTAAACGTAAAATCGATTATATCACATTTGACTTCAGCCACTTTCGATTCTATTGTTGAATCGATAGAACTTGAAACGATAAAAAAAAACAAAAGAACAACGCTATTCTTAAGCAATAACGACACTTTGGGCGTATAATTCGAAACATCTGTTCGTTCATTCAGCGTTGGAGGAGTGATTGAGTGAGTCAGAGATGGTTGACATAAGTCATTTCGCTGGCGCCATGTGGCTTTCGGTGCTTTCATGTTCACCGCTACTGTGTAGTATATGCAAATTTTAACATAAATACTTATATTTTTTTCCACATTAACCCGCTTTGATCCAGCTCGGTGGGACATGCATGGCCCAATGCCCCCCTGTGCCACTGTTCATGTGCGAATGTCTGTGCTTAGAATTGGAACGTTTGTAGGCCGATGATGATTTAGTTTTTTTTTATTTCTATTGTTTTTACAAATAATTTCATTTCTTATCAGTCAAAGGTAAGCTACTATAATTCAAAACAGCCATACAAAGATATTTGATATTTCTAAGAAATGCAGTAAAGTTAATTGTTTAACCCACCAACCCGCATTGGGCCAGCGTGGTGGGCTATGGCCCAATCTCCCCATGTGATGTTGTCCATGTGGGAAGGCCGGTGTCCAGCAGTGGGACGTTTATAGACTGATGATTTTGATTTTGATTATTCAACTTTTGAGTATTCCAACACAAACCTTTTTTATACGAAATACTCTTAATTTTCATAGTTCTTATTATCTATATGTCGTGGCAATATCGTAATATCGTCATGATTAGGTTAGGTAGGAGCATGATTATTTCATTTTGAGTATTTCATGATATTGTCAATTTTACGATATGGCCACGACATATATAAAAATGGGAACGAAAGTCTTCATTAAACTTAAAATTAACAAAAACAGGTTAACTATTCTCTATTTAATAAGGTTTTAGGTACATTCTATCACACATTATTTAAATTTCACATTTACTACAAACTTAATGTCTTTACAATTTTTAAAACGGTCTACAGCGCGAGACATCTCGGCGATTACAGCACGCCTCGGACCGGACAAAACGCACGAATTTGCTTGTAACGAATAGCTTACACGCCCCTAATGCCTGCCTATTGTGTTGTGCCTCTGTGTGGCTCGGACGCTTGGTAGAAAAAAAACAATAAATCACAATTAATGGCAAATTAGGTTGCACTTCGGTAAAACCTCCTTGGTGTGAAATTATGAATCTTCTGTTCGAAATCATGGATCACTAGCTTTTGCTCGCGGCTTGCCTTTCTGAGAACGTTCCTAACAATACTTTTGTAAAATTATCTTTCTAAGCTGTATATCTATCAGTCAACGTCGTATACATATCCTCATGTTAATAACAACGTAACTTTTAGACATCCTTCAGCGCATAAAGTATTTGATGTAGACGTCAAAGGAAAGCCAAGCTAGTAGAAATAATGATCTCGTACAAAGTTTGTAGAAGCCTGCAGTCGTGAACAAGCGTCTTACGCTCTTAATATAAATAGTGAGATACGAATTTCTTTTTACGCGAACACTACAATAATTATACAGTTCACTACATGTATCAAGCAGAATATCTTTAAGTATAAATAAAAATCAATTGCCACGAATGTTTGTCGAGCATCACTTCAGAACGGCTGCACTTATTTGGCTAATTCTGTTTTTGTTGTTTGTGTTTTTGTGTGTTAGGACCAGGGTTGTGTGAATGATTTTTTTGAAAATTTGTCACGGAATTCACTCGTCCACGCGGACGAAGTTGCGGGCATGCGGCTAGTTTATGATAAAACACTTTATTTCACCAGTCTATTAGATTCGTATTTTTTTTTATTTAGTTAAGTCTCTTTAATCAATGATGAATGATGAAGATGACAACGTTTTCTTTTCTATCAACTAAATTATTCTTTTTTTTAAATACGAGTTTACTTAAGTTAGCTACGTAACTCACGTTACTAAAATATTATAAGTTCCGCAAAATGAGGTTAGTGTTACCGTTAAACCAGACACAATAGAAATTCAATTGTTAGTAACGTAAAATGATTTAAATTTTTCTCACAGACGAGAAGGTAATATTAAAAATTAAAATTAAAAAAGTAGCTTAACATATCATTGGGCTTGATAGACGCCTTGATACCTTTTTAAACTTAATCGTACCAAATTCCCAAACCGAGAGCCTTAAAACATCCAGCCGCGCACATCGATTCATTGAAATATTACAACTAGAGACCACACCGCGAAGCAATTGTTTGCTCACTGAGTGGCGGCTCATGGGCTGCAAACGTTTAATTCACTTCTAAGAGATTTTTTTTTAATCCATAACGGGTAAGCGCTTGGCCTT
The DNA here is from genome assembly GCA_963921215.1 of Scoparia ambigualis. NCBI lineage: Eukaryota > Metazoa > Arthropoda > Insecta > Lepidoptera > Crambidae > Scoparia > Scoparia ambigualis. The sequence goes on from OY992524.1 coordinate 15,467,671, forward strand.
CATCTCACCTGATGGTAAGTGACGATAAGGCCGAAGGTGGAAGCGCGCTTCACCCGGAATCCTTAACCACTGAGGAACTGGCTATCTTATCTCAAACTGTCGGAACACAATTATGCTATAAACATCGTTGTTATGGCGACAGACTTAGATAAGATGGTGGTAGCTAGCCAGGCGGACTTAACAGCCCTACCACCAACCAAACCGAGCACACAAAGATGTACCCCCCGCTGGGAATCGAACCCGGGACCTCTGGGTCTAAAACCGGTGGCTTAGCCACTAGACCACAGAGGCGATTAAAATTGCGATGAGTTTGCTGCCCATAGGCAGCTGCAGGTCAAAGCACAAAAAATTGCTACGCGTGTCCTCTCTAATTACAATACCTCAATGCATCGAATTAAACTTTTTTCGGTACACCAAAATGGCGCCCGCGAACCGCCATTTTGTGTTTGAAATTTTAATTGGGACCATGAAGGGCCGAATTCTTTTTCTTCACAAACGGCTAGTTCGCAGAACGTCCTAAGGTTTGGCAAGTAAAGAGTTTTTATCATTGCCCGATTAAAATTCCCGCGCGGGGTTGTACAAATGAGGTGGTTTTTGCGCGACCACGCCTGGACGACACCTTTGAATGCCACCAAGATGGCCGGCCGCAAGATAGCTGGTAATGAATTAGCGAGCGGAAAGTTTCACATTTTTTAACGCACAAATTAGCGTAAAATTTTTTAAGTATCACGAATTTGAGGTTGATGGTTTTGAAGGGATATATATTGCCTGTTTTAATTTTTAATAATGAAGAACAAAGATTTTAAGTCGAATTTTGCGCGAACTTATTTCTAGTTCCATTGCAAAAGATTATATTGTCTTCAAATATGAAAATACTATTTTATGAATACAATATTACAAATCCTTATCCACCAACATTAATTTGATCACACCGTAATAACGTCGTATCACAAACATCACGGACGTGCACCGAAAAAATCGTCAAGATAAATGTCAGACATCCCAAAAGTATCAGTAACACATACCGGGCATGCCAACGCGCACCTGCGCACGATTAACAGTAACGTCAAAATAGAACGAGACAAAAATATTTCCTTTCAGGCAGTAGTAACTAAGAACATACCCGCCAACATATCCGTTCAGACACTAAAAACAAAACAACACCTATTCCTGAACCGAAAGAGTTCCTTTTCCAACAATTCAATAGTGTCACAAGCGCAAATAAGTCGTTGTTCTCCCGACGGAACTTAATTGCTAGTGAAGTAGTGACACATGAGACTAGTTAAATCTCTGTATCGATACAATTAACGAATGGAATCCCTGGTTCGATATAAGATATCCTTTTCCAAAGTGTAATGGTTTAATTATGGAAATTGAATTTAGTAAGTGTGCTCGTTCTATAAATAAAACAAGAACGATATGGAGATATTGAAGTTGCAACGAAAGCTATTTTCAAATAGATTAGCGCACTTAAAAATTATATAAATGACCATTACTTTTTAAATATTGACAAGGCCAGGACGAATAAATGCACTGAACAGTGTTGGTCCTTTTGGAACTGTTTATACTTTAAAGAATTTTCAGCTTTCAGCAAAAAGCGATTTCATCAGCCAATATTTTCAAATAGATTAGCGCACTTAAAAATTATATAAATGACCATTACTTTTTAAAAATTGACAAGGCCAGGACGAATAAATGCACTGAACAGTTGGTCCTTTTAAAACTGTTTATACTTTAAACTATTTTCAGCTTTCAGCAAAAAGCGATTTCATCAGCCAAATATTTTGCCATTTAAAACAAGATTCAAGATAGTTTACTCAGTTTAGGCTACATGAGCACTTGTGAATGTTTCCACGTCATCGCATTGATTCGTAAGTCCGTCGGGAGACTTTGTACTGTGACGAACCGACAAGAATCTCATCCTGTTCATTTCTTTTTTCGGTAGATTAATTTTAACAATTTTCATTTGCTCCTAATATCAACATTATTCTACGGACACAACTGAGACGTTATTGAATTAGCAGACTTGTGACCCAGACTATAAACTCACGAAAGCCCAATTGCTTACATCTTCAAGCGGAGAGATCGAGCCATTACACCACGGAGGTTTTATTTACTGCCTTCTTACGAGAACAACACAGGCCAAATTATTGAAGTTTTAAAAATAAATGCTAAGGAGACTGCTTTTGCGGTCCTCATTGCCCTGTCTCCGATTAACCCTTTGGGCATAATAGTCGTGAATCTATGTACACACGGCGTCAGATCAACCTACCCAAAACTGTCAAATTTCTACAATCAATTTTGAACTTTATTGTTCGGTTCTAAGGATCAATATTCATCGGAGAAATTTGACAGTTTAAGGTAGGTTGAACTGACGCCGTGTGTACATAGATTCACGACTCATCACGACGATAAAATTTTTTTCAACCAACTATCTCTGTGTTTTACTTTAGCATGGAAAGTAAAAAAAAAAATGGCTCAATGGTTTTTAAAAATTTAAACTTGGAAGTTTGTATGGGAAACCGTAATGCGTAAACGTTTATAAAAGAGCTGAGTTATTTACCGAAGTGCCATTACAAGATTGATAAATGTTTGTCACCAACTCACGTAATGTAAATATCTGCAATTATGTTCAATTTATTCCTTTTTGAACATCGACTAATTTGCAACCTTGTCTGACTATAAAATATTAAAAGTGTCCTACTATAGAGAATTTGTTAACTTCTGAACTAGTTCTACATTACAACGACGAACCATAAATCATGGAATATTTTTTCTCGAAAAAAAAAAGGTTAAGGCGGCAAAACGGCTGCTAATTGACGTTTTCCTAATTCCATTAGGCTCAATATACATACTTTGATAGTACATTAAGTTATAGGTATTCTGTTTCACTATTATGCGTTTTCCATTAGTTTCAGAGTTATATATAAGTTCTGTGTAAATATGTTATTATCTTGTAAGTGCTTTTCGTAGTTGATTTTCTCAAAGTTAGAGGCAATAAAAATTGTGGAAACCAACACAAAATCATTTTAAAATGTACCTAAACATTAACTTTTTCGATACCAAAATGTCAAAATTTTCCACAGACTTTCCTTTTACAGATTTTCACAATGGAAAATAATAACGTAGACAAGTTTTTTAATGAATCCTTGCTAAATGTCTTGTTTATTAGAGTCTATAGTTTACCAGCGTATATAAATAACGAACCAAACATAAAAAAACACTCAAAAACTTTATAGTGTTTAACCTCCGAATTCTTTGAATGAATATCTACATTCGTAATTAGCCGAATTTTTAAATTGTTTTTTTTTAAGTACCTAGCTTAAGAAATTCTTAAGTGTAATTTTATGTCATGTCGATTATGTGCTCGAATATTGTATTATAAAGTTTTGTCTCATGTTTATATAAAAATTAATAAATAAGTATAAAAGCTGTCCTCGAATTTGCGATACCCAAAAGGTAACTAAGTTTTAAACACATCTTTTTTAACTGTCACCATCAGTTTAGTTTGCAATAAACTTTTGATTGATTGATTGATTTATTTCTTATTAAAAGTATTTTTACATAAACACAACAAACTATTATAAGACAGAATATATATTCATTATGTAGGTAGGTATATATACATAAACAAAAGACTTATCTTCGAAAAATTAATAAGAAAAGATATTTATTTCTGTCAATGACTCATTGGTGTCATTACTTACAACACAATATGACGTTTTGATTCATAACAGTTCGTGTTTTTATCTATTTTAATCTTCCCATTTGTAATTTAAATTCGACTAAACGGTTTTGCTGATGTTTTTATTGCTGGTGTCATTACAGCTCGTTAAATACGTAGGTATGGCTTGTTCCGCTTAAAAATGGTAGCTCATTAGGCGACGGTTGAGTGTATATCCTTTCTTTTTTAGATATTGTGATGTGTAGTTTTTTATTCACACATTTGTATTTAATTTCGGCAGCTCTTTCTACAAACACATTTTTGGTTTTTCTATTTCTTCGGTTTCGTTTGAATATATATTTATTTTAATTAGATTATCGTGTACAAAGATATTTCCAAACATAATAAGATATTATAATAATAATATATATTTTTTAAGACTCATTTTGTATTACTGTTTTCTCTTTTGATTTTATAAAACAGCAGCTTGCATCTTAATGAAAAAGGAAGTTACTGGAGACAATATTTTATTCCGATTTGTTTTAAATCGAACATATACTTTTGTAAGCTGTTACATATTATGTGTTTAAGCGTTTTTAGGCAGACTCAGCTTTATGTACACGTTGACTGATACAAAAGTACATCATTAAACGCAACAACGTCATATTACGAAACCGAAATTAGGACTCTATTTTTTTGCAAAACCGTCTTTTCTTTTAAATACCATTTAATGTTTCTGTTAATTATAACTTCGCACCATAATTTTTTCCCTCGAAATACTTAAATACTCTCCTAAATCATAAGTTCGCATACCGGACATAGTTTTGAGACCTTCCAATAACCGTATTTGGACCGTTAGTCAAATGCCTCATCATTTGTTTCGTGAACATGGAATTTTTGTGGCCCTACTCCGTACACGTGGCAAAGTTTTTGTTACGTCATTTGTTGAGAAAACATTTGAGCTAATTGGCGGTTTTTGTCCTTACAAAGTTCGTATAGTGTCAGTGTAAGAACATGTGTCATAATTAGAGTAAAAACAGTTAATCATAATGATAAAGTCTGTTTTGTCTTCATAAAATTAAAAAGAAAATCTGAAATTTTCGTTTTGCACCCTTTTTCTGTACATTGAAAGGCACATTCAGCCGTTTTGGTCCTGGTTGTTGTAGTATGGATCTGGTAGATTATGATCTTCCCATGTGCTATTGCTTATGTAGGCTAGATTTGGTTTAAAAAAATGGGACGTTTTTATAGTTTCTACGTCATCAGATGATGTTAATTTCAGTCCTGACGTTTGGAACTCTTTACATGGTCCGTGGTCACAATGAGAGTGTTTCATTTTAATTTGTAGTTTTCGTGTAAACCTCAGAAGACAACATAGTCAAAATTGTTACTCCTACGTTCGTCTTACTATTACTACTTACTATTAACAGTAGCAAAGTAATTTAAGGTAACCACTCAACCCTAAGCTGGCGGTGATTTCCACTAATGGACTAATAATGCCTCAAAAACTCTTCATGTAAAACACTTAGCGTCGGAACAGAATATAAATAAACATCGTTGTATCACTTCACACTCGGTTAAAGCACCAAAATAGCCGCAACCGTAGGGAGACGATTTCCTTTCGTCTGAACACACCCTAATGTCATAAACGGCGCGAAAACTTGGGGTCTCGGGTAACCCCAGTCTATCTGTCTTTATCGCACAAATGCGGAATTATATCGCATGCTCGCTCTACCTTAGATAGTGATACTAAATAGATATTTAGTATTCGGAAGGGAGACAGTTAATTATGTGGGGGAAAAGAAAAATAGTGCGTACGGCTTACAATATCAATTCGGTCATTGTGACTCTTATTTCTTATTAATTTAAGGGGCAATTTTGAGATTCCTATCGGTGTTAGGAACTTTGTGAGTGCAAGAATTGACTGGTGTTTGGTTTGCCGTATTAAAGATGTGATATAAATACAATATTATTAATTATAAACGCTCCGTCGCATCGGTAGTTGTCGCGCCGAGATTTATTGAAACTTAAACGGCGATGAGAGCTACGAAAGCGTCGATGGAGGTACTATTTCGACGTATATTGATATTATTATTAGTCTTTAGTGTACTATCAATAGATTACATACATATAAAAACTAGATATGTACTAAACTACTCTCTAGGTAGGTAGGTACTGTTTTTTGCGGACTTTTTGAAAGCGTTAAATTAAATTAAATTAAATTTGTTCACGCTCACTCTAATTATCTAGACCAAGATAAGTATTCTTATGAAACTCGTTAATATGGTAAGTTATCGGATAAATAAACATAAACATAGAGAAAACACCCAGACCCGAAAATCAATTTAGAAAAACAGTTTTTCTCTAAATTGACCCGACCAGGATTTGAACCTGGACCTCAGAGATGGCGCGACGCCAGACCCGAGGTGCTAACCACTCGAACACGGAGGTCCTTGATTGTGCAACTAGTTATTATAATATGATAGAAAGTTCTATCATAATATCTTTTAAAATTCCTAATGCTTTAGAAATGTAGAGTCTTAAACTTTGAACCGCAGTTAGTTGTATATAAAAAATGTATCTTAGCATATTTTGCCTGTCTAAAATACATAAACAAAAATGATTTACTTTATAGACTAGAGTGTGAGTGTGGCTAGAAAATAATAATTGGACGGCAAAATAAGCAAACTGTTTTAAGGAGAAGTAGTTGCAACCTATATTAAGGCCTCTTTCCCTTTACATTTACAAACAAAACAAAATAAAAATAGAATTACTCAAAAGAAAATCAATTATCATAAAAAATATTGACATGTTTTCAAAAAACAGTGATATTCACTATTTAAATACTAGAAGTAAGAACAAATTAGCAGTACCTTATACTAGGCTCCATAAAATAAATAATTCTTTTAGGGGTCTGTGTGTGCGATTTTACAACAAAGTAGGTACCAATTGATATTCAGAAATTAGATCTTGATAAATTTAAAATCCATATCAAAGATAAGGTTTTTAAAAAAGCTTATTATAAAGTGTCAGATTACACAGAATACAAAACAGTTTGGTTCTGAACTAGTACTCCAAAAGCTATTTCTAATTGTATTTATCTAATTTATAGTACCCTATATTTTACATTCAAATTATTATTTTGTATTTTATAATCTAGTAACGACATATCTTTTTTTTTTTGTAAATGTCGTTGCTTCTGTGCGCTGTGGTTTCTTGCGCCCGTTCTTTGCCACAGTTAAAAAATGACGTCCTGAATAAATGGTAGGCTAAAAATTTGGAAATTCAAAGTACTTACTAATTGAGTTTATTGAATAAATATATTTTAAGTTTGAGTTTGAAAAAAAATAGAACGTAGTACCAATCTTCAATACTTCTCAATACTTCTAATCTCAATACTTCAATACTTTTATAATAATTATTATAAGCCTCACAATAATGCTCTACTGCAGGGCAAAAACTCTGCAACAATGAGATACATATAGACAGATAGAGTTACCTAATATATGTTTACGAGTATACAATATAATATGATTGCTTAGGAGATGGGGTTTTATAACCAACCATTGACAAAAACATGATTTGTCATTTCATCATTATACAACGAATAGTTCATCAAACATTTAAGTTAAAAAATAACTAGACTAGACTAACTTTACTACTAGACTTACTAATAGAAAATACCTGACCAACTTTCATTTTTATCGCATTATTTGACAAGAATATTTATTTTAATTTTGTTTGGCGTAGTAATTTTTAAAACCATATTGTATATTTTCATAAAATTTCATGTGCTTGCATGCAAGTTGAATGCATGCTGCGCATTTTTATACAATACTGCATGCTTGCATGCATGCATGCTGCATGCTTGCTTGCTTGCATGCACGCTGCATGCAAAACTCTCTATGATGAAAAATATATAAGAATATGAAACGTTGGTTATAAAGTAAAAATTTGTCAAAAGTGTTTTAGTTAAATATTAGTGATCCCACAGAGACAATTAACAAAGTATCAGTGCAGTAGTAAAAAAAATGTAGTTGTTAAAGATGGTATCGAGAAATTTTTTAAAGAACTAGTCGGTATGATAGCTTCTTTTAACTCATAAATTGCGGGTTGCGGGTCTAGTGTGTCGTACAGTTTAAATATAACGTTGAAAAATATTAAACTAATTATATAACCAGACAAAAAAAAATAAAAGTAACAAATTGCGTTTTTAGTTGCTACGAGCTACGAGTGTCATCCTTTATTCAATCCCAAAAAAGTCGTTGCCACTTTAAATTGAAAAAAATAATCTCCCAACATTCAATGTGTGAACCTACCACTCTACCACGCCGAGATCGTCGCAACAAAATAATTGCGACAGTAGTAGCATTAAATCACAACCGGCTAATTTGAAACGGGCAACATCGGCACTAATCTCATAAAGGGAGCCAGCGCCGCACCAAAGGATTTAACAAGCGGCATTCACAACTGCTCATTATATTTTTCATACTTTATACCTCGGACGTAAACTGCACGATCAAAACGCGCGAACCCCTACAAAAGGTAATTATGTTTTGATTCGTACAGAAAAAAAAATCGAGTATCACAAAGGAGACTAACGAGATAAGAGCGTGCTAAATCGCACTCCCCTCGGCCCCCGCTCGGATCAATTCGGGTGAGAACGGTCGATTGGCTGAAAGGGACAGCCTCAGCGGAGGCGGGGCTTCGTGAAGCCACGCCCACCCTCCGTACGAGGGTCCCGGCCGCACCGCACACGCCAGTCCACCTCCGGCAGCGCTCGCATGCGTACACGATCCCCGATCGCGTCATCAGTGTTTGTGCTAAATGGAACTGACCAGTCAATGTTAAAGAACACAAGTTACGAGGACAGAGAAGTGACTAACATGGCGATACAGAGTGTTTCGAGGTACCCGAGCAGCCCAGCGGAAGCGACGGAACCTCCGAAGGCTTCGCGGATCAGCTTCAGCGTGGCTTCTATTTTAGCTGACACGAAGGCTAACCAGGCGGAGGAGACAGCAGAAATGATCAGACATCACAGAACGATTCCGGAATCTCCTTTGCGGCAATCCCCTTCAGCTCAACCAGAACTGCCTGGTGGGAAATCACCGAGACCTTCATCACAGACACCGCCGTTAAACCTCAACGCATCAGCGACAGTCACCTCTTCCGAAGACGAGTACGAAGACTCTGTGAACCAAGAAGACTCGATAGTAGACGTAGAAGACCTGCAGAATATACCGAGTGAAGATGAGGAGAGAACTAACAAGGGCAGACTGGTGCGGCCGACTCCGTTCAGCGCGCTGGCGGCGGCGGCGGCGGCATACCATGGCCTGGGCTGGCCTGGTCCCCCCTCTGTGGTGCCGTCGTTTGGACCCCTCTTCCAGTCACACTTCCCTGGACATTTGACAGGTCAGAATGCAATGTTTTTTTAAATTATGGTTTTAGATGCATGTACTTATGTTTATTTTGAGGTTTTCGGCTTTGTACAATAAAATGTCTTTAGTTACTTATGTGTTGTAGATCATTTGGGTTGCATAATTATAAGTCTAATATTTTAAATTGTCATATTTATGCTCCGAATAAATATTCTTCATTAGTTTCATTTTCATAGATTAGAAGCTAGTTGGTTACTTACCTATGTAGCAAAAAAAAATCAAATGCCTTTCCAAAAAGTTTTAACAATTCATTCATAACTCTACATACCTATTGAATATGTAGTTTCTGTTTCTACTTTAACTAGTTTCTTCAAGTTTAAATTATTATGCATGTACTACATTTAGGTAGCATGTAGATTTAATTTAGAATAAAGTAAATTATTGCTCAACTAATTTAAAAGATTAAATAAACAGGGTGTAACATTTAGATCGGTCAGTATGGGAAAGTCTGAAACTACTATAAGACATACGAAGATCTTTTCTCAGGAACCATTTCATCGAACTTAGTAACAAGAAAAACTGCATTCATACATTTTGACTAATTTAAAAAAAAACTTGAAAAATAAAACTTACACTATTTCTATTTAGATAACGATTGTGTAGTTCTTAAGTAGCAAATGTTACAATGAAACTTGATGTCTAAAATTAATAAAATGCTTTGTTTATATCCTTTTAAATGACTTAATTTTTTTCAATACAACATTTAACTCGTTTAAGTAAAGATTTTACTATTGCATTTTGTAAAATGTATAAATGCAGTTTCCCTTGTTGAATAAATGAATCGGTGACATGGTCCTGATTGTATGTCTTTTATTTTCAGACTTTCCCATACTGACCGATCTAAATGTTACACAATGTATAATTTGAATTGAGGTATGTAGGTAATGTACTGTACTGTACCGGATAGTTCATAAATTTTTTTGAAGTACTTCAAAAAAATTTATGAACTATCCGGTTATTGGAGCCGCTTATTATTATTTTACATACATTTAACCGATCTTTCTGTAGTAAATATTTTTAACTTAATTGATTATAAACATTTTACCGATACTATATATACCTACCGTATTAATGATTGATTTTCATTAGTAATTAAATATTAATTATAAACTATATAGCATCATACAGTGTCAATATAATTCACAACAAGATAATTAGAAATTGTACAACCAACAACACATAACGAGTGACACAAAACTACAAAACAACCAATTAATCCGCTAATTCCATCGTTGCACTAATTAGTCCGCTAAAAATCCAATTATGTCTAATTGTATGCTTACGCAAGTATATTACTAATTGATTTATTAATAAATTGGGTGTTGTTTGTTATTAACGTAACGTCACGTGCCTAATTGCTAAATGGGACCTATTTTTAGTAATGACTGTGTGATTATGGAAATACCGCTTTTACCGCTAAAAGTTGAGGAAAACAAATGGTCTGACCGTTAATTAAGCTGCCGCAAGTATTGTTGTACACTATAAAGGTAGGTATTAATTATTTGTAGCTGTTTTGTTGTTTTTAAAACTTTTCTGTGGAGCCCGAAAGATTTAGTTAAAAACGGAAATAACCTCACCTTTTTTTTATTTGAAAAGTTTTTTGGCATATTCACCTGAATTTTTATACCTGTTTTCGTTTCGTTTATTTTTTATTCATTTTATTAGCTACACAAAATGGAATTACAGCGTTTACAATATGTATTTTCAGCTTGTACAAGCATTGGTAGACTGCACTTCCAAAGTATGTGCAGACAGCATGAATAAAACACATCGAAATCAAAAAGAATCAAGTATAAAACATTATTTAAAAATAAATTACAATCACATTAATAATTGCTAATTAAAAATTAAATTGATAGACAAAAACAAAACATAAAATAAACAATAATGACAATAATTTTAATTAAATAAATTATTCAATAATTTTGCTAAGATTTCTAGGCGCCTAGAGATGAACAATGGATGTCAGGCACACCCTGTGTATAACACACTATTCAGTAGTGTGTTATATTCTCGACACATTCTGTACCTCTATGAAGTTGTAGAAGGAAACATTGTTATTATTGGATTGTATTTCCAGTTTATGAATAGTAATGTTTTTAAATATTAGGATTTTTTAAAAATCTTATTTAACTATTTTTAATCGTTCGTAGCGACTTTTTACTATTGAAAATGGTTATCAGACGCAAATCGCCTGAGACATATTTTTGGCCATAGCTCCAAGGATTTTGGGAGGATCGAGATAGGAATAGTACTAAAAGTTGAAGAATTTATCAAGACACGTGTGGGCGTTTGAATTTTGGAAATCGGCTTAAATTTTTTTTTGGAATTTTGAATAATGTAAAAAAAGCGGGTGTTCGTTTACTAAATTGTAAATATTTCAGAAAAAACAGACTTAGACTTAGTGATCTTCAAGAAACGAGCCTATTCCTTCCTTAAAGGCCGGCAACGCGTCTGCGATTCCTCTGGTTTTGCGGGTGTCCATGGGCGGCGGTGATTACTTTCCATCAGGTGACCCGCTTGCTCGTTTGCCTCCTTCTGCTATAAAAAAATTCAAGAAATGAAAATTGTCGTCGGGATTTAGTTTAGCTACAAAATGGGAAAAAAAAATTGAAAATCGGTTAATAATTGTGACTTGTAGGTCACTTTAGATTTGGATTTGTAGAAAAACGGGTATTTCCGCATTTAAAAGTGATGTAGCTTCCATGATTATTGACCGATCGTCATTGTAATGGTGTTAAAAGATGCGGATGCAGGCGAGGAGTGCATTCGAGTTGGAACTTTGAATATTTATTTATTTATTTATTGTAAAAGAAGAATGATTTTCACTTAGGTTGTAAAAGAAAAGAAAATGTTATTCTCTGTGTTGTGCAGTGTTATACATTCGTATGTTATAATTCGACTTCTAAGTAATATACATGGTTGTGTAATTTTAGGGAATTTTTGTATTCATTTTCAATGCTCCGATTCTTGCGGGGACTGCGAAATCAGTGAATTTTTTTATCGAATGGCTGGTAGGGTAGAGGCACTATGGTTTTATAATTTTATTGACGAGCGTCAACTACGAAGGCCTTATTTGGCACGAAAACATATTTCAAATTGATTAAGTAAGTAATTTATAATAACCGCTAATCAATACGACATAATTGGAAGTTAACATATTAATATTTAATACATTAATCAATTTCATCTAATTAAAAGGTATACAAATAGATATTTCGCATTTAAATAATATTGATGTCCCGCTGCGTTATTGCTGGCAGCTATTAAAAGGCTTTGTAAACGCCGGTTCATTAAAATTAAATCGTAAGTAGGTAGGTATTATGTAGGTACCTACTTAAAATAATTTAAATACGTATTTTAGGGACATTAACTTAATACACATAATAATCATCGCTTTGGTAATAAAACTATTAGTAAATTAATGGTTACCTTTAATTTTATAGTTAGTAGTAATAATAGTAGCAGTAACTTTGATAATTCACTAATCTAATTCATATTATTACTTAACTAATTGGTAATTAATTACGTTATTTAAGGCGATGTTGCAAGAGTTGCGTTAATTATTTGAATTATTGCAAGTCGCATTAACAACGGTATTATGATAAGAAGGATTTTGGATTTTTTCATGTCAAGGGTTCGAGTACTAATTTAAAAAAAATCTTACGTCGGTACTTACATCCATCTCAAATTCGATATTTCTATTAAAATGTAATTCAATAATGATAATATTGTTTGGTGAAGCTAGTTAACATAATATTAAAAATAAGTAATTAGGAAACTGACAAAGATGCTTGAAATACAATGCCATAGAAAAAAATACATAGAGTACCTACATAGGAAGCGGACTCTCGGCATAGAGAGGCTCTATCATTGTAGGTAATAATACGCTCAACGGTTGACAACAAGGGATCTCCTTTGTTATCAAGGGGTATATTCATTGTAAAAAAGCTTATTTAAATATAGCTAAATAAGTATGATCATCATCAGAGTGTAAAAAAAAAAATTAAAAAAAACTTTTTAACGGTGCTTAATAAGTTTACAAAAAAAATAAAAACAAAAAATACATAATTATTAATAGGAAAAAAGACATACTTACTATCATCCTAATGTTTGGTTCATTCAACAATAGAAACAATAGCACAGTGATCGGACCATACAGGATCATTATCGGCCGAAACTAATAATAAATGTAAGGATTTGGTGTTTTGAAACAGTGTCGCGTAGCGGTGAAAGAATACTACCACCCCCTCTCTTCCCTTCGGTGTTGTAAAAGGCGACTAACGGACTAAAGACTGCACATAAATCCAACAGCATAGAGCGGCGACGGCGATGGACTCACCGTGTGCACACAGCACATGTGCAGTCGCTATTTGGTGAAAAGTGGACTATGGTAGAAGACTGCTTTTGCTGTCCTCATTGCCTAGACTCTTACTAACTGTAGGTATGTATTGTTGTTTTGCTTACTACAAATTGTGACAATTTTTTAACTCTAGTAGGCAAAACAACAGACAGATTGAATGTTAATTTCGACTGTAAAGGTACTGATAAATATTACCTACATATCTGTGGTACTGAAATCATTATATAAAGCAAACACATTTGAACGTTTATGTTGATGTTGAAAAGTCGCTGGTCATAACTTATTATTTTATTTAGGTTCATAAATCGTGTACAACTGCAAATTCTAACTGAAAATTACATCACAAAAAAAACAAAACGCAACCATAAGCTAGAAAATCCACAGACAATTGGATGTTAGGTACCTTAGTTGCCAACAATGTATCTAAATAAGATAATAAGACGAACACAATTCGGAAATCCTCGAAGCCCGAAGAACAAACGGACTACGGGCCGTAAGCTGTACATAAATAACGGATCCGCGCGAGATGCGAAAACAATAAGCCTGCGTCGACAACATGGCCGGATCAATGGATACAACATGGCGGCTTTGCATAACAGGCGGGAATCGGGAAAGAAGGTTTTAGTTAGGTGAAATGTGAGGAGGTTATTTATAATATTTATAAGTTAGGTTTTTTATAATATTTTTACAAGTCATTTAAAAATAAATTAAAATTATTTACTCAAGATTTTGAATATACAGGCTGAAATACGAGTAAGTATCTAAGTACAATAGTTATTCCTAAATCGGAAAAAGGTGTAGATTTCTTGTGGCTTCTTTTCGGTACGTTTCCTTAATAAAAAGTTAATTGTGTGAATGGTGTGTTATGTTAAATATATATAGTCTTATTAAAATATATTACTTAAATAAAATAAACACGTACTTGTTTTTTTGGTGAATCTGATTGATTGATTCTGTCTATAAAACATACCTAGGTTAAGATATTTTTTTATTTATTTATTTGCAACAGCAATTAGCTTCGATGTCATTACAGAAAAGCGATTTTAAATAGGTTTTTTATAATATTTTTTACAGTACCTACTACTTACAGTCATTTAAAAATAAATTAAAATTATTTACTCAAGATTTTGAATATACAGACTGAAATACGAGTAAGTATCTAAGTACAATAGTTATTCCTAAATCGGAAAAAGGTATAGGTTTCTTGTGGCTTCTTTTCGGTACGTTACCTTAATAAAAAAGTTAATTGTGTGAATGGTGTGTTATGTTAAATATATATATTCTTATTAGAATATATTACTTAAATAAAATAAAATAGTGTTCTTATAAGAATACACATTCTTAGATAAGTACTGTACCTACATGCGATTAATAAACAACTGCGAATGTTAGCTTTGTAGAAATGTTCCTATTCGTAGAAGGTATTTAATTATTAAAATAAATATTAGATATTTCAAATCGCTTTTTAAACAGGAAATAACGATATATAGTATTTGTGACGAATACTAATACAAGGTACCATCTCCTTGATCTTTAAATAATAATATACAAAGTAATAATTCATTAACCATAACAATTGGATTTTATAATAATAATTACTTAGGTATGTATGAAAAACTATATTTTTTTTATTGATAAATCAAATGAATAATTTGTCAATTTAAGTGGAAGTGAACCATATTTTCCTGTCACTGCCTTGTAATTTCATGATTTACAATAAATCATTATTTATTACTAGTATACCCGACAGACGTCCTCTCCAAATCACAATGACAACTCAATTACTGACAGGAAAAAGATAAATTTCGCGAAGAAGAAGTAAGAAAACTGCAAAACGTTTTTAGCAACCATATATTGCACGACGTCTTTTTATGTTTTTTTAATTATTTTTACTATTTTTTTAACCGTTTAAATCTTCCCTAAACTTTTACAAATATTTCAAGATCAAAATTAGCCAAATCGGTTAGGTGATTCTCGAGATTCTGCGAGACAAACGAACAGCAATTAATTTTTATATACTTACTAGATAGTTCACTAAGCCCCGAGACTTACTTGGAGATGGCGCATATATTTATAAAAACTCTTTTGATTTTTAGAAAGGACCTACTAGGCATCAAATGATAATATGTTTTAATTTTTTTTTTAATTGAACAATTTAAATATTGATTTACAGACATTTTACAGATAAGTATTTAAAAGACGCTAATACTTTTTATACTACGCTATTCCGAAAACATTGGAAACAAGGGTTTCGTGTGTTGATAAAACATTGTTTTTAATGGGAAAAAACACTGTTGAAGCACAGCAATGGCTTATAAAGTGTTATCCGGAATCTGCTCCATCTAATCCAACCATTTGTCAGAGGTATGCCAATTTCAAACGCGGTGGTATGAACACAAAAGACGCTGAACGCTCTGGTCGTCCAAATGAAGCAGTGACTCAACAAAACATCAACCAAGTCCTGAAAATCGAGAAGGAAGATCGAAAAGTAAAAGTGCGCGAGATAGCTAAGATAGTGAAGATTTCAATTGGTAGTGTTTTCACTATTTTACATAAAAATTTGGCCATGAAAAAGCTTTTTTTCCAAATGGGTGCTGCGTCTGCTAACAATTGATCAAAAGCCACAACGTATTAATGATTCAGAGCGGTGTTTGGCACTGTTTAATAGAAATAAAAAGGATTTTTTTCATCGGTCTGGACAATGGATGAAACATGGATTCCCCATTTCACTCCGTAATCCAAACGGCAGTCAGCAGAGTGGAGAGCGGCCGGTGAAAATCGCCCGAAGCGGCCAAAGACACAACAATCTGCCGGGAAGGTTATCGCCTCTGTATTTTGGGATGCGCATGGAATACTCTTCATCGACTACCTTGATAGAGAGAAACATATAAATATCGAATATTACAAAGGATTATTGGAGAACAGCCTCAAATGAAAAAAAAAGTGATATTTCACCAGGACTATGCGCCGTGTCACAAGTCCATAACATCCATAACTCTTCGTATGAAAGCGTTGGAGAGACTGTATTGCAGTTGAAGGAGACTATGTTGATGAATAATACATAATTTTATCAAAAAAACTTTGTATTTAGTCTCAGGACTTATTGAACCAAATGTTATATAAATATATTTAGAATAATGCAAAATGTAGGTCTGCTGTTCTTGTTTGCAACAGCAAAAAGTTTCCCCTTTACACACTGGAGGTGAACTGGACATGGTCAATTAGTAGAGATAATTCTATTATTATTCCATTAAGATTCATTAATTAAGCACATTTTTCCTCCTTCCTGTGACTTGAGGTCCTTCAAACGAGGCGTGAAGAGGCACTCTGTGGGTCGGCAGGGATGAGGGTGACTGATGCTACGTCTCTTACGCTGCACCAGTTGTCCTCGCGCCTCTACTCCACTCCCACTTATCATTAGGTTGAGTGGGGTCATTTGCCAGGCTTTATTATATTTAAAAAAACATATCATATATGTATACTGAGAAACTGCACGGTGGCAGCTCAGCGTGGTTCGGACGGTTCAGCCTAGAATCACAGCCTGTAGAATAAATTTATACTTTAAAAAAAATCACGCTTATATACTAAGCGTGATTAAGTAAGTTATGTTTTGTATTGTAAAGTTGTTTCACATGTATGTGCAATAAAGAAATAATCTATTTACCTATTTAACTACTAAAACAAACTAGAAAGGGCTCTGTTAAAATGACGCTTGCGTGTATTAGCTACATAAGTGAATAATTACAGTTATGCGTACTCGCCTTATTAGCTTACTCGATTAGGATTTACTACCTTTTTAACATTTTACTAATATGAAACTGAAATGTTGACAGGTATAATTATACTAAGAATACCACTACTACAACTAGGTACTAAGAACTCTTTTTATACAACGAATAGCTCAAAACTTGAAGTTAGTTTGTTCAGAACCTAAAGACAATTGATTCCACTAATAAAAAATATGAGGAACAAAGGAACTGTAGACCTATTGTTACTACAAAATGTTATTTATATAATTTAAATTAAATATCTGTGTATCGTTATATTTCATTTAAATTTTATAATTGAATAAAGAAATGTATTATTATTTTATGCACAGTTGTGGTAAGAATTTAATATAGATATTGGTCAAAATCAGTTTATAGATAAAAGTCGTGATTTTAGCAATGCACCATTCTCTCAAAGCTCTGCTGTATACCATTGCGTGATTCAAAGACATTATTGCAAACTCATTTGTGTACTATCGACATCTTACAGACTTCACTAGATCTGCCTACATCATCCTTAATCCATTGTAATAAGAATCATACTCCTACATCAAATCTGTTAGTAACTTAGTACTTAACAATACTCCTACCACTTGCAATATTATAGTTACTTCAATCTACATCAGTATTAGAAGTCTAGAAGTAATTACCTAGTACTTGTTGGGAAGTATCTAAGGCTTTTAGCTGGAATCAATCTTACTAACAGCTGTCATGATTGGTTTTTGCATTAGTAAGAATTGTTTTGATGGTATACCTATTCATGTTCGGTTCTGTGCATTTTCTGTTATTTTCACAATTAATTTTAATGAAAAATAATCAAATAAAATAAAACGTTGATAAAAAAAGGACTAGGTACCTACATCTAAAGGGAACCAGGAAGATAGAAATCATTTAGTATTGAGTATATTTCATCTTTATTAACGCAAATACATAAAAAAATACGAAAAATAAGTAGCTTACTTTCAGGCCTTGCAGCTTCGACCAACAACTGTTGATCGAAGCCTTGCAGCAATAGGTACCTCCTTGTTTCAACAATTGTAACATTTAGATTAGACAGTTCACTTTCATTAAAATAATAAGTAATAATTATTTAATTAAAAGTAAACTATCAATAAACATATAAAAATAATATAGGTAAAAATATATAAATAAATTAAAAATTGTAATTAATTCGGCACGAAAAAAATGATGTGTCATCTATTTAAAGACTATAATATTATAGCGGTGCAATAATTATTTTTTCCTCTAGTTTTTGCGCCTCTTACTCAATTTTCTTTATAACCTTCCTTTGTGTCTAACTGGTACAAAATATCTACAGCAAAAAGTCGATCTTCCGCTGTTATTTAGCGACAAAACAATTGAAGGAGCTACGCGTGAACAAAGAGTCCTAAATCAAAACGACT
Organism: Scoparia ambigualis; assembly: GCA_963921215.1. Taxonomy (NCBI): domain Eukaryota; kingdom Metazoa; phylum Arthropoda; class Insecta; order Lepidoptera; family Crambidae; genus Scoparia; species Scoparia ambigualis. Next base: position 15,486,306 of record OY992524.1, read on the forward strand.
ACCTACTCGACTTAATACAAAAAGGGCATATCTCTAAACAAACAAATGAAACACGCAAAGTTATGGCATGTTCAATGGCCGGAGTCGTTGTGTATATAAAAAAATTAATCATGCCTTCGAATAATTTGCAACGAGGCAGTGAATAAAAGCAGCCGTTCACGCGACGGCAACACGAATGTGTCGTTATTGTAGTAAAATACTATGACAATAATACATTGTTGGACCGCCTCTGTGGTTTAGTCGTTAGACCCTGTGGTTCCGTGTTCGATTGCAAGGTTGTAGGTTAGATTGGAAGTACAGAGCTTGTTCCTCCTGACTATAGCTACCACCATCTAAGTATATTAAATTATATAATGTATGGCACCATAACAATAATTTAAGTAACGTTATTGAGTATGATAGCTAGTTCCTAGTAGATAAAGGTTCAACCTTTATCTACTTTCATATTTTTTCCTTATCGTCACTTAGGTAAGTACCATCGGGTGCTCATGAAATAATACCTGTAGGCTTAAAATGATGAGTTCTCACGCTTCGTCACATGTCAAAATGAAGCCACCGATTGTAATTATTAAAAAAAAACTAAAATACACCAATAAGGTTCGCCAATAAAGTGTTTAACATCCTACAATAATAAGTGAGTGCTAAAACCTTCACAGGTACTCGTTTGAGCCATTCAAAATCAATCCGTGGCTCGTGGAGGCGTGCTTCGGACCGCTGAAAAACGAAACGCGACGACCGGTTCCTTATCGGGAGGCACAATGCCCGCGTTGGCCACACTGCGGATAGGGATATTACTGCGCCCGCTTTGGACTATCGATATCGATAACGAGTAGCTCAGGTGGGGAAACTGAGTCATTTTCTTTAGCCTTCCACTATGTAGGTATATTTGAGTTTTATAAACGCAAGTAAAAATTTACCGATTTCTTTAAATTTTTGTAGTTATAAAGGCTGGACACTTTTAAACTCAAACTCAAAATATGTTTAATCAATAAACTCATTGAAAAAAATACTTTTAATCGTCCAAATTTTTAACCTACTACTTATTCAGGACGTCATTTTTTAACTGTGCCGAAGAACGGGCGCAAGAAACCACAGCGCACAGAAGCAACGATATTTACAAAAAAAGATATAAAAAGTATGAGAGACGAGATTTAGGCATCCATCAGCTATATTGTTACCTAAAACTTACTATCGATTTATTTTAGTAGTAATTAGGTCAAACACTTTAACAGAACTATTATTTTGATAGTATGACAATACTATGTGGCGGTACCTATCATAAAGTTACAAATAATTCTTACTACCTATGTTGTTCATAGTAGTAGACATTTTAACAGATTTGTGAAAGAACCTTTAACTAACTAAAATAAGTTCATTTAATTATAATTACACCCGGTCTAATCGACTAATCGAAAATATTATATTTATATTGTTAATTTCATTGATATACTTAGCAATCCCTAAGTCCTAAATATTGTTTAAAAGCAATTAATCACTGACTGATCAATCAAATCAATGACTGAGAGTTTAGAGATTAAACATAATAGTTGTGTTAATATTTTTTTATAAGTATACGATATTGCAAACGCTTATATTTTATCACGTCTCAATTTTTAAAACTAATTTAACGTACTATAATTAAAAAGCCAATAACGTATTAGCATTACACATTGCGTTACATAACATTCTGAATTTTTAAAATTCTATCTTTAACAGCTTTATCGTAGGTAAGTACTACCCATTCTTAGACAGTTAAACCATTTTCAAATCAACACCACAATTTCACGGTGCTATTTCCTCGACAAAGTAATCTAGATTTGCTACCATTTGAATACGATTTATCAGCTCTAATCGCAGTTCAATCGCAGCATTGATTGTGGCTAATAAAAAATCTAATTCCATTAAGTTATCGATACCTAATTTGGTATTTACAGTACCGCGACACGCTGTTGAACATCACTACTCGCCTTGCGAACTGTAATAAGCGCTAACTCCAATATTACCACCATTTTTCTATTTGTTTACGATCGTACATAATGGTCTATTAGGAAATTTAAATTGCTGAACGGAAAAATGTGAATTAGTTGGTAAGCTTACTGTAAGTTCGTAAGGAACTTATGATGTTGAATGCCTTGCTCTGTGGTATTGGAATCCGGTGCCTCGCGCGTCCAATATTCTCCTAGGTTCTCTAATTTTTGTATTTTAAAAGTGCGTTTGTCTGAGTTGGCCGCGGGAATGTCGTATCGTTCCTTTTACGAATATCAAGCGTCGCTCTTTTGTTTTGTCATAATTTATCAGGTAAAGCGCGCTATTTGAAAAGAAGTTTGGTAGTTTTGATAACTCTTTTTATAAATGACAACCGATCTTTTTTTACTTAAAAATTTAAAAGTTCTCGTTTATTATAGCTACTGTTATCGTTACAAAATGGCAACTTATCGAATAATATTTCTAAGGTTTATTGTTCTCTCGTTAAAAATGTTTCCTGCATTTCCTTTCTGGTTTCACGTTACTATTATTTATTTACTATTGGAAGTCTATTGTGCTATAAATATTTCAATCGTTATAGGTTAACGCTACAATTTTCTGTTTTATTGCGGACATGACTTTTACTGCCTGAAAACGAGACCTCAGTATTATTTTTATGTGACACGTCATAGTAACTACATCCTGCCTGATGGTAAGCACCCGATGCAGTCCAAAATAATGAGAGCGCTCTTCACCGTGGAACAAGCACGGTAACAAGCGCACCCATTCATGACGGCCTGCATAAATATAATTTCACGCCCCGTTTAAAAGACCCGGGATTATAGGAGCTGGGAAACACACGCGCCGGCAGAGAATTCCAAAGCCGAACGGTCTTACAGAGGGATGACTTGCCAAATTTTTTGGGACGAGTGCTGATATTCTGCACAGTATGATGGAGGTTCCTAAGACCAGCACGTGTAGTCCGGGACAGGAAAGGAGAGGGCGGGATTAGATCAAACACTTTCCGTAGTAATTTCGGTAGAAGACACTGAGAGAAGCAATGTCTCTATATACGCAGCTGGAGGTCTTCAAGAGAGGCTGTAACCTCAGCATCTAAAATAATGCGTACCGCTCGACATTGCAGTCTATCAAGTGCATCGAGGAGGTATTTAGCGGAGCCGTCCCATCGATGGGAACAATACTCCATACTCGATCGCACCTGAGTCTTGTACAGCAAACAGCGCTGCTCGAGAGTGAAAAACCGCCTAACCTTAATGAGAATACCCAACTTACGGGAGGCAGTTAAAATAACACTCTCGATGTAGCATTTTGGATTCAGTTCCTGGCCGATGTCCATGTCAAGAATGCTGAGGTCCACTGAAATGGGTATGGGTATGGGAGCTATCTTGGACGAGAATGAGTTGAGTTTTTCTGGCATTAAACTCGACCAGGTTTTCAGATCCCCACTTAGAAACACGATTGAGAGACAGGTTCAGTTTGGCAACCAGTTCTTGCCTTTTCACCACCATATCAGCTTGATTTGCCGCAGGATGTTCTATGTACCGCTCATGCACCGTACTGTCATCCGAATAACAATAAATATTGCCCAAGGACAACATGTCATTGATATGCAGAAGAAATAGAGTAGGTGAGAGCGCAGTACCTTGCAGCACTCCGGCATTGATTTTATAGAACTCGGAGGAACTACCCTCACAAAGGACACGAAACTTCCGCTCTTCTAAAAAGTCTGCAACCCAGGCGCACAAACGGGGCGGCACACCGAAGGCCGGCAACTTGGAAAGAAGGGAGCGATGCCATACTCTATCGAAAGCTTTGGCGACATCAAGGCTAACTGCCAGAGATTCGCCATGCTTGTCCATCGCTTCACCCCATGCGTGAGTAACGTACGCTACAAGATAACCCGTTGACCGCTTGGGTCTGAACCCAAACTGGCGATCATGGAGCAGCGAGTAATCCTCTAGGTAGTGAATGAGCTGAGAGTTAATTATCCGCTCAAATACCTTGCACAGCACAGATACTGGTAGTATTGGATTGACTAAGTATAAATGTCCCACTGCTGGGCTTGACCCATTGTGGATAACTAGAGACGACACCTCAAATTTTTTGCTTACTGTTGTGGCGGCGCCACCTACCTGCATGACGCCGCACATAGTACGACACGAAGCAAACACCTTCCAACCGTGTCAACAGATGGCGCCACAAAAACCAACACAACGTCATCTCCATACTGCGACAGAAAAATAGTATGCGAAGCCTGCATCACGGTAGCGAAATTTCACCACCTCCTTCGCTATACATAGCACCTCCAACTAACACCCGTTGGACCTCTGTCCCCGAGCTATACCACCCAGCTCGGAGGAAGATCGTCCCTTTGCCTTCCTCAAGTTGCATCCATCCTACCTACCTTTGGCTCCCCTACAGTGGTGACCCCGACGTGATCCAACCTACCATACCATCACTTCCCTACACTGTTATGTGGACGCAAGTAAGGTTGCCAGGCCTAGAAATAAAAATCCTGTCTGCTAAGTCTAAAAATCCTGATTTTAAAAAAAAATCCTGCTATGTGTATAAAATAAAAATCATAGTAGGTACTTAATAACATATTAACCAAAAAATACAACTGAAAAAGTAGGAGTCTTTTAATATTTTTATTTGTTCTCATATTTTTGGTTGCAAGCAACCGCATTCAAAAAGTCGGCTTTTCCAGCAATTTCACTACAAAATTGTTTACACGTTACGTGTTTTTTCGTAAGCTACTAATACTAATATGACTCTTACTGACTCCACTAAAAGTCTATTTCTTTTGTTGCTCCATTGAGAAGTCATGAGAGAAAAGACTCGCTCCACATTTGCGTTGTGAGGCAAAATACTAAAGAAATATGACAAATCTTCAGAAGTTCTGTAACTCTTGAGCTGTCGTTAATTGTATTTAAAAACATATTACACCATTGCTTTTCAGCAAGCTCTTCACGCAAGGTCCACAGTCGCTTAGATCACTCACAATTACTGAGGCGTATGCAGTTCATGGGCCACAACCACAACAGTGCGCAAAACTTTGTTTCGCGGTGTTGTCTCTATTGATAATACCTTACCTGGGAATGGGAAAACTCGCACTAGGCACTCAAGAGGACGAATTGCATAATCATCCCAATAATCCATTAAAAATAAAACAAATATAAACAAACTAGTCTAAGATGCTCTTTAATATTCCCCACAGATACATATCAAAATAGTTTTTATTTTAATAATCCTGTCTACAACTTCATAACCGGCCAGTAATAATGGTCATTGCATTAATTGTTGCAACAACGTACTATTTATTATTACAGATCCAAGTTGTTAATTGAACCTATTAGCTCTTTTATTGTTAATAAAGTAGCCTTACTTATTAATGCATTGCTAGATGAGTCCGATAAAAAATTAATAGAGACGTTCAATAGGTCATAATATTTAACGTCCTACGTTAAACGACATTGTGGTACAAGTTTTGAATGTAGAACGCATTCAAACTTTATCTTCTAACATCTACAAACAAAAAGTTTTGGTACTATTTGTAATTGTAACCAAACCTCTTTTCAGTAATAACGGGCAACGGAAACAATTTGTTTCCATAAACAATCAAAGAAACTTCGAATCCGGATTCTATTTCCAAATTCGCCGAAGCAAAATTAATTATGAATGAATTCTCGAACTAACATGGCGGCCAATTAGACATCGGGGGCCCACGAATTTGTTTCTCGGACCTCGCGGCTCAGCTAATTAGCACTTATAATGACATAACGCTGCCCTAAAAGTACAACCGCGTGCAAATTAATGATAAACATATCCATATTTGTCTATCAGGCAGCTCGGGAGGTTTATCGACGCGACTGCTCTCGTTAGGGCCTGTAATCTGAAACCCTATTACTATACAACGCGTTTATCGAACAAACGACTTCAACGCTCACCACAGAGGGGCTACAATTGCTCGGCAGTTGTACTAAGGTCTTTTTTCGTTCAGTACTCGCACCATTGCCTCTCCTAATTGGCTCGCCATCTGTTTTAATTCATTTCGCGATAGTTTTACAAGTATTTTATTGACGCGTGGCTCCGCCTGCCGATCGGGCTGGTCCGGTGTAGTGTAACCGAGCGATCAATCGATTCGTTTGAGTCTCGATTGCTCGATTACTCAAGTTTCGTTGCAAATATTTTTATTGCGAGCTTTTATTGTTTTGTCATAAGGCGCGTAATTTTTCACGTGGACCGTGTGATTGGCTTTTGTAATTGTTATTAGTCTTATTAGTCTTACCTACCGACCCGCATTGGGCTAGTGTGGTGGGTGATGGCCCAATCTTCGTATATGTTGATGATGTTGAATAGTCCTTTAACTCATCCTACTAATATTAAAAACGCGAAAGTTTGTAAGTATGGATGTATGTTTGTTACTCTTTCACGTAAAAACTACTGAATGGGTCTGGATGAAATTCGGCACACTGATAGTTTATTACCTGGATTACCACATAGGATACTTTTTATCCTGATATTCGCACGGCAACAGGAACCACGCTGGTGAAACCGCGAGTGGCCGCTATAGTTATTTATAAACACAGCATAAAGTATAATTCGTATAACTATACTTTGTCTTCTCCTGTCAAATTATTTGCTAATATAAATAAAATAATAAATTAATAAACTTCCCTACATTCACACCAATTATCTAGCCCAAGAGAAGCTTCGTTATGAAACTCGTTAAATGGTTACTGGACAACGGATAAACTTAAAGTACTTAAATACATACTTATTGTAAGTACATAGAAAACACCCAGACCCGAAGAAAACAATAATTTCTAAATTGACCCGATCGGGAATCGAACCCGGGACCTCAGAGATGGTGACACCATGAAAACCGGGGTACAAACAACTCGACCAAGGAGGTCGTCAAACGTATGAAAAAGGAATGGAGTCACCTAGGAATTAAAAGTGTTTATTAATGTTCTAAAAGGATGAACTTCAACCACTCTTTTAAGTTAAAATTAATTATATTAAAATGATAATGATTCTCATAGCTTCATACTAAACTTCCCTTTCAAATCAAGCATTAACACTAATTATTAACCCTTACACCATGGGAGGTCGCTGTTAGCTCCAACAAAAACCTACTACAGATCTATGTTCTAACATATAGAGTTCAAAATGGCTTAACAGTTTTATACCAAGAAGTTATAAGTCCAGTAGCGTCGCCAGTGACGCGTGCTGCCATCTCTCGGACGACGACAGTTAATAATAAATCATAAGATAACATCAGAGACGAAGATTATACGGTACTGAGTCCCCACTACGCCATCCGTGTTTCCTGCGCGCGCAAATTAGTAAAACACTAACAAACAATGCGTTACCAACGAACTAACATGAAATTTGAACCTTAACCTGTAGGGTTTAAAGCTCATAATTCAAACTGGAATTGTAAGGAGTTAAAAGCTATAATTGTTGCAGCAAAACAGTGAAATGTATATTTTTAGTGGTTCGCGGAATCTCGTATAGGCCAAAAGTTAACGCCGCTCGCCGCGAAGACAATGAACACGGTTTAGTTTTAACTGCCCCGTTAACGTATAGTTACCGTCAAAGGGCAGAGTTATGGACAGCAGTTAAACGTTTCTATTATAAAATATGGGAGAATGGTGCTCATGCAAAAGTAGTGAGTATATAGAGCAGAATATGCTGTTTTGTAGCTAGGCAGGACTCCATAATTTAAACCAAGTCATCGCTACAATTGACACAAACATACATATATTCAAGACTTTTATCCCTAAAGGGTTAGTCAGAGACTATGGCATAGTCCACTATCTAGTATGCTGTCGGATGAACTTTAAATTGTATCCGGAACCGCGAATATCAGGCCGAGCGCTGCCGCTCAGTTATTTTGCATGTATTGTACATTTTTGTGTCCGTATTTGCTTCACCAATTTCGGCCTCGACCTGTGTGTAGAGTTGTTGACCAATTAGAGACAGCCATTAAAAACATTGGCTCCGCACTCTGGGCCCTTTCGCCGAATGCATTCTTTCACGAAAACAAGCCATGCGATTTAATTCATCAATTTGCACCGGCCAGAATGGCCACCGGTAGCCTTTTGGGACAAACGAACGCGAAAAGTCAACGGCCCGTTTTGCATTTCTTTTTGAACGGGGCAAAAGGAGTTTTGTTCTGTATTTGAATGTCGCACAGTTGCCGCCCAAATGACCATAAACTAAATTAATTTAATCAATATAGGTACTTTATGCTTATGTTCTCTTGCTTTTTTATGTGATTCGTTTTGAGTCTAAATGTAATACCGTGACTTTGTTATATACCATACTAGCATTTATAGGAATAACTTTCCCATATAAATAAATTAAATTACATTAAGTTGTTTGACAATAAGCTCGAAATTTTGAGCTCGATATAAGCTGTTTAGGGCTGCTTTGGTTCACCGCTTTAAAGAGACTATGTAGGTATGCACTTACCATATTTGCCAGTACACATACACAGTGTCTCTTAAAACAAAATAAATTTAAAAAAAAACAATCAAAAACGTTACGTTTTATTAATTCAGCGGCGGCTACGTACCTACCTAATTTGCATTTGATACGATCGGCGTGATAAAAATGTGGGTTTTAAGGTCCAGTTTCGATCTTTGGTGGGTTAATAAAACTAAATTAAAGCTCGCTACTGTTTCCTAAGAAGATTGTGGCCATATCTATGACTAGATAATTAAAACTACTCTAAATAGGTCCACATTAATGAAGTTTAGTGATCTCGTTAATTCAAACATTAATTGAAATTGAATGTTATTATTTAAAGTGGTAGCTACTAACAACAATCAATATTTTTTATTACATACGTAACGCTTAACTATCTTTCTATTTCATATTTCTATGACAAATGTAGCTTACTAACCGCCCAATATTTCTTTAATAGGTAGGTAATAATGACAAAATAATCGAACACGTTGCCAAACGGAATAGAAAATAAGAAAAAAAATATAAAAATAACAGACATTTTAAGGAAAATTACCATTTATTATTTTCGTATTCCCAAAACTAAAGTAATTTATGGTCCGTTTCGAATTTTAATTAAAGTAATCAACCGTGGCGAATTAGATAATTTGTCATCGCCGCTGGATCCATTAGGCGAGTATTGTTGTCGACCATAAATCACGAGCCCATAAATCGGACCTTCTTGGAACTATTAAAAATAAAAAAAATATACAAAATACTTCGTCGATGATAATATTTAATTCAGATGATCGCGAACGTTAAATTGGCTGACTTCTGCATTTGGGCATAAATTTGTCGATCATTATATTGGTTATCGTAAACGAAATGATATTTGTCGTCTTTTGAATGTTGATCGTGTTTATGTGATTTGAGAAACTAGTTTAACTACGGATTATTGACAAATAAATGATGATAGAATTGAGCGAGCTTTTTGCTCAACTATTATACATTGCGAATATTTTTACAAAAAATTTTAAAAAAAAAGGAAAAGATAAAAAACATTCTTAAGACAGAATTAAGATCAATTTAAAATCATTAGGTAGGTACTGAACCTCAGTTAAAGGAATCCCAGAAAGTAAGACCTCCGTAGTCTTTTTAATATTCCGTCTGCATGTCAGCAAAAAACGTACTCTAGGTACTGAAATGGAAAATTAAAGCTTTCATTTGAAAATAACGAAATTCCTACTCCACTCACTTTTTCACCGACTTCAAAAAAGGAGGAAGTTGGTTCTCTATTCGTCGGGAGTTCTTGCCTTTTTCAGGCAAAGGAATTAAGCTTCATACAGCCTAGGCTCTTTCTCCACAATTCGTGTGCAACCTGCTCTATATCACTATTTAGTAGGTGGGCAGCGGCGTGGGAGTCCGCGCGGGCGCCCCGCCGCGCCCGTCGCACGCGCATTAACATGTTCATTTATTAATAAAACCTCCATCGCCCATTAAGATGTAGAGCTGACGTGTTGATTGACCTCTTTGGTCATTTGGTGTACATTAATTCAAAATCAATTTGTTGACTATGGCCACTTAATGTTTTTTTTGTAGAACTTGGTAATGTAAATTGTTTAAGTATGTTTTTAATAGAGCAATCCTATTTGTAAACATAAAAATATACACAAAAAAAATTGCGTAACATTATTCTAACTACCTCCACAATCCACGAGGGATAGACGTTATCTGCCAAAGTAATTAATGATAAAACAATAATGGTATGCTGTATCATTAACAACATCTCAATAATATTTATGGTTATAACTCACGGTATGTAGGACGTTATGTACATACATCTATGAAGTTGAAAGGTCACAGACATTATTAACAGTCCAAACAAACGGACTGCGACGATAATTAATGTATCAGGAATGCTTTGGAGCTTTCACTTGCGTAAAAGTGTTGCCAGTGTGGCCACTCGCGAGTGTTGCCAGCGTGCTAATCACTTGTGTATTGTTTGCGCGCGCAGATACTCGTTACGTGATTAGGTATCCCTTTGCCAGATCGTAATTGAAGATTGTTTTTTTAAAAGCTGTTGTGTGCTTTGACACTTTGTTTGTCAAACGGTGTATGTGTACACGGTTTTTTGTAAACACACAGTAGGTAGGTGTAGGGTGTTTTTAATTGTGATGTTGATTAATTTTGAATTAAGTATAGTCTTTCAAAATCTTTTATGTCTTGTAATAATAAGTAATAATATTTTACAATCCCCATAGTTTATAAATTCTTAGAGACATCATAATTAGAAAATGTCGGACTAAAGAAACTGCAAAAACATTTGCAATTTAGATTTGTGCAAAGCTATACAAGTTCTGTTCTAATAGAAACATAAATTTAGTACTACCTCTATTATTAATACCAAGTCGTGTCTAACACAGATATAAGTCTATGGCCACAATGGTCCCCGCTGAGGCTCATGGCTTGTTCGGTCTGCGGCGCATACAAAGCACTAAGTTATTGCCACGAGCCTAAGTAATGTCCGCTCACCGCTAATTCAGTGGCAAGTGGAATTTAATTGGAAATATAAAATGAATTGTACATCTATCATAATATTTGTTGGACATTTTATTAGTGCAGAACGTAACGTAATAGAACGTTATGATGGCAAGTGATGCAGAGGATGCGTGGAGTTATTCCGGTCTGATCCCCAAAACTGACCCACTGCCAATTATTGTTATTTTTTAATTCCGGTCTGATCCAATGTAAATTTTACCATTCCGGTCCAATTCCTTTCCTTTTTTAATGGATAAGTACAGTCAATTGAAAAACAGATATTATTGTGAAAATATTTTTTAATTATATAGGTATATCACTAATCTGCTGACTATTCCAAAAATGTGTAAATAGACAGTTGGGGGATCAGAACGGTACACAAAATAATTTAAAGTAAATCTGATCCCCTAGATATCCGTTCTAGGGGATTCGAACGGAATAAAAAAATAATTAAAGCATATCTGATCCACCAGGGTATCAGTTCTTGGGGATAACTTGTATTGATATTAGGAAAATGATTACTTAGTTAAAGAAAAAGTGCACAGAAATGTCTTCTAAAAAAATATACTTACCTACTTACTTAAAAATATCATTCAAATGTCAATCATCTTAAAATACTTAAAAAGGAAAAAAAATGTAGCTCAAAAACTACCAAAAAATCGCTGAACATACATGGGGGTTCAATAGAGGTATAGTAGTTCCCTATCACCACACATCGGCTTGACACCTTACAAGAAACACCCTGTATAAACGTTCCACTGCTGAGCGCTATCCTTCCTATATACACAAAAATAACATGAGGACATTGGGCCATCAAAACCCATAACCCACCACGCCGGCCTAATGCGGCTTTGCGGGTTAATGCAAATGAAATATAAAAGCGGTAAAAGTGTCGCTAAACTTAGCTGTCGTAAAAGGCGACTAAGGGACTAAAGCCTACACATACATCCAACAGCATAAAGCGGCGATGAGCTCATCACTTGTCACGCTGAGTTTATGTGCAGTCGAAATTTGGTGAAAAGTGGACTATGTAAGAGGACTGCTTTTGCGGTCGTCATTGCCTAGTCTCTGACTAACCCTTCGGGGATAATAGTCGGGATTATAAGCATATGTAAATATAAAAGGAAAAATCCGTTCAATAGAAACTTGATAGCAACCCATTCATCTCTGTTCGTTGCCGCTAACCACTTAATATTAACGTTATTAATTAACTGCCGAGAACACGTTAGTACCGAAATTGGATAGGTTCATAACTTCATCATGTTTATTAATTGATAATTAATTTAATTGCCCCGCCGCTTTTGTGGTGGCGTTCCCAGTGTTTAAATCTTTTTTTAAATCTATAATTGTACGTATAATATAAATGGCGTTTTGGTTAAAAAAAATGGATTTTTTACAGACGTAGTGACATATTATTCGAAATTTTTTGTGGATTTTCTTTATTAATTATGATAATTATTATTTTAAGATGATAAGATACTTTTTCTGGAAATTGCGTTTTGTTTTATCAACAGAGCACATATAATAAATAATGAGTATATTTTTTACCACCACGCACTAAATTACATTGGGTTAGCGTAGTGGGTGATAGTCCGATCTCCCCGTGTGCTATAAGAGTCCGTTTGAAAAAGTGGACTAAGGCCCGTATTAAATAGTTTACATAGGTACATACATACATATAATCACGTCTATTATCCCCGAAGGGTTAGTCAGAGACTAGGCAATGAGCAAAAGTAGTCCTCTACCAATAGTCCACTTTTAACCAAATAGCGACTGCACATGTGTTCAGCGTGACAGGTGCTGAGCCCATCGCTGCTATAGGTATGATGTTGGAAGTATGTGCAGTCTTTAGTCCGTTAGTCGCCTTTTACGACATCCAAAGAAGAGAGAGGGTGGTAGTATTCTTTCACCGCTACGCGATACGACGCTAGCGAAGATTATGATTGGAAAGACGTCGATCTTCAGCCTTCCGGTCGCCGGAAGCCTCGTCAAGGCACTTCGATAGATCTTTAACGAAAAGCCGAGATTCTGACCCCTACGGCCCTAGTGTTCCCACCTCGACGGCACAAACACATATTCTACTTAGCTCTCACCAAAAGCCCTTCGTATGAGCCCCACATAACTACCACCACCACCACCAACCACACTGGGGGTGGGTTATCAAAGGGGAAAAAGGACCAATAGCATTATAAACATATACATGCATAAAATCACGCCTGTTTCCTATAGGGGTAGATAGAAACTGTGGATCGCCATCAACATATAAGTTTATTTATTTAATTTTGGAAAAGCGACAATTTTAAGTAATTTTATAAAGTAACATTGTATACACTGATACCCAATTAGGTCTTCGCTTATGAATAAGTACCTATACATTATAATTACGACTAGTATCCTTCAAGGGTTAGTCAGAGACTATGCATTGAAGACCACAAAAACAGTCCTCTGTCTTAGTCCACTTTTCACCAAATAGCGACTGCACATGTTCTCAGAGTGACAGGTGGTGAGCCCATCGCCGCTCTATGTTGTTGGATGTATGTGCAGTCTTTAGTTTGTTAGTCGCCTTTTATCACACCAATCATACCCAAGGGAAGAGAGGGGGTAGTAAGTAATAGTATGTCGCGTAGCGGAGGAACGGGGAGTGACACATGAATGAAAACATGAAAACAGAGGCTAGACAGAAAATGTAAGTAACATTAGAATTTTAAATTTAAAACTAGATATCAAAGAGGTCAGAAAAGCAACAAGGCTTTAGCAGCATCGTTACATGAGCCGCTACGATAATAAAAAAATACATTTACCCCAAACAGGACCACACAGCATTCGTTTCCACCAATTATTTCCAGAATTGAGAAGCTATCTCTCATCGGCACTCCCGTGTAGTTAGCAAAAGTATCCGTCTGTCGATGGTCGTACTTACTTGTATGTAGAGTCAGCAGCAGAGTCACGCTCCTAATTATAGAAGCATTCCCAATCAATTACCGGCGCGCAACAAGAGCGGCGCGACTTCATTTGCGTGTAGCGTCGGCAGAAGCGGACAATTATTTTTTTGGAAAATTAACTGATTTTTTTTAATTAAAGAAATGTAGTGTTTGCCTTTAAAATTTACTTCACAGTTATTATTAAGTATAAACATTATATATTTTTTTAGGTTATCTTTTTAAAATGTCTTCTATTTGTATGAGACCACTTTGATCATTTACTAATAAACTATCTCATTTATATTATTTTTATAATTACTTCATCTTGATAGACTGCTTTTATTTAACATGTTCTAATCATTAAAAAAAATACTATCTTAAAAACAAACATTAACCTACATTAGACAGTCTTCTTACTAAAACCGATATCTTCCAGGCAAACTAGAAACAAAGTTGGCAAAATTATCAAAAATAGCGTCTACACAGTAAAACGATACCTACTTAGTCTTCGATCCGTTCTCACTCACATACACTGACACGTCTACTATAAACAAAACACTACACCAAGTAACGTATCATCAACACATAACAAAACAGTTGAACCGTATTAAAACTATTAAAACCCGTCAAAATACCACAAACAAAATCATATCGCGCGCAGGCACGCTTTAACAAGCAGTCAAACGCTGTCAGTGATTGGACGCGAGCCAAAATACTAATGTTCCATTGAATAGTGCTATTTGTAAGCTGACTGCAGTGAGACATGTATAAACAGGACTCTTATGCTCTTAATAGATCATTTGAAGTCACAGAAAGCGCGGGAAAACTTGCCGCTATATTGTATTTGAGCTGTTAAGGCTTTTTTTTATTTAACATAGAAAATGAAACACGTCAGCTGTATCTTATACTTATAGGCTTATTAAACTTTTGATGTTTTTAGTAAAAACGACAGATTTTACTTACGTTAGCCATCGGCCATCTTCATCAATAATTTATTTATAAGAATTGAGATGATTTTTCTTATAAATTACACCTTACCGAGCAATTGGCTGCCAGTTGCTAAGTCTAGGAGTTTCTTTGTAAAAAAAATATTACAGGTTTTTTGGGCAACGACTTCAGTTATACAAAACGTGTTCTTTTTATAATTTGGTGCAAATACTGTGGAGATAACACTCTGCAACAAAAAACCCGCAAAAACGTTGAATCTTGAGAAACAAGATCTCCTTTCACAGTGAAGAGGTTCCAACCATAATACAGAATTTAAACTAGATGCCATAGACAATAAGTTTCGGTCACCATCTTCTATTTACATAAATAGAACTTCTTTACATTTTTTAAACTTTATTTATAACACGTATCAAAACACTCCATCGTCAAACCTTTTAAACTAAAGGATGTGCACAAATAGATCATTAGCGTTTCCGCGTGTTTTGTGGCCTCCATTTATGAGAGCGATCGGTCCTCTGATGAATGACCAGGGGAGACGTCCGTTTGATGCCTGATAAATATCGCCGCTCGGAATCCGGGAAGACTTGTTAAATGGCAGATAACAGTTCTTTGTGTTAGATTTTTATATTTATGTTGTAGCTTTGATGTGTTGTGAACACATGTTAATGCGTGCTGTATGGTAATAACCGTTAATTATGTTCGGAGATGCCTGAAAACATTGCGAGATTTATGGTACTACTCCGCTAAGATGTTAGTTACCCGTTTAGGTATTAATGTAAAACTACACGTTTAAATACGGTATGGTATGGAACGGAATTCTTGAGCGTGTTATTTTTGGACGGAACACTATTAAAAACTATTAAGCCTTTGACGACGTAAAAAAAACTTATATATTACCGCGAACATAGCGAACATCTGTTAAGCGCGCGTCAATTATACTGCCATACCCAATGGGTTTTTGCCGCTTTCTCTGCGAAACACAATTAAAACACGCCAGTTGATTTTATTTAATTAACGTGAGCGATGCGTATTACCAACCGCGTAGGTCCGATCGCGGGAATTGTTCAGCCGTCTTACTTTTGCGGGAATAAACGGCGTTGAATATGGAAATCCGAATGTGTATGCAAAGGAAAAGCATGTTGGACAACCCCCGGGCCGCGAGGAATGCCCGCCTCTCCTGTAAGGACAACAAAAACGTCAAATGCACGGTGACCGTTTAAAATATTGGAATGAATGACATACCGCGCCTCGCACGATTAATGGTTGGGCTCGCACAAAAAGCGGGCGCGCTCATTAATTTATCAACTGTCTTTTTAGCGGCGCAATGCACCATTAGGTAACGTCAGCAGAAACGGCGCGCGGAATTTGTGTTTTTCACATTTAGAACGGAGAAAAAAAGACAAAACACCGCCGCCTCTTAATATTTCACTCTCGTCTCATTCTTTATTTAAATAACGATTAAACAAAAAAAATTAAAACTCAATTTTTAATATTTCATTCGCTGCTCGTTCCTTATTTGAACATTTATTTTTTGTAAATTCTGTGTTTGACACACAAACATGAGCGTATTTAAAATGTCTCATATTTCTCTCGTCGCTCCCCGAAGTCACAACAACGAAATCCAACTCAGTGGAAACATCTGCAGTCGATATCTCATTAGACAATTAACAAGAAAACGAAAGTAGACAGCTTCATAAGAGCGTTTTAAAGGTAATGCTTCCGAATATATTAGGGTGCTGACACATTTCCGACAGAAAGATCAAATAAAGACTTTTTAATTTAGTACATTTATTGGTTCACTTACATAGCGCGATTACATTTGTTTTTCTCGTTTAATGCAGTTCGCGTTTATTACACACTTACCTTTATATCTAAACGAATGGTTTTAATCGTAATTTCGAGCAACAGTGTAGCTTTATAGCTCATTTAAAGTCAATTCGCACGGAATGCTTAATTAACTCCTTAGCCTGTTTTATATTTTTGCCGGACATTGATAACTCTCAACTGTGTTAATAATCTTGGAGTTTAATACTACTTAAAAGTATGTACTAGGAGATTTATTTATTTAAATATCATAGATGCTTCAAATCTTTTACAGCGCACTTTGTCCTAACAATAAAAGCATCAGCGAGATAATATTA
The DNA here is from genome assembly GCA_963921215.1 of Scoparia ambigualis. NCBI lineage: Eukaryota > Metazoa > Arthropoda > Insecta > Lepidoptera > Crambidae > Scoparia > Scoparia ambigualis. Next base: position 15,503,293 of record OY992524.1, read on the forward strand.
AATTCTTGGTACCGTAGCCGATGCCATGATTACAGCTGGACAACGCACCATTTCGCATCGTCTCATTCTTTCTCACAATTCGCACTCTAACTCTAACACTGACCTAACTTATTTTTTTTTAAAGCTCTGCTCTGTAAAGTCGATATTTCAGTCAATATATTTTTTAATTTGTCTATATTTTACTTTTAATTTTTTTATTTATTTTATTACTGATGCCGCAAATGTACCACGTAAGTAGCTACTCGTATCTACAAAGTCGCAAGTGTGCGACGCGTACGCTGGTTCGCTTTATTTCCGTCGCGGCTCGCGAGCGGCCGGTCGGTGCCGTCTTTGACGTACCCTGAACACGGCATTAATACACTTTAGCTTTTTTTCGACTGTCACATAATTTACAGCGTAGTTTTTTACGAAGTTTTTTTTGTGACCCATTAGATTAGCTATTAAGTCGAGCCGTACCGTTTGACGCGCGTATTAATATGTCGGAGGCGCCGCAAGAGTTGGGTGTAGAGACTGCGTCGATAATTACTTCGAACTTTCTTTATACTCAATAAATATTGTACATACGTTGTTACGAATATTATGGCGATTGGCGTCGTCAAAGTTTAACTCTTTAATCGATAATTACTTCTAACTTTCTTTTTCGCTGTCACGAAATATCTGGAGATGTGAAAATTAAAAAATGTAATAAAATACTCAATAAATATTGTACGTACGTTGTTACGAATATTATGGCGATTGGCGTCGTCAAAGTTTAACTCTTTAATCGATAATTACTTTGAACTTTCTTTTTCGCTGTCACGAAATATCTGGAGATATGAAAATTAAAAAATGTCATACAATACTCAAAAAATATTGTACGTTACTATGAATATTATGGCGATTGGCGTCGTCAAGTTTCATTTAGATTAGAATAGTTTTACTAATTATTTTTTTTAATTCTCTTCAAACATATTAAAGCTAAACATCAAAAAAATAGAATGAATTATCATCACCATTAAATAATACAAATAAGAATTAATTAACATTACATAATATTACTATTGTACGTGAAAAAAGAAAGAAAATAAACGAAACAAGCACAAATAAAACAATTGAAAAAGTGTTGTCATCCATTTTCCACTAGCGGAAATTGTTTTGACACTTTTTACACATTACTATTTGCTCGCATTATAGTTGCGTAAAGTTCTACTCGTAATAATATTTACAATGCCAACAATTAAATAAAACCGTATAACAAACACTGCCTTTGTCATTTGTATCGCGATTGAATTAGTTCGTTCACTAATTTAATTGGATCATAAAATGTATAGCCATCTCTTCCGTATAGAGGAGTTCATTGCCCTAATAATTGAGATAAATATGAATGTATCGTTCTGTCTTGTCACAAACTTTCACAACACGAGTCCAATCCATCACTCATTAATGTTTACTTTAATAACAATTAGTTGATAGCTAATTATTTGGGTTACAAGTCCATCAAAGCCGTTGATTCATGTTTCTAATTGTCGTGGCGTTTTATTGAGTTACAAATGAGATGATCTACTAGTGATAGATAAATGATTTTAATATGGGTAATGAAATAAAAGTAATTAACCGTGCTTAATGTTTGGTTTGTATATATTTATTTATTCATCCATGACAGATTACAGACAAATGCAGTGTTCGAATAACAAATTGTCAAATTGTAAACTTAGCCTAAACAATAACCCACATAGAGTTTACACAGCATGGAATGAAACATCCGGTACTTTAAGGAATTCATTATTTTTTTTATTTATTTATTTATAGAAACCAACAGCTTATCACAATGTATACTTATTCTGCTAACAATTATTCTGAGTAAAGCCAATTACAGGTTTCTGCATTTACTAATATAAGAACTTATATTAATATATTAACCTTTAAGATTTGTGTATCGGAAACAAATTTTTTTGCTCAAAGTTACAAGTAATTTAAAATAACTTAAATTAAATCTCATCAGCCACAAAACTACAAAATCAACCCAGCCATGAGTGTAACAGAGTCATTGAACGCTGCTATATTAATGAAAAATCAAAAACAAAACCTACTAATAAATATTATACAACTACGCATACATACATATTGTTAAATAATTAAAAACACGCCACCTAATTACCTTATACCTGATTTTTTTTATACCTGACGTTTTGTGTATTTGGTTTAATAGTGTGTATAATTATCTATCACATCTTCACTGAAACTTATGGGGGCTCTATACATAATATACATACATGTAATCACGACTATTATCCCTGAACGGTTAGTCAGAGACTATAAGCAATGAGGACAGCAAAAGTAGTCCTCTACCATAGTCCACTTTTCGCCAAATAGCGACTTACACATGTGCTCAGCGTGACAGGCATATAAGCCCATCGCCGCTCTATGCTGTTGGATGTATGTGCAGTCTTTAGTTCGTTAGTCGCTTTTTACGACACCCAAGGGAAGAGAGGGGGTGGTAGTATTCTTTCACCGCTGCGCAACACGGTTACTCTATCATAACTCTATCACCTCTAATATTACGAATGCAAAATAGAGTTTGTTGGTTTGATTGTTTGTTTGTTGGTCTGATACACTCCTACTTCTCAATTGATCATCACGAAATTCTGCATACATCTTTTCATTGGTACCTACCTACAGAAAAGGATATTCCCGCGAAAATACTAGTCATCTTTAAGCAATTATAAACAAAGACAAAATGTTATATTAACTCTCTAACTTTGACATTGGTCTTTTTTTTTTAATTTATTTGTTCCGTGAAGGAACAGGCTAAGGTCTGAGACCATACTGCCTAGTCATTAGTTTTTTTTATTTCTTTTTTTGCCCTTGATGATAATGAGTGGTGATTAAGATGATGAATGATAAATGATGTTCCCCAAACCCCTTGAATCCTCACTGAGGACTCCTCAGTAAAAATGTGGGACTTTACTGAGGTCTCACGCGGACTTCTTGAGAGAACTTGAAAAGTGATGTTGCACTGTTTTGTTTCATTTGCCAACACTCATGCACGTTCACAAACACTTAACCGTTGATAATCCACTATTATTTCACATTAATATTCGAAAAAACACAAATTTTAGAAAATAAAACAAAACTGCAGACATGACGCTTCACTTTCTCGCCAAGAAGTCCTGACATTGGTCTTATGTGCAATCCGCACCAAGCTATTAAAACAAAAAGATTATTCAAATGCCCACCAGTTTTACGTAGCTCCGTCAAAGCATCACATTAACAACCTACGCAGAAATCATCCATATAAAGAATAAACATTAACAGCGATGTGACATTTTGATAACAATCAAAAAAAATATTAACGGAAATCGTAATGCGAATCAAAATACCAATTTCTAAGCATCAAGATGGACGTAGCATGCCGGCAACATGACGACATTTTTAATGGGCTGGTTGGATGACACTGGCATGTTGACATGTTCCTTTTTTAAATGAGATACTTAGTTGGCTGTTTACGGCTTTTACAGCGTTTAATTTTAGGGCAGCGAGAAACTTACAGGCTACATAAGCCGTACTGGGGGCACAACCCTCGGAGATTTAAAAAAAATGATGATAAATTATAATGCTCACAGACGAAAGCTTCAATGGAAAGTTGACAATTCTGATAAAGCTATTTAGTACAACTAAGTTGTTGCTGTTCATTATTATGTACAATTTGCAATGTAATGAAACTTTTTATAAACATAAACTAAAACTAAAAAGAGTCTTAAAATACTTAAATATATACTTATTATACATAGAAAACTTCCAGACCCGAGACAATTTAGAAAAACAATAAATTCTAAATTGTCCCGACCGGGGATCGAACCCGGGACCTCAGAGATGGCGACACCATGAAAACCGGTGTACAAACCACTCGACCAAGGAGGTCGTCAAATGGAGGTCGTCAAATAGCGACTGCACATGCCTGTGCTCAGCGTGACAGGTGGTGAGCCCATCGCCGCTCTATGCGTTGGAATTATGTGCAGTCTTTAGTCCGTAAACAAAACCTCCTAATATATCGGGTTGTGCTGTGCGCTTGTCTACTCGCTGGTGCTCGAGGCGATTTCGATAACATCGCACATTAATTAAATTATGCGTGGGTGTCCATCAAATCATCCTAACCGGGCACTATCATTAATGGCATCGATTTGCTTACTAATATGCTTGTTTTCATCGCTAAATAAGTTGAAAATTACCTCTTTATAGATTATCATCTGTGGCGGACTGCGGTATGCTGCCTTTGCCTTTTATTTTATATGAGTTTTATTATCCGATTTATTAACAGTGTCCGAATGGGCGACATTCCAGTCGGTGTTCGCGTTTCATTGAGATGTAACTCGGGAGGCAGTAATGGATAATGCAAACTCAACTTTGTAAAGCAATTGTAATATTAATGCAAAGTTTATGTGGCGTATCGTTAATTGATTACATTTGATATAATACTTTCTTTGTTGTCTTTGACAAATTCTTTGTCAGTTTGTCATTGTAGAATACGTTATTTTATTTATTTATTTGATTTATGATAACTAACAAGTTATTGTTAACACTTTAGTAATACACTTTTCAACAAAAAAAACTACACAATTTTCTCAGCGTAATAGCTGGTAAGCCTATCACGGCTTCATGTTGTTTGATGTAAGTGTAGTACTCAGTCCGTTAGTCGCCTTTTACGACAGCAATTTTATTACATCAATTTGTGTAATACGATTTTGATTAATGGTTTTTTTAATAGCTTTTGGTTTTGGCTTAGAACCGGATCTATGAATTTATTACATTATTAACTAATAACAGTTGTTGTTTTGTCAACTTTTATAAATATTTATGTATTCGAACACTCGTTTGTTTTACACATCATTAAAATATGGCCGAGATATGATTAATTCATTACTAGCTTTTGACATTTAACAAACGTGGAGATTTGTATACGGCATTGGCTAACTCAAATTGCTATTCAATAGTTGTTGTATAACTGTAAATCTTCCAACAAGCCAATCATTGTACAAATTGGTCGAAAAATATGACGGTGTTGCTACGTTAGCGTAACATATTCTGCCTTTTTTTAAGAATAAGGTTGAACTTGTATCTGATATAAACTTTTTATTATGATGATAAAAACTGTTTTGTTAACTTTTGATTTTTTTCTCACCAGATGCCAACGGAGAGCCCGCTAAGCTGAAATGCAACCTTCGGAAGCACAAGCCGAACCGAAAGCCGAGGACGCCGTTCACTGCACAGCAACTGAGGGCTTTGGAGAGCAAGTTCGTTGAGAAGCAGTACTTGAGCATCGCTGAACGCGCTGAGTTCTCATCATCACTCGGCCTCTCTGAAACACAGGTAATGGACAAAGTAAGACGAACCAATTATTGTATCTAAGTCGAGAGAGATTTTTAAAGCTGCATAGATTTTTATGAATGAAACTTACAGCTTTTGTTTTATTAAACAAACACGACGCAATTATTTTGAATATTCAAACTTCATCGTGACACTTATTTTTTAATTTGTTACAACATTCATTTTAAAACTAATAAAATAATTTAATGACAGCAATTTGCATTGCCGTGTTATCTGCGAATCTGACCTAGTTCCATTCGAATCATTAAAAAGTGTAATTAATTATGGTAACTTCTTAAATTTGCGTGTGAGTGAGCATACAAATTAAATGCTAAAAATTATAAGAGAGAACGCCGCAAAGATTTATGTACAATCGAGGAAGTTGCCGGTCGACCACTTTTGGGCGATATTTGCTTGCGCTCCATTCCGATCGCGCGTACGTATAGTACTGTGCACGCAGACAGTGTGCAAGCTAATATCGCCCGTAAGTGGTAAACCGGAAAGTTCCTCAATCTTACGAAATCCGGCTATATTAAAAACAAACACTCAGCTAACAGTACTCCTTTATCGACAGGTAAAAATCTGGTTCCAAAACCGGCGGGCGAAGGCGAAACGCGTGCAAGAGGCGGAGATCGAGAAACTGAAAATGGCGCAGTTCTCACGCCATCATCCCCACCATTTGTACCCGCACCCCGCGCTGCAGCAGTACTTCCACCCCCACCCTTTAATGGGGGGGCGGCCGATGCCCCCCATGGGTTTGCCGCCACATCTCGCCATGGTTCAACCACCTGTGTCGAGTTCACCCTCGCCGAGCGCGAACGGACCGCAGTAGTTTTTTTGTGAGTCGTAGAAATTTTATGAGTGGTAGAATTTTGGAGTTTTTGAAGAAGAAAAGCTTTATTTTTGTGGAAAGGTTGTAATGAAGGAATTTAATTTAGACCGATTGAGTACGAATGTTTTTTTTTGGAGCAGACGTTTAGGTTATTGCAACAAAACAGTATTGAAAGTCTCTTGTTTTAAATGTCGTGTCTCTGTCTAAAATCTGATTTAAACTTTGTCAAACAATAAAGACATCGTTTTGTAATAAGAAGGGTTACGAAATTACTACTTATTAAAAATCTTTTACACAATGTATTAGAGATATGCTCGTTCTTTTTCTGTGATATGTATTTTCACTGCAAAATTTAAATACTGTTTTGCAGTAATGCCTATATTTTCTGTTTGTACATATGTTTTATTTGTCAATCAAAACAGAAATATAATAACATTGAAATGTAAAGATAAAATACAATTTGAGCAATATTTTTCTTATTCTTTTTCGGCACAGATGTTTAAGGGTCTGTGTTTATTGTAGAGTCGAAATTGAAAAAACTAGAACAGTTTTGATTTTATATAAAAGTTTGTAAGATTAAAATTCTACGTAAGTATTGAGCAATATTGTCTTTTTTGGCACAGATGATGTTTCCTGTGTTTTATTTCTTACTCGAGAAAAAATGTACATGTCTGTAAATATTGCAACAGTAAGTTTATAATAAAGGTTTTAATGCATTGTAGGTGAAATAATTGTATTATTTAAAGAGATATTATTTAGATAGGTGGAGTCTTACCAAATCTAAAGTTGTTTGGTACAGTGACAAGATTATTTTCGATTTGTGAAATAAGAATGCATATTGTTTGAGATGCTGTAAAACAATTTTTGTAAATAAAGTTTCTATTTGTATATTGTTATTTCTACTTGTATAGTTAAAATATATTTCTTTCATACTGATAACGGCTTTTTAATGTTTTTTCATACTACATAGTGAAAAAATCCTGTAGAAAATGTCATCATCATCATCATCATCAGCCTATTAACGTCCCACTACTGGGCACAGGCCTCCCACGTGGACAATAGCACGTGGGGATATTGGGCCATAACCCACCACGCTGGCCCAATGCGGGTTGGTGGGTTTTAACGACTGTCATCTTACAACAACAACCGGGACCAACGGCTTAACGTGCCTTCCGAAGCACGGAGGAGCTCAAGATGTTTTTAATTTGGTCACCCATCCAGCGACCCGGCATTGCGAAAGGCTCAGCAAGCAAGATCGCAAGCCGAACGCGCTAGCCGCTGTGCCATCGAGTTCCTCGGAAAATGTAAAATCACGTAAATTAGCATATGCACTAAAGCTGAATAATAATATATTTTTTTCATGGATAGCAAGTTTACGATTGAATCGCTCATCTCCATAATTGGAAGTAGTGGGTTCGGTTCTTAGGTGAGCACCAATGTTTCGGAATTTTCGATGCATTTGGCCAACGTGGTGACTGCCATCATGCCTTATCGCAGCGAATACCTATATACTTGATTTCGGTTTAGTAGACTTAATTCACCTGGCTGATATCACCTGGGTGCATTAAGGCTCGTATTCTAAAACCAAACTCACACTCAAATCTCTGCTTGAGTACAGTTAGAAAGGGATAGCGATATATGCGATTAATAGCATCATCTCTTTCTAATTGTACTTAAGCAGAGATTTGAGTGTGAGTTTGGTTTTAGAATACGAGCCTAAGTCTACCAAATAGTATACTTAATTCACCTGCAAATGGGTGAATTTTTTCTACTGAAGGAAAACGTTTACTTTACGTAGTACAGTAGTAACTTTAGTAGACTTATGGTTGCTTCACACATATCAGTGAAGTCACAGTTCCGGCACAGTACCGGCACAGTACTTTTTATACATTCTCTATGAACGCATCCTCACCTTGTCATTGTCAGTGATATTGGTCTCAGTGTCAGTGACGCCACCGGAAAATCACGGACGTATTCTTTTTGACAATGTTCATAGAAATTGTATGAAAGAATATTTTTCACTGTGCCGGTACTGTGTCGGAACTGTGACTTTACTGATGTGTGTGAAGAAACATTTAATTCACCTATTTCACTAAGTTCAACTTTTTTTTCCAATTTTAGTAAAAATACAATGTAAATATTTGAATTTAGGAAAAACATATGAATGTCGGGAAAACAAATGAATGTCAAAAAATAAGTGAAGTGAAAACAATGATGAAGGTTTGCTAAACAGAAGGACAGGATAACTTGGCACAGGACCCGTTATACATGTTTACACATACATACATACTTATAATAACGACTATTACCCCCTAAGGGTTAGTCCGAGACTAGGCAATGAGGACCACAAAAGCAGTCCACTGCCATAGTTCACTTTTCACAAAATCACAACTGCACATGTGCTCAGCGTGATAGGTGAGCCCCCTTCTTTGCTGTTGGACATATATGTAGTCTTTAGTCCGTTAGTCGCCTTTTACGACACCCATGGAAAGAGAGGGGTTGTTAGCACTCTTTTAATGACCCACTATACAACACTTTCACATGTTTACCCAACAGTGGGTTTTGAGCTGAGTTAGAAAGAGAGATACATGACTATCCGTTGCACTGTTTTGCTTAATGGCTTATCTTACTATTGATAGTGGCATTGTCAATCGAGTGTGGCACTAATTTAAATATATGCATTAAAGTTAATTGTCTGATAGCGTGGGGTCATGCCTTCTTTGATAGAGGCAGTGATGTACAGAGTGTTCGCAGATCAGTGGGATATCGCCTTTGTCTAGTAGGAAATGTTTATCTGTTGTTCTTTTTTTATTTTTACTACGGAAAAGCAATTGGTTTTCATCTCACCTGATGGTAAGTGACGACGAGGGCGAAGGTGGAAGCGCTTAATTTCTAATACAACGTAAATTATTTGACATGAGTACCTACCTACCATTTTTACACCAGTTAATAAGTTAATAATTATGAATTCTTGTTTATTTACTAATTCCTTTAAAACAACTTGTCAATATAATTAATTTCCTTCTAATCTGTATTTTTTTTTGGGGTAATTTCCAATACAATGTAAATTGTTCTATGGAATAAATAACTAAGAACTAACTATGAACTTATCTCTAAGCTGTCGGAACAATAATGTTATTAATATGGTTGATTAGGCTTAGGCGAGGCTTAAGATAAGACGGTGGTAGCTAGCCAGGCGAACTAACCAAACCCTACCACCAACCAAAAAACCAAGTCACGAGCACCAATATGTATACACTTTGACTCTTATTCCATTGTTTTAAGAGTTACAATTGTTTACATATTTTTGCTCGTGACTGTACACAAAGATGTACCTACTCCCCCGCTGGGAGTCGAAACCGATACCTCTGGGTCTAAGACTGGATTAGCCACTAGACCACATAGGTAGTTGATAATGATAATGATGATTTTAACTAATAACGATTTTAATAACCGTGTTGCGTAGCGGTGAAAGAATACTACCACCCCCTCTCTTCCCTTGGGTGTCGTAAAAGGCGACTAACGGACTAAAGACTGCACATATGTCCAACAGCGTAGAGCGGCGATGGGCTCACCACCTGTCACGCTGAGCACATGTCACACTATTTGGTGAAAAGTGGACTGTGGCAGAGGACTACTTTTGAGGTCTCTATTGCCTAGTCTCTGATTAACCCTTCGGGATAATAGTCGTTATTATAATGTACTAGCGGCCGCTCGTTGTTTCACCCGCGTGGTTCCCGTTGCTGTGGGAATATCTGGATAAAAAGTATTCTATGTGTTAATCCAGTAGTGTGATTCTCTAAGTTAAAGCCTTGGTAGCAGCGGCTGCCGCAGCGCTGTGAAATGACCCTGTCTCTTTTATATTCATGGAATTGGAAAGCGACAGCAGATCACAGCCATGCGCGCAGCGTCTATGTCGCTTAGAGAATCGCATAGCAGGTTATAAACTATCTGTATGCCGAATTTCATCCAAATCCATTAAGTAGTTTTTACGTGAAAGAGTAACAAACATCCATCCATACTTACAAACTTTCGCGTTTATAATATTAGTAGGATGATTTTAACTCAAAACTACATAGTACAGGCGTCCTACTAAAGCCTAGTAGATTAACGTGTATGAGCATGTTGCTAGAATAAAGCTAATTAATTTGAGTAAGAACAACGCCAAGAAACTTAATCTACATAGGTGGGCACGTTACGCTGTAGTTGTTAGTTGTTGTTTAACCACCTCTGTGGTCTAGTGGCTAAGCCACCGGTTTCAGACCCAGAGGTCCCGGGTTCGATTCCCAGCGGGGGGTACACCTTTGTGTGCTCGGTTTGGTTGGTGGTAGGGCTGTTAAGTCCGCCTGGCTAGCTACCACCATCTTAACTAAGTCTGTCGCCATAACAACGATGTTTATAGCATTGTTGTGTTCCGGCAGTTTGAGATTAGATAGCCAGTTCCTCAGTGATGGAGGATTCCGGGTGAAGCGCGCTTCCACCTTCGGCCTTATCGTCACTTACCATCAGGTGAGATAAAGGCCAAGCGCTTACCCGTTACCAATAAATAAATACAACACAGTATTTTTTTAGTAGTTGAAGCACCCATCTTTCACACCGAGGGGTCCCGGGTTCGAGTCCCACCGGGAAGCACACTCACTTCGCGTCTTGGGTACTCTTGACAATAGTCCTTTTTTCCTGAAAGTGAAAACTTGTACTTGGCTTCGTTTCGCTTAAACTTAATGATTATAGTAGCTACGAGTATAAGATTGTTGTCAGACAGTTGGCGACCACGTGGACGAGTGATTAGCATGCCGGGTCTGGCGGCGCGTCATCTCTGAGGGGACCTCGGGTACAATAATTCCTTGTCGGGTCAACTTAGAGAAAAACTGCTTTTTTACATAAGGACTTTATTTTATTTTGAATAACACTTTACAAGTAACTTAATAATAATAATAAAAAAACTTAATTACTTACATAAATAAGTAAAATTAATCAATCTAAACTAAACTACGGTAAATAAAAGAAAAAAAACCTATAAATAAAAGAGGTCCTCCAACTGCTTTTCTAAATTGATTACGGGTCTGGGAGTTTTTTCTATGTTTATATGCATTTATCCATTATTTTACTATAATTGTTAACCAGTTTTAAAAGAATACATATTCACATACGTAAAATTAAATAAAAAAAATATATTAAAAAAAGATTCCCCAATGACTGTTTATAAAATATACACAGCCTGTATTTTAAAACTTAGCTGAATCCGTCACAGTTTGTATCTGAAAACAATTTTTATCACTTAATTTATGATGCACGATTTACCTACATCGACGATTTGTTTGTTCATCATGAATGACTTCAGAGCCATTACGGAGCGATTCGGCGTGACGATGATACAATTACGTAAACATAAGATAATTGTCTCTCTTTATCGATGTTATTACGAGGATCTTATGGCGCAGCGAGGCGTTCTTACGATCTTGACAGTTTGAAAACTTTTGCATTGGAGGGTCAATGGTGACTAATTGAAAGTGGTTTGGTTGATGACGTCTAATTCCTTGAATGTCTAAATCCGTGAATGTCTAAATCCGCGACTGTCTAAATCTGCGAATCATCTCTAGCTCCTTCGTGCTTCAGAAAACGTGTAGTGCTAATGGTTATGTGTGGTTCTCTACCAGCTCCCGTCTCCAGGTCCGGAGGTCTCAGCAGGGTTTCGGGAGAAGAGGGGCAAACCCACTAAACACCAAGTACGTCTCCTCGCTAGCGGCTGGGGTCGTAGACCGCCAGTCAGGCAATCTCCGGCGTTTACCCCAGCCGCGGCCGCTACCTCAGATGAGAATCGAACCCATGTCCTCCGCAATCTGACGTGGGTACGATTTCCAACTGAGGTAGATATTTGTTTCGTTATCTTCGAATTTATTTGAGCGTTATTAAATAGGTACGAGTTTTATTAACGCCGCGCGCCCGTGGATGTTTGGGCCTGTTCCAGACGTTCGGTTCTGAGGCTGACGGTGGCTAGGGATTCCCTATCTCTCACCATTCACCTCATTGCGGTGGAAAGAGGCGAGCGTACTGCCTCCTGCTTCTCTCTCTTCAGCCTAATGTAGACATAGGCATGTCTGTGATAAAACTACATAGAAAAATAATTAGGAAGGGACTAGGCAATGAGGACAGCAAAAGCGTCCTCTACCATGGCCCACTTTTCACCAAATAGCGACTGCACATGTGCTTAGCGTCACAGATGGTGAGCCCATCGCCGCTCTATGCTGTTAGAATTATGACTGTGCAGTCTTTAGTCCATTAGCCGCCATTTGCGACACCCAAGGGCAGAGTGGGGATGGTAGTACTCTTTCACCGCTACGCGACTCGGTTATTGAAAAATAATTATGTAAAAGACTACATACATAAAAAAAATTACGTTGCTATTAATCCAACCCACTACCCACATTCTGGATGAGCGCGCTGGATATATACGGCGGTATATACGGCCCAATCACCCCATGTGATGTCGTCCACATAGGAAAGCCGGTGAACAGCTGTGCGGCGTTTATGTGGCTGATTGTGATGATGATGAATACACAATTATTAAAGGTAAGAAATATTCTCTCACACTCACAAAAAAAATCAGCCCTTAGTGAATATAAAATAGGTACTCTATTTTATATTCACTAAGGGCTGATTTTTCAATCCTCGAATAAAACTTATTCGCCTGATAAAGTATTATACGCGATCTACCTAAAATGTAACCAGCATAGAAAGAAAAGACATGAGTTATAATATACATTTACAAAACGGTTGTGTAATACTTTAACAGACAAATAAGTTTTATCTGACAATTGAAAAATAGGCCCTCAATAAAGTAAAATTTGCACCAAAGTTTATGATAGGTTGGCCATTTATATTTTTTAATTGAACTGTTACTACCAATTTTTTGGTGAACATTCAAACAAGCCATTATCAAAAAGAGGAACGCCCGCTCATAATACCCTAATGTCAAACCAACAAAACGCTACTGTGCCTGAAATTAAGCGGCCATCTTGTCCACGTCCCATTTGGCGCGAAACACTTAATGCGCGCGCCGCATCATCTCCCAGTAATTAATCTAACATCGCGTTCTCGCAATTACTCCGTAATTAAAAATAACTTATTCATTTAGCCGGTTTTAATCGCCTAAATTAATCATTCAAATGTAGCGTGCCTCTTAATTTTCAGGCCACAGCGATGGCTTTGTGGAGTTCGCCTGTAAACGAGTCGTGAAGGCTTGGGACTCAGCACGCTCATTTGGAGCGAACGGAGCGAAGCGAGCGTTGAGAGAATACGATCTGTTATGTTGGAGACTATTCTTATTTGAATTGGTGTTTCAATTACGTCTATTATAATGGTGGATGGTAATTGGATATGTTAACTTCATCATTAGACCAATAGTGAATAAATTCACGGTAATTTTTTTTTTTAAACACTAAAAAAAGACGACAACCTCAGGCGGGAATCGAACCACGCACCTTCCGCATTCCGGGCGGCTGCCTTAACCACTTGGCTACCGAGGTCTGGCTTATGTTTTTAGTCAACATTGCTTCATCAAATCTTAGTAGTTTTCACCTCTGAGATCCGAAAGAAATATTTTTACAAATATTTGAACATGCGTTTATAAATTAATGTTTTATATTTTAGCGTTTCATTAACGCGGTTTTCAGTGTTTAAAATTTTACTTAAGTATATTTAAGCGTTATTAAAACGCTAAAATATAAAGCATTAAATTCACGGTATCATATCAACTTTATAAAACTTTTTCTATATAACTGTTGTTTTAACATTATACTAGTGGAAAAAAGAAACAGGTCTTGCCGTGTTTCTTGTGGCTTCTTCACCGTAGGGTTTACGTAGCCATGGCCATGGCTTAGATATTGACGTTTAAAAACGAGTTAATTTTCTAATTAATTAAGACTTGTTATACTTTTAAAATAATTTAAAATGCTCTCTCTATTCATCGAACTACATCATCATCAAATGAGCCCATGTCAGTCCACTGTTGTACATAATTCTCTTCCAAAGCATGCCGCTGAGCCTTCGGCCCTATTCTTATTTCAGCCAGTCACCTACGAATATCGTGGCTCCACCGAGCCGCGGCTCGGGTAGCCGGCCTACGTCTTTGCCGAGCCGAGTGAAGAACGTTGGGGGATGTTTGCAAGTTAAAGAAATTGTAAGTTCTAATTTAGTTTACGAAATTTATTACTAACGTGTTTTTAATATCTCGTACTGAAATATTATTTTTAATTATTTATAACAACGTCATGCTATGCTAGACTTAGGCTTCAAACTTATAATTTCAAACAAACTACAAACACTTAAAACTACAGTGGCAACTGAAAAGTAATTGAATGTTATTATTATTTTTAATCATTATATTGTTCTTAACTGAACCTACATGATGACTAAGTTTAGCAAATAAAAGTTTAAGCTTCGAACTTTGACTTCAAATATAAACTAATCGAGGTGCCATTTTTGAGTACGTAACAATAATTTTCACACTATTATAATAATTACGAGTGACTCATAGCATTCTTCATACATGCTAGTCGGTTCAGAAAAATGTACCCTAGGAAAATTACACATATATAATCACTACTATTATCCCCCAAGGGTTAGTCAGAGACTAGACAATGAGGGCCGCAAAAGCAGTCCTCTGCCAAAGTCTACTTTTCACCAAATAGCGACTACACATGTGCTTAGCGTGACAGGTGGTGAGACCATTGCCGCTCTATGCAGTTGGATGTACGTGCAGTTTTTAGTCCGTTAGTCGCCTTTTACGACACGCAAGGGACGAGAGGGGGTGTAGTATTCTTTCACCGCTACGTGACACGGTTACTTCAAACTTACTATGCAAAATTCGTATGGACATTTGCATAGTAACATTAAAGTAATATGCTCCAAGAGTTGATGGTTAGGCAATAGGCTAGGTCTAGACCTAGCATGCGAAACACGAGATGATACTCTCTCTTCCTTCGATGGCGGGAACGACAAACTATCTCGGTTACAGTTGTCAAAACTCGATAAAATTATGTTTCACAAGCGGCCGCCCGCGGGTTCACCCGCGTGGTTCCCGTTCCCGTGAGAATATCGTGATAAAAAGTAACCTATGTGTTAATCCAGGTTATGAACTATCTGTGCGCCGAATTTCATCCATATCCATTCAGTAGTTTTTACGTGAAAGAGTAACAAATAGCCATCCATACTTACAAACTTATGCGTTTATAATATTAGTAGGACTAGTAGGATGTTAGGGTTTGTAGACAAAAATACCACAGACACAAAAACATAACACGAGAATACGGGTCGAGATTTTTTTTTCGTGTTGCGCATACTAGACCTGCTGGTGGTATTAAAAGCCGTGGTCCCGAGCCATCCCCGTGGCACAGAAGGTATGGTACTAGGTTTTTAGTGGGTAGGCCAGCCCTCTCCCCGTCGAGCTCGTCTAGCTGGGCGGGGGAAGGGGAGGGAAGTCCCACATAACATAACCCAAAGGCGCCCCTGGCCTTAGTGTATGTGTAAGACGGCATGTTACCTAGTTAAAATACAAAAACCGTTAACCGGGTCGCATAGCGGTGAAAGAATACTCCACCCCCTTTCTTCCCTTGAGTGTCGTAAAAGGCGATAAACGGACTAAAGACTGCACATACATCCGACAGCATAGAGCGGCGATGGGCTCACCACCTGTAACGCTGAGCACATGTGCAGTCGCTATCTAGTGAAAAGTGGACTATGGTAGAGGACTGCTTTTGCTGTCCTCATTGCCTATATAGTCTCTGACTAACCCTACGGGGATAATAGTCGTGATTTTAAGCATCTATGTAAAAAACAAAAAAGATGGTATTTAAAGTCGAGTCCCTGTAGTGACAAATCTAGACCATGATGCATTACTGACGAGATGCTAACACTAATTTTAGTCTCTTCGAACATTGGCTGGTATTCAAAAGTGAGTTACGACATGTTAATCAATTTAATTTAAATACCTTTCAACAGTACCAATGCAATTAATATTACAAATAATAAATTATTACTGTATGCTTAACAAGTTGTTTAATTTTTATTATGATACATCCCAGAACAACAATTAGGAAACCTATTTGAAAAAAATATTTTTCTCGAGTGATTCAACTTTTTAAAAACAGAATTTTAAACAATTATCGGATGAATAGGTACATTTTATTTATTAAATTAGGCATGACAATGATATGACGCAGAAATTAATTGCGGTTAATAATAATTATAATATGAATCATCACGACATTAACATAGACGTTTTGATAACAAAACTAATTTATAATAATAAAAATCTTCATTGAGTAACTTATTTTACAATATATTCCAGAATACGAAACATACTAAATAATGTAAAACTTTAAACACTGAAAAAAAAGCAGCCGCCGGGAATGCGGAAGGTGCGTGGTTCGATTCCCGCCTGAGGTTGTCGTATTTTTTCAGTGTTTAAAATTTTACTTAAGTATATTTAAGTTTAATAAAACGCTAAAATATATAAAAAAACATTAATCTATAAACGCAGCTCCATCCTAACCGAATGTTCAAATATTTGTAAAAATATTTCTTTCGGATCTCAGAGGTGAAAACTTCTAAGATTTGATGAAGCAATGTTAACTAAAAAAACATAAGCATCAAGCACTGACAAATTTCGACGGATGAAAACCAGACCTCGGTAGCCAAGTGGTTAATGCAGCCGCCCGGAATGCGGAAGGTGCGTAGTTCGATTCCCGCCGGAGGTTGTCGTCTTTTTTCAGTGTTTAAAATTTTACTTAAGTATATTTAAGCGTTAATAAAACGCTAAAATATATATAAAACATTAGTACTAAATAATGACAAAATACACATATAGGGTTATCCTGTTTACCTATTCATAATAATTATTATTAATAAGTTATCGAATCAATATTATTTTGTTATGCCAGGGTTCTTGTTAGTACTTAACTTTTACTTTAGCACTTTAGTAAATTCTTCGTTAAAACATTATTATTATTAACATTGTTGTGGTCCGGTTTGAAGGGTACTTATATACATACATATAATCACGAATATTATCCCTGAAGAGTTAGTCAGAGACTAGACAATAAGGACAGCACAAACAGTCCTCTGCCATAGTCCACTTTTCACCAAATAGCGACTGCAAATGTGTTCAGCGTGACAGGTGATGAGCCCATCGCCGCTCTATGATGTTGGAAGTATGTGCAGTCTTTAGTCCGTTAGTCACCTTTTACGACACCCAAGGGAAGAGAGGGGGTGGTAGTATTCTTTCACGGCCACTTGACACGGTTATTTGAAGGGTACAAGATCCAGTGAAATTACAAGGCATAGAGGCAGAAGTGCTGAAGCTTCTGTGTGCGTTGCAAGTTTGATTAGGATTTCCATCAGTACGGATTAGTCCGGACATGTCCGGATTTTTAGACTCTAGTCCGTCTTTGTCCGGCTCTTTAATTTGTCCGGATTTTGGAATACAGTAACAAAACTACATATTAAGTAATATCAAATAATTCTTTAATCTTTATTAACTTCTCATTTATCTAAAAACTGTGGAAAATAAAATGTGTGGAATGTTTCCATTTAGTAACTAAAAAGTCCGGACTTTTATCAAAATGTGAGGCTTTTTGTAAGGACTTTTCAAATTCCTAAGTGATAACCCTACGCGTGATGCCCTCGGTGATGCCGTGCGCGTCCATGGGCAAGGTGGCCGAGAACCATCAGGGTTGTCTCCTTGGCCGGGTCATTCATACATACTTACTCGTATGTATGTATCTATATTCACGACTATAATTCCCGAAGGGTTAGTCAGAGACTAAGCAATGAGAAACGAAAAAGTAGTCCACTAGCGCAGTTCACGTTTCACCAAATGATAATGTACATGTGCTCATCGTGACAGTGAGCCCATCGCCGCTCAATGCTGTTGGATGACTGTGCAATCTTCGGTAAATTAGTCTCCTTTTATGACACCCAAGGGAAGAGATCATCATCATTATCACCATCAGCCTATACTCGTCCACTACTGGACATAGGCCTCAACAAGAACACGCCACTGAGCACGATCCGCGGCCACTCTCATCCAGCTCTTACCAGCCACCTTGCGAAGATCGTCGCTCCACCTTGTCTGAGGGCGTTCTACGCTACGCTTGCCGATACGCGGTCTCCACTCCAGAACTCGTCTACCCCAACGGTCATCGGTAGTGCGACTGGTATGGCCGGCCCACTGCCACTTTAGCTTGCTAATCCGGTGGGCTATGTTACGGTTACCTTAGTTCTCTGCCGGATCACCTCGTTTAGAATCCGATCTATCAGAGAATCTCCGAGCATAGTCCTCCTAGGGGAGAGATGGGGCCGTAGTACTCTATTAATGAGCCGCTACCAGCACAACCCTTTAGAATAGAATAGAATAGAATATTATTGCTTTATATATGGTAGGAACAAGTTCTTACATATATTAGTTTTACTATGCAAATTCACACACAAATTTGCATAGCAAGATTACAGTAATACTGCTCTAAGGTGTGACAGTAGTGTTCCAGGCTCTTCTCGTATGCCGGGTCAGTCACTTAAAAGACAAGAAATAACCATTGTATCTCAATTGATTTTTACATTACACGCAAACTGCAATCTGCATAAAACGAATTGTTTAATATAATATAATAGTTATTATTCCATTCACGAGGCATTAATCTGGCTGCCATTATTACACGACACCGCACTATCGTCGGGGCGCATTTCTCAATCAGTAATAATTAATGACTAACAATATACTATAATTTATTGTTCCTATCGTTATAATTATATTGTAACGATAATTGTTCCATAAGAGACCCATTAAGATAAGTGTAGGAGAAATGTTTGTATGATCGGAGGTTGGTGGAAGATGCGGTGCTTTAAATACTTAGTTTTTATTCATTATCAACAAGGACAATTGATTACAAGTATTATGCATGCTGTGTGTAGGCAGCACATTGATAGAATACTATCAAACTATATCTTCCCTTGGGTGTCGTAAAAGGTGACTAACGGACTAAAGACTGCACATACAGCTATAATAGCATAGAGCTCGCGATGGGCTTCCCTCACTTATCACGTTAAGTGTCAAATCAAATCGTAATCTCTTTATTCAAGTAAACTTATTTTAAAAGCATTTTTGAATCATCTAATAAAATATATATTTTTCTATATAAGGATGGGTATATGCTCCATATTATTGGACCTGACATAATGCTGAATTGGCTGCCTGTTTAGCTGCGGCCGTGATGTGCTAAACCACACTAATGTGCTATTATACATTGTGTTTTGTTTTTTAAATCTTAGTTGTTTTAATGTTATCGTTGTAACTGTCCCGTGTGTTGTAGCTAAACAAATTATTTTTCATTTCATTTCATTTTCATTTCATTTCATTTTTTCACCCACCTCACCCATTCAGGATATCTTTTAGCTGTGGAGAAGAACGGGCGCAAGAAACTCCACAGCTTTTTAAAGAAGTAACGACATTTACAAAACAATATTATGTAGTGTAGTGTAGAATCACATGTGCTGTTACTAGAGGGTGGAACGTGGAGTGAGTGCACTATTTACCCTATTGCCTAGTCTCTAACTAACATTTCGAGGATATTAAAAGTGATTTTAATTTATGTATGTATTAATTTACAAGAGGTCTCCACAATTGGTTATCCATACATTTATTTTTAAATGGAGATCAAAGATTTTAAGAATGATCAAGTGTATTCATTGGTGTATTATGAAGTGTTTGGAAAAAAAGCTTTTTATTTTATTTAATTCCTTGATGACGTCATAATATCTGATGCTTATACTAACCGAGTATTGAAGCAAGCCTTAGGCAAAGTGTGCTGTTAGTTTATTTATCAAATTTTAGATTACAATTCAAATAACAATCGTCATCACCATCATCAGCCAGAGGACGTCCACTGCTGGACAAAGGCCTTCCCAACGATCTCCACCACGACCGGTCTTGTGCTGCTCGCATCTAGCGGCTACCCACAAACTCCTTGTTGGAGGCCTGACTTCACTGCGTTTTCCTTTTCCGGTGCGCGGTCGTCACTCGAGAACAGTTCAGCCCCAACGGCCATCGTTTCTATGAGTGATGTGCCCTGCTTATTGCCACTTTAGCTTGGCGACTCTTTGGACTATGTCGGTTACCTTAGTTGCTCTACAAATTTTCTCATTACTGATTCGATTACGTAGAGAAACCCCGAGCATAGCCCTCTCCATTGCTCTTTGCGTGACTTTGAGCCTGCCTTTTAGGCCCATAGTGAGCTACCCACGTTTAGGTACCGTATGTCATCACTGGCAACACACACTGGTCGAAGACATTCGTTTTGAAACATTGCGGTATTTTAGACGGAATAGTTTCGTAGCTACGAGCTACGAGCTACGAATAACATTCTTTAATAATAAAAACCAATTGCCGAAATGTTTGTATTTCACTTGAGAACGGCTGCACCTATTTGGCTAATTGTTTTTGTTGTTAATGTTTTTTATAAATATATTTTAGCGTTTTATTAACGCTTAAATATACTTAAGTAAAATTTTTAAACTTTTTGTTGTGTTTGTAATAGTCAGGACCCTTGTCCTAGGTCCTAGAAACCTTTTTCTATGACAGAAAATTCTCGAAAATTCGTCACGTGACACGGGGTATTTATTTACGCGGACGAATTTGCGAGCGGGCCGCTAGTTTCAAATAAATAATATTACAAATTAACCTCACAAACATATTTGTTATCTCATTTGAGTTTTACCGGGTATCAATGGTGTTAACATAGTTTTAACCACAGACTAAATATATTAAAAATGATCAGGTTATCAGAAGTAAGTAGGTAGGTACATAGGTAGGTGAAATGTCGTATCCCCACAGTAAATTATGTCTGCCTGTGTGACAAAATTCAAGAAAACAATAAAAAAACTAAGTTTTAATATAATTTTTTTTATTCATGTAAGCTGATGCTTACTTACTTCTAATTCCAAAACCTTAAAGTTACAAAATATAATGACGTACCTAACTAATAGGTCTTCCAAACATAAACTATTTTAAAATAACTAAACACGAATTTATGTAACATAAACTAAGACTTAAACACTCAATTGATGAACTTAACAGATAACAGTGATCTCATTATAATTATTTGAAAGAATATCCTTTTGACAGGTGCTAAAAGTTTATCTATTGACCAACCAGTCAATGATCTTCTTATGTAGAAAGATTATAGATTAGGTACTCTAATACCCTAAATTAATAACCTAGATAATAATATTATACTTGAGTAAGAAGTTTTACGTTGTTTTAGGGAGCATTTATGGAGCTTAAGTTGAATTTAGAAGGCTTAACAATCTCTAAATAGGTTCTAATTTCGGGCGAAAACTATAAGATTTTTAAACTTTCGCGTTCCATTAGGCACACATATTTAAATCAAAGTTTTGCGTTAAATCCCGTTTATATATGTGTACAACCTTGATATCTAATTATTGTAACTCCTTTCATTTGTTCTGAAGCGTGTAACAAAACACTGCCGATTCCGCGAACTTATTCGCAATTAAACAGTTGCATACATATCATTCATTCATTCCGGCGTGCAGTTCATTCATCGGTGCTAAAATAGCGCGCTTATCTGCCCGTCAGGAAGTCATAAAACACTCTCGGTCCGCTCAATCACTCATTGGTATGTGACAACGGGTCCGTCTGTTGCTTGTATTATGTTGTACTGGCAACTTAAAAAGGTTCATTCGAGATAAGTAATTAAAACTATTTTGAAAATACTTTTTTATTTCTATGGTCTGTGAACTTTTGTTAACCTCTCGTCTGTGAGAAAAACCTTTTGGGGTCGTAGGGCGGTTTGATGTGTGCTCAAGTGTGCGATGTTGAGCAAGCTGCGTCTGCCGTCAAGTCCTATACACACACGTCCTCGTCGTCGACCCTGGAAATGCTGCCGTCACTAAGCAAGCATCGCACACCTAACATCTACCTTGCGACGTGCAGTAGCCGAGTGTGTGGGGCTAACCCGCCAGTGATATCCCGCACGGTGGGCCATTCCCTTATCCTCAATCCCATGATCCTATCCATAGCAACTCCCCTCCTTACCACTTTCCTTCCCCTTTTCCTAATCCTATCCCATCCCATCCTTGGAGGGATGACAACCTCGACCCCAACATTGTCACTCTTCGTTTCTACACAAAAATGGCACATTTTCAGAAACGAATTTACCCCAGGAGGGTACCCGCAAGACCGGAGAACCCCTCCCTGGGCCTTCGGGCTCAGGCTGCCCCTTGTATCTGGGGGGGGCAAAAAATTTGCCAATTTTTGAGGCTGCCTTAGGCAGCAACCTTTCCGTCCCGCAAGGGACCCATGCGCGCAACACTCCTTCGGGAGTAGGCGGGTTTAAGGCGGGCCCTACCGCGAGACACAGTGGGGATGGACACCTTCGGGGACCAACCCCACCAGCTGGACGTGGTAGGAACCGTGGGGGCTTCAGGGCTTCAGGTGCACCGGCACGGCATCCGCCGCAGACGGGATCCGCGCGGGGGCCCAGGGGAGTGGGAACCTTAGGGGCCCCAACCCGCTGGGAACCATGAGCGGGAACCAAGCGGTCGGAAGTCTGCTGCTTGGTAAGGGGAGGGCGTCAGCACCTGCCGAGCAATCCCATGTGGAGGGCCTTGGAATGGTGGGGCAACGGGAATTGGGTCCTGATGGGATCCGTCCTGTAGACACCGCCGGACCATCGACGCAGAAGGTACTGGGTCCTCTTGGGATCCGACCTGACGCTCCCAGGTCTGATACAGGGGGGGGGGGGCTCGGGCAAGAAGCCGTGGCATAGATCGGGCAACCGCAAGCGTCAGGCCAAGCTGCTTAGGCAGCGGGCCGAGGGGGAGATGACGGCTGACGCGGTGGAGCGCTCGAAAAGGCTGAGGGAGGTCAGCAATGAGAGTCAGGAGGCGCTTGATGCTAAACGCGTTAAGACTCACGGGTCTTACGCGGGGGCAGTAAGTGCCTATAAGATGGCCATCATTGCTGATGATTACCCTGCGACTACGCTGGGAGAGGGTCACTACGTGGCGATCCAAGGAACTATTTGGGACCTGCTGGAGGCTGCGCCTGACCCTCTGCCAGTGGTAAACATCGGAGGCATCTCGTCGGGGCTATACTCTTCACGTGTGGGGGGAGTAACTCGGCGAACTGGCTCCGAGCGCAGGACGGCCTTGTCGTGGAGGGCGTCGTGGTCAGGGTGGTTGATGCGAAGGACCTTCCGAAGCCAGTTAAAATGGCTTGGAAATCCAGAAACATCAGCCGCCTTGAGGTAGGCAGAGTTTTGAGGATGTTGCAGAGGTACCATCCTGGCTTGCGGACTTCGAGCTGGAAGATCGTCGACACAAAGGTTGAGGGTCTAACAGTTCGTAGGATCGTGTTGATGGATGGTGCCTCTGCAGCATTCATCAAAGCGGAGGGCTACTGCCTTAATACAGGCATCGACAAGAGCGTCTTTAAGCTTCTGGAGGAGAGGCCTACGGACGAGCTTGTCGATGCCCAAGGCGGTAGCGGTGGTGTGAGCGTGGCGGGGGTGACTCTGGGTGAGTGCTCCCAAAGCGCTCCAGTGGCGGTGGGGCAGCCGGAACTTGGCGCACCTATCGCGGTAGCCGAGGATGTTGGAGAGGAGACCACACCAATGGAGTGTGGTGGGATCTCCTCGCCAAGATCCGAAGATGTCATGGGGGAGCTCGCCCTGGACGAGCTGTTGCGTTTATGTCAGAAACGACCTACACGCAATGCCTCTAATGAAGTTCTGTTGCAGAGATCTGACAGCTGTTAAGGTCCTTACGGGGGAGGGGGTGCTAGGCGGACGGTAATTTTATCGTCAGCTTACCTCCCTTTCGAGAAGGCAGATCCAGTGTCAAAGGAGATACGGGAACTGGTAACCTGCGCTGGCCGAGAAAACCAAGATATCATCATCGGCTGCGATGCCAACGCGCATCATGTGATCTGGGGCAGCTCAGACACCAATGAGAGAGGGGAGAGACTGCTGGAGTATCTGGTAAGTTCACCCATGCAAATACTTAACAAAGGAAATAAGGCTACCTTTTTTAAAGCCCGGAGGGCGCAGGTGATTGATATAACTATTGCTAGTAACAGAGCGGTAAGTAACATCACAAACTGGCATGTATCGGACGAAGTATCCCTCTCCGATCACAACTACATATGCTTTAGGTACAGACTAGGTAAGACTGTGGCACTATTGTTGTTTATATGGGAAGTACTCACTCAAATGATATACACAAATCGGGTTTGCTTCCTGTATTTGGGTTCCACAATCATGTAAATAACATTATTTAGCACTTTAACTAAACACTAGATCACAGTTAGCACTATAAACAGCACGACAACAAGTAAATTAGCGGGAAGCGCATACAAGATGACGACAATGTATCACATCAGACGTAAGCTATCTCTCTGCGGTCCAAGCGCCGCAGGAAGCCGAACTACCCGCCGTTTTTCGCAAATAAATCGAGAACAAAAGGATAGTTTGATGTCGTGCGTAGTACAAATTAGCGTAAGCTACAAATATTGAAAAATTGACTTGTTTACGTTATTTAGATTTATGAATTTAACAAAAAGAATATAAACTTACACATTCAATATTAAATGAATTAATCTATTACAAATTGATGCTTTATGATCTTTATGAATAAGTTAGTGCACTTTATGACATTTTATACAGTTTTACTTATTATATTTTATTTGATTATGTTTAAGTATAAAGTTATATAATATATCTATGTATCTTTGTATGTATGTATTATATTATCTATGTTTAACTGTTTTACAAGTATTAAGTTATTTATTTATATGTGAAATAACAAAACTTAATTAATAATTTCTTTTTAAGCTTATGTTTTCAGATGCAGCTGCCACAACACTCCCCTGCCGAGACCGTTTCACGGTCGATAGTGGTTAGGGAAATGTACCGTCCTGCCACTTCTAGTTTTTCTTACAGGTGGAGTATCATCAAGTGTTGGTGATTCTGCAGCAGGTGGATGTGCGTCTGGAGTTGGTGGAGAAACATCTGGAGCAGGTATTTGTATCATGTATGCTGGCTTAAGTCTATCAATGGATACAGTGGTCTCTTTGCTTTGGATATCTATAATTACGGTCTTTCCTCCTTCATCACGGGACAAAACTTTGTATGGACCGGTATATGGTGATTCAAAGGTTTTCTTTACAGGTCCTCGCCGTAGAAACACGTACTCTGCCGACGTCATGTCCTTGGGTACGTAGAATGACTTTTTGTTGTGGGACGATGCAGGCGTCGGTGATAGCCTCTCCATGTGGCGTCGCAGGCGGGTCAAAAAATCTGCTGGGTCTAAAGTGGTTCTAGAAACTGGTGTAAAGAATTCACCTGGTAAGCGCAGGGGCTGTCCAAAAACCAACTCAGCAGCGGAACCTTTGATATCATCTTTCCAGGCACTTCTCATACCCAGAAGTACCAAGGGCAGAGATTCAGTCCATTGTGGATCACCGTGGCACGTGATTGCAGTCTTCAATTGACGGTGCATCCTCTCGACCATTCCATTGGATTGTGGATGGTAAGCTGTCGTTGAAT
The DNA here is from genome assembly GCA_963921215.1 of Scoparia ambigualis. Taxonomy (NCBI): domain Eukaryota; kingdom Metazoa; phylum Arthropoda; class Insecta; order Lepidoptera; family Crambidae; genus Scoparia; species Scoparia ambigualis. The sequence continues at coordinate 15,529,087 of OY992524.1, forward strand.
TGTGCTTGGCTCCGATCAACTTTGAGAGTGTCTGGAACAGATGTGACTGGAACTGTAAACCTCGGTCTGTGATAATAGTGTGAGGACATCCAAAGCGTGAAACCCAGCCAGATATGAAGGTTGCGGCACACGTTTCTGCTGTTATGTCGATCATGGGGTACGCTTCAGGCCATCGCGTGAACCGGTCGACGGCGGTGAGGCAGTACCTGAAACCAGACGAAAATGGCAGAGGGCCAATTATGTCAATATGGACATCGGAAAATCTTGTGGAAGGAACTGGGAAGCGGGCGAAAGGAGATGAAGAGTATCGGGTAATTTTGCTGCGTTGGCAATCTGTACATTGCTGAGCCCAGGTTTTGCAATCTTTTTTGATTCCAGGCCATACAAATCTGTCAGTCACGAGTCTAACTGTCGCGTTGGATCCAGGATGGCTGAGATTATGTAGACTGGCGAAAATTTGTCGTCTGAACTGTGGTGTTATGTATGGACGAGGATTGCTTGATGAAAGATCGCAGTACAGGTTGTGAGGAGAAACCTTCTGTAATATTAGGCCTGTTCCTTTATTTATAAGATCATGCAGTTCGGTATCTCGTTCCTGATCTTGTGCGAGATGATTGTAGTCTATTCCAGGAGTTATTGCATCAACTCTTGAGAGTGCGTCAGCAACGACATTCTTTGTCCCAGAAATGTGTCTTAAATCGGTGGTGTGCTGGGATATGTAATCCAAATACCGAAACTGGCGTGGAGAACATTTGTCTCGTTTGGTTTGGAAAGCAAATGTTATAGGCTTATGATCGGTAAAGACTGCGAAGTTCCTAGCCTCGACCATATAGCGGAAATATTTTATCCCCTCGTAAATCGCAAGAAGTTCGCGGTCATATGGACTGTATTTTCTTTGAGATGATGAAAGTTTTCTAGAAAAGAATCCTAATGGGGTCCAGGAATCGTCTTTCTTTTGTTGGAGTACAGCTCCAATAGCCAGATCTGATGCGTCTGTAAATAAGGCAAGTTCTGCGCTGCAGTCTGGATGAGAGAGTAGAGTAGCATCAGATAAGCTTCTTTTACACTCGTCAAAACTCTTCGACAATTCATTGGTTTTTTCTATAGGCGATGAGCCTTTTGCCTTACCAACTAGAGCAGAATTAAGTGGACCTTGGATCTCAGCCGCTCGTGGAATGAAACGACGATAGTAGTTCAGCATTCCGAGGAATCTTCTTAACTCCTTAGCTGTCTTGGTAACGGCTATTCTGGAATACAACGGGTATTCCAGAATAGCCGTTACCTTCTCCTGACGTGGACGGGTGCCTTCAGATGAGACGTCATAGCCGAGAAAGGTAACTTGCGTTGCGCCCCATACACACTTCGAGGTGTTTATCAATAAGCCATATTGTTTGAAGCGGTCAAATACGACTTTCAGGTGTTTCAGGTTCTCTTCTTCAGATGATGAAAATACCAGTATGTCATCGCAGTACCCGTAAGTGAAGTCTAGCCCCTGAAGTACCTCATCTATAAACCGCTGGAATGTTTGAGCTGCATTTCGCAAACCGAAGGTCATATATGGGAACTCAAACATTCCAAACGGTGTTGTAATGGCGGTTTTGGGGATATCGTCTTCATGCACTGGCAATTGGTTATAAGCTTTAACCAGGTCTATTCTCGAGAAGACCTTGGCGCCACTTAGCTGATAAGCGAAGTCCTGTAAATGTCGGACTGGATAACGGTCTGGTATGGTTCTCACATTTAAGGCACGGTAATCCCCACAGGGTCTCCATCCGTCATCTTTCTTGCGGACCAGGTGAAGCGGAGAAGACCATGGACTATCAGACCTCCTGGCTGTACCAGCAACGAGCATGTCTTCAAATTCCTTACGAGCTATCTTCAGGCGTTCTGGGTCCAAGCGACGTGGACGAGCTGCCACCGGTTGTCCTGGTGTGGTGCGTATGTAATGTTTTGTATTATGCTTTGGATTCAAAGGTGTACCTGATGGTCTGGTGATTTCTGGATACTGTCGCAGAAGCTCGTGGTAAGCAGAATTTCCAGTTACAGCTTTAATGGCCACAGTTTCGCTTGATGTGTCGTTGTAATGGATTGCCGCAACTGAGAGAGTGGTCACATTATCAATAAGGCGATGCTGACGACAGTCGACTAATAAATTATAATGACTTAAAAAGTCGACTCCGATTATTGGTTTCGTAACATCGGCTACCACGAATCGCCAGGTGAAATCGCGACGCAGGCCAAGGTCTAGCTTGAGACTTATGTATCCGTATGTAGGTATAACGGTGTTATTAGCTGCATACAACTGATATTTAGTTTTGGCTCGTCTGTCTTTCGTCGCCGTTCGAGGAAAAACGCACAAATCTGACCCTGTGTCAACCAGAAACTTTAGTTTTGTGCTCTTGTCTGTTATAAAGAGGGGGCCATTACAAGCAAGGCAGTCGTTAGCCGCCACTAGTGGCTGCCGTTGCTGTTTTCCGGCTTAAAAGTGCAAGGCCTTGTGCAGCGGGTGGCTTTAGCTCCAAATTTGTGGTGATACCAACAGATGCCATCTCCTCTAGACCTGGATCGGGAACGTGACCTGTAGTTATGACGTCCTCGAAATGGTAGTCTTGTTGTAGGTCTACCTTGATTTGTAGTCAGTGCATGAACTTTTTTAGTCAACTCTGCGATCTGCAACTCCATCGCCTCCATTGCTGCTGTCTGTGCCACTAGTGAAAAAGAAGAGGATGGAGTTACCTCTGATACGGTTGGAGCGTTGAATGTAATGGCATGAATTTTATCTGCGAGTTCAGCTAGTTTATCCAGCGTCATATCAGAATGGGATGCTATGATCGGTTGGATATTAGCCGGAAGTCTATTTGACCAGATAGATTTTATGAACTCGTCAGGTGTCTTAGGACCAGCAAGATGTCGTAAGTGTCTCAGAAACTGAGATGGTTTTCTATTACCAAGTTCTTCATAATCTAGCAGTTGTTTGATTTTTTGCTCTTGTGATGCGGAAATTCTGTTGATAAGGGTATTTTTCAGAGTGAGGTATTTATTATCTTTAGGTGGATTCTGAATAATATCTTCGACCTCTATAGCATATTGATGATCCAGGTTACCGCACACATAATAAAATTTGGTAGTGTCTGAATTTATGCCTGACAATAAAAATTGTCCTTCAATTTGTGCAAACCATAAAGCTGGACGGTCTGGCCAAAAGGGTGGTATACGGACACCAACTTTAAATATCTCACTCGATTTTTCAAAATTTTGAGTTACTCCATTTCTCTCTTGGCCGTCGGCCGTTGGAGTACCGAATTGTTGCGGGTTAAACAAAACGTTTTCGGTAGGTGTTCTAGGTTCTGTACCTCTGGACATCTTGGCGAGTGGAATCCTTGCTCCAGTAAATCCTGAAGGTTGCTTTCGTTCTTTCGGGGTCACCAGTTGTGGCACTATTGTTGTTTATATGGGAAGTACTCACTCAAATGATATACACAAATCGGGTTTGCTTCCTGTATTTGGGTTCCACAATCATGTAAATAACATTATTTAGCACTTTAACTAAACACTAGATCACAGTTAGCACTATAAACAGCACGACAACAAGTAAATTAGCGGGAAGCGCATACAAGATGACGACAATGTATCACATCAGACGTAAGCTATCTCTCTGCGGTCCAAGCGCCGCAGGAGGCCGAACTACCCGCCGTTTTTCGCAAATAAATCGAGAACAAAAGGATAGTTTGATGTCGTGCGTAGTACAAATTAGCGTAAGCTACAAATATTGAAAAATTGACTTGTTTACGTTATTTAGATTTATGAATTTAACAAAAAGAATATAAACTTACACATTCAATATTAAATGAATTAATCTATTACAAATTGATGCTTTATGATCTTTATGAATAAGTTAGTGCACTTTATGACATTTTATACAGTTTTACTTATTATATTTTATTTGATTATGTTTAAGTATAAAGTTATATATTATATCTATGTATCTTTGTATGTATGTATTATATTATCTATGTTTAACTGTTTTACAAGTATTAAGTTATTTATTTATATGTGAAATAACAAAACTTAATTAATAATTTCTTTTTAAGCTTATGTTTTCAGATGCAGCTGCCACAAGACCATAGGAACTGTACGAAGGAAGAACCCAAGAAACACCAACTGGGAGGGCTTCAGAAGGGATCTCAGGCGGGAACTAGATGGTCCATGCTGTAAACTTAACTCAGTTGTGGACATAGAGTTTGAAGCTGACAGACTCACAGAAGCACTGATAACGACCTGGCAGAACAACTGCCCAGAAACAAAATCAGTGGCAGGAAGACAGCCGTGGTGGACTCCAGAGGTGGCTCAGATTAGAAGAGAGACACGACAGGCGTTCAATGGAGCGAAGGCGAAGAACGACTTTAGCGATTACAATAAGGCTTTAACTCGCTACAGCAGTGCGGTTCATAAAGCAAAAAGATCGGCTTGGAGGAAACATTGTGAACAGATACAATCTGTTCCTGAAGCAATGAGACTAACCAAGGCAATCTCTATAACAAAGGCGATTCCACTGTCTACAGTAATGAGGGCAAATGGAACTCGAACAGGAAATGGTGAGAATACACTGAAGGTCATGTTTGATACCCACTTCCCTGGATCAAGCATCATTCAAGACGAACATGATCCAATCAGCTGGAAGGAGCAGCAAGTAAAGACCTCCAAGTATGATTGGATAATAGCTAAAAAGGTGGTGGATGAATCTAAGGTTAAATGGGCACTGGGTAGCTTTCAACCATATAAAGCACCAGGACCTGACAATATTTACCCCATCCTACTACAACAGGGCGCTTCCATTCTGGGCCCCCATCTCTGCAGATTGTATAAAGCCTGCATTGCATTTGGTTATATACCCAGAACATGGAGACGTGTTAAGGTAATATACATACCAAAACCGGGTAAACCAGATTATGAAGAACCCAAAGCTTTTAGGCCAATAAGTCTCCAATCTTTTCTTCTTAAGACCCTGGAAAAGATGGTAGACAAATTTATCAGAGCGGGACCGTTAAAAAAATTCCCACTTCACGGACTTCAATGTGCTTACCAGCCAGGGAAGTCAACAGAAACCGCTCTTCACCATGTGGTGAGTCGAGCGGAATCAGCCCTGGAGAATAAAGAGATCTGCGTCTGCACATTCGTAGACATTGAAGGTGCATTTGATCGCACAACCTTTGACTCCATCAATGTGGCAGCCAGAGATCATGGCGTGCCACAACCGATCTGCAAATGGATTGAATGCATGTTAAAGGGTAGAATAATCTACTCAGAACTGCTTGGGGACAGTTTACTCGCTCAAACAACTAGAGGGTGCCCGCAAGGGGGGGTCCTTTCTCCTCTGTTATGGAGCCTTGTAACTGATTCAATCATAGCAAAACTGAACCAAGGACCACTATATACGGTTGGTTATGCGGATGACCTGGTCATCACAGTCAGTGGAAAGTTTCCCTCCACGGTATCGGAGCTAATGCAACGTGCTCTATGTTTGCTGGAGGACTGGTGTAATACCAATCATCTATCCGTAAACCCTGGGAAAACAACCGCTATCTCTTTCACGAGGATGAAAAACCTCACGAAATTGGGAAGCCTAAAACTTTACGGCACCCAGCTTCCCTGGTCCAGAGAAGTGAAATATCTAGGCATAACACTGGATAAGGAACTTACCTGGAAACAGCACATGGACACGACCGTTACCAAGGCCTATAGGGTATTTGGTATGTGTCGGTCCACCTATGGCAAAACGTGGGGGCTTAACCCCAAAATCATAAGGTGGATCTACATGATGATGGTGCGGCCGATCCTTACATATGGCAGCATCGTCTGGTGGCCCAGGACCAGGCTGAAAATCTTTAAGAATGCTTTAAGCAAACTTCAGAGGACAGCATGCATGGCGATTACTGGGGCATTCAGAACCACACCGACGGCAGCTCTGGAGTTCCTTACGGACCTTCCACCCCTGCACAGTGTCATAGCAACAGAGGCAAAGAAAGCGCTACATAGACTTAAGGTGGCCGGGCTGTGGGACGCATCTAAGCCACTGATAGGATCATGGAAATGGGGTGTGACAAAATATCCCCCCAGTACATGTTCGAAAAGAAATTCAGTATATATGTCCCAACTAGGGATGAATGGAGGCAAGGACCACCGTCTCCAGTGAAGAACAGCCTAATCTGGTACACCGATGGATCCAAAATGGAGTCGGGTACTGGAGCAGGTATCTTTAGCAATGACTTTGAACATAGTCAAAGCATGGAAATCAAAAAAATCAAAATCAAAATCAAAATAACTTTATTCAGTAAGCTTAAATTAAGCGTTTTGAATCGTCTAAATTTTTTTTTATATGGATGGATGGATAGGCACAGGAACCCACCCACCCACCCCATCCATTCAGGAAGTCTTTTAGCTGTGGAGAAGAACGGGCACAACAAACTCCACAGCTTTATAATAATATAGAGGTAACGACATTTACAAAACAATATGTCGTTACCAAATTATACAGTCAATAGTCATAAAACAATTATATAAAATAAAAGATAAAAACAAAAGTGAATCTACAAGTTTTACTCGGGCACTATGAACGCATTAGAACAATGTACCTATGCGAAACTAGAGGAATGTTAATTCCATGCATTTTTGTCATTGATGTAATCGCTTACAGTGTAATAGCCCTTTCCTAAAAGTCTGTCCCTATCATTTTGGGAAAATTTGCAACTGTATACCTGGCCGAAATTTTTGCAATTCTCCTAACCTCCTAGAAAGCGAAAAATATTCATCCTGAGTGACAGCCAAGCAGCACTCAAGTCACTTATATCGCCCCGTATCGACTCCAACCTTGTACTTGAAACCACAAAAGCTTTAAACAAGCTAGGTGGTCACAACAGGGTGAGATTGATCTGGGTACCAGGCCACATGGGAATCCATGGCAATGAAATGGCTGACGCACTTGCGGCACCGAGCACTATCAACAAGGCCTTTAAGGACCAAATCCAAAACAGGCATAAAACCGAATGGGAAAAGCTACCCGGCATGAAACACTCAAAATCCTTCATAGGTGGAGACGCCCTAGGACGGAGTAAAATCATATGCGGAGGTAGCAGAAGGCAGGCACGAACAATCATCGGAGCCCTGACGGGGCACTATGCCACAAAACAAATGCTCCATAGAATGCAACTAGCAACAGACAGCTTGTGCAGGGCATGTGGGGAGAAAACGGAGTCCATGCAACACCTACTGTGTGACTGTGACTCCCTTGCTAGGAAAAGAATGAGTCTCTTGGGATTCGCCTACCCGAAACCAGAGGATTTTAGGCTCTTCGCCCTCAGAGACATTGCCAAACTTATGGCAGTCATATTCTCTGAGGAGACAGAGTGATAGGACGGGGTTGCACAAAAGATCCCAATGGGTCGACGTGCCGCTGCGAGGGGGAGACCTCTGCAGGCCCCAATAAGATAAGATAAGATAAGATAAGGTGAGAAAAACCAATTGAATTTCTGTTGTGTATGGTATATTACGGCAGCTACCAAGTTTTTATATCCTGACACATTATGACAAAAAAACTTGACTAATTAAATGTTAGAGGGTTATTTATCGTAGCAAAAGGTATCTGTTTTAATCGACTAATAAATGTAGATTGCGGTTCTCCTAATATGGTAAAAAATATCCCTACGCCTTAGATTCATCTATTTTTTTTTAGAAATAACATCCATTCCTAACCCCAAGTTAAAAAAAAAAAACTTTCCTACAGTCACACCAATTATCTAGCCCAAGAGAAGCTTCGAAGAAACTCGTTAAATGGTTACTAGACAACGGATAAACATACTTAAAATACTTAAATACATACTATTATACATAGAAAAAACCCAGACCCGAGAAAATTTAGAAAAACAATAATTTCTAAATGACCCGACCGGCGATCGAACCCGGGACCTCAGAGATGGCGACACCATGAAAACCGGTGTACAAACCACTCGACCAGGGAGGTCATCATTATATTGATACTGACGTGGCCATTAAACAAGCCGTGTTCTTCTTGCTCTGATTATATTGCTGGTAGGAAAGTAACTTAAATTAGAGTAATTACTTTTCCACATAGTTTAGATAGCTCAATAAAAAATTATATCACCAAGCAGATCGGCCGTAGGTAAGTGAAACCTCACATCACACGCATTAAACTTTGGCCGTAAAGACTTTTCACAAAAAAAAGTCAACTTATCAGACTCAACGCGCGTAGTTCACGAAGACCACTAAATCTGTGCTCGTAAAATTTTACTGTCCATTTTTATGTTTGTTTGAGGCCCAATATCGGTTTAACCCTCCGTGGCCGGATTTGATTGCTTGGTTATTGACTGCTGAATGTGTGGTGCCACTGATGGCGTCAAAAGTGCTTTCAATAGCAAAAGTTTTGTTAATAGCGATTTAGTAAGCTGGTACATTAGGCAATGGATAGTGCTTTCAATAGCAGAAGTTTTGCTATTAACGTTTTAGTAAGCTGTTAATGTAGCCAATAAAATTAACATACGGAACACTAAATGATAATCCAAGTAAAAGTTTGAGAGTAAAATAAGAGATATGAGACTTTTTCCTTCCGTTGAAATGGAAATAATTCCAGTAAAAGTATGTACTGTAGTAAGTAATTAGATTTTCTTGTATCACAAGCAAGTAATAGTAATCGCATGAGACTGCAATTCTAGAAGATGGGGGAGTTTAAAGAGCTCCACATAACTGACGGTGGTGTTTGAAATCGGCATTAAAAAATCAATTGTGTTTCTGTAACACAAATTGTGACTCAGACGTGCCTTGACGGCATCATACGAGAGCGTTTGAAATCGGAATTAACAAAATAACATTTTTTATTTTACCTCTTTCCTGATTTGCCACTAAGTCAGGCAACCAATCAGCCAGTACCTACTAGTAAATGTAAATCATCGCATTTTTTTAAAATAATATATTAGCTATACGTTTGACTAATGATAAGTTATGATGTAGCGTTCGGTGTAACATAACATAAATAGGGACGAATTTTTTACGCCGTAACCATACAACAAACAGGCTTGCTATCTCTAGCACCCCGCCTTTAGCAGCGCAGTCGGCAGCCGCACAAAGAAGCCGCTCTCATATCAATACGTGTTAGAACGTGTCAAGAGTTTAAATGTGAACCGTAAAGTTTAATAGTCGGAAAATCGAGACTACCGCCATTCAGGCACTTATCAACTGTTAGTCCCGTTAACCAAGTCTGCGGTGCCACCATCACAGATCAGGCGGTTCCTAGTTCCATTGTGAAGGTGCTGCATTGTTCTCGGTTCTTATCTTGTCTAAGTAGCTTGCAGTTTTCTACTTTCAGTGCACTTTGAGTAAGATCCTTTTGGATTTAACTCAAAGTGCACTGAATATCAACTGAGTGTAACTGAGGCTAAAACGCTAGCAGGCTGGTCACCTGATGGAAAGTAATCACATGGACACCCCCAAAACCAGTGGAGTCGCAGTTGCGTTGCCGTCCTTGTGGAAGAAGTAGAATCTTTGAGGAAGGAGTAGAATTTGTGTTGTGAGGAGGGGTAGGGGGAGAGATCAGCCTCCGGTACTTTCACTCACCGGACGAAACAAAACAGCAACGAGTACTTTTTAAGTTAGTGTTTATTTTTGATTGTAATTGTTGGAACGCTGTTTCTGTTATTACCGGAGACGGGCGTTAGTGCTGCGACACAGTTTTATACGACACAGTATTATAGTAGTAGATAAGTGTACCAATGTATATTGTTCCAAATAAAAATTATTATTATTATTGTTTCAAGTAGATCTTCCGTGAGAGAGTAATATTACGCCGGGCGAGCCGGCCCAATACGTGCAGCAACGCAGCGTGGCTCTACCATTCGAACAGTGTCACTCATTTTCATTCAGCACCCAGGCGTCACGTGTAGGGTCTCAAGGTAAACCTTGGTCGCGAGTGACTTTAACCCCCAGTGTGTACCAACGAACTCATCAGAATATAATGGTACACCCATATTTACCACATATTTATCTTTATTACGCATCCAAAATAAAGAGTGGCGCTTGTAAATCACGTGGTCCATTACTTATCGTGCGGTGCCCACCCATAGAATAAATGTGCAGCAAACGCGCCGCCTCGGCCGCACCAATTAACGGAAATTGTGATGTGTCCCGGGAACAGGCTTATCTCGCAGCGTTAAGGAGATGACGCGACGTGGAAATATATAAGAATATCTTAACACAAAAGAAAAAATTAATGAATGAAACAACAAAACTTAATTAGTTAACTCGAAAACAATAAAAAAACAATCAATTTTATTTATAAACCAAAATTTCAACTATCTTGCCTGTTCGAGGCAAGGTACCCAAAAAACTGGCGGCATTGCCTCATGAGACCAATAAGACAGTGAACCGTATGGAATAGCGACTCACTAAAAGAATAATTACCAACCCCTCCCCCCCTTTTTGACGTGACAACGTCTTATAAATTGGTTTGCCGGGTGACACTTCAAGAAACTGCGTTACGCTCCGCTCACGTTATGCGCTCACAATGAGAGCGAGTGAGAGGCACGCGTCCCTTCCACTCGGGCATGGTTAGCCCGCCTAAGAGCGAGAGAGACAGACATAAAAAGTGAAAGGCACGCGTCCCTTCCATATTATTTCATCCTTCTTCCTACTATACGAATGAATATTCACATTAAAATTATTTTACCACTCAAAGTCGTTGTCACGTAAAACTTTCGCCCGTATATTTTAGTGTAGCGACTCACTAAAAGAATACTACCCCTCCACACCCTTTTTAGTGTAGCAACTCACTAAAAGAATACTACCAACCCTTCCACACACTTTTTAGAGTAGCGACCCACTAAAAGAATACTACCAACCCCTCCACCCCCTTTTTAGCGTAGCGACTCACTAAAATAATACTATCAACCCTTCCCCCCCTTTTTAGCGTAGCGACTCACTAAAATAATACTACCAACCCCTCCACCCCCTTTTTAGCGTAGTGACTCACTAAAAGAATGCTATCAACCCTTCCCCCCTTTTTAGTATAGCGACTCACTGAAAGAATACTACCAACCCCTCAACCCCCTTTTTAGCGTAGCAACTCACTAAAATAATACTACCAACCCCTCCACCCCCTTTTTAGCGTAGCGACTCACTAAAAGAATACTATCAACTCTTTCCCCCTTTTTTAGTATAGCGACTCACTGAAAGAATACTACCATCCCCTCCACCCCTTTTTTAGCGTAGCGACTCACTATAAGAATACTACAAACCTTTCCCCCCTTTTTATTGTAGCGACTCACTAAAAGAATACTATCAACCCCTCCCCCCTTTTTAGTGTAGCGACTCACTAAATGAATACTACGGCCCCATCTCTTCCCTTGGGTGTCATAAAAGGCTACTAATTTACCAAATATTGCACAGTCATACATCCATCAGCATAGAGTGGCTATAGGCTCTCCACATTTTACGCTAAACACGTGTAGTTGTAATTTGGTGTAACGTGGATTGTGGTAGTGGACTGCTTCTGTGGTTCTCTTTGTTTATTATTCACCTATATTTATCTCTGACTTACCCTTAAAGTACCTATATTTATTTATTTACTAGCGGCCGCTCGCGGTTTCACCCGCGTGGTTCCCGTTCCCGTGGTAATATCGGCATAAAAAGTATCCTATGTGTTAATCCAGGTTATAAGCTATCTGTATACCGAATTTCATCCAAATCCATTAAGTAGTTTTTACGTGAAAGAGTAACAAACATCCATCCATACTTACAAACTTTCGCGTTTATAATATTAGTAAGATGTAGGACGAGTGAAATTTTTGTAAGTTTCAATCCAAGTAGGTATATCTAACTTGTTCTCTGCGTTGATTTATCCGTCAGTAATTAAGTCAGTTTTTTCGTTTTCATTAACCGTGTTGCGTAGAGGTGAAAGAATACTACCACCCCCTCTCTTCCCTTGGGTGTCGTAAAAGGCGACTAATGGTCTAAAGACTGCACATACGTCCAACTGCAAAGAGCGGCGTTGGGCTCACCACTTATCACGCTGAGCACATGTGTGGTCGCTATTTGGTGAAAAGTGGACTATGGTAGAGGACTGCTTTTGCGGTCCTCATTTCCTAGTCTCTGCCTAGCCCTTCGGGGATAATAGTCGTGATTATATGTATGTGTATGCCCCTTTCATAAATTTAGATTGATCTTCCCCTTAAGCGGGCACTACCAAAGTGTCGTACCTCTTTATTCCGAATAAACGTTAATCGACAAATCTACATATATATTTATTTTTATGTCTTTATTCGGCCTTTTTTCCGGTAGCCGTTAATAGTTTAAACCCATTAATGTTAATTATAAATTCACTCTTGTATCTCGCATTAGTTTTATGACCTATAAACTCGGTCCAGAGACAATTTGTAAGCGAAACCCGAGCCGCGTTCGCTGATAATTTATGGTTATATTATCTGTGGTTTCAAAATAGCCGAATCTTTTTGATGTTTGTGGGGAGATTAGCGAATTTATGAATGGTCGCATAACGGTCCTCTGTATTATGATTTACTTGTAACTTTGTTAATATAAAATTATCATATTTAACTTTTGACATTTATCTACACTTACATAAATATAAACTCTAAGTAGGTATAGATGTACTTTAGGACAAGATTAATAATTATCTGATAATTGTCAGATAATGTATTTAAATTTTTTGATGAGTTAATCGTTAGACTAGATTATTTATTATGTAGTATTAACTAAACTGTTGGACATGTAAAATTCCGTTTAAAATAATTGCGTTCATGGCGAGAACCTGGAAATTAACTCGTGACTTTTTGAGATATTAAGCGTTCGTTTCTTATTTCTATACGTTTTCAGCATTTTTTTTGTATACCTAGGTATGGCTTGTGTAATTATAAAATTAGAAAGACATATAAAAAAAAAACCTTAAACAAATAGGACTCTTACTTTCTAAATGTTGACAGTATTCTGGCTAAAGTACTACAACAAATTACAAATCGGAAAAGTCAATGTTGAAAAACGTTTATCCTGTCGTAACTTTTACCGACACGTCAAAATACAAGCAAAAATACCAGTTAGCGTGCAAAATACACAGTAATTACGGAGAAAACCAGCAAAAACCGATTACAGCGGTAATTATAGAGTTGTTGTTTAAATGTTTCCGTTTTTTGCAGATGCCTTCAGATTTCCATACTTACTTTTTATAGGTTAAATGTAATGACGTTACTCCAACTAAATATTGGAAAAGTTAACAATTTATTTAATGTTATTCTTTATTTTTATCTACGGGTAAGCGCTTGGCCCTCGCGTGACGATAAAGCCCGAAGGTGGGAGCGCGTGTGTTTTGTTTTTCCCAAAACGTTGTTTTCTACTGCCATTGGTTTCTACGCGTAATCGGCTTGGATCACAGAAATATCTTGATATATTTCTGTGGCTTGGATACTTATAAAGATAGGTCTTCATATATACAGCGTGGATAAAAAGACCGTGGTAGGAAGAAAAGTACCCATAATATTGATGACGGAAAATTTTACTGAAAGGAAACACTCCCTCATTTTCAAAAATAATTAAAACGGAATTTAAAGTGTTTTGACAAATCACCTGCTTGAGCCGGAAATCGAACCGGTGAAATGTGAAAAAAAAACATCCTGTTTTATAATACCAACCGAAAGAGTCATTAAGGATCAATTTCTTTTAAACAATATAGTAAGTATTTAAACGTATCTTAAATTAAAGACAGAACAAGAAAAAAAAATTATTGTAAAGTTGAAGGTACTTAGTTACCTACTATCTAAAGAACATAGTTCACTTAATTTATGAATTGCTCAAAATGAGACTCATTTTCAAGTATGCACAGAAGTATTCTTCGACTAAATTCGTTACGTGACGCCTTTTGTATCGCGTTATGGTGAATATTTGAAATAATATTTTGAACTTCGGAACCGGTTCGATTCCCGGCTCTAGCAGGTGATTTTTAAAAAAAATTATATCCAGATTTAATTATTTTTGAAAATAAAGGAATGTTTCCTGTTAGTAAACTTTGCCATCATCAATATATATTAAGGGTAGGTACTTTTCCCCCAACCACGGTTTTTTTCCCACCCTATATACATACATATAATAATCACAACAATTATCCCCGAAGGGTTAGTCAGAGACTAGGCAACGAGGACCGCAAAAGCAGTCCTTTGCCATAGTCCACTTTTCACCAAAATAGCGAATTCATACTTATTTATCATACTTATTATAAACATGTAGCCTTTTGGATATTATTAAATAATAAAATAAAATAACTTAAGAATTTAATTTTACAAACACGAACTTAGTTTTTAATTTGTTTTCATACAGAATATAGTCATAGTCATCACTCATCAATCTTATCATACATCGTGCCAGCTCGAAAAAATTCGTCGAACTTTTACTCGTATACCTACTCGATTTCGTTACCGTAATCGAATGGTGGATGAGTTTTGCACTCAGTATTCTCCTTAACACGCTAAGTAGGTATCGTACTGATTTATGTTACAAAACAATGTTAGTAATTAATTATTTATTAACTGTTAATTGGCGATACGCGAATCCGACATCGCCGCTGCTCACACACAGGAACATTGTAATTGCTCTCAAAAAAAACTTGCATTCACCACTGACAGTTCAATAATAGACTCTATAATCTTACCAATAAAACGCGGTTTACGTCGCTCGATCATGGAAAGAAGCAAATTCATTTATGTAAAGAAAATCGAAATTAATTGCTGTATTATTTAAAAATGACTGAAAAACAAACATTTAGTTAGCGTTCTTTAGGCTTATAATGTTTCCGTCACGGTGGATAGAATTAAATTAAATAATCGCGAATGTTAAGCCACCATGAGCTTACATATATACCGGACGGGTGACCAGTAATTTATTGCTGTAATTCAGGCCTTCAGTTTTTGCTTCGTAATTCTGTGCCATGGTTCTGCTATTTTAAAAGGTTATTATGTGTGTCCACCATTGTGTATTAATATCGTGATACCTTCTGAAATGTAGTACTTGAAAATACAGAATATTTATGGCATTAAAGTACAGCCTCCTTAGGACGAAACACTACGTGGAAGTAGCATGCAAAATTCTCATACAAAACTCAGATCTAAAACAGGGAAACGACGCGTCGTTTTCCTGTTTTAGATCTGTGTTTTGAAACGTCGCGACGTTTCGTAGTCCCCTATTTCCATCTTTAGAACTATACCAATTTTTTTTTTCAGCATCAGGCAGCATAGGTTAAAGAAAGAGATTTTCCACGTCTGTATGTTTATTTTTTTTTTGCATTTAGTCATTTATTTAACAACCAGGAACCTAAGGTTAAAATCAAACATACAGACATAGAAAATCTCTTTCTTTACCCGATGCTGAAAAAGTAATAAAAATTGGTCTAGTTCTGAAGGAGGAAACAGGAGACGGCGGAACGTCGTTTTTCTGTTTTCTGTGTTTTGTATTATAATTTTGCTTGCCACTTCCACGTAGTGTTTGCTCTTAATACTCAATGATACTCAATACAATACATACCTCAGACATAGTTTGTTTTTACGACGACGGTCTTCTGATAGACTTTAGATGAAAAGTTTGTTCTTCTATGGATAAGTAGTTGGCCTTTAACTCACTTGATGTTGAGGCTGATATTGGAAGTGGAAGAGCACTTCCCCAGGATTTTCTCAACTACTGACGGACTTGCTACCATAACTCTATAATCGAAACACAAAAATACTCGTAGCATTGATGTTATGACGACATATTTAAATAAGAATGTGGTAGGTAGACAGGCGGACTTAAAACAATTCCTGTCACGTATCAAGCAAGTTTGACCACATTACATACATAAATATAATCACGTCTATTATCCCCGAAGGGTTAGTCAGAGACTAGGCAATGAGGACCGCAAAAGCAGTCCTCTGCCATAGTCCACTTTTTACCAAATAACGACAACACATCGCCGCTCTATGCTAATGGATGTATGTGCAGTCTTTAGTCAGTTAGTCGCCTCTTACGACACCCAAGGGAAGAGAGGGGGTGGTAGTATTCTTTCACCGCTACGCGGCACGGTTATCAAAACCTTTAAAAACATTCGGTTTCGACTACAACACCGGAAGTACCTACCTCGATTTCTTGGCACCCACATAACTGAGAACACTGTAAAGGTCCTCTTTCCCCACCGCAGCTAAAAAAAGCTCGTCGGTGAGAGAGATAGCCAGCCAACTAAAATCCTAGTAGGTACCGCCCCTTCTTTGCCCTGGGAATAGCTCAGGACCACGAACAGCAAGAAGAAAGAAAAAAAAACCATTTATTTGTAACACTTCTGTCTAACCACAAATCCTAAATGGTGCTGCTGTGCAAATAAAAGACAAATTTGAAACATACAATGATTGGTCAACAATGAATTCTAGCTGCTGGAGTACTTACGTTGTTGTTTCATTCAATAATATCATATCAAATGAAATGATCTTACTATAAACGTCCTACTGCTGGGCAAATATGATTAATTTTGCTAATTATACACATCTAATTTACCTGCAATAAGCATTGATTTTTGACAGCTGCCAAAGACGCATTTAACAGAGGTTGTTCCCTTACTCTCAATATCTTTTCGTTTAGCCACTTATGTTAGGACGGTGAAAGCGTGTACATTAAATAATTACCACTCACTCGTGGAAATTTTCAGACACAGAAATCGGCGAAACTGTCAACGTCGAATTTGACAGAATCGAGCATAGACTATGCGATATTTTGCGATCACGGTGCATAAAATGTACCACAGAACCGAAATAATTGACCTTGTTCATACTGTGCCGACGTCATAAAACGTGTACTGAACTGCAGGTATCATATTTATGCAGATGATATTCAGCTTTATATATCTTTTATACCAAGCAAGTATGAGATTGCAGTAAAGGAGTTGACTAGTCTATGAAAACACGGTACATAGTCAAGTGTGTTTTTGTAGGTGCGGTCTCATGCGACCGCTTGGGGTTTAAGGGGTTAAATTTTATTTCTATTTATTTAATTTTTTAAATATTTACATTTTAACTTAAAATATGACATTAATTTTTTTCTGTAGCCCTTCAAAATACTTCACAATGATTTTTTAAAGATTCATAAAGATGACCACGCGCTATTGTTTTTGTGACAATCAAAATACGAGCGAAACCCGCGGCGTGACGTCATCGGATTCTATTCTCTCGCACGGGTGGCGCGACTTCGTTTTATTAATATGTCCTCTGTGGTCCTTATGAACCAGTGCAGTTGTGCCGCAGGTTACTTAATAATTAATTGTGCAAATAGTTAAAGTAATGTAATCGGAGCGAGAGCGGCGGCGGGGGCTATCGGATACGATGACGTCACGTCACGTCAGTCTAGTGCCAGCGAACTAAGCGAGGTAGTAGTGTTTTATGCAATTATTTATGTACAATAACTTTGTAAATACTTCTCGTATCGAAGTGAAATATAAACTATTGGTTTTAGAATAACGACTTCTTTAATGGTATAAAGTAAAAATTAACTTATTTTTCATTTTTCCCATGTCCATTGTAAGTATACTTATATAATTTTTTCTTGTAAACTTGTTTGTTTCCTGTTTGTCAAAATGAATTATATGTTTTTATGTTAATAAAGATATTATTATTGTTCTTATTAAAATGTAGAGGCACTTTTTGGGCCGACAGAGTGAGGATGACTGATGCTACGTCTCTTACGCTGCACCAGTTGTCTTCGAGCCTAGGGTTACCATAAAGGAATTTGAAAAGTCCTGACAAAAAGCCTGACATTTCGATAAAAGTCCAGACTTTTTAGTCACAAAATGGAAACATTACTCACTTTTTATGTTTTGTTTTTAGATAAATGAGAAGTTAATAAAGATTAAAGACTTATTTGATATTACTTAAAATGTAGTTTTGTTACTTATATTCCAAAATCCGGACAAGGCCCGGACTAGAGTCTAAAAGTCCAGACTAATCCGAACGGATGGTAAGAGACTCTACTCCTACTTAACATCAGGTGGAGTGGGGTCATTTGCCGGGCTTAAAAAAATAAAAATTATAATATATAGATGCACGGAATGTGCATACATTGACGGAACTTATGGCTAGAATCTCCTTACAATTACCTATAATACACGCGTTAGGAAATCCCGCTCTTTAATAGAATTACAAATGATAATTATTACAGTAAGTATTGTTATAAACAATGACAAAGCTATGAGTACCTAAATGGTAATAATTAAGTTAATTAAAGACAGTATCAGTGGAATCAAAGATAGCAGATAGCATACTGTCAACAACAATTTCTCTCTTAGATCCCTAGCACACGGCGTATTTTAAACGCGCAGTCGACGCGCGTATACGCGCTTCAAACGAGATTCGAACGCATCTTTGTAACCTAAGCACACGGGGTGATCGTGAAACGCGCGTCTACTGCGCAGATACAGCCCCCTTCTGCCCCTCCTCCGCCCCTTTATACGCGATACAAACGAGTTTTGAGCGCGCTTCACACGCGCGTTTGCATCGCGTATTACGCGTGTTTGAATCTATACAAACGCAAAAATCGGCATCTACGGCGTAGACGAAGCGCGTTCCTAAAACGCGCGCCGTGTGCTAGGGGCCTTAACCTTTCAACAGCGGCCGCGCACTGATCAGCGCTCAATTAATAGAATATCTATTGTATCTAGCTAGGGACGCCGCGTTCTAAGTATTGAAAATATAATAGTACTACCTTCGTAAATGCTGTCCAAACATCTCGATATTTTCAAATAATAACAACAAGGAGATTAAAAAACAAAATGTAATAATAAGAGCTTATCGCTCAAATGTGCCATTAAACGTTAATTGTGTCCGTAATTGCAATTAAAATTAAAAGTTATTGCATTGCACACGCTGTATCTCGGGTCACGGTGACATTAACTATATACACAAAATAGTGTAACTAAATAATGGCGAAACACACTACAAAATTATCATTGCACTGCTATGAACTAAAACGACGAAAGGCGGGTTCAAATTCTCTTTCTCTCACAAAATCAAATAGTTTCTTTTATCAATATAAGCTTTCACAGGCACTTTTAAAACTAAAATTTTGGTAAATCTTATCGTTTTGCGTAGCGTCTTCCATTAGGTATCGTAAAAGGCGTCTAACGGACTAAAAACTGCACATACATCCAACAGCCAGAGCGGCGACCACCACCCGTCACGCTAAAAACATGAGCAGTCGCTATTTGGTGAAAAGTGGACTATGGCAGAGGACTGCTTTTGCTGTCCTCATTGCCTAGTCTCTGACTGATACTTCGGAGATATTAGCCGTGATTATAGTATAAAGTATCTAATCTACAAAACTAATTCCGTTGATGGGGCCAGCTCACTATTACCACAGTATAATAAATTTACCGAACCTTCTAACTATCAGTTATTTCTGGGAGTACAATATTAAGTAAATAATTGCTCCGTGCAGCTTTAAGCTACATCCTCCGGAGCTAGGCCTACGTCCCTTTTCTGCCATGGGGATGACTTAAAACTAAGACGGCAAGCACGGAGTTACCCTGCTGGCGGCAAACAAAGTCGCAAACATAACCTTGTTAACTACATCTTCGGCACTGAAATATCAATTGTTAAAGGATTTCGAGGGAGCCGATAGCCTTTAATTCGATAACCTTTAGATACATTATCGGTTGTTCTCATAAAAAACATACAAAAATGTACCACTCCATGAATTTCTCTCTAGTCTAATTGTTATGTCGGTTGCATTCTGATAACCTTTGCTTACGCACTGCGATGTAGAGCTATGCAATCATAGAGAGAACATCTGGAAAAAAGTTTTTTCTTAGTAAAGTATATTGTTGAGTTAATTATTTGCTATTACTTTTAGCAGTGTTGAAATATTCATATGTCTACCGTAAATTGTAAGTCTCCTTCTATATTTCGTCAATTAAAAATTTTACTGCAGACTTACCATCCTTATAATTTATTATTTTGAATTATACTTAGCTAAAAGATCTGGATCCAGAAGTGAGCTCTATTCTATGTCAGTCTGATGTGCCGATTTCGGAACTGGAATATCAAATAAAATAAACAAAAATATAACATGCGAGTAAACTACTTTTCACTTCTTTGCAGCGGTGTAATCGATTAAGCTCGACTTCTCTTTAAGATACGACGTTTACCTTCTCTTTGATGTGTTTTATTAAGACTATGGTCTTGTCTTCCCTCAGTTTCTTTTGTATTCCCTTCCATGATATATTACGTAAATATCGACATATATAACATTAATCTGTAAACGCAGCTTCATCTTAACCGAATGTTCAAATATTTGTAAAAATATTTCTTTCGGATCTCAGAGGTGAAAACTTCTAAGATTTGATGAAGCAATGTTGACTAAAAACATAAGCATCAAGCACTGACAAATTTCGACGGTTGAAAGCCAGACCTCGGTAGCCAAGTGGTTAAGGCAGCCGCCCGGAATGCGGAAGGTGCGTGGTTCGATTCCCGCCTGAGGTTGTCGTCTTTTTTCAGTGTTTAAAATTTTACTTAAGTATATTTAAGCGTTAATAAAACGCTAAAATATAAAACATTAATCTGTAAACGCAGCTTCATCTTAACCGAATGTTCAAATATTTGTAAAAATATTTCTTTCGGATCTCAGAGGTGAAAACTTCTAAGATTTGATGAAGCAATGTTGACTAAAAACATAAGCATCAAGCACTGACAAATTTCGACGGTTGAAAGCCAGACCTCGGTAGCCAAGTGGTTAAGGCAGCCGCCCGGAATGCGGAAGGTGCGTGGTTCGATTCCCGCCTGAGGTTGTCGTCTTTTTTCAGTGTTTAAAATTTTACTTAAGTATATTTAAGCGTTAATAAAACGCTAAAATATAAAACATTAAGATATAATATAACCACCACTATTATCCCCTAATGGTTAGCGACATCAGAGGTGGGGACTGCAAAAGCAGTCCACTGCCAAAGACCATGTTTCACCAAATAACAACTGCACATGGGCTCAGCGTGATTAGTGATGAGCTCATCTCCGCTCTTTGCTGTTAGATGTATGTGCAGTATTTTTTCCTTTAGTCGCCTTTTACGACACCCAAAGGAAGATCTTTATTATTGAAATTTTACATTCACAACGCTATATAAATACAGGATACAATATTTACTAAAATAAAATCAACCAGTCTCAGGAAGCTCGATTGGGATTCGAACCCACGACCGCTGGCTTGCAGCGTTAATCAAACTACTAGAAAAAATTCAGCGAGTCTTCTGGGGTCCCGGTAGCTCAGCGGTTAGAGCAGTGGACCGGCAATCCAAAGGTCGTAGGTTTGAATCCCATTCGAGATTCCTGAGACTGGTTGTTTTTTTCCAGTAAACATTTTAACCCAAGCACTCTAATTTTCTACTTTAAATACACAATATCATTCTCCGTAGTGTGCTCTTGTAGAGGCCTATATCCACCATATAAAACTATGTTGAATATTTAAACATTAAAACATTGACAACTCTACCAGCATTACTAGCTCTACATAACCAAGTCGCCGCCGAGGTCAGCCGTTTCGTAGAAACCAGATATGGTAATCGGGCTACGGTAGCCAATAATGTGCATTATAATTTTAATACATTAGTAATCACTAATAAAGCTAATGGCCAATAACACAGGTTGCGGTGTTAGTGTCATCTCTGCGAATAAACGTGATTGATCATGGCGCAACTCATTCATGCGTCGCGTCGTCATCAATGGCAAACAGTTTTGTTTATAATTTATACTAATTGAGCTGGGTGTGGTTCGGCTCATTAGAAGGATACTACTAAACCATCTCTTCCCTTGGCTGTCGTCAGAGGCGACTAATATACTAAAGACTGCACATACTCGTACTTCACAAACCATAGAGGCAAAGTAAAAAAAGTAAATCTATACTAATATTTTTATTATATATATATTAGTTTACTATTTTATTTTAAATTACAGTTGTTTTATTATATGTACTGTTATTCTTTTTTATAATGTAATTTATTATGTGTCAAATATCTGCTTAAAATACCTGCTTAATCCTATTCTTAATATTATAAAGCTGAAGAAGCGCTAATCTCAGGAACTACTGGTCCGATTTAAAGAAATCTTGCAGTGTTAGATAGCCCATTTATCGAGGAAGGTTAGAAGCAATATTTTTTTAGGTACGGGTACTGGTAGAAACCCGTGCGAAGCCGGGGCGGGTCGCTAGAGGATTCATTTACGGCAGATTATTCGGGTATACCGTGTAACAGTGTCGGGTAACAGTGAAAGTACAAAGTACACTACCACCCCCTCTCTTCCCTTGGGTGTCGTAAAAGGCGACTAACGGACTAAAGACTGCATATGCATCGAACAGCATAGAGCGGCTATGGGCTTACCACCTGTCACACTGTGCACATATTTAGTCGCTATTTGGTGAAAAGTTGACTATGGTAGAGGACTGTTTTTGCTGTCCTCATTGCCTAGTCTCTGACTAAGCCTTCGGGATAATAGTCGTAATTAATTATGTAAATATGTATGTATGTGTTTATGTACATATTTCAAGCAAAGGTCAGTCTTTATTTCTTTTTCTTTGACAAAGAAAATCTTTGTCTATCAATCTTTGAACACTCAATATTCCTCTGCGAGTCCTCAGGTGTTGTGGCTGTCCATAGGCGGCTGTGATTACTTCCCATCAGGTGACATGCCAGCTCGTTTGCATCCTCACATAAAAAAATCTAGCAACTCCAATTATCACAATCTCATCGTGTAGATTGCTTTCCTAATCAACCGGGCGCCGGGCGGTGGCAGCGCGTTTCCCGGTTATCTTTAGTGGGTAATTGCTGCTGGTTCATAAGTGTTTATACTTCTAAGAGCAGCTTCATATCCGCAATAGGATTGCCGTTACTATTTTATTGGGTAGGCGTCATGTCTACTGGGTAAGCTAAGATATGTATTTTTAAACACTTTTAAACTGTCGCGGTATTTTATTTTTTAATAACTGTTTTTTAAGTTACACAAGAAATTAACTTTCATCCCGTCTGATGGTATATGATAATATCGACGGTGGAAATTTCAAATGTCGTAAGGGACAAACCCCTACTTTTCAGTAGGACAAAAAAACAAACTTCAACTTTTAAAAATGTCATAACTTTTTAATTTTTGTGCTATTGTGGTGTTTGTTGGATAATTTTAGCCAATATAAAAGCCAACCCACTCGCGATATATTTTTTAACATATTAAATTTGATATAAAATACTTTTCACCCATTAATCGGCCCGGTGAAGGTCGTTCTATACTCGGATCTTAGACTACCCTATCTTCCCTCTCCTTACTTCAATAAGTTTTATTTGTACTGGCACCTCGAGACCAACCGTTAGGTTATGCAAGAAGTGCCAGACGTCCCTGCGCCAGTAGAACACTCGCGCAGGAGACCATCTGCGTTAGGTCTTGACGCCAAATCAGTGCCCGCCGCAGCGCGCTCTT
This sequence comes from Scoparia ambigualis, assembly GCA_963921215.1. Taxonomy (NCBI): domain Eukaryota; kingdom Metazoa; phylum Arthropoda; class Insecta; order Lepidoptera; family Crambidae; genus Scoparia; species Scoparia ambigualis. Next base: position 15,552,612 of record OY992524.1, read on the forward strand.
CATTCGGTACTCATAAGGCTAGTGTCTCGGGAGAGTCTCCCCGTGAACACGTGTAGTTCACTGCCTATTGTCCAGATAGGTAACTGGAGCTGTCGAGCTCGCACACTTCTCGTTGCACGAAGGGCACAACTCACAGTTGCCACTGCTAGGGTCGTCGACCCTAAAGTCGACTCTCAAGTGTCCACCTTGGTAGCGGAGTAGTAAGCACACTCACTTCTCGGAACCCATCCAGGCGCCTAGCCAGTTCCCACGTCCTACGCGGCTGGCTGGACCGGAGGCTACCGGCATCTAGAGGGCCGCCTCTGTTCCCTGTGTGGGACCGCGGCCTCACGAGTGGGGCCGCGGTCCCACACAGGGATGAAGCGGAGGGGGGGGGGGGGGGGGGGGGTCGAGGGAAACCTCCTCCCCCCCTAGGAGGGCCGCGGCCTAGTGTTGAGGAGCACTGGGCTGCATTGCACAAGCCCTCCTCCCGTTTGGGAGCAGTCTGCATCTGCCAGACTGCTGCTCGTGGTGCGGGGGACCCAGGTCTGACTGGGTCCATAGCGTGGCGGCGTTTCGCGGGGCATGTTACCGTGGTACCGCGGCGCCGCGTCGCGTCCCTGACGGAAGATGTCGGTTCTTTTACCAGGTCGGGCCCATATGTCCTTACTCACCCGTCTCCCCCACGAGGGGTTGGGTGGGGACATATGGGTGGACAGTGCATGGGGTTCTCACCTTCCTCTTGAGGCCCCATGCCAGTGCAGAGAAGCATTTTCTCCGACTAAACAAAGAAAAGGAGGCCGCCTCTACTAGTTATCCAGACTAGTACCGGAGATGACAACACCAATGTCCAATGAGAACCACCGGACAAAGCTGCCAACTATAAGGGAGACTCCCGTTCCCCGCAGGACTTTTCGCTTCTGGCCCCTCAGAGACCGCTACTAGGCCCCGCTCGCTGTGCGCGAGTTTGGAAGTCCTGGCACACAATACCAGGACGAACAAACATTCCCAAGCTCTACAGCTAATCACGAGCCACTACGAGTCCAACCCACGTCCGGATCCCGCCGGAGGCGCCGGTCAAGGCACAACCAGCGGGGGGCTTGAACCGGAACACAGCCGGACCCGTAGTTCCAGCCCTATCTATTGGGGTCAGTACCCTATCTTCCCGTGGGAGTCGTAGGCGACTGAGGGATCAACCCCGAGGATGGGCAGCAGTATCCTCTGAAATTACCACCCTCATACTGCTATCGCCAACGCGCCTGCCAAGCGTGGCGATTATGGCAACTTTCCCCCCAATGAACGACAGGGCCAAACTCCGGCCCCTAGTCCCCGGCGGCCCCGCTCGCCATAGGTACGATAAGGCCTAAGGCAGTGACGGGGCAGGGGGTGCTATGAATCTCCGGCAGAGACCTGGCTACTGCCGACAACGAACTTTGGCCCTGGCAACCTACAACACACGTACACTGCGTACCGACGAGAAGGTTTCCGAACTGGAGGAAGAATTGAGCAAGATACGGTGGGACATTGTGGGATTATCTGAGGTCCGAAGAGATAGGGAGGACTCGATAAACTTGAAGTCTAGTAACTTGCTCTATTTCCAGGAGGGCGAACATCTGTCCTAGGATGGTGTCGCGTTTATCGTTCACAGCTCTCTCGTGAACAACGTTGTCAAGACCGGAAGTGTGTCGTCGAGGGTAGCGTACCTCATACTTAGAATAACCAAACGGTATTCGTTAAAGGTTATACAGGTATACGCTCCGACTACCGCACACCCCGATGATTAGATGGAGGCTACGTATGAGGACATCTCTAGAGCCATACAAGTCTCCAAAACTTATTACACCGTTGTCATTAGACATTAACGCAAAATAGGGCAAACGAAGCGGCGATGAGCTGAAAGTGGGACGATTTGGAGTTGGAATTCGGAACCACCGGGGCCAACTGCTGGCGGACTTTCTGGAAAGGGAGGGACTCTTCATGATGAACTGGTTTTTTAAGAAAGCTGAACACAACAAGTGGACCTGGCTAAGTCCCGATGGTGCAACAAAAAATGAGATCGACTTCATCATGTCGACGAGGAAGCAAATATTCAATGATGTCTCTGTGATCAACGCGTTCAAAACTGGCAGTGATCACCGGTTGGTAAGATGCAGATTAAACATCAATATCAACCTGGAAAGACGTTGATTGATGAAGTTCACGCTCCGTCCTGCACCCATCCAAATTCAAAACCCCGAAAGCTTCCACTTGGAACTACAAAATTGCTTCGAATGGCTGAAGGATTGCGTAGACGTGAACGGTTACAACAACAGGTTTGTGAAAACTGTCCATGCGGTTGGGTCTAAGTTCTTCAAAACTGAGAGAGGTCGAGAAGTTCTATGGACAGCTATACACATCAACGCACCCACCTGTACAAAACTCAGCTACAGACCCCATAGAGCTGAGCTAACCCGACACTACACCGAAAATATCCCGGACATCAGCCTGTACGAGATTGGTATGGCTCTCAATTAGCTGAGGAACAGCGAGACATCGAGAGCTGACGGAATTACGGCTAACCTACAAAAAGCAGGCGGAAGACCAGTACTTGCAGCTCTTCAGAGACTATTTAATTTCGTCGTACTCGGAGATAGAACGCCAGAAGCGTGGCATGAAAGTGTTATGTTATTCTTTAAGAAGAACAACAAGACCGTACTGATTATGTACAGACTAATTTAAAATGTCGTAAAACTCGCTTAGTAACTATCAATTCATATTCTGCCTTTCGTTTATTTGTAGTAAGTATCATTTTTTTTTGTATTTTTACAGTTCTTAATAACTAACAACTACAGAAACCCTGCATTACTTAGTTAGATTTATAGATGTAACGGACAAACATGTAATATTCGTTCTTCTTACGACAAAGTATATCAAAATATATTTTTATACCCAATGTCGTAAGGGACTTTGTGTAAAATCTCGTCGTTACTTACGCCAAATTGTATTCTTAGTTTCACATCATTACTTTCCAAATTTTGTTGTAAAGGCATTCTATTTTTTGTGTAAACTTTACGACGTACATTATTGTCACTTAAAGATCCTTACAACGTTCAGGAAACCTCAAAAATGATTACGATGACAAAATATGCCCTATACAACATGAGATTTTAATATTTTGTCACATACTACAAAGTGATAATCGCCATAACTTCTAAACTGTAAGAGATAACAAAATTTGAAATAGACAGATGGATAGAGAATTAAATTTTAAGTATTATGGTGCATCAAATGTACTTACGACAAAATGTCCCTTACGACATTTGAAATTTCCACCGTCGAATTATCATTATCAGCCTATAAACGTTACAAAGGTGGGCACAGGCCTTATATAATCACCTAATCACCATGCCCGTCACTTGAACCACAATTCTAAACAACTTTTCACTTCTTTGTACAGGTGTATTCGACTGGGCTCGTCATCGCTTTAAGATACGACGTTTACCTTCTCTTTGATCTGTTTCATTAACCCCTCAAGCCCCAAGCGGCCATATTTGGTCGCACCGAAAAAACTCGCTATTCCGTCAGATCCCAAGCGGCCATTATATGGCCGCGCTGGCCGCGCTCTCCACTTGACTTTGTACCGTACTTTGATACACTTAGACTTACTTTAGTATGATCAAGGTCGATTATTTCGGTTCTGTGTACCTACATTTTATGCATCGTGAACGCAAAGTTTAACATGAATTGTGTTCGATTTTTTTTTCCGTTTCCGCAAATTTAAATTCCCGCCAAAACGCACCTACTGTCAAAATTTTTAGACATTTCGTTGCCAAGACTGAGAGGTTGAGGCTATAGTCTTCCTCTCTCTCAGTTTCTTTTTGTCTTCCTTTACATGATGTTCTTTAGAAATACATTAATTAACTAAAGCCTCATTTTCCACGTAAATACATATCTACTTATTATAATCACCACAATTATCAATTATCCCCGAAGGGTAAGAGACATCAGGGGTGGGGACCGCAAAAGCAGTCCTCTGCCAAAGTCCACGTTTCACCAAATAACTACTGCACATCAGCGTGATAAGTGGTGAGAAGAGAACTAGCAAACGTTACACAGCTAGACATAGGCACACAACATGGACTACAGCACATAAGGAGATAGGGCCAAAACGTTTCGGTTGGTAACCTTTTGTACAGTATTAATACTGACTATGACAAAATGCGCTGACCTCAAATGCCATGATACGAAAGGTGGTCTGTATCAAATGAATAAAGAGAGCACAATACAGAAAATAATGGCAGAATTTTAAGGAGGTTTACATCTATAGGATTAAAAAAGGCTGTAACAAGTGTGTGACCGTGGTCACAAGCGAAGTTCGCTTGTGACCACGGCCGCAGCATCACGGCTGAAACGTCAAGCAGTAAGTAGATATATACTAACTTACAAAAATTAATCGTGTTAGATCCCGTTAAAATAGTTTTAATGCAATGCAACGCGATAGTTTAAAGTCTTAAAGTGTAAACAGTATGTAACATAATGCAATAATCTCTTTTTTTGTCCTCTCCCTAGTAAGCACTTGAACTTCATATCACCTGATGGTATGTGACGAAAAGACCGAAGGTGGAAGCACGTGTCACCCGGAAACCTCTCACACTATAACACTTAAAAAAGATATTTTGAATAACAATTTTTTCTCCGGAAAATCTTTAAAGATGTAGTGAAACGCTCACGTTACTACGGCACTAACGGGACTACAATGCAGGACCCACAGCAGCAGATTATCTCTAGAACAAAAAACTGTCAAGCTACGCTCTAAACATCTATAGATTTCAACCATAGCCAGTAGACAGGGATCCCGACAATACTGTCATACAACTATGAACATGATACTTAGTAGATAACGATTACAGCGTAATTATTGGCTTATCAACTGTACACGCAATACCATTTCTAATAAGCATACTCATATCTGAACTTCTCAGTGGTGTAGTGAACTGTAGTGGTAACACCACATATCTCAAAAATCAAAATCAAAATCAAAATAACTTTATTCAGTAAGCTTAAATTAAGCGTTTTGAATCGTCAATTTTTTTTTTATATGGATGGATAGGCACAGGAACCCACCCACCCACCCCACCCATTCAGGAAGTCTTTTAGCTGTGGAGAAGAACGGGCACAACAAACTCCACAGCTTTATAATAATATAGAGGTAACGACATTTACAAAACAATATGTCGTTACCAAATTATACAGTCAATAGTCATAAAACAATTATATAAAATAAAAGATAAAAACAAAAGTGAATCTACAAGTTTTACTCGGGCACTATGAACGCATTAGAACAATGTATGCGAAACTAGAGGAATGTTAATTCCATGCATTTTTGTCATTGATGTAATCGCTTACAGTGTAATAGCCCTTTTCTAAAAGTCTGTCCTTAACATGAACGCGGACGCGGAGGTTCCGGGTTTGATTCAAGGTGGAAGTGTATTTTGTGTTTGACGTGATTGATATATAAGCTCAGCTGAGACAATAGAAATAGAATAGACAATAGACAACACCAGAGACAATAACTGAGACAATAGAAATAGAATACACAACACCAGAGACAATAAAAATTCATACATACATACATATAATCACGACTATTATCCCCGAAGGGTTATTCAGAGACTAGGCAATGAGGACTGCAACAGCAGTCCTCTGCCATAGTCCACTTTTGTGAGTGAGTGACAGATGGCAAGCCCATCGCCGCTCTATGCTGTTAAATGTATGTGCAGTTTTTTCCGATAGTCGCCTTTTACGTCACCCAATGGAAGAGAGGGGGTGGTAGTATTCTTTCACAGCTACGTGACACGGTTATAAGGTTATAATATAATATACTATGGCAAAGGAGTGATTTTGGGGTCTTCATCGCCTAGTCTCTAACTACCCCTTAAGGGATAATAGTCGTGAGTGTATGTATGTATGTGTGTACCATTTACTGATTTGACTTTGACTTTGACTTTGAATATTCGGCGTGAAATAATGGCACTTGGTGCGCTGTTGTGTTTTGTCCGGCCAGTGAGGGTTCCGCCCAACTAAAAAAAATATTCTTATAATGCTTTACATTGCCATAATTAATAGCTTTTTATTAGCCATATTATCTCTTACAAACCTGCGTTTGGGCACAAATTATAAGAACAATAACTTTATAATCAGCATATTATAATAGTGGATTTATTGTTAGATTTTTCTCGTTATACGTGTTTTATTGTGACCAGCAACAAGGGAGTAAAATGTATACTAGCAAAGCAAAGTATTTTATAAAGCTGTTTGCCCATGTATGATTCTGTAATAAGTATTAAGGATAGAGATTTACATTTTCGTAAAAGCTTAGCGAAAAACTAAAGTGACAGCGTCAGCTATTTTAATGACAAGAACCAGTAAGTTTATAATTTATTTTATGTTTTACTAAAATGTGCTTGTATATAGTGTGGGAATTCAAATGCATGGCAAAATGTGGTACGCAGTGTGTTACCTATATTATCTACGTGCCTTTGAGTTTTGGCGGTTTTGTGATACAAAAATGGTTAATTATTATTTTATGTTTTGAATAAGGCAAAGAGGAAAGAGGAAAAAAAATCAAATTAAGCTTATGCTATTGCTATTTTGTATATATTTAGGGTTCTTTTCTCACTAGTAAAATCCGGTACCCACATTTTTATTTATGTTACACCATGTAAAATGAAATAAATTTAAAATTTTACTTTACTAAAATAGAAGTGTAATGTGTCCCAACCAGGCCCAACCTATTGAAACAAGAAATTAAGAAAACCCATCAATAATAGTAATAGACTTCTTTCAGTCTTTTAAGTAGGTATAGGTAATTCTGCAGCCATCCAGCTATCAATACGCACCTAATGGTCTAATTACGTGCTGTAATATCTTTAAATAAATCGCTAAAAGTTATATGAAGGAAATATTGATTTTTACTGCCCAGTCTTTTATATCTCTACACCAATATTTCAATGGATTTAGTAGGCCGACGGAACCCGTGGCTGTTTTTAGTAACAGCTAATTAGATCATTTCAATCATGATGAACCATGTTTTTGTAAAGTTATATAGAACACTGGTATATACAATGATGTTACAATAAAAAAATATAATATCATTGGGTATATAGTCATCTAGAGAATAACGCTCTTATAAATAATATGTAATCGAATATGGTTTGCTTTCATTCTTATATAGACTATATAAAATGCTTTTACTCTTCTGTCATATAGACATCTTATTAAAAGCTCCTATAAATTAAAAAGCAATATAGTTACTCTGTGCATTGCTTTTATAAGAATAATTGGCTAAATTAGAAACCTTTATATAGCTTTTGAATATTTTAAGGCTAATAAGCCATATAACTAATTCCTATAAGAATACCACATTTTGAACCCTTATTATGGCTATATTATTTGGATTTATTACCGTTTACCCAACTAAATTACAAAAATAATGGTAGTAGGTACCTGTTTTAGCTAAATCTTCTTATAATGTACTATTAAAAGTTTTATTGTCATATTGGTTGCTATTTTAAAACAATTATAAGAGTATGGACCTTATACATTAATTTTATAAGGGAATATTGTTAGTTGGGCGGAGGCCCTTCCCCCCTCCCCCCCACTATTCCTATTCCTTCCATAAACCTATTCCTGCCTTAAAGGCCGGCACCGGCAACGCGTCTGCGATTCCTCTGGTTTTGCTGCGGGTGTCCATGGGCGGCGGTGATTACTCTCCATCAGGTGACCAGTCTGCTTGTTTGCCTCCTTCTTTTATAGAAAAAAAAAACATAACAGCTTACAATACATATGTTTCATATTCAAAATGTAAAAACAATTTACACAACCGCAGGTAGTAGGTACTTACGAAATTGTTTTCTTATTAACCCGCGCACCTACATGTCGCGAAAGATTACGTTCGTCAATCGAAATGGTATTTGGGACCCAAAGTGGCGCGGTTTTATTACTAATTAACCGTATTGCAAATTCCGATGCGTGTGTAGGGCGCCAATCGACGTCAACTTGTCAACTGCTTGACATAACCCTTTGCTGGTGAGGGGTCTGAAGTACCTACTCATATTTATTGAAGTTTGTGCACGACTTTAATTTAATTTAATGGACTGTCTACTAGTTTCGTTTGGTACTTCAAAGTTTATAACGTTTGCTATTCATACAAATCCAGGAAACAATGAACTAATTCATTCCTATTATTTTCGCTAATAGTTGTACACCAAATAAAACTAAAACTATTTTAAGTAAGTAAGTTCTAAGTTTGAGTTACATTTTAAATTATAACCCATTAAAATTCATTCAGTAACAAATTCTTGATTTTTATTTCTTTTGATTTTATTTATTAGGTTTACCAACGTTTGATTACGACTAAGCGACAACTCGGAAACTTTAAATTCGGACACATTGTCCGAATTGACACTTTTTAAGTTTATTATTTTTTCACTGACAATTCGGACAGTTTTTCTACATTATATTATATTTTGAAGCTTTTTTATCTGACTTTACTGAACAGCTCCAATAATTTAAGAGTGTCCGAATTGTCGCTTAGTCTTGATTACAACAACTGTGAAAAAATAATTAAATTAAAAAGTGTAAATTCGGACACTGTGTCGGAATTTAAAGTGTCCGAGTTGTCGCTTAGTCTTGATTACAACATTACTTATTATACTTTTTTACTAATACATTCTTTAAATCAGATAGCAAAATGCATATTATAGAAACGCAATCTATCTTGCAATTAAACAATTTGCGCTTTATCAAATCTTATGTGTAATCTAACAACTCAATACTCATTTGCAATCTACATCAATGCAAATTATCCAACACAACACAACTCTACATTACAAGCGGGAAGCATAAAAACCGCACAGAATACGATAGTACAAATAAACATTGAGTACGTACTTACGTACGGATAAATAAAAACGAAAAGTACCTACATCCGATAGGTAGCAAGAACAATAAACGCTTGCTGTAAACCAAACGGTTGCACAAACAAATATAAATAATCATTAAAGGGTTAAAAGCACTACCTTAACGAGATATGGCTACCGTAAGTGCTCAGACTGGTAGGAGCAACTTTTTATTTTGGTGGCGTGTCAACATGCGTCCCTTTCCCGCTCGCACGGTATCATCGCTCCATCTCTGTCACGTAAGGCAATTAACACTCTCTGTATACGGTAGCAATGGAAGAAATTAGTTAAGAACGACCCGGTCCCATTTCTGAGTCTTGTGTCAACAGGCTTCGTGTAGCGGACCGTTTTTTTGTTATCATTTTTAATTTTGAGGTCGATTTTTACTTTGGTCATTAGTGGACTTGTCATTTGAGGGTTAAAACGTCGTGGGACGCTCTTGGTGCGACCAAAAGTATGTCATATTAAATGGTGAGTGAATGGATATAGGTAGACATTTTTTAGTTGTACAAATTAAAAGTTGTGAGATAAAACTTATTAAAATATTTATAATGCTTGCAATTATTATTGTTAGCTGCATTTCATTTCAGTAATTAATAATTATGCACAATTTACGCTGTGTTAATAGTGGCTGACAGAATTTAAATGAGAAAAATTGGAGATTGGACGCATACATGAGAGAGCGTTTTATCCAGTGGACTGACACCTGCTGATGAGTAAACAATGTGGGTCACGTAGTATGTACACTTACTTTTAGATGCAGGCAACATATTGTAGGTGAATAGCTTTCTTGATTATCATTAAACAAAGAACATACATATAATCCCGACTATTATCCTCGAAGGGTTAGTCAGAGACTAGGCAATGAGGGCAGCAAAAGCAGTCCTCTGCCGTAGTCCACTTTCAACCAAATAGCGACTACACAGGTGCTCAGCGTGACAGGTGCTAAGCCCATCGCCGCTCTAAGCTGTTGGATGTAAGTGCAGTCTTTAGTCCGTTAGTCGCCTTTTACGACACCCAAGGGAAGAGAGGGGGTGGTAGTATTCTTTCACGGCTACGCAATACGGTTAACAAAGAAAATATTACTAAAGCTCTGTTTGAAAACTTGTTTATCTTTGATTTTGTCAAAGACTATGCTCCCTGGATTTTGTCTATGTTATCCCACTGCTGGACTCGGACCTCAGAATAATAACTAAAGCACTCAGACCTTCCCACATGAGTAATGGTAGCCATATGATAAAACACAGAGACATTGGTGTGTAACAAGGCAGCTAAAGCCTTTTTGGTTTTTGTGACCTCCTTTGTGAATAACATTCTTTTAAATCTAGTTCTAAATTTAAAATTCAAATATAACTTACATTCTCTGTCTAGCCTCTGTTTTCATGTAAAAAAAACAAAGTCAAAATATCTTTATTCAGTAAGCTTAAATTAAGCATTTTGAATCGTCTAAATTTATTTTTTTATGAGTGGATGGATAGGCATAGGAACCCGAATTCAGGAAGTCTTTTAGCTGTGGAGAAGAACGGGCACAAGAAACTCCACAGCTTTAAAATAATATAGAAGTAACGACATTTACAAAACAACATGTCGTTACCAAATTATACAATCAGTTATAAAGATAATGGATTAAGAAAAAAATCAGTTTAGATTCATCCGCGGAGCTACAAAGAGCTACCTACTATTTATTGTAATCCTTACCAAGTTATTGTTATTTATGAATAGTACGTTATTTTAACAAGGCTGTATTATGCGTATGTCCTGATTTAATAATATTTAACCTAAACCTACATGTACCTAGTGCAGTGTATCTATAGTGTATTGATTCTCTTAAATAGTGCTTCATAACTAATCTTTTTTAATATCAGAATATACTTCTAAACTCGTCAAGCGTTAATCTTCATCTCCTCTCCTCATCGTGTCACTCTCCGTTCCTCCGCTACGTGACAGGTGCATATGCTTACTACAACAGCGCAAAGCAGGATTGAGTGCTTATCTTCTAAAGGACCAACCGCTTAAATTTCGAGCTAGGACCAACGGCTTAACGTGCTCACCATAGCAAGGTTTCGCCGACAATTGCCATTATTGTAATCAAAACAACATTCTTTAGACTAAAAACAGATCGTACAGTTATTAAGCGTGGGATATTACCACGCATTAAGAACAAATTAAACAATTATAAATCTATTCAACTTGTAAGCGAGAGCTCCAATAATTAATGTACATTTTTATAGATATAGTGAAACGTTAGATTGTGTACATTACAAAGATACATTCCTTTATAGAAGGCGTGAGAGCTAAAAATATGAGCTATTAGCATTCGGTATCAATGTTGATGCAAATAATTTGATTAACATAATTATACTCCGGCTTTTAATGAGGTACTTATTCTAGCACACATACATGCATATAATCACGACTATCATCCACGAAGGGTTAGTCAGAGACTAGGTAATGAGGACCGCAAAAGTAGTCCTCTGCCAAAGTCCACTTTTCACCAAATGCACGACTGCACATGTGCTCAGCGTGACAAGTGGTGAGCCCATCGCCGCTCTATGATGGATGTATATGCAGTCTTTAGTCCATTAGTCGCCTTTTACGACACCCAAATGAAGGCTCACCACGCTCTGGCCCAATGCGGGTTGGTGGGTTGTACAAAAACCACACCAAGTACAATATTATGATAAGTGTGAAAATGTGAAATAATTTATTTAATTACTCTTAGACAAAATAACATTTCACGCATTCATACAAAACATTACCTGACCCTGACACAAAATCATTAGAATACCTCTACGCCATTTTACACTTCAAACTTAACATAAAATAAGTATCGAAAAACATAACAAAAAAAGCTTAAAGCTGATAGGCTTACACAGGATTAGAACACCTTGTGGCAAACACGCATAAGTCCATTTTGAATCTTTTGTGCGCATAATTGCTTTAACAATGCTAAGCTATTGATGCGTAATTGAGAAACGAAATGCAACCAGCCCTCCCGATGTTTGTACTTTATTTTGTGACCGTTCATATAATACATATTGTGGATGTTTTTTGTGTGTTTTGTTAGAATTAATATTCTTATCGAGTGACAAGAAGATTAAATCGAAGATTAACAACAAGACTAACTTTTTATATCATGAAGGCTGTATGACAAATCGCATTTTTATCTTTTGGACATTTTGATTTATAGAGAAACAAAATTTTTTTTTAAACAAGTTAATGATTTATGAAAACTTATTTTAATTTTTTTATTTTTAACCTATATAAATAAATAGAAGCTGGGAATTGAATATTTGATTTTATTAAGATGATTAAAGAACGAGGCAGTTGCAATAAAGTTTTAAAGTGAAACGAGATAAATACACATCACACAGGCGGCAGAGACATTCCATTCGGTACGATCCTGGCGAACATCTTTTGCTGAATTATTGTTGATTTAAGTCGTAGGTATAATATTTGCATTGTTGATGGACACACTTTCTATATCCTTTCTTTTAGATTGCACGCACTGACATTCCATTTGGTACGATCCTGGCGAACATCCTTTGCTGAATTATTGTTGATTCATATTCATTTATATTCATATTCATTTATTCACATTAAATTTATAGCAATCAGAACATAACAGTGGTGTTAGTGTTAGTGTATAAAATAGATGTTTTAGTGTGCTACAAATTTACCCTTTCAGGGCATTGTGATTTTATAATTTGGAGGTAATAATTATAGTGACAAATTGATATTATAAGCATTACATTACATGAATAAATTACATTTAAAACAAAATTAAACAATTCAATAAAATTAAGTAATAAAATTAAAATCAATGAAAGTATATAAATGAATTACCCATACAATATTTATATTTTTTTCCAAAATATTCTTTAATATCTATTAGATTAATATTAAGTCTATATATATATATTAATCTTTTAGATTAATATTAAGTCGTAGGTATAATATTTGCATTGTTGATGGACACACTTTCTATATCCTTTCCTTTAGATTGCACGCACAGACTCTATAATTTTAGTCAAATTAGTCAAGTTTAGTTCATACAATATTGAGTTTAGAGATTACTATTGTTATTGTATTAAAGAGCCAAACTCACTTCAACCAATCACTCAAAAGTGTACTACTGAGAACACAATGATGTTTTGCTACATGAATTACTTTCTCCCGTTAAGGCGATGAGCCCAAAGTCAGCGGGAGTGACTGCAAACGTCAAAGATGACGTTTTGTGTTGATCGCTGAATGGTTTTGACGATAATTTTGTTTTTGTTAGTTTGAGAGCACTTAATTGTTGAGCACGCCTCACACTACGATAGTTCTGGGAAGTTAATGTAGCGAAACCGAATGTTAAGCAAATTAAAAGATGTGATATGAATTTTGCGAACTTAGTTCATAGTCTTATAAAATGTATTGGTTATATTTTTAAAAAGTCTTTGAAAAATTTGCACATCATATTATTATAGAAAATAAAGTAAATAAGTAAGTATTTGCCAAACATTAAAGATGCACAAACCAATCCTAATTAACAGTACTTATATTTTTCTTTCTTTCAAAGAATCGTAAATGATAGCCACTCTAACCAATTTTATTATTAACAATTTGACTGGAAGAAACAAAGAGCACGGACTACATAATAGAATTTACTGATGAGGGTGCGATATTGGATTCTCCTAATTGTTATAAAATTAAAGTTAGTAAGTAATTGACAGAATTTGTATAAAAGTGACAGGTCGGAGTGGCATTGTCCGTGATTGGTGCATTGTGGCCCACCCGAGCGATGCCAACTGTCATTCAGGAAGACACGGGCGGAGCTGGTAGACAATAAGCTTTAGACCTTTTGTTGTCACAGTGGCGAAAAAGAGGTGTAAGTGTAGACATTCTGATTTTGAGGCCATCATGAGGTATTATGAGGTATTTATTTGATTACGAGCTATTTTTTACCATCTATTTTTTGCAGCCTATTTTTATTATAGGTCTTAAAAATCATGTGGTGCCTCATGATTTTTTTTTAAATTCACCATTCTTTGTTTTGCATTGTTCGGCTAGCCAAAAAAGTTAACGGGTGTCATTGTGTACAATTTAAATATCAAAAGTAATTCGTTTAATATTTTCATATAAATCTTGAACATAAATTATCAACTACGTAATAATATGTTAAAATGGCTATTAAATGTATAAATGTATATAAATCGAGCCGTGTGTGTAACGACTCACTAAAATAATACAACAGCCCCTTCTCTTCCCTTGGGTGTCGTAAAAGGCAACTAACGAACCGCACATACATCCAACAGCTTAGAACGGCGATAGGCTATGACTATGGCCACCTATCACGCTGAACACATGTACTGTTGTTATTTGATGAAAATTGTATGGGCTATGGCAGTGGACGGTTTCCGCGGTCCGCATTGTTTAGTCTCTGACTTAGTTTTGGGTTGTCAAAAACTGGTCCTTAGGCCAGCAGTTTAATAATATTAGTGAGGCACCAGAAAACTGTTTTTATTTTTTAATATTAAGGGAGATAGTGTGCTTTAAAAACAAAATATGAAAAATTGTTCATTCCCGATTTTACTAAAATCATACTTACACCATTTTACATTTCCACCCTAACGCCTACGCAGGCACAAAAATTACTCAATAAAATCGAATTTTGCTCGCTGCAGTGCACTCGGAACTAACAATGAGAAGTCAATCATTTTCGCATTATGCCTTCAAAAGGCACCCATGTCTCTCGTGTTCTGAATGGCGGACAAATTTCATTATTCAAGATGGATTCGTCAAAGTTTTAGTCAAACAAGCAATCAGGTGTTTTATGATGGATTCATCGAGAATCGATCGTGGGATATTGTGGATGCAGGTGTGTGGTAATATTGTGATCGATTCGAAAATTTCTATTTATAATAAGAATTGCGTATGAATTCCGAATATTTTTTCTATTAGGTATGTTTTTTCCCTAACTAAATTGTTTCAATTCATTTTATATTGAGTTTAATTCTAAAAGGATTAAAAAGAAAAGAGGAGAGAGAGAGAGAGAGAGAGAGAGAGAGAGAGAGAGAGTATTGTGCTCTGAAGAGACGATGTCAAGTTAACAAGGAAAGTTTTGAGCGACTTTACTATTATCTAGATATAATTAAAAATCAATTGCCTTCGGAAGTATGATCATGTGTCCGCATGCCGATCACAGCTTAAATGGTTACCCATTCGGCTGCGTAGAGGTATACGGATCTTGACCACTCTTTTCTCCGTATTATTACCTAGTAGGTACTATTAGTTGTTCTGTGGTATTATGCTCTTCTAATTCTCCCTCTTATCTTTCTTCGTACTTTCAATATTTATGTTTAAGTCATGACAAAAATCTCCGTACTTCTTTTAATCGCTTGCTCATCTGTCCCTTTCACCACTCTGACATCGTTCACTCTTCCTTATATATTAAACCAATCCTCCTCTGGAATTATCTCTCTCTGAATATCAGAATGTCCACCAGTCCAGTCCAGTAAAACGAAGTTGCGCAACTTTCTTACCGATCAAGCTGATACTCCACATTAGTAATCGTCTTATAAATATTATGTGATATATATATATTTGCTTATTATTTATAATATATGTAATAGTATGTATATGTTTTTATTGTGTAAAGTACCTATGTTATGTACATCGTATATGTATTTTCATTTAGTTTTTGCACCCTATCATATTTGTCTCTGCACCACCCTATGGTCTACTGGGAGAGAATGCCTAAGGCATAAAGTCCGCCTCTGTACTTTATGTGCATAAAATGTTTTAAATAAATAAATAAAATGTATGTTCGGGCATCACTTCAAAACGGCTGCTCTTACTTGACTAATTTTTTGGCTGTGTTTATAATTGTATGTATGTGCTTACGCACACAAAATCGCGGGCGGGACTAAATATAGGAATGAAGAATCAAGAATCAATCAAATCAAAATCAAATCATTTATTCAGGTTAGGCCATGTTTAGGTTACAGCACTTATGAATGTCATTATGCCATCGGTTCGTAAGTCTATCTATGGGGCGGGAGCCTTGTACGTGTATTGTGCTGTACTAAGAGAACCGGCAAGAAACTCAGCAAAGACATTTCTTTTTCCTCGTCTTTTACAGCGTCAATTACAATTGAAAAATGCCCTCCCTATCATAGAAGGGCATCTTTTCATTACATAGTAAAAACATAAAAACAAAGCAACGACAACGACATAAAAATAAAAAAATATAATAAAAATAAAAAGTTCAGTAGGTACTTATTCATCAATATAAAATAATCAATGTAATCAATGTCATAAAACAAAAAAGAAAAGAAATAAGTAAAAGTATGTTTGGTTTTATTCCTTAATTTTGTTCTAGTATACTTATAATTAGCATGTTTTCCTATTGGTTGCTTTTATAATCTCCGGTGGGTGATGTAAACCCATCAGAAGCGTTACGCTGTAAGCAGCGTTGCGTTACAAGCTGTGCCATTTCTCATGAGCAAATTAGCCGGCTGCATTATCGGCTACACCGATATACTCACTCGATAACAAGGCATTAGTGCATCGAGTAAATTAAATCCGTTTTGATAGAAACTATCTCCACAATAACGAGCACAGAATAAACTAATTTCAACTTATAATTTGTTTGTATTGTGAGTTATTATAATTGTTTTGTGTTGTGTTTTATTGTTTGGTGTCGTAGAAGGCAACTGAGGGGCTGGATAACGTGCATACATACAGTAGTTGGTGGCGATGGACTCACCACCTATCATGCTGAGCACATGTGCAGTTGCAATTTGGTGAAACGTTAATTAGAGCAATATTTTTCGCCTTTTACGGCACAGAAGGGATGAAATCGGTCGGTAATATTCTTTTAAACAGCCGCCACTACACAACTCACTATTAATATACAGCTTTCTTAATGGCCGGTCGTCGGATGGGTGTCCAACATTGTATCGTCCAGTTAATAGTCTCAACTTATGTCGGTAAATTATAACACTAATTATAATAGAATAAAAAACACAGAGAAAAAGTTGCAAGATTGTTAGTCGATAATATTCATTTACCTTCTATTGTATCGGCTAAGTACAAAACGGGGTATAAATCATTCAGCCGCTGGCAGTAAATTATACAGATCATGGAATCATCGGGCAATTATGGTCATTAAGCCTTTGTAATAGGATTGATTGGTGAATTAACTGTTCATCGTACAAAGTGGTAAACAATGAGTGGTTACAGCAAAAAATAACAGCCGTAAGACAATTAGGTATCGAGAGTTATTGCGGAGTACGTGGGAGCCGTTATGTACTGATGCGGTGGCTAGCTATTCTGATTTTAGAAGTAAGTTCTGCTGAATAATTTGGGTCATTCTCATAAGGACAGATTCTCAAAAAGATAGATTCTCAAAAGGACAGCAGTACACGTAAGCACATAAAGAGAAAAAATAATATTATGAGGTTTACATTATTTAAAAAATTATATAATTAATAATAATAATTTATATTTAAAAAAATAGTTCATTTAATAATTTAAAAAAAATGTATTTTAAGTTTTTTTTAATTATAGATATATTTTTTTCGTTAAACCTATTAATGTATTTTATCAGTTATCCATAGTAGATACAAGCTGGTAGGTTAGTTTAGGAAAAATACTAATTTATAATGGGAAACAGTGTGCTAGATATTTTCTTCTATTAGTTTGTGTGTGCACCTGTACCATTTTCGGTTTTTTGACAATCTGTCCTTTTGATAATCTGTCTTTATGAGAATCTGTCCGTATGAGAATGACCCAATATTTTATTTTAACTCTTTACACTATCAAATCAATCAAATCAAAATCCCTTTATTCAAGTAAACTTATAATATAAGCATTTTTGAATCGTCTAATAATATATTTTTTCTCTATGAGGATGGGTAGGCATAACCCATTCAGGACGTCTTTGAGCTGTGGAGAAGAACGGGAGCAGCAAACTGCACATCTTTATATAGAAGTACTACATTTACAAAACAATATGTCGTTACCAAACCATACCAACAATATCAATAACATATCAACAATAAAAATTAAAAACATTTCATCATCAGCCTATTAACGTCCCACTACTGGGCACAGGCCTCCCCACGTGGACAATAGCACGAGGAGATATTAGGCCATAACCCACCACGCTGGCCCAATGCGGGTTGGTGGGGTAAAAACATTTATATATTTTTTTTTGTTTGCTCTTTTATGTAAATGTTTGTGTTATTATGTTACAATAAAACTATTATCTATCTATCTATCTATCTATAATAGAAGAAAAGATAAAAACAAAAGTTAATCTAAAAAGTTATACTCGGGCTCTATGAACGCATTGGAACATTATTATTATGTGTGCGTTAGAGGATTATGTAAATTTAATGCATGTCATTAATGTAATCGTTTACAGTGTAATAGTCCTTTTTGTAATAGCACTTGGCCTCCATCTCTTCTGATGATAAGTGATGATATCTAAGGCCGATGGTGGAAGCGCACTTCACCCAGATTCCTCAACTGCTGAGGAACTGGCTATCTTAGCTGTCGGAACACACATACATACACATACATCACGACTATTATCCCCCAAGGGTTAGTCAGAGACTAGGCATTGAGGACAGCAAAAGCAGTCCTCTGCCAGAGTCCACTTTTCATCATGTAGCGACTGGCATCGCAGCACGTAACAGGTGGTGAGACAATCGCCGCTCTATGCTGTTGGATGTATGTGCAGTCTTTAGTCCGTTAGTCGCCTTTTACGACACCCAAGGGAAGAGAGGGGGTGGTAGTATTCTTTCACCGCTACGCAACATGGTTACAACAATACTAGTAACATTGATATAATAGCGACATAATAATATTTATTTAAGACTAGCGGCCGCTCGAAGTGTCACCCGCTTGTTTCCCGTTCCCGTGGGAATATCGGGATAAAAAGTATCCTATGTGTTAATCCAATATAAACTATCTGTATGCCGAATTTCATCCAAATCCATTGAATATATAGTTTTTACGTGAAAGAGTAACAAACATCCATCCATACTTACAAACTTTCGCGTTTATAATATTAGTAGGAAGTAGGATGGTGGCAGCTAGCCATTCGGAGTAAAACAATCCCTTCTATCAACCAAACTAATTACAAATATGTACCCCCCGATGTCAATCGAACCCGGGATCGCTGGGTCAGAAACCTAACCTGACCACTATACCACAGAGACTGTTTAGAGTTATGTATAATATGGTTTATATGTTTTAGTCGTTATTTTTGTACATAGATGGCGCTTCCCGGACTGGGTATAGATCACTAGTCACTGGGTTGTTGTATATTCGCCACAAAGTTAGTTTGCCACAGAAAAAAGTATGTGTACATTCGCCACACTCTTATTTTCGACACGGACAGCAGAAAAATCAAACAATAAGTGAAGTAAAAACATCAATAATTTTAGAAAAAAATAACTACCTTTCATTACGAGCGCACAAAACGAACTTTTCTTGCTATCGGTACTTTATGCAAAAATTATGACTGTACTATGAAGACTTGTGGCGAATGTACTTTCAATGTATGGAGTTACAAAAACGTGGCAAACTAACTTTGTGGCGAATGTACAACAACCCGCCGAGGCCTGCCCAGAAGGATGTGACGAGATGACCCAGACACACAGACCGACAGGCATAATCAAAAAAGTCCAATATACTTACAAAAAAGTTTTATAAATAAAATGTATGTAGGTTACGGGTTACGGAGCGCTGCTTACTGCAGGCTCTACGTACAATTTTATATTTCCATTGTCCCTCTTCTACATAACTCATGGCCACAATACAGTAGCATTAATAACTTGTTAATTGTGAATGCAATTACGGACCACCCATCGTGGAATCGCTGGTTTTTACGGCGCACGACATAGTTTGCTTTCCTATTTCAGCGTCTGAAGACAAGAAATGAAAGGTGCCATTTTTAGACAGAATTATTTCCATCATCTTGATCGGAGCAGAATAACCATTTATGTTTACATAATAGATTTAAGAACCATTTTTGAGAGCTGTTTTGGGTAGCGACTTTTACTACCAACCTATCTATTTCCTAGGGTGTCCTAAAAGTTTGAGGGTAAAAGTTACTCGCGTCCGTAGGTATACCCTTGAGACCCTACACGTGACCCCTGGGTGGTGCTAAATAAGTGACGGCGTAATACCACCCTCTCACGAATATCCGGCGTGAAATAATGGCACTTGGTGCAGTTGTGTTTCGTCCGACCAGTGTGGGTTCCGGAGGCCCATACCTAACCCCTTCTCACAATTAATATTCCTTCCTTAACCCTATTCCTGCCTAACAGGCCCTCAACGCGCCTGCGATTCCTCTGATTTTGCGGGTGTCCATGGGCGGCGGTGATTACTCTCCATCGGGTGACCCGCCTGCTCGTTTGCCTCCTTCTATTATAACAAAATAAATTTTAAAAAGGCGACTAACGGACTAAAGCTTGCACTATAAATCCAACAGCATAGAACGGCAATGGGATCACCACCTGTCAGGCTGGGCACATGTATAGTTGTTTTTGGTGAAACGCGGATTACACGGATTACACGCGGGTAAAACCGCGAGGATTTGCTTGTAGGTATATAATCCCGCAACTGGAGCATCCTTTTAAGTGCAAAGAACAAAGCATTTGTATGGCAGCGAATCTGAAATTGCAAAAAAAAAAAACATACATACATACATATAATCACGACTGTTATCCCCGAAAGGTTAGTCAGAGACTAGGCAATGAGGACCGCAAAAGCAGTCCTCTACCATAGTCCACTTTTTACCAAATAGCGACAGCACATGTGCTCAGCGTGACAGGAGGTGAGCCCATCGCCGCTTTATTTTTTTGGAATATGTGCATTCTTTATTCCGTTAGTCGCGTTTTACGACACCCAAGAGAAGAGTGGAGCCGGTAGAATTTTTTCAACGCTTCGGAAAATACAAAACAGGTATACATTTAAAAACCTTTTTTGAACGAATTGTATAATTTGCAGTTTTGTACATAACAGCTTATTTTCTTAGATAGGTTAACGACTATTATCCCCAAAGGCTATTAGGCAATGAGGACTGCAGAAGTAGTCCATTTGCTATAGTCCACGTGTTATCAAATTACAACTGCACATATTGTGCTCAACGTTACAGATAGTGAGTCCATCGGCGCTCTATGCTGTTGGATGTGTGTGCAGTCTTTAGTCCGTTAGTCGCCTTTTACGACACCCAAGGGAAGAGAGTTTTGGTAGTATTCTTTTAACTAACCGCCTACCACACGGTAAATATCATACACAACCCGTTTTCCTTATCATAATGTGAATAGAACTCATACACAGTATTCCAGCCTCACTTAACGAAGCTATTTGCTCTTGATTGTCAAAGAAGCAAAACAATATTCGACTTAAGATCATCTCTTCCATCAAGCAACGCCGCCATAATAATGATTTGTTCACTAAATACGGCTAACGAGTGATGTGATTCACGCACGGTTTTATTATCGATAAAAATCCGGATCAAATGAAGTATTCAGAGTCGGTGTAAAGTGCCAGCGGTGTTGACAGAGACGCAATCAATAAATCACTCGGCACGACAAAGGGGTATTCAATGTGTGTTGATTGTGCCTCTTGGGAACTCTTTTTAGTAACAGCTAGGGGTGGGGCACGTGCTGAGTTATATCGATAGTCGATGAAGTATGTTGAGGCGTAGTGGAAGAATTATTCAAAATGCTATATTAAAAAATTGGTTTTGTAGTTTAGGGATTTATATTTTTTAACATGCTCTGTTTTTGGAAGGTCCTTAGAGCGTTTTATTAAATGTTATTTTTGATAATAATCAATTCATTCCTTTATTCGTTTAATTCATTTTCATATTGCATTTATTGGTACATACGATCATCACCTCTCCTTACATCACTAAGTTTTATTTGTACTGGCACCTCGATACCAACCGTTAGGTTATTGCAAGAAGTGCCAGACGTCCCTGCGCCTGCAAAATACTCGCGCAGGAGACCATCTGCGTTAGGTCTTGACGCCAAATCAGTGCCCGCCGAAGCGCGCTCTTCATTCGGTACTCATAAGACTAGTGTCTCGGGAGAGTTTCCCCGTGAACACGTGTAGTTCACTGCCTATTGTTCAGATAGGTAACCGGAGCTGTCAAGCACGCTCACTTCTTGTTGGACGAAGGGCACAACTCGCAGTTGCCACTGCTCGGGTCGTCGACTCTAAAGTCAACTCCCAAATGTCCACCTTGGTCGCGGAGTAGTAAGCACACTCACATCTCGGAACCCGTCCTACGCTGCTGGCTGGACCGGAGGCTACGGCATCTAGGGGGCCGCCACTACTAGTTCTCCAGACTAGTTCCAGACATGTCAACACCAATGTCAGAGACAGAGAACGCTAATAGGCCCCGCTCGCTGTGCGCGAGTTTGAAAGTCCTGGCATACAAGACCAGGACAAACGAACATCCCCATACTCTACAGCTTACCACAAGCCACTACAAGTCCAACCCACGCCCAGATTCCGCCGGAGGCACCGGTTAAGGCACAACCAGCGGGGGGCATGAACCGGAACCCTGTAGTACCCCTGAGAAACACAGCCGGACCTGTAGTTCTAGCTGCGATACCCTAGCTATAGGGGTCGGTAGATAGGTACTTAAGACCAACAAAAATAAAGCGGAAGCCGCTACGGATCGGACTCCTACTCAAATTAAAAAATAATATTCATTTCTTGTTTAAAATTATCGACA
Organism: Scoparia ambigualis; assembly: GCA_963921215.1. Taxonomy (NCBI): domain Eukaryota; kingdom Metazoa; phylum Arthropoda; class Insecta; order Lepidoptera; family Crambidae; genus Scoparia; species Scoparia ambigualis. The sequence continues at coordinate 15,575,280 of OY992524.1, forward strand.
TTTAATAAAGTAATGACTTTGACACGTGTGACATCACTATGAGAACATTTTAAGCGGCTCATTGGTGGTCCGGCGATACTTTGATCGATTCTGCCGAATCACGGCACGCGATTCAAATGTGAGGTTGATATGATTCTTATATCGATACCAATTTACACATACCGCTCCCAACTTTCTAACTGTCTCCTTATGTGTCAGTTATTAAGGTTGACTATCGTTTAAATTATTTTGGCTTGTACAATAGTAACAGTTTGAGCTCGGTAGATAAATCGGTGTCTATTAAACTGTTATTATGTGGCTATTGGTGAGAGGTTAATAAAATATTGTTCGCTTGGGACGGTAGGTAGAGTGTTTGGCAAGTTTTGTGTTGGCCAACACGTTTTTTTTTTATTAATATATGGCAATTTCGTGATTTGGTGTCGTGCAGAAAAGGTCAATTTGGGCAATTCATAATTATTTACCTATTATGAGTCAAATTATAGTCATAATAATATGGCTATTATGGAAATATGACTGTGTAATTAGAAATCGTCGTTCGAATTGAAATAATTTTGACACCTTCCTCAAAGGTCCTTCTCTTTTCTTTAGGCCGGCTCTGGTGATTACTTTCCATCAGGTGAACCGCCTGCTCTGCCATAGTCCACGTTTTACCAAATAACAACTGTACATGTGCTCAGGGGCCCAAGTCTGCTAATTTACGAATGGCATCATTGAATCGCAATTGGATCGCATTGTAATTGTTTGACACATTTGGTATTCTCTTACTCATTTAAGAATACCAAATGTAGATTTATAGGTGGTGAGCACATCGCCACTCTTGGATGTATGCACGGTCTTTAGTCCGTATAGTTAGACACCCAATGGTAGAGAAGTTATTCTTTTAGGCAGTCGACACGATACGATCGACATGGGTATATATGTAATGTATACATACGGTTAAATAATGTAAACACTTGTATATACATACATATAATCACGACTATTATCCCCGAAGGGTTAGTCAGAGACTAAGCAATGAGGACCGCAAAAGCAGTCCTCTGTCACAGTCCACTTTTCACCAAATAGCGACTGCACAATATGTGCTCATCGTGACAGGTGGTAAGCCCATCCCCGTAAGCTATTGGATGTATGAGCAGTCTTTAGTCCGTTAGTCGCCTTTTACGACACCCAAATGAAGAGGGGGGGTGGTAGTAGTCTTTCACCGCTGTATACGCGGCACGGTATTATGTATAATTTTTTTTATTATTCGGCAACGGGTAAGCGCTTGGCCTTCATCTCACCTGATGGTAAGTGACGATAAGGCCGAATGTGGAAGCGCGCTTCACCCGGAATCCACAACCACTGAGGAACTGGCTATCTTATCTCGAACTGCCGGAACACAACAATGCTATAAACATCGTTGTTATGGCGACAGACTTAGATAAGATGGTGGTAGCTACCACTAGCCAGGCGGACTTAACAGCCCTACCACCAACCAAACCGAGCAGACAAAGATGTCTCCGCTGGGAATCGAATCCGGGACCTATCTGGGTCTGAAACCGGTGGCTTAGCCACTAGGCCACAGAGGCGGTTAAAATACCAACATACATCCTATGTTATGTTATACATATTATGTGCATTTCTATCTAAACGGATTTCGATATGACGTGCAAATTACGAACGCTATCGGGCGATATCGTTAACGGTAGCGATCCGAGCAGCGGGCGGGCAATTCAGCCGCAATTCCTTCGCGGTTGGGTTCCTCGCGCTAATGCACAATAAACATTACCCTAATCAATATAATATCGATTACGCGTACGAGCTCGATGGCGCAGCGGCTGAGGCGTTTTTTTTTAATGTGAGAATACGATACTACCCCCTCTCTTCTCTTGGGTGTCGTAAATGACGACTGACTGCAGATACTTCCAACGTCATGGAGCGGCGATGAGTTCACCACCTGTCACGCCGAACACATTTATGCAGTCGCTGTTTGGTGAAAAGTGGACTATGGCAGAGGACTGCTATTGCGGTCTTCTTTGCCTAGTCTCTGGCTAAACCCTTCGGGGATAGTGATGGGTCGCGAGAATATTCTCCAATCGGTAATATTCTAAAATTTTCCTTTTATTTGAGAATATTATCAGATCAAGAAGAATTTAAGAGAATTTAAAATTCGATGAAGATTTTCTTATTTTTAGGAAAAAATATGCATTCTTTTAGAGGTTTTGAACTAAGATTGCAGTACTGTATAAAATTGTAGGTATTTCAGTTTATTTAGCTAATAATTACCACAGCGCCATCGTTTTTTCCGATAACCTAGCGAGTAAATATTGATTACCATATATGACCCATTGGCAATGGATAGATTATAAAACTGTAATAATAAGTTTACTGTTTTTCGTATTTAAGTCAAAAAAAATTAAGACCTTTTCATGTTGACTTGAAAAATTTTTATTATGTAGAGTTGTTAAATCTTGAGATCTTTATTAAAGCTGATTGTTTGAAAATCCAGATGTGTCTATTTTATCGCCAAATTAAGTTATTAAACTATGCCCGAAATTTAAAAAGAACATACGAGAATTTTCTTCGAAATATTCTCGAGAATATTATTTCTTAGAAGAATTTAACCTCAGGAAAGACAATAATTTAAATTTTCTGTGTGAAATACTTATAAATAAAGCAGAAATACAATCGCAGTTCTATTAACTTAATCAGATTATTGAGATAGTCATTCAATTCATAAATTCTCTTCCAAAGAATATTCTCGAGAACTTACAAGCAAAGTTCGCACTGAAAGAACATTCTCGGGAATTTCCCATCACTATTCGGGGATAATAGTCGTGATTATATTGTATTTATGTAGGTATGTATGAAAAGGAATCAAACGGCAGGCAGGTCACCTGGACCCTTATTCTGTAACGATTCCTTGTTTCAAACCACATTAATTCCTTAAAAAAGTTACGATGTCTTCCTAAAAATGGATGCGTTTGACGTTTGTGCGGGGTAAGATTTAGGTGTGGAATCTATAGATTGCGATACAGAATCAGGGCCCTGATGGAAAGTGAAAGTAATGACCGCCGCCCATGGACTCCACAACTGGAATAGTCGCAGGTGCGTTGTGTGTGAACCTCGAGGAAGGAGTAGCAAAGGCCAACAGTGGCCATTTTAATGCCTGTACTTAAGAGGAATCACTAGGAACCTGGAAAATTCATGCAAAATTCTCATACGAAACACAGAAAAACGACGTTTGGTAGTCCCCTGGTTTCTCCTTCAGAACTGTACCAATTTTTATTACTTTTTCAGCATCGGTTAAAACAAGAGATTTTCTATGTCTGTATTTTGATTTTTTTTTACCGGTTACTTAAAACGGTGTGATTTTGCTAAATTTTGAAGGCTCCTGGTTGTTATACAAATGACTTAATGCAAAAAAATTAAACATAGGTACAGACGTAGAAAATCTCTTTCTTTAACCGATGCTGAAAAAACACATAAAAATTAATCAAGCTTTGATGGAGGAAACAGGGGACTGTCGTTTTTCTGTGTTTCGTATGAGAATTTTGCATGCCGCTTCTACGTAGAGTTTTCTCTTAATTTATACCCCATTTCATTCTTCTTCTCTCTGTCTGTCTTTTGTGCTTCTGTAACCGGGTAGCCTACAAACCATACAAATCTTTTGTTTAAAGAGTTAATACCACGACTAATATTCACACTGCTTTATTGAGCACGTATCGTAAAACAAAGTATATTGCACAGTCAGCGTCAAATTGATTGAAGTAACATTACTAACGTTGAACATAAAAATTTCTTTGCCGTATGCAGTTAATATCTAGTAACCATTAAACAGATTGTAATGAAAGTGAATAGAAGAGAGTTAGCGTTCGCCAATTAATGTCAGTACACTTGTCTACCAATGTACTTTTGACAAACTCTAACGAATTCATTGCTGGTACTGCTCCGGTACCAGTCGCCACTTTAAGGGACTAGGGTTTTACCATCCACTCATTTATAGTAGCAGTAGTAGTTTACAGTATTACTATAATCTTACTATGCCAATTCTCATACGAATATAGTATAGTAAAATTAAAGTAATACTGCTTCTCGGAGGTGACTGTAAGTAGGGCCCCTGGACGGAGAAATAGCGCGCTTGCCGCTTGCTAATTAAACTCTTGGAGCTATGCCGGTAAACATATACACTGGCCTGCAAAAATAAGTATCACAATTTTAAAATTTAATTTTTTTCTAAACTATAGAAGTTAGAGATTTAAAATAAAAAACGTTTAATAGCAATTTTATCAGCTTCCTTTCTTAACTATAGTAAATTATAGTAACATTTTTTAAGTCTTGTGTGTCTTGTTTAACTTGTGTACTTTAAAAGTTATTACAATTTTAAAAGTGTGATACTTATTTTAGCAGGCCAGTGTATTATACATACATATAATCACGACTATTATCCCCGAATGGTTAGGTAGAGACTAGGCAATGAGGACACCAAAAGCAGTCCTCTACCATAGCCCACTTTTCACCAAATAGCGACTACACATGTGCTTAGCGTGACAGGTGGTGATCCCATCGCCACTCTATGCTGTTGGATGTATGAGCAGTCTTTAGTCCGTTAGTTGCCTTTTACGACACCCAAGGGAAGAGAGGGGGTGGTAGTATTCTTCCACCCCTACGCGACGCCGTTAAGCTTTGGTTTTCTTTTAAACTAATTATTTCTGAATTCGGTACGAGTAAAGGATATATCCTTTTCCGTCTCGGCATCATGGATACCCCAACAGCCAATCGATACCTACGATCAATTCGTAAAGAGTCGCTAACAGCACCCCGAGAAACAATAATATATTTTTCATTTTCTCGTTTCAAATCGTAAAAATACTTGGCATTCTTACGTACGGGCACTTTGAATCAATACCCTTATAAGAGCAAAACATTTTAGAAGCAAATGAAGTCGTAACAATGGGCTTCAGATTCCTTTGTAGGAAAAGCGTATGTCACATAAAAGTGACAAGGGAAATTGAACTTAAAGTCGGTTATAATAAAGCTTAACATTGAGTTGTTTCGCAAAAATCTCTGTCGCCGCTTCGTTGAGAGCAATTTGCATATTCCTATCCCTTTTTCTCTTATAAGAATCTGATAAATGAAAGATTCTTAGAAGTCCGCATAGACACGTCTCGCGGGCACAGCTATCCAGTAAATTTAGAGGCCAATTGAATTGTCTGACTCCCTCCGTCCGATATTCCTCTAATTGGAAGGGGTTATAGTTCAATACGGTGACAATGAGCTGTATTTACTTGTGAGATAGCCTTTATTATCGCGAAACCGATGTCAGAGCTTTTTGAAACTTCCCGTTTTGCTCTCTGTTGTCCCTTGTTTTAAGTACCTACCTATTTTTTTCTGCTGCAATCTTGTAATGAGAGCTGGGATTAACAGCTGAGCAATTTAGCATGCTTTCCAAAGAACGAAAAAAAAATGTGGTACAAAATTTAGGTAGCTTAGCTTTTGCGATCGTCGTGAACTGTTAACGATTCACTATCGTTAAGAGTTCACAACGATCACAAAAGCTCCATTGATGTCGCTACCAGTTTTATAAAAAGCTGAATATAGACTTATATTATAATTTCAACACCTATGGTAAACCTTTCAAGTGGAAGTACATTGTTTCGCTATTTCGAATATTTTAAAATTTAACTTTAATAACCGAACTGGCAAAGCATTGTTCTTGTACTTAAAAGGTCCATACAGAGTCACATGCTAGCTGGCTAATTAATAGTTCATTCCAGAGCGATGATTTTGAATTCATAATTCCAACTAAACCATCCAGACCTGACAACCAAATTAATTTCAAACGTAATTTTTTAATTCAAGTATTTCTAATTAGAACAATTTTTCAAACGTAATTTTAACCGTTATTCTAATTAGAACAATTTCTAATGCACTACAAGTCAAATCATAAAACTACAAACAACACTATTCCACAACATAAACGAACAAATGTATAACTCCATATAAACTTAATATGAACCTCACAGCGTGCCCATAGCGGTGGATGATGGCCCTAAACTACTTAATAGGGCGATAATTGCGAGCCCATTAAACCCCCGGCGGGAGGTAACACCCCAAACCCCCCATAATGTGGGTACTCACCCATTACGGTCTTCGGATACGCTGTGAATGTGTGGAAGGGAATTGGTAACAATTTCGTTTAGGACATATTTTATATCTCGTATATTAAGTGCAATATTGTTATACGTGGTTATTTTAAAAAACTAATAATTATAAATGCAAAAGTGAATTTATTTGTTTGTTTTATGCTTTTACGCTACCTCTAAGCAAATTCATAATAATTTAGTATTAGGATTTACAGATATATCTTTTCTTGGCAAAAATTTTACGACAGCGAAGTCGTAGGCAAAAGCTAGTATAATGTATATTCAAGCAGTATTTGTTTAAAAGATTATTGGTTGTAAATTATTTATATACTATCGTTTTTATTACACGTAGGTATATCCTTTGTATTTTTCGTTGAGTACCTACCTAAGATAGTTCAAGATGAAAATTTTGCATCAAATAACACTTATATGTTTTGTATCAGAATCATATGAACACATTTTAAGGCATCTTGAGTGTCTATTTACCATTGTAATATAATATTGCACAATAGGTAGGTAAGTACTTATATGAAACTTAAAAACTAATGGTTACAACAAAAAAAACATAGCATGGGTAATGTACTACAAAGTCAAAAATCCATTCAGCTATTCTTAGAAGACAAATCTACTTAAATCAAAATTTAACCCGACACAACCATTTTTAAATTAAAACACAACCTTCAGCTTTGTTCTCACTTTGTGAAAAAAGGTTAAAAACAAATAGTCTAAAAAGCTTATCCAGCAAATCGTCTTGTTTAAAAAAAACTTTTTTCCCCGCCAACCTAATTACCTACGCGAACGTTCAGTGAAACCGCATAATAATTCTACCAAAAAAAAATTGTAATCAAAACTCTTTCAAAGGGCCTCTTTCAACAACTTATTCTATTCATCAGCAAAATTAAAACCCCCAACCGTATATATAATGGCCACCGTTTTATGTCCCAACAAAGTTAGAGTTTGTTCCGTAATATTAATTAAGCTGTGGGCGGAGATTGCTTAATTTTCTTTATTATTAACTTGTACAAGGCCCCTTTTTAATTAATATCGACAAAATAGTCGACTCAACCCGCGAGCGGCGCTGATAAGATATAGGGATGTCACTGCGCTGCCTTGTAGTTTTATTTCACTTTTCATAGACAATACTTATAGTTTCTTAACTGGTTCACTGTCCCATAGACAGGGCACATATGGCAAAAAACAATTGATTAAACAATGTGATATTATTAAACCCTCTACAAAAAATAAAAACTTACATCTTGTATAACTTTAAAATTCGTAAAGTATTTTTTTTATTTATTTATCACTTATGTACCTATATTGATTACAAGTAAATATATAATAATATAAATTTGTCTTTTTTTTATAATACTTCCGTGTAATGTTAATAATCAGCTGATCTTTTTTTTATTCTGTTACGGGTAAGCGCTTGGCCTTCATTTCACCTGATGATAAGTGACGATAAAGCCGAAGGTTGAAGAGCGCTTCACCCAGAATCCTCAACCACTGAGGAACTGGCTACTTATCTCTAAACTATCGGAACACAACAATACTAAAAACATTGTTATTATGGCGACAGACATAGATAAGATGGTGGTAGCTAGCCAGGCGGACTTAACAGCCCTACCACCAACCAAACCAAGTACAAAAAGATGTACTTCCCGCTGGGAATCGAACCCGGGATCTCTGGGTCTGAAACCGGTGGCTTAGCCACTAGACCACAGAGGCGTTTGCCTCTCTTTATCTTAACATTTCATTAATTGATCAGTGTTCCACAATGAACAATATCCACATAAGAAGTTCTATAATAGATAATTTTTCCACAATAGGTACAACACAAAACTATAACAATTCTTCAAAATTAGAGTTTTTGCGGAAAACTCTAATTTTGAACTATCAATTAATTATAATGGACCATAGAAGACCTCAAAAATTTTCCAGAATTTTTTATATTTAGATAATGATGTTAATGTTCTGTTTTAAAAAAGTAACCTACGCTACGATACGGAAGCATGATATAATAAAATAATAGTCAAAACCATAGAATAGTAATTATTCTGATGTCAAAACCTCAGAACAATATTATTGTTCTGAGGTCAAAACAAACAAAACATAGGAACACAACCGAGAGGGTGTGTTCCATCGATAACCTAAAACAATAACATCGACAAAAACGCGCGGCGGCGGCACTTCGATATTAATTTCAAAATTGGTTTAAATAGGTATTACGCCGCTTGTTAGGCCGGCTCCAAAATGAACTCATTAAAGCTATAAAAGCTCCGGTAATTAAGGCCACAACCCCTCCTGCCCCCCTTCTTCTGTGTAGGAGGGGGTTGTCCCCCTTTACGGGGACGGAAGATGGTCGGCTTGTGGAGACACACTGTTTGTATAACAATGTGTTGTGTTGTGACTACAGTTATCCTTGTTTAAAATTTCACCAATACCTACTTTTCTTTTAAAAAGATTATATTTTTGTTAGTTTGAAGAATTATCATTCAGTTTACTTTACGAAAGTTTTGCTAGTATGAATGTCACTATTCCACCGATCGGTTCGTAAGTCTACGAGGCGATAAACGTTATTTAAAGAAAAAAGGAAAAAAAGAACCACCAACAAATTATCAAAGGCATCCAATTTGCTCTTCAGCGTATTATTGTATAATGTATTTGGTATGGGTACTTTACCTGATGTAACATGGATTAACCAAAGTGAAGCTTATTATTTAATTACAAAAACACAGCATCCTCATAAGCATCATAAACAAAAAGGAACAGTTATTTCTCGGAACGCACGGACGCCGTCCCATAAGATTCGTTTTTCAAATTCTAAAATGGCGACAAAGTAGATTAGGCCAGAGTAAATGGTTGAGCGCTAACAGCGCGTTATAAATTGTGCTAATTCGATAATCGGCTCATTAAAGAATCAATCGAGCCCGCCGATCGGGGCTTAATAGAGGGACACACGGACGTATGGGACACCCAACATATTCTACTCCTAACTAAGATATAACATACATAGGTATACATGCATAGAATCACAACTATTATCTCCAAAAGTTACTATACACAAATATTAAGAGGACCGACGATCTGGTAAAGGTCGCGGGTAGCCGCTGGATGCGAGCAGCATAGCTATGCGATTCTCTAAGGCCCCCTCTTCACATAGGCAGACGCATCCGCAGACGTCATCTGCGGATGCGTCGGCCGACGTTTGGGGGGGTGATTTGCGCGTTTGTGGTAAGTATTTAACGTCTGCTGCGTCTGCAGACGTTAAATATCGCAATTTTTAGCGCAAATCACCCCACTCATCCGCAGATGACGTCTGCGGATGCGTCTGTCTATGTGAAGAGGGAGCTTAACATAGACGCTGCGCGCATGGCTGTGATCTGCTGGTTCTTTCCAATTCTATAAATATGAGAGAGACAGAGTCAATTCTCAGCGCTGCGGCAGCCGCCGCTACCAAGGCTTTAACTTAAAGAATCGCGCTGCAGGACCGGTCGCAGTGGAGATCCTTGGGGTTGGCTTTTGTACAGCAGTGGACGTCTTTCGGATGATCTATCGTTTAGGCTACCGATACGACAAGAATAATTATTAGGTCAAAGTCAAAAAGTCAAAGTCAAAGTCAAATTATTTATTCAATGTAAACCTTTACAGGCACTTATTGACGTCAATACTAATAATAATAAAAAAACAGTTAACTAACTTATAGTTAAGACTTAGCAACTAATCGAGCTATTATAGTCTGTGCCAGACAAATGCGCATCGCTACCCCCAGTACCACTGCACGCCGAAACGAAACAGAATCGCGTTGAACCGAAATATAAGCTGTGGTCATAGAATTGTGTAAACATACGTATCCTGGTACGAGAAAAAATAGCGGGCAAGTGTCTCTCCCCTAGCGACACAAACGGCTAAAATTTATGGGTAATTTATCGTTTTTTTGGGATGAAAGGTGAAAAATGATAAATCATAATTAATTGTTAACTTAGTTATTACTTAATGGAATAAAATTAAATATGATTTTCAATTATCGTATTGATATTGTGGTAAGTAATAGAAATTGGAGAGTTTTTGAAGTAAAATAAAGTAACGGCTGAAATGAGTTTTGGCAAGGTATCGCCTCTCTCAAAACGTTCCTAACAATACATACATGGATTCATGGTTATTATATCCCCAAAGGGTTGTTCAGATACTAGGCAACGAATACCGCAGTAGCAGCCCACTGCCATAGTCCAAGCTTCATCACATTACAACTGCGTACATGCTCTGCGTTCTCAACAAGCATCTGTTTAACATAGGTGTGACAGACAGCCCTCTGTGCAGAGGATGCGTGGAGGCAGAAGAAACGCCACAACACGTGCTCATGGAATGCAGAAGCATGGCAGATCAACAGGCACGGATTCTCCAATCGCCGGCATCACTTCCAGAAGCCTGCAGCAGTATGAAAAGGCTGCTTACTTTTTGGGAGGAGCTGGGTTGGTTGGAGTAAGATGTAAACATGACACGCACAATGGCCCAATCAAAGTGCGGCAACAGCCCAGCAAAACTATGCTCAGCGTTGATAGGTAGTAAGTCCATCGCCGCTCAATGTTGTTGGATGTATGTGCAGTCTTTAGTTTATTGATTTCTTTTTAAAGAGAAGATATCAAATGTTTAGCGCATCTGCCGACAATGTAAAAGATTATTCGATTATTCGGTATCTCTACTATTTTTTTAATGGGAGCTCTGCTGTCTCTTGCTTTGCCTACGCAAAGACCGCGGAGACAATAATTAGGGTTACCTATTGAACCGCATAAAGTTTTTCGCCATAAACTGACAATGCTTCATGTTAATGGCCATAATCGTCACTTGCCATATGTCATTATAGCATAACTTCATAACGCATAACATAAATGGCCAAAATTTTAAAGGCATAACCATAGAAAGGCATAATTTCGATAAGCATAAGTAACAAAAGGCATATTTTTTATTTGCCATAACCAACGGCGGCGAGCGTTAAACCCACCTGCTACTCAGCTCGCGGGCCGCCTCGCCCCTCCGCGCCTCCGCGGGCTTGAATTACACTGTAGCGTAGGGCAAACAAGACTACGTGGAGTCGGTTTTGCCACGATTCGTTTCTGACACTGACATTTTAAGCACAAACTTACTGCTTAACGTATGAAGTATGCATCATAGTACTTATTAATAGAAAATAAATTTATGAGCATTTACAATTTATGCTTTATAAAACTATGACTTTTATGAATTATGCATTGTAAGAGTATGTCTTACAAAATTATGAATACCTAATACAATTAGGCGTTTTGAAGTATGCTTAATAAAATTATGACAAACAATAATATAGATTTTAATGATTATGGTTTTTATTAATATGTCTTTCAACGATTCTGCGTTATTATGTTTATGCGCAATTAAAAATTTGCCACAAGCTAATAAGTTTTTTGAATAATTGTATGTCATAATTATGATGTATGTCAATTAAAATTGTGACAATAAACATTTTGCTTTTCAATGTGTCACCAATAATTACAATACTGACAATAGGGGTAGCCCTATTGCACTATTTTACAAATTAGTATAATCGAGTATACTCACAGACATTTAGATCTATACTACTCACAACATACTTACTTGTTGTGCCCGGAAATTACTCTACCTAGCGTAAGCTAGAAATTGTATAGCATCGAAGCGGTAACAAGTAGATTACATAAAATCATCCTGGATTAATTACTTATTATATAAATTGTTGTGTTTGAACTGTGTACCAACTACTAAAAAATTTATTTGTAACAAAATTTGAGTTTGTATAATATCCATCTTTACAAAATTTAATTCATGAAATTTGCCTTGCTAGCTTCCTGAAATTAGTTCCACAAAATCTTGTGGGCAAAATTGCAAAGACATTTTGTGAGTACTACCGACTGAAAGCACTTTGAATTTGAATACTAAATACAATGTAGTAAAATTTTGAGTTATGACGTTTTTATATTGAACTCTTTCATCACCCTAAAATCGGCTTCTGGTATATAATTACTGTGAGCAACAGTTGCTAAGTTGGTTCTAGATCGTTTAATTTGAATATCTATCATGCTAATGACTTGCATATTTACTTTTTTTACTTGTATCACTCTTGAAATAAAAGTTGCCAAATACAGACAACAGGCTCCTTTAATTTTATAGCGCTTGTACTTTACCTCGTAACTATGGTAAATAAATACCCTACAATCTCTACCCTACAATCACATCTCTGTACGTTCGCCGTTGGCACATACAGTGTGTCCCAAGTGTAAATCACTTTATCGTCGGGTTATTCGGTGGCGATTTCCGAAAATCAATCGGCGCTCGGATCAGATACCGCGTGATGAATAGCCCTATCAAGTCCATCGGCGATGGCTTGGACGCCGGGATGTCTTTTAATTTGCAAACTAATGCAATCTTTTTTTGTAATTGTAATGTTTGGACTGTACTACTGAAAGGTGTTTCTGTCTCTCGTCTCTTCCTAATTTTAATTTGCCTCCTCATGAAAACTTTTTTGTAATTAGACTGTTATGACTGTATTTCAGTATACTACTACTATCGCGATTACGATCGTGCTATTGCATTTTAGTTCTCTAAACGACCATAGCGGCGCTGCTTTGGTTTTCATACAAAATAATACGATAACGATTACCTTAACTAGTACCATAATGGTTCGTGCTTGGGGTACTAGTACCATAATAGGGTCCTTCAAACGAGGCGTGAAGAAGCACTTTGTGGGCCGGCAGAGTGAGGGTGACTGATGCTACGTCTCTTACGCTGCACCAGTTGTCCTCGCGCCTGAACTTCATTTCCACTTAACATCAGGTGGAGTGGGGTCATTTGCCGGGCTAAGTATATAAAAAAAATGGTTCGTGCTTGGGGTAGAACGGTGTATAGAGTAAGTCACGTGTTCAACGTGTGATTATAATCTTCCGCGTCTCTTTTACGTTTCTACATAGATTACATATATCTTATAGCCGTAAATCGCAGTTCCAATCCACTGCCTTAGTCCACGTTTCACTAAATCACAACTATACATGTGCTCAGCATGATAGGTGGTGAGGATGTTGGATGTATGTGTAGTCTTTGGTACGTTAGTCGCCTTTTACGACACCCAAGGAAAGAGAGGGGTTAGTAGTACTTATGGTTTTAGTGAGTCGCTACACAAACATCATTATCATGACTGCAATAAAACCCCTCTGAATGATTGTAAGCTACAGCAAAACAACCTTCGCTTTCTGTAATTACTTCCTATAAAATGTTAATGCTCAGTTTAGCGAAAATCATTCATAATCGAAATCTGTCAGCAATAAATCATTTACAAGCAATTTACCGAAACAATCCTTTAACAAACAAACGGCAGGACCGACGACTAATCAGAGATAAGACTACACGTGTACTATTAGACTATACCTCATTACCCTAGCCTCTACATTTAAACAACATAACTCAAAACAGACCTAAAGCCCTTCGAATTTGAGTACAAAATACAATGTAGTAAAATTTTGAGTTACGTCGTTGTTATATTGAACTCTTTCATCACCCTAAAACCGGCTTCTGGTGATTATAAGAAAAACAAGCTTAATGTTACGTGAATAAAGTTTGTTTCAGGTTAACGATCTGTTTTAGAGATACGACGTTATACAGGCCGCTGTATGAGCAGTAGTTTTAATGCGTAATCTGTGTATTAGCATCACAAAACGTTCATTCATCAAACACATCAGCCAGTGTGATTCTTGGCGTGATAACAGAAGCTGCGCTGTAGAAACGAGAAATGTATAGAGGTGTTGCAGCGATAAAATTAAATTAATAAACACTAATTTTAAGCTATAACTAGCGACCGCATGCGCCTTTGTCCACACTAACTTAGAAACACCGTCATGATTCAGCCATTTTGTACAAAGTACCTATCTAATTAAAACAAAAACTATCCTCAGTTATCGCTCTTTCTATGAGTGAAAACCCCATAAAAATCCATTACGTGGTTTTGAACAATAAAGCGCAGTTATAGACACAGGAAAACGACGACTTTACTTTATGTAATGATAAATGACTAGCTTTTGCTTCCGGCTTCGCTCGCGTTAATTTTTTGCAGGAAAATCTAGCCTATAACCGTCTCCAGGGTGCCATCTATCCACATACCAAATTTCATCAAAATTGATTTAGTGTTTTAGCGTAAAAGCGTATCAAACAACAAAATCAAACTGGCTTTCGCATATAAATATAAACATGCAAAGTAAATGACATGTCAATATAAAATAACAATAAATTATGAACACTACAACAACAAGTTATATTCTTTACTAATCTATGGTTTTCAAACTCTGGAATCACTTTAGTTTTGAATTCAATTGGTTTTTACACTTACTTTTATGTTGCGTAGATAATTTTCGCAAAGATTTATAGCCACTATATTTATCGGAATAACCATTGACGCGAGTAACAAAGAATTGCTTTAATAGTAATTTTCTATAATTTATAGCAGAACAAATCTTACTGATTCGGATCGACTTTAATCATATGTATACATTTTCGAATTGTTTTGGAATGGAAGGCCTTATGTTTGTATGTTACATTTAAAATTAATAACACAGGTATTGCATTTTAGTCTATCATTTTTTTTTCCAAAGCACACTAGTCAACTAATAATCACTTGACTGTCACACCAAAACTATCGCTGGCACAGTTGAATCTCCCCAAACTTTTATATCCCAATCGCGAATCGCTCGATCGAGATAATAAACGAACTAATTATATAGAGCTCCCTTCGTCGTCCCTTCATGTGACGTATGTGAATAACAATGGAGTCCCACACAAAATTACAAACATATGTATTCCTACAACTAACTACCCATAAAGCTTAAACAAAAGGCAGTAAAGCTCATTATTGAATGACTTTTATAAAGCCAATTACAAGTTTTATGTGTGCCTATCAAATCACAGTTTTCATTTAAAAAGGTCGGGGACAGATTTCCAATAAAGATAGTTTTATGCTGAACTATTGCTTGACAAACAAATGCGTGATTCAGTAATGGGTTTTAACGAGTATTTATTGATATTGCTGATTTGATTAAGATTACGAGCTATTATTTCAACTCGCTTCCGTCGCCATGTGGATTTTTAGTTTTAGTTTGGCTATTTTTAACTTGAATGTTCAATCAATCAATCAATCAATCAATCAATCAAAGTTTCTTTATTCAGTTAGCTTAAAATAAGCATTTTGAATCGTCTAAATTTAATTTTACTTATATGGATGGATGGATAATAGGAAAATACCCACCCGCCCTACCCATTCAGGACGTCTTTTAGCTGTGGAGAAGAACGGGCGCAAGAAACTCCACAGCTTTATAATAATATAGAAGTTACAACATTTACAAAACAATATGTCGTTACCAAATTGTACAATCAATAATCATAAAACAATTATTTAATAAAAGAAAAGATAAAAACAAAAGTGAATCTAAAAGTTTTACTCGGGCATTATGGACGCATTAGAATAATATGTGTGCGAAACTAATGGAATGTTAATTCCATTCATTTTTGTCATTGATGTAATCGCTTACAGTGTAATAGCCCTTTTCTAAAAGTCTGTCCTTAACATGTATCTTAAATTTGTTAAAGAGCAAAATTATAACATCGTTCGGGATTTTATTGTAAATTATGACAAATTTTATTGCAAACAGCAACAGCTAGTTTGTGTTTTTATGCAATTAAAGTGAATTACGGCCAGCTAAAGTAATTGCGACTTAATGTAACCACAGAAAGTTTAAAATCGTAATACTTAACTCAACTATTTAAACGTTTTTTTTAATGTTTTAAACAAACTATTTAAATCTCTTTATTTTTCTTTGGCATATTTTACTTTAGTTTAGATACAAATATTTCATAGAGGTTTCAATGAAATTGGCTAATTGGTTTGTAAAATTTTGAACTTGGAAGTTAATTTAAAATAATAAATAATTAAAATTATTTAAGAGTTACGTAAGTACGTATATTACTTATTGTTATTGCGTATGGGAACCGAAATGCTTAATCTCTATTAAAGGCAAGTAAGTAGTTTCAATCGTCTTCAATATCAATTTTATTTTATATTTATGTACCTATCACTAAATAAAATTTTTGCAAGGATATGCAGTGTGTCTCTCACTGACACGGCACCAAGCAGTTTTAGTTTGTTTTAACGGGGTAATACGAGTATATTATACTGTGGTTTTAAGCTTTTGTAATCGTGCTTTTCTTACCTACACACTACACACATTACATACCCATACATACAATCACGACTATTTATCCCCAGGGTTAGTCAGAAACTAGTCAACGAGAACCGCAAAATCAGTCCTCTACCAAAGTCCATATTTCACCAAAAATCGCACATACTCAGCGTGACAGGTGGTAAGGCCATCGCCGCTTTTTGCTGTATGTGAAGTCGTTAGTCCGTTAGTCGCCTTTTCTGACACAAATAGAAAGGGATGGTTTAGTAGTATTCTTATAATGAGACGCTACCACACAGCTTTCCTATAGGTATAACGGATATATAGGTATTATATAGGTATAACGGACGGATAACGGATCCTATAGGTATAAGGAGGAACGGAATAATTGCAATCTGAAAAACTTGTTACCTTGCAGCAAGAGAATGATACTGATATTAATTTAAATTCGCGTCTCTCCCAGTGAGCTTCATCCTGCGATTCTATCGAGTGACAATAAGCCTATATATCACACCGAGTCCGTTTCTCGGAAATATTAAAATTTATGACACACGTGATAGCGCGGCGGGACGCGCCGGTTCGCGAGGAAAACATATTTTAAAGACGGCCACTATTGTAAATTCAGTAAATTCAACATTCTTCCCATTCGTTTTGGGCTACAGTTGTGGCTTTCTATGTCGCTGTGCCATCGGTTCGTAAGCCTATGGCGAGAGAGAAGAAAGAACAGGCATGAAACGTCCTATTCTTAGAGAGAGACAAATAATTTTAAAACGCCTCTCCCTATTCTAGGAGAATACTGTCGCTCATAAAGCAACATTTAGAAACAATAGGAAAAACATAGTGTAATAAAAACGCAAAATTATTATTAGTAAGAGATTCGTAAGATTTAATATTGACAACGCCCGAATAAACTCGAATACAACGAAAAAAAATTTTCACCTAAGGTATCATATTTTTCAACGTTTCGTTAACTTCTTGTCAGAGATTTTAAACTGTTTTAACTTTATTAACATGTCGGTAAGATTCCAAAGCGCTCTTTGATACGATTCGGAAAATTAAGCTAAGCTAAATCTGGATTATGTCTTATTAAACGCGCTAAGACATCGATTAAGAGCTAAATCAGATTGCGTCGTGGCAACGTAACGAATCAATTAAAGCAATTACGCGGTGAGAGATAATTAAATTTCGGAAAGTTGGACTGACACAGTTTTAAAGATAAGGAAGTACACATTATTTTTAAAGATTTTAATTAATGCGCTATTATACATAATTAAAGATTAGGCTGTTAAGGCCGCATCGACGGCCAACAAAAAAAACCACACGTTACACATGTAAAAATAGAAGGTGATCTCTACAAATAATCTTTTCCAGCAAACCAAACCATTAAATTACAATTATTCTTATTCTTAAACCACAGCTAGTGTGGTGTAGAAATAAATGAATATCTAATACAAATCTCCAAGCAAAATGTTAACATAAAATAAGACAATTTCAATGAAACTGAAGCATGCTGCTGAGATGCATGCAGATGTTTAAATAAACGTTAATTCATGTAGACTAATGTTGACTTTAAATCGCATAAATTCAGCTGAGTGTGATTTCAACTTGCTTCTACCTGAATTTAAACAAAAGCTTATAGCAATAGCAATTGTTTTGCTATCTTAGCCAGCCTAGTTAAGACTGGAATCGGACGCAAACGCGCTCCAAATCCGCTCGCTAAGCGTCCAAACGTCGTGATAACTATATTAGTTAGTTAATTACTCTTGATTCATTACTCCGACGCAAACTCGGTTCTATTGTTGGGGTCTTATGTTTGAACTACTAAACTATTATAGACATTTCGATTATATTGTCTTCTAAGGTTAAGCACTACACATTGAAATGTAACACTTTTTACGGATCAAAACTCGCGTTCAATTTACTACATTACATAGTTTTTTATTTTCTTCTCCCTGTGACCACAGAATAATCTGTGACCACGGATCCTGTAAAGGGGTTCAAAACGTCAGGAAAATAAAAAAAAACTATGTAATGTAGTAAATTAAACGCGAGTTTTGATCAGTAAAAAGTTATAAGAATACTTATCTTGGGATAGATAAATGTGTGGGGTGTTTTTTATTTTTTTTTACATCAGCCTATAAACATCCCACTGCTGGGCACAGGCGTTTCTACTCATGGGGAGATTGGGCCATAACCCACCACGCTGGTCCAATGCTGTTTGGTGGGAGTGTATCATTGTACTACATACCGGGGTCACCGTCGCTTTACCAGTCCGCCCGCCCAGGGTACGTGCCTGTACCAAATAGACGACGCCGTGTGCAAGGGATTTTGGACTTTAGACTGGTAAAGCGACGGAGTCCGCGATAGTACATACATACATGACTATTATCCCCTAAGGGTTAGTCAGAGACTATATAGGCAATGAGGACCGCAAAAGCAGTCCCCTGCCATAGTCCACGTTTCGTGACATGTAACATCATGTCATTATTTATGTGGAAAAACAACAGCAGGTTCAAACTATAGTTATAGTCAGTCATAGTAAAAGGATAAAATGTTTACTAGAAAAAAATCAACCAGTCTCAGGAAGCTCGAATGGGATTCGAACCCATGACCTTTGGATTGCCGGTCCACTGCTCGACGAGTCAACGAGTCTTCTGGAGTCTCGGTAGCTCAGCGGTTAGAGCAGTCTACCGGCAATCCAAAGGTCATGGGTTCGAATCCCATTCGAGCTTCCTGAGACTGGTTGATTTTTTTTCTAGTGAACATTTTATCTTATATCTATATAGCATTGCGAATGCAAAATTTCGATAATATAGTCACAGTAATACACACATCAAAAGTGTCTAGGGATCAACATATATTTTTGCAATAACTTTTCTCCTGATTGATATTAATTAAAATTTTCTTTAAGGATTCATCAAATAAAGTGTTTTCGTTTGTCTACAGTAACGATAAACCAAGTCATCTTTGCATTAATAAAGAAATTTGCCATTTTCCTAATAAAGGGATTTTTGACATTTGAACCACTAACATTAAAGTTCGAAAAAAAGACTGAAATAACAGTTTTCTTTAAAATTTTATTGGGTAACTTAAACAATTAATAATTCGTGTTTCTACCGCGAACACTAACAACACAAGAACATCGGTTTGGCATACTCAAAATGAGTTCATCCAAATCACGCTGTGGAATGGCCGCCCATGTTCGTTGCAACAACAAAAAAAGGTCTTCTTGCGACTGGATACCCTCCATATTCGGCAGAGCTCTTCTCTGTAGCATATCCCATGCATGCTCAATCGGGTTCAAGTCTGGCGACTGATTGCACTTGTAGAGGAACGATGACGTCTGATACAATCGTCTCAGCATAAATTTGAGCGTTGATGTTGCCTCTGATCCAAATCAACTCAGTTCTTCCGCCGATCCGAATACCCGCCCATACCATGATGGTTCCACCACTATAAAGATGGACTTCCTGGCAGGATTTTAATCGCTGTTGGCGTCCAGGGGTTCTCCAGTGTCGTATACGTCTTGTATCCGGTCTCATACCAAAACGAGACTCATCAGAAAAGCACACGAAACGCCATTGTTCTTCTGCCCAATTTCTGTGTTCAAGAGCCCATTGATATCGAATCCTACGATTGCGCATTGCTATAGGTGGTACCCTTAGCGGTCTTCGGGAATGAAGGTTCACTTCATGCAAGCGGTTTCTGACTGTTTGGTCGCTAATTAAGTTCCCTGAAGAGTGATGAAGCCTCACGGCTAACATCATGGCGGTTATTGTTGGAGCTCTTCGAGTTGTGATTTGAATGTATCGGTCTTGTCTCCATGTGGTGCAGCGATACCGTCCTCCATGGCGCTCAGCCACGGTACCAGTGCTTCGGTAACGTGTCCAAAGTCGACTGATAACACTCTGACTTGTATTCAGAGCTAAAGCCACAGTACGTTGCCGGGAACCAGCTTCTATCATTCCCACGGCTCTGAGCATTTCTTCCCTGCTTAAATGACGTCGCCGCTCCATAATAACGTTGGTTTTAATCAGTAGTAGGGAAACAGTAGCACTAATAATGTCTTCAATGCGTTGTATGTTTTTATAGGGAAAATATTGACAGCTGATTTTCATCTTTTACTAGAAATTGATTGAAAGTTCCTGTTTCAAATTATGAAAGGCACCAAAAAGGATCCATATAAATTTATAAAATCATAAATTTATTACAAAGCCACATCTCAATCTCAAGAAATCCGCATAAAAATGCTTGATCCCTAGACACTTTTGATGTGTGTAGTTAGTTTTTGCCAGTAAACAAAAGTTGTCCCTAAAATAAGGCATGCGTGATAGTTGATCATCATTCGTGACTAATAAAAATGTTACAGTTTTTATTGGTCAGTTGTACCATTAGTCTACGTAATTTGACGTGACATTTTTATTATTGTAGAAAAGCATTACCATTAGAGCAGCAGTAATTAGGAACGTTTAAATAATATATTTTTTTAAATTAAGTGTCAGTTTCAAGAGCTATTTTTAATAATCAAATCATCATAATGTCATATTAACTACAAAATATTTTACAATAATTTTTTCTTGTGCCTTCGTTAGAATAATTTCCAGTTTATAGTTAATTTAGCTCCATAGGCAATAGAAATTAGTCTAAAAATTATTACTCTGTTCTGCTACACTTCCTCAATAAAGAAATGACCTACTCTTTATCAGTTTCCAAAATAGAAGCATTTATTTTTTATTGTTTGGTGCCAATAACTTACAACTAGGCCTTTGTAAGTTTTCATAGTTTTTTAATTCAATGTTTGTGTTTATTTTATTTATTATTTAATAAATTGATTTCTCAGAACTTTAAAATACTTATAGCAGTTTATTTGGTAAATGTAGAAAAACAAGTGTGTCAAAATAGCAACTAGAAATATGTGGTCTTTGTCCATCCTTACTTTTATTTTTTTCATATTCTCCTCGGTGGCCAAGTGAGTGCGCTCGGCCCGATGACCAAGTCCATGGTTTAGATAGATAGATAGATAATACTTTTATTGCAAACATTTAGACATAAAAGAGCAAATTTCAAAATTCAAAGTTACTTACTTAGCAAAAATACAATTTGGCGGTCTTATCGCTTTAAAGCGATTTCTGCCAGACAACCAATCGGATGGAGAGAACTCTTTAATACTTCTTCTTTTAGTACTTCTAACTTTGATTCCCAGGTCAGGCAAAGTGAGTTTAATTTTTTTCGATGCATAGCCCGGGCTTGCGTTCAATAACTCGCATTTGGCAAGCGTGGTCAATAAGCTAATATTGTAGAGAAGACTTGATTACACTGATGAAGGCCTTTGATCAGTATTGGGACAGTATATAAGCTGTACTTTATTACATATATTAAAATCACAACTATTATTCTCGAAGGGTTAGTCAGAGACTAGGCAATGAGGACCGCAAAAGCAGTCTTCTACCATAGTCCACTTTTCACTAAATAATTTGGTGAAAAGTATTACATATTCATTCATTAACAGTTAAATATTCGTAAATCCAATTCTAATGAAACTTTCTTTTTAGCCCCTTTTTCTTAACCTCTCAGTCTTGGCAACGATATGTCTAAACATTTTGACAGCAGGTGCGATTTGGCGGGAATTTCAATCTGCGGAAATGGAAAGAAAATTTTTTACGCAGTTCATGTTAAGTTTTGTGCGCACTATGCTTAAAATGCACCACAGAACCGAAATAATTGACCTTGTTCATGCTAAAGTAGTCTCTAAGTGTATCAAAACACGGTACAAAGCCAAGTGGAGAGCGCGGCCAGCGCGGCCATAAATGGCCGCTTGGGTTAATTGGTACAATCACGTAACCTTATTGGAAACATTACTATTATTCCAAAAGGGTTAGTAATAAGACTGGCCAGTGAGGACCGCGGAATCAGTCCATTGGCATAGTCCAAGTTTCAACATTTACAATTGCACATGTGCTCAGCGTGACAGGTGGTGTGCCTATCACCTCTCTATGCTGTTAGATGTATGTTTAGTCTTTAGTCCGTTAGTCGCCTTTTACGACACCCAAGGGACGAGAAGGGGTGGTAGTATTCTTTCACCGCTACCTGACACGGTTACTTTATTAATTTACTTACACCCGGTATTTTTAACACTTTAATATTTTCTCGATTTAGACTTCTTTAATTTACACTCAATTTAATATTTTCGCACACGAAACATCTCTCTCAGTTCCAGCATGCTCCCCCAAACATGATTAATGATATAACTAAGTAACCAACATTTTGTTGTATTTAATTGATGTAATTGCTTATACTACGGTAAATGGTGCAATAACAGTCTCCGAGTAGATTCTAATCGAACGATATCGGATTTGCATTCACTGGACGTTATCGTTCGATAAGTTATGTTAGAAAATTGATGTCGGTAAGTTGGTGGGGAAACATGTATTGACAAGGTGTCGAGATGACTCGTTTTGAAATTGTTCACAATAATTGATGTTGTTTTGTTAACGAAATGTCAATTTCAATGATACGAGTACCTTTGTATTTATTTTAAGTAATCATTAGAGGGTGTACGCATTTCGGTTTTCCATACAAACTTCGAAGTTGAAATTTATAAAAACCAATAAGCCAATTTTAATTAAACTTTCCATGTTAAAGTAAAATACAGGAATCTAAATAGTTTGTTGATGAACATTTTTAAAAAACGTTTATTTAACTGAATTATTGCGATTTTAAACTTTCTATGGTGGACTTTAAATCGCAATAACTCAGCTGAAATACCTTAGCGTTTTTTTAAATTGTTTTTAACAAACTAGGTATTTTGATCTCTGTGTTTTACTTTATCATGCAAAGTTTAATCAAAACGGGCTTATAGGTTTTTAAAAATTTCGACTTGGAAGTTTGTTTGGGAAACCAAAATGCGTAAACCCTCTTATTATCAAAATAAAACGAAAACGATTACGTTTTTCCAAAATGGCCGTGTGTTAAAGCTCCTCAGTAAAAGAATACTACCAACCTCTTTTTTCCCTACGGTGTTGTAAATGGCGACAAACGGACCAACGACGACGTTGGATGTCCAACAGCATAGAGCGGCGATGGGCTCAGCATGGATCACGCTGAGCACATGTGCAATTGTAAATGGTGAAACGTGGACTATGCCAGTGGACTGATTCTGCTGTCCTCCTTGGCCAGTGTGACTAGCCCTTGGGGCCCAATGCTATGTAACTATTATGTATGTTCTAAGGGTTGATTTTTCCATACTCGGATTAAACTTATCCGTCTGATAAAGTATTAGGTGACCTTCCTGAAATGTCTGTTGTAAAAAGAGAAAAGACAAGATTTGCAGTACATTTTCAAATTGGTTGTATAATACTTTAAGTAACGAATAAGTTTTAACTGACAATTGAAAAATCGACCCTAGTATAGTTACGTGATTGTACCATTTTAGAAAAAGAGGTTAATAAGATAGTTTCATTACAATGGATTTACGAATATTTAACTGATAAGTATGTATTATCTGTACGTATATAACTTGAAGATAACTAAACGTTGAAAAAATAATTACCTCAGGCGGGAATCGAATCCACGTTTCACGAAATCCTGCGTTGACCACTACACCATTTTAAAATGTAAATTCTACCAACAAAACTGAGTACAAACATGTACCCCCCGCTAGGAATCGAACTCGAGACCACTAGGTGTGATACCGGTGGTCTAGCCACTAGACCACAGAGTACGGCATCTAAGTACCTACGTAATGTTGGCGCCACGGATGACCACACGTGCGACACACAGAATGCCTAAAACCATAAATATTTACAGATATTTACAACTTTATGATTTATGATAACATTCCATCATCGAACTGAGATATTACGGGAACACGCTGTCTTATGTCACAAATAAGTAAGCGCACACTACCGACTTTTTAATTAGACTGATTGTGCATGTCGTCCGTTCTTTCTGTCTTTTGACTGACTCCGCCGAATGTTTCGTTTTTCCCTACAATCGAAGTCAGAACAGATTTTTTGATAATAAAATTTGAAATAATATCAACGCACAAGAACTACAAAGACTCGGTGTCTTTGTAGTTCTTGTGCGTTGATATTATTAAAATCATAACGTTACATTCCTTCCGACAAAAAAAGTGGACACCGATAGTCTGTCGTGTGCGTCCTCACTAATTTAATAAAAATCAGTCGTAACAAAAAACGATCGGAATCCAAAACAGTTCAGGTACGTACACGACAATTTAAAAACCATAGCTCTCCGCGGCCGGCCGAAACAATTACTTAATGTCATCGAAAAAGATAATTTAATAATTGTTCCCCATGATATATGAGAGGGGCTTGCCCACCTGGGGGCTCGTATTAAAATAACCGATAATACTCCAACCATATTTATGCACGCCGCCACAAAGTTACATCTTACTCTGAGCGTCGTGCATTTGTTAAAAGAACACGGTAATGGTTGCTCGGAGATTTCTAATGTCTCAATTTCTTTCATGCAACACACGGAAATAGACTCTCCGTACACAACAATTAGAGGGAAACTCCAATGCAATACCAGATGCACGAGTATTGAAACTCGAAAACGTAATGCTGTAACTTCAAGTCGAGTTGTAAAGCCAAATTCAATTGTAAACCTTCACAATGCAGTCTCAAATAGAACGTTGCGACGAGCTGCGTTTAAATTATGTCTTGTTTAATGAGTTGGAATAGATCTTTATTAAAAAGGTACTACTGACTGTTTATACCCGAGTCAATTGTGACTTTATACAGTTGAATTTAGAGCTCATTTTGTTCACAAATGCATTTGGAAGTTACGTTAAAACGTACAATGGTTAGTTTGCGAGATGTTTTCACCGAGAACACAGCCATGTAACTAATGCAAGGAATCTACATATCATTAAGAGATGTAGGGCCTTTTATACGTGTGTATCGCTTTGTTCCTCATAATATTTACGATTTGATCGGCCCGTATTTATGACATGGCCGCGCGAGTACATCGCTATGCTCTGTGGCGAGGCATTGAGGAATAAGTTGTACCCAAACGCCTATTGTATCATAATACGACTTTTGCAATTTATTGCCAATGCCTATGTATTTATGGAGCAGTTTTGGCGAGCAAAATCACTGTTTATTGGTGGTCTTGAAATGTTATTAAGTGTTGGTGTATCTTTCTGTTTGTTGGATCGGAGTCGGTGCGGTATCGTCTTCAATAGATTTTGTTTTGTTTTCTGTTTTTTTTTTATATGAACACGATGCGTCTGATTGTATGCTGTGTTTTGCTAAAGTATACATATTATAAGTTTATACATACATACAAATAAACATACTTACATCGATTCAAAACTATTATCCCTTAAGGGTTAAAGAGACTAGGCAATGAAGACTGCAGAAGCTGTCCACCGCAATAGTCCACTTTTCACCAAATTAGAACTGGCGGCGAGCCCATCGCCGCTCTATGCTGTTGGATGTACTTATGTGCAGTTTTAAGTCCGTTAGTCGCCTTTCACGACACCCAAGAATAGAGAGGGGTTTTTAGGCATTATTTTAGTTAGCCGCTATTCCACACGGTTCGTTTAAGCAAACTCAATCAATAAACAAAAACAAATCTCTATCTGTTTTAAGCTCTGTCACCCACCATGGTCCGCTGCAAGAAATGTCTTCTCAATAAATAAATAATGAATAAAACATAAAATTTGTTTACGCTCACACCAACTGGCCCAAGATAAACTTCTATTGAAACTCGTTAATATGGTTAAACTAGATAACGAATAAATATATATAAACATAGAAAAACACACAATCATGAAATCAATTCAGAAAAACAGTTTTCTCTAAATTGACCCGACCGCGAATTGAACCCGGGACCTTCGAGATGGCGCGACGCCAGACCCGGCGCGCTAACCACTCGACCACGGAGGTCGTCTAAGCTCAATCAATAAACAAAATCAAATCTCTATCTGCTTTAGCTCTGTCACCCCCCCATAGTCTGCTACAAGAAATCTCTTCTCATTAAAAGCTTACCAGTAATTTTGTACTCCAAAACGTTAACCATTTTCATTGTCCATGTGCACGTACAAATAAATAAATAGAAATTAAGTGAACAAGCTGTCCAAGTCAAACAGGTATAAGAGCAGTCGCATTTCACACGTTCCGGCCCGTTTAGCCGTAAGCACACTGCTGGCCATCATTTGGAGTACTAATGGGCTGCTTAAACTAAACTGTGCCCACCCAAGTAGTAGTTTGAATCGTTACGATAAAAGTAGGTAGGTATAAATCTGCCCATAACCTGACTGATGGATAGCGTAGTATTAGCAGTAATACCTTTTTTTACGTACTATACCTATGTATGTATAAAATACGTGTCCTCCGTGCTTTGGAAGGCACGTTAAGCCGTTGGTCCCGGTTGTTGTCGTAAGATCACAGTCGTTAAAACCCACCAAGCCGCATTGGGCCAGCGTGGTGGGTTATGGCGCATTATTCCCGCGTGCTATTTGTCCACGTGGGAGGCCTGTGCCCAGCAGTGAGACATTTATAGGCTGATGACTCCTGACTTATATGTACATTATTCAATGAAGTGAACACGTCTTTAATATGAATTTTATTTTATATGTACCTATCACTCCATAAAATTTTTACAAGGATAGGCAGTGGGCAAAAGAGTAATTCTTTTCAAAATTAAGACTAAATTACTTTAAACGAATTCAAAAAGTTTTTAATTTGTTCGTCTATAAATCACCTTAAGAAGTAACTAAGTATTTCAACTATAGACACAGATTAAAGAAGATATAGATATGAGTTCTTACTCAGTATACAGAAATACAGTTTTCCACACTCCGAAGATCTAAAATAAGAACTTCGATGACATTATTACGGCGACGTTATTTCAAGTTCTATGGATACTTAGATACTTAGTTGAATTTTTAGTTAATAATTTCTTCCAGAGACAACGTGCTTTGTTGACCAATTAATGCATAGCCGTGGCATCGTCACGCCACTCCGGGTGCTAACGATGCGATCGCCGATCAAGCAAACAGGCAAACACAGATCAGGCGAACAAACAACATTGAGGTATTATAACTAGAGACGGACACCGCGAAACAATTTTTTGATCACTGAGTTACGGCTCAAGTGTTGCATACGCACTGCAATCGCTTAGGCGTTGCACAAACGAGTTGCCGATACTGCGCAAACTTGTTGCCGACATTGGATAAGAAACCGCGGCTGCTATGTAAGGTAGCTTTCGCAGAGCAGTACAAATTAATGTCACCTACCTAATATATGGTTTTTAACGTTTGTAAAAATAACTGAATAATTGTAAGAAATTTTTTTAACGTTGCGTATGTCGGCAAACTGACGACTCTTGGTTTCCAGTTGCCCACACCGAGCACATTTTAATTGGCGATCGGTATGTGTCAGGTAGGTGGAAACGACTGGACTGGTAGGTAGCTAGTATACAATAATATACTAAAAGTATACTCGTTTGCGACTTAGAAGAGACTAAGCGTTTGCAGCCCATGGGCCGCAAGTAAGTGCGCAAAAAATTGCTTCGCAGTGTCATCTCTAGTTGGAATACCTCAATGACAAACAAGCGGACAGGCAAACAGGCTACTGTGCGACGCTCGCTTTCTTTTGAAAGCTACGAACTGAAATGTGTGCTTTAGCAACGGAAGGGCTTGTCTTTACAAATTTAAGAACGCTAATTAATTTAACTTTTGACTGTATTGAGGAATTCTATTACGTATGTGGTGGCGGCCGGTGGTATAACCGCATCGCGTGAAAGAATACTACCACCCTCTCTTCCCTTGGGTGTCGTAAAGAAGACTAACGGACTAAAGACGGCACATACTTCCTTAAGCATAAAGCGGCGATGGGCTCACCACCTGTCACGCTGAGCTTATGTGCAATCGCTATTTGGAGTGGACTATGGTAGAGGACTGCTTTTGCTGTCCTCATTGCCAATAGTCTCTGGCTAAACCTTCGGGGATAATAGTCGTGATTATTATGTATTATGTTCTACTAGAGACCTCGGTAGCAGTATGAAATTTCATCGCAATGGATGAATGGTATTATAAACGCATACCGGAACGGATAAACAGTGAAACATACATTTTGCTAGGTAAGTGAGTAAGTATATAATAGTTTTAATTAGTGTCGAAGATATGTAGACAAAGTCAAAGACTTTTTATTCCGCTTAAATTACTTGGTACATGTACCAACTGGTATCAGAAAATTAAAGTCGTAAAAAAACTCATGACAAACACTTAGGTAATTGGGCAATCTGTTGACCTTGTTGCGGTTAACTATGATACAAAGTTTTGACGCATAATGACGAATACACTAAATGACCACTTCATTGCATAATGTGTATAAATTGACAATAATTGTAGAAAAATCGAAAAATCTGGTGACGAATCCATAAGTTAACCGTTCAATACAGTAATAGTACTCTAAAAATGTATGATGTAATCTAGACACTATAGGCTGGCATATTCGTATGTGACGTGACAGGCCATGGTCTGTGCGGTGCGGGCGTCCAGTGTTCCACTAAAACAAGCTTTTAGACAAAATTATTTATAACCCTTCTACTGCCAGACTTTTTTTCGCGATGCCGTTAATTGCCAGCCATTAAAAATGGCGACGCGAAATTTGACACTCGGGACTTCTAACAACGATTGAGCTATTTCTTGTTGGAAAACATG
Organism: Scoparia ambigualis; assembly: GCA_963921215.1. NCBI lineage: Eukaryota > Metazoa > Arthropoda > Insecta > Lepidoptera > Crambidae > Scoparia > Scoparia ambigualis. The sequence continues at coordinate 15,604,322 of OY992524.1, forward strand.
TACAAAACTTAATATTTATGGTATTTTAATGAAATAATCTATTAAAATTTCTAATTAACGGTGTACGGAAACCATATGCGTATAAATATTAAAGAGAGATATCACAAAATGTATAAAAAAAAATGTCACAAAATATTTTTAAAAAATATTTATGCATTGTGAACAAAGTATTTTACTATTATTCGATAGTGCATTAACTATATTTACAGAAAAAAATAACAATAAGATAGTTTAATTGTAAAAAGACTATAATATTTATCTAAAAAGTCACCGTCAAGGGCATTGCTTTTCTCCCTTTCTTTTACAGCGTTAAATTGAATTTTAAAAATGCTCTCCCTGTCATAGAAGGACACTTTCCATTACAAAAAAAAACAACTTAAAAGTAATTACTTAAATTTAAAAAAAACTTGAATTAACTTAGTAATTTACTTACCTTTTTTCATAAGTACAAGAGACCTCTATATTTAGACACGAGCCACAACTGGGCTGTGGGTATATAATTTAACTGCGCCTGGAAAGTCCTCTATTAAACAGGAATTGACCTCAACATCTCCAGTTGCCTAGCGACCACCGAGTAAGAATTCAAATACCTGCCGCATTTTACTTTCGAATATAATCAAAGCATCCATTGTAAATCCACACAATATAAAAGGATCTACAAACAGATTGAAAACTGAAACATTATCCTAATCGCGCGTAGCAGCACGCGCATACAATAATCACAAATTTACTTAACACGTTAAGGGTGGGACACACGAGCGATAGCTTAATTCAAAAGTTAATTTCCTCTCGCAACAAATTCAGAGGCTCGCGCGCACAAAGGCGGGTATTTGCTTATCTTTAATTGATTCACTTTAGCCCAACGGGTGATAAGGATTAGCTCCATTCACGCTGACTTTTACAAGGGTGCCGCCCTAACGAGGGATGTGGCACAGATTAAGTAGGATGGTGTTGGGTACAGTCGTTTGGTGCCTAAATTAAGCACATAAACTGTTTAAATAATCATGCGAATCAATACTTAATAAAATTCAAAAACATAATACTAATAATAAATATCCTATAGCAAATAGATACTTAAATAAATACATAGGTACTGGACATATTTCAAAGGCAAGCAGTTTTTAAAACCGATTCATTATTAATTTAGAAGTGTAATTAACGTTTAACCATGAATTTTGTGAAAACTGTCTTGACTATAATGTTTTAGTAAAAGTGGTTAGATTTTATACGTTCAAGTATGACATAATTAAGTTTATTTTTATTAAATAAAATTTATTACTTAAATAGAAATACTTTTTATTGCTGTTGAATTGGTAACAATTTATTTTAAGCCAACAGCCCGCGTGCATAAACACCCCGCATTCCGTGACGAATTCCCAAACATTTTCTTTCATAAAAACCTTGTTCTAACAATTACAAACAAAACAAAAAAGTATTAGCCAAATTGGTAGAGCCGTTCTAAAGTAATGCGCAGACATAGATTCATAGCAATCGATTTTTCTCTTTAAAAAAGATAAAGGCCTAACACATCTTAAACTAGGCAATAGGTACAAAAGCGTAGTCAACACTGTCGCATCTACTTTCACATCTTCCTTAACGCGTTAGAATCGACATTGGATGCCATAAGCGGGCGCGTGGCACGTATTACCGTCCGGCGTCGCGTAATGCGATCCGCGATGCGATACGTCATACGATATACGATGCGGCGCGATAGCTCTGAATTACAACTATTTATCGTGTCGTGTCGTGCGGTCGAGGGGGGCTTGTATTGTTTGCGATGTGATTTCTGCGTGTTTGCTTTTCTGTGGGATAGTTTTGTGATGACGCGCGGCGCAGTTTGAGGGACTTGCGCGTTTTTGTTTTACTTTTACAGTAGATACAACTACTTGTGTCATTTGTGATTAGGCAAGGTGTGTTTCGGGTTTTTCATTGCATTGCCCGGGCTCATCTTCACCAACCTGCATTTAGCAAGCGTGGCTTATAAGCCTACCACACCCTCTCTTCCCTTGGGTGTCATACAGAAGACTAACGGACTAAAGACTGCGCTTACATGTAACACATAGAGCGGCGATGGGCCCACTACCTGTCACGCTAAACTGCAGTCGCTATTTGGTGAAAAGTAGACTATGGTAGAGGACTGCTTTTGCTAGCTATAGCTAATTGTAGTACTGATTTAAATGATTTCTAGTAGTGGGACAGCTTGAGATGTTACTTGTTATTTTTACTTGTACATTTTACGTTACCGGGTTGAAGAGACTGAGATTAGTATGTAGGTATTAATTAAAGCCTGCATTTGACCAGTATGGTTAAGACAGTGAAATGCTAATGGCTTACTGACTGGCGACTTCCGCGGTCGAGTGGTTCGCACGCAGGTTCTAGCATCGCATTACACCATCTTTGAGGTTCTTTTCCCTGTTCGTGTAATTTACAAAAAAACAGTTTTTAATTCTCTTTGGGTCTCGCTGTTTGTTTACGTACTATATTTATCTGTTTAACCATTTAAAGAAGTTTCTGTTTGTTTCTACAAACAAGGTTTGAATGAAGCCTGAGCGTAGAAAGTTATTAATTTTTTATTTATAATTCACCTACAGTCTTATCGTCTCTTACTGTCTGGTGACATGAAGAAGAAGTACCAGTTCTGATTACCTACATAAAATATATTAAAAACTCTTTATACAAGTATAAACTACTTAGTAAATATGTGTGATAATCTCATCAACGCCTGAGTGATCAGAACTCATTTTTAATTAAATAACATAGCCCCGTCTGAGCTTTCGCATATAACATAACATGAGTATAAAACCCAACATATCCCTCTTACATAAATCACAAACTGTTGTTAGTGCGCCGACATAAACTATCTCCTGCCAACGTTCTAAATGCACTTTTTCAATTTTCAGGTTATCAAATCGGGCTGGCCGGCTACAAAAGCCCCCGCGCATTCGATTTTGTTAAAAAAACGTCAGTCAAACACTTTTTGGCGCCGAAAAAAAAATAAAAACATCGAACTGCAAGCAGTCATCCGAGCGCGCGACAGATACGCTGAGCCCATGGAAATTGGAAAAATCCAAAATCCACACACAACTGTCTGCGCTTTCCGACGCGACGGCAGAAGGGCGGGAATTTTGCCACGTTTTTTGTATATCGAATGTAGGTTTGACGACCATTTACGTCAGGTGGCTGTCAGTTTTTGACGCGATATTTAATTGGAGTACCGAGTAAAATTGGGGGACTTCTTGGCGAGAAAGTGAAGAATCTAGTTTGCTTTTTTTAATTCGATGGGCTCGATGCAAAGAGTCGAAATGCCGAAATTAATCAATCTATAAATATTTATCTTATTTTATCTCATTAATAAGTCAAATTTTTGGCTTTTTAAGGAGGGTTAAGCGCTCAGCGAAAACTCCGGGCCCTCGCGGGTGTTGCGCGGTGCGGGGTCCGCGTAAGCGCCATTTTCATTTATATTAAAAGTTAATATGAATGTTGAAAAAGGACGCGGGTTCGATTCCCACCTGAGGTAAACATTTTTTTCAACGTTTCGTTATCTTTGAGTGTATTTGAGCGTTTTTTAACGCAAATAATTAAATATTATGAATCTATAAAGCAGTCTTTTCTTAACTGAATGTTTAAAATATTGTAAAATATTTTCATTCAGATCTCTAAGAATGTAAATTCTAAGAAGTTTGATAAGACGCTGATGCTATCCTAATGTATGGATGGATGTTTGTTACTCTTTCTCTACTGAATGGATTTGGATGAAATTCGGCATACAGATAGTTTATAACTTGGATTAACACATAGAATACTTTTTATCCCGATATTCCCACGGGAACGGGAACCACGCGGATGAAACCGCGAGCGGCCGCTAGTAAAACAGAAAGTCAAAGGCGTTCAAAAATTTCGTCGGTCTAACCAATACCTCAGGGGCGGAGTGGTCATCGCAGCCACCCGGATTGCAGAGGACGCGGGTTCGATTCCCGCCTGAGGTAGACATTTTTTTCAAAAATTAGTTATCTATGAAAAATGTTTAGTTTTACGGAAATCCATATCAAACAAGAAATCGAAAAGGTAAATACCTGTGTTTGTGATTTTATAGGAATTATTATTGTAAAACACGGTCGTAATGTGCATTTATATAAAATTTTAGTGGTAACTTCAGGACTTTTTCTATCGAGCAAAATATTTCCAATCTTGTTTTGGAAACAGTCATCCCTCACACATACGTTCTATAATATTGAAAAGGACCATCGGAAATTTTGTCCCCACCATCCAACAGATTTGAAATTAGTGTCATTTGAAGGGTCTAGTAGGATAGATATTTTTTACTATGGCGACGTTCTTCAAATACGTGGGGTTTAGGTGATTAAAAATATATTGTTTTTGAATATATTTTTTTTCCAACAAAATAAGATTGCAAGACCAGACCAGACTCCACAAGCGGCACCCGTTCACGAGTATGACATGTGAATCAGCCATCGTTTCGCTAAACCATTTTTTAAGGGAACGTAACGACCCGACGCACATGCCACCACCGCAGAGACACTTTGAGAGAGCATGACACACTCGAGCAACTCTAACTAAAGCAAGAAAACAATAAAAGTTTTTTTTTTATTATAAATACTTTTTGCAACTAACACAGATAATTTTTTAGGCTTCTTTGGGTCCCAATGAACAAATTGACATGTATCCCATGACTGTTGTATGGTGGGGACGGGGTTCATACAAAATCCCCCATTGTTATTTCAGTGCGATATTATATCTAAAGTATTTTGAATAACAGTTAATAGAAAACAGCCAAATTCCGTTTTCACCTCCTAACCCCCCTTTTAAGTAAAACAACAAAAAGGTTGATTCTCAGCATAGAGAGGCTCACCACCTATAACACTGAGCACATGTGCAGTTCTTATTTGGCGAAACGTGGACTATGGCCTGCTTCTGTGTTCATCATTGCCTAGTCTCTGAGTAACCCTTTGGAGATAGAGTCTGGCTAACGAAAGCTGGACGATTAAAAACGCGGCAAATTCAAAATAATCATGACTGGGTCACAGGGTCACTTACACAGCTGCAATTTTCTCAGAAAAATTTCAATTTGACATACGACATGACACCTCAGATAGACACACGCATAGAGACAAAGTGTTGCCAATCAAATAACTACGAGGTTCAGCTTTCGTTGGCCAGACTCTAATAGTCGTGAGTCTATGTATTATCTATGTATTACATACAATTTGACAACTTCACCTACCTACCTGTAGGGTTGCCACCTTTTTTTGGATGAATAAAGTATTTTTTCATTTTGTTAGAACAAAAATAAAGTACATAGCATAAAAAGATTATTTATTTATTTGTCCTTAAAAACGTATTTTTTGTTGCTTTTTGCGACATTTTCAAATATTTGTCTTTACGTAAAGTATGCCTACATGGAAAAGAGGACAATACTCTATTTGAGAGTACGGGTGGCAATACCTACCTGGGTTCTAACGTAACCAATAACGGATCGTGCGAAGAAGATGTACGCAGACGTATCGAAATGGTGAAAAGTGCTGTCGCAACTGCAAAGAATATTGGAGGACAGAAACACAACACTGAAAACCAAGTCCAAGCTGGTGACGCCTTCGTTCTCCATCTTCTTGTACGGTGGTGAGACTTGGACACTGAAGAAAGCAGACCGCGCATGCATCGATGCCTTCGAGATGTGGTGCTGGGCTGGAGGAAAATGCTGCGGATTCTCTGGACAGCTCGTCGGTCTAACGTATCGATCCTCAAGAAACTTAATATCACGAAGAGGCTATCTACCATCTGCCTTCGCAGGATCATTGAGTTTTTCGGTCACATAGCCAGGAAAAACGGTGAAAACCTCGAACGTCTACTTGTAACTGACAAAGGGGTTGGAGGGTAATGAGAGAGCCGACCAACTTGCCAAGAAGGCCGCTATAAATTCCAAGAAGAAGCCTGACTACGACATGTGCCCGGTTTCATTTGTCAAGAGAAGTATTCGAAATGAGTCTCTTAAGAAATGGAACGCAAGATACAAGTCTAGCGACACAGCCGAGGCCACCAAGATCTTCTTCCCAGACGCCATAACAGTTACCAGACCACCCAGAAGCTGATGGACAGACACCTCACCACATAGGCTCTCACAGGACACGGCGGATTTTCCGCATACTTGAACAGGTTAAAGTGCAAGGATAGCCAGTCGTGCGTCTGTGATCCTGATACACAAGAAACCTTTTTACACATCCTCTCCGAGTGCCCTTTACACGCTCTAAAGAGGCTCGATTTACAACACAAACGGGTGTCAAGATAGAGCCAGCCAATTGGCTGGCTATAAAGGAGAGCACAGAAAATTGTTTTTACAATATTGCATTAAAATAGTTACAGTTGTTAAAAATAGAAATAAGAATAAATAGTTTTATAAATAGGAATAATGCATATACCTGCGTGTATATGCATTAACTTCCAAAGAAAATTTTTAAGTAAAAAAAATTATAATTATAAGAAAAATTTGTAACAAATGCCCCTAATAATAAGTATTAGCATAATAGTATAATAACAACCCAAATTGGGAAAACATGTAAAAACAATATCGTAATGTAAGTAGTAAATAAAAAAAGATGTAAATAATAGAAATAAGCATAAAATAAGGACTATTGATATTAAATGTAAGAGTAAAACTCATTTACCCCAATACATAAGAAACAAATTAGAAATACAACAGCACAGTAGATAGATAGATAGCATAGGGACTCAACAAAACGGAACACCCACCGTTAAATAATGAACGGTGATGGATGAGAGTGTGGGATGCGGTATGGAAGTATGAGAAGGAAACTTGCGAGAACTGGAATGAAAGAGAACTAGAAATACAAATAAGGCTCCGGTCTTGTTGGAGAAAGGAGTAAAAAAATGGCAAAGTAAACGGCAAAAGACAAAGGGGACTTCTTGGTGGGAAAGTGAAGCGTCATGTCTGCAGTTTTGTTTTATTTTCTTTATTTTGTGTTTTGTCGAATGTTAATGTGAAATAATGGTGAATTATTTACTGTTAAGTGTTCGTGAACGTGCATGAGTATTAGCAATTAAAAGAAAACAGTGAAACATCACTTTTCAAATTCTCTCAGAAGTCCGTGTAAGATCACAATAAAGTCCCACAGCTTTATTGAGTCTCAAGGGGTTTGGGGCACAGACGTAAAGGAATATCATTTACTATTAAAAGTTTATTATCACTCATTATGCAAAGAAATTAATTACCATTATATCTTACTTGACACTGGGTAAATGTGCTGATCGCACGAAGCCATTATTTAAGAGGAACAAAAAGACCAAGGGGGCGCAGTCCAATGCGATGGTCTGAATTACTCTGAATAGATTGATAGATTCGCACCACACTCCACTACAGATTTTACGATGCTCTGCACGCTGCCTCGGACAGAAACAAACGGCGTTCGAGAGGTCGCGACGCAAGAAGGAGGATTACATACATACCACCCAATACCTAATATAGAACCGCCACAAAACGGTCACACGTAATCACTAGCACAGACGTTCGACCCGCCGCTCCCCTCCCTGAATTATTCATAACTAAATTAATAATAATAACAATAACGCCCCGACTTTCCATTACTATTCATTATACACCCCGGATTTATTAACCGAACTGTTATTAATAAAAAATTCAAATGAGCTTCCTATAGTAATCCGGGGATTTGGTGTGTTTGAAGTTCTCACATTACGGAGAGAGAGAGATAGATATAAAAAAACAGTTATAATAAATTGTTATTTTCTTCGCCTTGGTGGGTGGGTGATGTTATTAAGTTATAATGCCGTGTAATCCGATGGTGTGAAATGTCAATAATGCCACGGGTCTCGAGTAAGAGCCTAATACTGCGCGGTATTTGTAGGAATGCTTACGTCTGCGTGCGTTAATCAATGTTTGGTTTTGTGTTTATGAGATTTGATCGTTGATAACGGAAATTCTCTTATTTATTCTCTAGAATGACTGGTCGTCGGTCATAAAACTTTACGTGTACTTCGCTTTCTTTTCAGTTATAGGTAGCTGGCCAGGTCAAGAGTACACTTAACCGACGAGCATAGTTCGCCGCTCTGTGCTGTTGGAAGTATGTGCAGTCTTTAGTCTGTTAGTCGCCTTTTACGACTCCCAAGGGAAGAGAGGGTGTGGTAGTAATCTTTAGTCACTACGCAACACGGTTAATAATAAAGATGGAACAATCATTGATAGCAGTCAATAATCATATGATTTAGTTTTTCATATGACATCCCTGCTATTGTCATTTGCAATCGCAGCGATTATGATTTCTCATTAGCGCGTGTATCAATGAAATGAAATACAATTTTAATTCACTTTTCATATGATTTTTATCGAAACTAACGAAATGAAGTGACATTTCTCCTGTGCGGGGGCGGTGGTCCTCTCCAAACGTGTCCCTGTTATATAAAATGAAATATATTTATTTTATTTGCTATAGAGACACGGCTTACAATATTGGTATTCAGACATTTTTTAATAGTGCAGGCGTGCTCTGCCGATTCCTCAGCATGCAATAACTTAAAAATTAAATTAAAACAGGACATGATCATTATATTAATTGGGGATTATACTTATTTAAATTAAAATACAAAAATAGAAATCAATTAGCGCATAGATAATAAAATAATATAAATTTAAAACAGATTATGGTAATTATGATTGTTGCATGTCAAAAAACTCCTTCAAATTATAAAATCCATTGTCAATAAGCCATTTTTTTTAACATTCTCATAAATAATGTAGTAGGGTGCCTTCTTATATTAACAGGTATTGCGTTATATATCCGTATTGGCATTATATGGCAGTTATTCTGAAAAAGAGCACTATTACACCTAGGAACTACCAGTTTGAATGGATCTCCTGGCCGCAGTCGATGATTTTGAACTGGAACCCTGAATAAATCCTTATTATTCCTAATGAAATACCCTACTTCGAGATACCCTACTACTATCATAATCATTATTCAATTACCATGTCATTTCACTTTAATATTTTCACGTATCTGTGTATTTTCAATGTTATTTAGTAGAAAAATCAATCTCAATAAAAATAGCAGGTGATTTCACTGTGATAAAAAAAAATCATTGATCATATGACTAAGATTTCTAAATCTCAATCATTTCCATCTCTAGTTAATATATAATCTGCTTCGGCCTTATCATCACTTACCACCAGGTGAGATGAAGGCCAAGTACTCGTAGTAGAATTTAAAAAAAGAAGATCGTAGTAAATGGAATGATATGTCTAAGCCTACCGTTCTATCCGTTTATGCCGTAGTCAATAGCGCAAATTCGTCACGTAGATCTTCCTAACATCTTCCTGACATTGGTAACTCACCTTCGTGGTCAAAGCTGTTACCTGTCAATACACTCGTATTGTAGAGCTCGTTCCATTAAAGACGATGGAGTTATTGAATTCATTTATGTTAATTTTTATCTGTCTTGGACGATCTTTGTCCAGTCCCATCTCATTTGAGTTGGTTTTTGGCTTTGTTGTCTCATCTCTCTGCCTATCCACTCCATAGCAAATCGAGAAGCGGTATCATCAGAGCCATTGTTTCTAGCCTCTTTCCATTTGATTTAGACACTATTTGTCCAGTCATCTCATTTGAGTTGGTATATTTTCTTAACACATGTTTCTTTGCTAACGGCTTTGCTGCCACACATTTATCTGTCCACTCCACGTGCTCGTGCATTTAAAGACAAAAGATGGCGTCAGTAGAGTAATTGTTTTTTGCAACTTACCTAGCCTCTTTCTCTCTTCAGCTTCTTTTCTCATTTGATTTAGACAATCTTTGCCTAAAGTCATCCCGTTTGAGTGAGGCTATTTTCCTGACATCTTCCTTACTAACGGCTTTGTTGTCACACCTGTTATCTGTCTATCCACTCCACAGCTCGTGCCATTAAAGACGAAAGCCGGAGTCATCACGGCACATTAGCGCAGGTGCGTCACGCAGATAACCGCCCGTGCGGTATCGCGCATTAATAATGTGCGCGCGGAAAAATCCGATCCGCGGCCGCGTTTATCGGGATCTGTGCTCACTGTCGTCCGTCGCGTCATGATACGAAAGTTTTCAGAGGTTTTCTAAATTGGAAAATGTTGATGACGTAGTCGTTGACAATGAATGGGTGCATTTGGTTTTCAAAATAAAAAGTAAGAAGTGTTGATGAATTTCAGCGGTCTGGATAACCTTATCTTATAGGCACCTATCTACCACGGTATTAAGTAAGTATCCACGGTAGTTTAAATGGAAGAGTGCCTGACCCGGATCGTTTCGATGCAAGATCGAATCTTGCTCGTGGATTTTTTTTCAACATTTTCCAATTTGTAAATGTGGCGGATTCTGTGATTTTTTTATTTGGTATGTATAAACAGGGAGCTTATATTAAACAAATTGTTTAATTTGAACAATTTGGACTTGAAAGGTGTTTAATAATAAAGCAATATTTTGCAAATGACTTATTTTTAGTTTACAAAAAGAAACTCATGGCTGGCGTCATGTAACGCCAGTAAAGAGTTATTAAAATACTCTTTTATAATTTTTGTTTATTCAAAATACTAATAGCATTATTATAATATTTAATTTGAAGGTATTTACGAGAAAAAGAAAAATGTAAATGACTGTTGCATGTCCCATCGGCAGGCCTAAGCCTAACAAATCGTGCACCAGATTAACACCTATTCATTTTATTTCACTTATTTGATTTGATACTGACAAGTACTACCTATATCTTTATAAGAGTAGGTAATCTAGTTCTCGAGAAGAACACGGACTACTTTCTTAATCTTACCCTAATAAGACTAGTGTTCTTTTAGAGTTGCCCCACATAAACTTTCAGTCGACTTACTATCGCTTACTACGTCGCTTTATCAGTCTTAAGGCCAAAATCATTTGCACATCGAGTCATCTATATAGGTGGTATTTGGTGCGCTTCATACGAAGAATACTGAAGAAATCTGTAAACTAGTAAAGCGACGATGACCACAATAGTACAACGAGTACGTACGTCAATGTTACCGTCTCGCACTGTGGAAACGCGTCCACCGCGACAATATTTCACTTAATACCGCTCACGCATCTCAGGTGTGCGTTATAAATGATTATTGCATATCCCACCGGTGGGCTTAACGACTCGTGTGCAGATTAGCACCTATTCAGGACGCCACAATGCCTCTACGCAACGAGTCTTCGATCACGCTAATGGCACGTATTATCTTTTGCGGTTATCCTTTTTTTTAATATTTCCTTGAATGATTTGGCTGTTACACAATAGCAAGAATCGAGAAATGTGTGTAGTAAAATATACAAATACAAATCATATAAGTAAGTAACTTAACTTAACTTAACTTCGCATTGTTTATCCGCATTTTATTTGGTTTTGACCAATGATATTATATAAAACAAGAACCAGATAAGTATGCTATAGACGCGCGCGAACTGAAAACTCAAATACGTCCCAATTGGGACGTCTTATATGTAACTCTATGCACAAGAAACATTGGAAGTGCAATCATTAAAATTATAGCTATCTCTTTCATTTGCGTGCTGCTATTTCGTATCTTTTGTTTTATTTATCAGTGAAACTTGTCAATGTGTGCAGCTCGGAACACATTTATAACGCAAATTACTATGAACGTAACATATCTATAGTTTATAATATCATTGGTTTTGGCAAAATATTCTGATTGTATAGCAGGGGATTTGCAGTTCAAGGACTATTAGTTATTCTGTGTTCAAGGTCACGGTCGTCTACCATAACGTTAATGCCGAGTGTTGATGGCTCTGATTGGTAGACGTACTATCGCGGACTCCGTCGCTTTACCAGTCTAAAGTCCAAAATCCCTTGCATACGGCGTCGTCTATTTGGTACGGGCACGTACCCGGGCGGGCGGTGCGCTTCATACGAAAATTTCTGCAAACTGATAAAGCGACGGTGACCCCGGTAGTACATACATATATTCACGACCAGCGGCCGCTCGCGGTTTCACCCTCGTGGTTCCCGTTTCCGTAGGAATATCGGGATAAAAAGTATCCTATGTGTTAATCCAGGTTATAAACTATTTGTATGCCGAATTTCATCCAACTCCATTCAGTAGTTTTTACGTCAAAGAGTAACAAACATCCATCCATACTTACAAACTTTCGCGTTTATAATATTAGTAGGACTATTGTCCCTGAAGCGTTAGTCAGAGACCTGGCAATGAGAATCGCAAAAGCAGTCCATGTTTCACTAAATATCAACTGCACATGTGCTCAGCGTGACAGGTGATGAGCCCATCGCCGCTCTTTGTTTTTTTTTAAATAATAGATGGGCTTGCTCTTGGCCCCTACTAATATCCGTAGGATTAAGAAGAGGCCGACGATGGAGCGAGCTTGCCCAGAAGCAGCCAATAAAGCAGTCCACTGCCACAGTCCACGTTTCATCAAATAACAACTACACATGTGCTCAGCGTGACAGGTGATGATCCCGTTCTGTTTCTTTTTTAATAATAGATGGGCTTGCTCTTAGCCCCATTATTATCCGTAGGATCAAGAAGAGGCCGACGATGGAGCGAGCTTGCCCAGAAACAGCACATTCTCTCGAGCTTTAAAAATGTTGGGGCTATATACACTCGGGAACACAGACGCCAGGAGGGAATTCCATAACTTGGCTGTTCGGATTGTGAATGAAGACGAATAGCGCTTGGTGCGTATGAGTGGAATATCAATCAAGTAGGGGTATGGTAACCTGTCTGGATTCAAGATAGTAGAAAGGGGACGGTGGAATGAGCTCGTGTAGCGTGAGCAGACTTTAGTACGTTAGTCGCCTTTTATGACACCCAAGGGAAGAGAGGGGGTAGTAGTATTCTTATAGTGAGACGCTATACCACACGGCTTTCTTACATACCCTTTTCAACGACATAATACAGTGTAATTCTAAAAAAAATAACAAAAACGCCATTATCTCTAACTGTCTCCGCGAAGTACTTACAAGTATTTCTGATAGTTTTAAAAATAAACATGCCATCTTTTATGCACTTCTGCTGACATTTTACGCGAGAGGCGTGGCCCCAAATCGCAATGGGCCCCGACGACGGTGGCGCCACGGTGACGCGGCGGAAGGGGGCGGCAACTCCGTGTCACTGCGCTGCGCATACGCAGGCGACAACTGCCCGCTTGATTTACTGACTCACACCGGCTGTTTGTTGTGCTTATTATGTTCCTATTATTCATCATCATCAGAATATAAACGTCCCACTGCTTGGCCTTCACTCACGGGGAGGTGGGCCATAACTCAGCACGCTGGCCCAATGCATGTTGGTAGTCATATACTAACATACATCCTATCCTACTTCCTACTATATTATAAACGCGAAAGTTATAAAATAAGTATGGATGGATGTTTGTTACTCTTTCACGTAAAAACTTTGAATGGATTTAGATGAAAGAAAAACGTATAGTTAGTTTATTACTTGGATTAACACATAGGATACTTTTTATCCTGATATTCCCACGCGAACGGGAACCACGCGGGTGAAACCGCGAGCGGCCGCTAGTACTTACATATAATCACGACTATTATCCCCTAAGGGTTAGTAAGAGACTAGGCTATGAGGACCGCAAAAGCAGTCCTCTGCCATAGTCCACTTTTCACCAAGTAGCGACTGCACATGTGCTCAGCGTGGCAGGCGGTGAGTCCATCGCCGCTCTATGCTGTTAGATGTATGTGCAGTCTTTATTTATTTATTTTATTGGGACAGCCAACAATAAAAACACTGATACATTTACACAAAACATAACATAGATAGGTACATTTTTTTAATGTCTTATCAATTATAGACAGCCAGCATGCTTAATATCTAAACCAGAAAATAAAAACAATAAAAGGCACGTAATACACTAATATTACATAAATACACACATACTAAAACTATCAAATTAAATTAAGGTCTTTAGTTCGTTAGACGCCTTTTACAACACCCAAGGGAAGAGAGGGTTGGCAGTATTCTTTCACCGCTACGCGACACAGTTGATCATCATCGTCATCATTGTTTTCTCACATACATATAAACAAATGAAATTTTACCTCTTTACGGCATGTCCTCTATAGTATGTTTACACATTCAGTAACTACCCTTTCACCATTTATATAGTTTAGGGAGGGCGTGAGGCGTGACAGCCATAATTCCAAGTTGAGATATGCCAATGCCCACTGAATTGTCTGCTTACGCCAGCGGGGCGCGGAAACATGGCGAAAAGGTCTTCCCTAATGCGTTAATATCTCGTCTCCGAGGTTTCGAAAAGATTTCTATTACACTACTTGGTTGGACTGTAGAAATGTAATTTGTACTAGAAGTGGCTTTGCATAGCGATGTTCTTATTATGTTTGTGCATGAGGTTTTATTTAACAATTTAGTTTCAGAAAAAATTAAACCTAAAGAATTTTCAATTGGTTTAATCGTGCTCAGGAAGGAACATAGTCATTATGCCAAATTATTAATAATTTCGACGGTCTCGGTTCGTCAATCGCTAAATGACCAATAACCCCATATAAACATAATAGGTGCCGCGCGATCGCAAAAACTGACATAAGCCTCTTAGTGAACTTCAAAGCAAAATCAATCATATTGATATTCAAAATTAGAACAATTCTGCTTTGAAGTTTCAGACTTAGTAATTTGATTAGAGCAATGCTTTTACCCTGCGAAATGTACAAAACCATCACGCACTTGTGTTAAAAATTAAAATTTACTTTTTACCTGCGGAATATCAATACAAATATTTTCATGTAAGAATTATTGTTTCATGCGTAAAATTAAGAAAATTGTCGATAAAAAATGTTTTTCGGAGTCATTAGATTTATGTATTGTTTGTATTGTTTAAAGAATTTGTTTCAAATTTCAACAAGGCCACGACCTTATGTGCAATGATCAGGCTAACTTACCTACGTAAGTTCTATTAATGTATTTTACTAATTTAGCGCAAAGTTCCTACAAGTAAGTAACTTAAAAATACGTAAATTTTCACAATTTCGTGCATCCCCTTAAAGAAAAAAAAAAAAAACTTAAAGAACTTCATGTCTTCTAGTGCAATCTCAAGCTTGTATGATTAGGTAATAATGTTTATTGGGTATAAACATTATCACAACTGCAACTTGCGATTGATTTCTTCTGTGTTTATTATACATTTAATTGCACATTTCGTTAGATGTGTTATGTGTATATATATTTTTTTATTTAAGATTGCAATATTTTTCGTACCTTTATATGAATTTACACAGGTAAGTAACTTAATTGTTTGTGATATTTAAATTAAATTAAAGTATTTTTTAAAGTAAAATAGCGTTGCAAGCGTACCCCTTCACACTCCCTGCCAAGAAAAGAGTTCCGTGTTATTTTTTTAAATACGAACAAACATTTATCTCTCCACCGTAACATAAAAATAATCAAATACGTAAGTAGGTATAATAATTCAAAGATGGGCGTTACTCCCACG
Source organism: Scoparia ambigualis (assembly GCA_963921215.1). NCBI lineage: Eukaryota > Metazoa > Arthropoda > Insecta > Lepidoptera > Crambidae > Scoparia > Scoparia ambigualis. Next base: position 15,619,840 of record OY992524.1, read on the forward strand.
GCCCAAGGGAGGGGGGACTCGAGAATTATCTACTTGTCTATGGCTCATAAACTTTAATGTATCGCCTATCCGCAGATAAACTGTTGTTCCCGTCCGAGGGGTGGTAAACGCATTCTCGACTCGCGTTTCCGTGACGAAACGACTCAATCTATCAATTGTGCGTTTAACATCTTAATTGAATAGAAGGTGTCGCATAGCGGTGAAAGAATACTACCACCCCCTCTCTTCCCTTGGGTATCGTAAAAGGCGACTAACGGACTAAACACTGCACTTACATCCGACAGCATACAGCGGCGATGGGATCACCACCTGTCACGCTGAGCACATGTGTAGTCGTTATTTGGTGAAAAGTTGACTGTGATAGAGGACTGCTTTTGCTGTCCTCATTGTCTAGTCTCTGACTAACCCTTCGGGGATAATAGTCGTGATTATATGTTTATGTTGGATTGGAAAGGAGACAGTTGACTGGAGATTTTGACAATATTGGACTATTGATACAGAGTAATAGGGCAAAGCTGAAGTACAAATAGTAGGTGACTATGGTATGGTACTATGGTAGTCTCTTGGTACTATAGTAAATATTTTTTTAGCCTAGCCGCTTCGATCACATCGTTTTTTGTGATCATAAACTAGAGGACATTTTTTTTGGGTTATTCCGCTAAACTCTATACAACTTTCAATTTTTTTATTATTATTTAAATCATTCCACTTTGACTCTAAGGTTTACAGTCAGCACGTGAATTCTCAGTATTCAGCGAACAAAACCAGTTCTAGTAAATTATAGCAATAAGTTTTGAATAGATTTGTTGACTCTACCAAAATTATTTGGGAGTCAAGGTAGATATTTCTACATGTAAATTAAATGCCTAAAATAATTTTGGAGTCGAAGTGGAAACAAAGAATGGACGGTGAAGTTTTGAGAATAGAATATAATATAATAGAATTTCTTTATTGCTTAGACTGCGTAACAAGTTCTTAAACTAATGAAATAGTATCAACAGTTTGCCCATGATCGGGCATACACAAATATTATTATTTAACATTAACAAAAAATATCATGAATTTAACAATTAATTTGTCTTAAATTATAGTATGTATTCATTTAGTGTAAAGAAAACATTATGAACAATGGCTTTGGAGTCAAGTGGAATAACCCTTTTTTTTCAATACTGGTAATCACTTTATTTCACCTGATGGTAAGTGACGATAAGGCCGAAGGTAGAAGCTAGCTTCAACTGGAATGTTCATCGGAGTGTTTCCACTGAGGAACTGGCTACCTTTTCAATAAACTATTAACAACGCCAGGCTAGAGATAAGATGGTTGTAGCAAGCCAGGCGGACTTAGCAAGTCCTACCACCAACCAAAGCAAGTACACAAAGATGTGCGCTGGGAATCGAACCCGGGACCTCTGGGTCTAAAACCGGCGGCTTAGCCACTAGACCACAGAGGCGGTTAAAGGATAAGTTTTCTTGAATTTTCAACAATGATAAGGCTGAAGGTGGAAGCGCGCTTCACCCGGACCCTCAACCATTGAGGCTGGCTTTCTTAACTCTAAACTGTCGGAACGCAACAATATTGACATTGTTGTAATAGCGCCAGACTTTAGATAAGATGGTGGTAACTAGCCAGGCGGACTTAAGAAGCCCTTTTTTTCCTACACCCCGCGGTAATCGAACCCAGGACCTCAGGGTCAAAGACCAAAATCCTTTCTTAAATAATGTTACATGATGGAGTGAGTTCTCGGAGATTCTAGTAGGGTACGGGGACGCGCTTGCTCGATGCCAGCCTCTTGCTTAAAACCTTGTATTTTTTTACTGTAACATACATACAAGGGCTGCACATGTGATCAGCGTGATAGGTGGTGAACCCATCGCCGCTCTATGCTGTTGGAAATTGGTGCAGTCTTTAGTCCGTTAGTCACCTTTTACGACACCCAAGGAAAGAGCTTAGTAGCTTATTATTGTAGGTTTAAATTGGTGAATTCGTTAAACTTCTTTGGATGTCCTTCCAATCAACCCATATACGTAGAGACGAACTTTTTGATCCCACCAACGTTTTCAACCTTTGAATTAATTACCTACTAAAACGCACGGACATCTGCCTACACAAGTTTTTGCAGAAGAACACAAATATAGTTTACACACCCCTATTTCTTAGAAATACATAAATAGGTTGTTGTGTAAGGGAATCGCGTTGGAATTAATTGATATACTTATTATTAAAGAAGACAAGTGCGATTGGGAAATGCGATCGAGGGTTCTCTACCTACGGTCAAATTTTGATAAAGAAATAAACACAACGACACACAATGGGGTCTTTCTTAAAAAAAATTTAAAAAACTAGAGTGTCACAGTTCAAAGTAAGTCAATAATATGTACGAATTCTTCAACTAATTTAGTGCCGTAGTATAACTTCGATTCTGCTGGCACATTCCTAATAAAAGTATGAATGAAACTTACGGTAATCGCAAAGTGATCTTGGAGGGTTACTTTCATAATTAATTATTATTATCATCGGCATCTATTCCATTCATCATTCATTGATCACGTCATCCTGTAGCGTACGGTGACTGACAGAAATTAAATAAAACAGATGAGTGACACACACAGATTTTATAATTTTGACGGAAACCTAATTAAGTACTAACAACTTCTTATATTACTAATATTAATAATTATAGTAACCACCGAATACTTGGGTCTATTTCCGCTGCAGGGGGCAACGTAGGTTATTTTATTTTTATTTTTTAGTAATATTTATTTTATAAAATATTAGTAGTAAAAACAGAAAGATGTAGGATGAAAAAATAGTAATAATATATCTTATTTGTCACATTCTGGCACAAAAACTAAATATGAATGTGAAAAAGTCTACAAAGAAAAAAATATCTTTTAACGGAACCCTAAAATTAACACCATGTTAATGAATATTACGATGACACGTACCTACCCATTACAGACGTGCATGGCCGTGCATGGCTGTGCAAACTTAACTCGCATAATTACCTATGTAGGTACTCGATATAATTTTTATGTCTACCCTTACACAGTTATATTAAATAAAAAAAGCGTTTTTATAGCATCAGCATATTGAAACATTAGTTTTAATCGCATGATGGTTTTTATTGAGTGTGAATATCCTCTTTATCAAGTTTAGATTATCTGTATAATTATAGGTAGGTATATTAAATAGTCGGCAAAGCAAGCATCCTGTCCGCCTGTCGGTTTTATTAAAGCATTCGCTGAACATCTTTATTTATATAACGTGAATAATATGGTCTTCACAGTAAAAAACCATGTCGTTAGTGGTGAGAGAATACTACCACCCTCTCTCTTCCCTTGGGTGTCGTAAAAGGCGACTAACGGACTAAAGACTGCACATACATCCAACAGCATATAGCGGCGATGGGCTCACCACCAGTCACGCTAAGCCGCTAAGCACATGCATGTGCAGTCGCTATTCGGTGAAAAGTGGACTATGGTAGTAGAGGACTGCTCTTGCGGTCCTCATCGCCTAGTATCTGACTAACCCTTCGGGGATAATAGCCGTGATTATATCTATGTATGTATGGGGTATTCCTCGAAGCGCACCCAATATGAAGCGCACCCAGACCTAGCGCACCTAAACTCGCTTCAGAATAGGTAATTAAAATATTATTTTTTTATTCCTCGAAGCGCACCCACGGACTAAAATAGAGAGGAGCTTAAAATATTCGTAATATTGATGTCGATAGAGACTAGGACTAGGTGCTTATGCAACTTACTACGTCATAATAAATTGAATCATGACAGTCAATTTGATCTAAAAGTACCAGGGAGACATAAATGAAAAGAGGTAGATAGGCGCGTTAGCGATCTCACTTACCTTTAACTATCAGGAAAAAAGAAATGAACGAGTAGTAGTAGTTAGTTGCCATCAATCAATAAAAATGAACGTACGTTATTCGTTATCAATATTTTCTGATAGTTACTACATCTCTTTCAACATTTTTTCCGTGGGTGCGCTTCGAGGAATGAAAAATTAATATTTTAATTATCTATTCTGAAGCGCACCCAACGGGAACTATTCCTCCAAGCGCACCCGTTTGGTGCGCTTGGAGGAATAGTTCCCTTGGGTTTAGTTTCCTAAATCTAGTTTCCTAATCACTTACCATCATATAACATTATTTAAGAAAGGATTTTGGTCTTTGACCCTGAGGTCCCGGTTCGATTCCTGCGAAGTGTAGGAAAAAAAGGTCTTGTAAAGTCCGCCTGGCCATCCATCTTATCTAAAGTCTGGCGCTATTATAACCATGTCAGTAGCATTGTTGTGTTCCGACAGTTTATACTTTTAGAGATAAGATAGCCAGCCTCAACGGTTGAGGATTCCATCATTCGACTTACGAGTACCATCAGGTGAGATGAAATGATTACCCGTAGTGCTTATAATAAAAGTTGTAAACATTGACTCGCATTGACTATTTTATGGTTCCTCATAAGCGTCCAGCCAACAAAGTAATCGTCTAACTGTAGAGAGTTATTAGTATTTGAGCGGTACAAAGAATCGGCGATGGTACCGAGTATTGGTGACTCGTAAAACTGACTTCAGCCTGAAAGAGGTAACTATCTGCGCAGCTTCAGACTGCAAACATCTGAACGGGCAGACGGTGACAGTCGTGCGATGAAGTCTTACGACATGTATTTATTTATTTTTTTATTACACTACGAGTACAGTATAACTATCAGCTATCAGTGCGTTTGTGTAATAAGCCCGTCGTGTATGGGCTTATTTGATTTATCTTGACCAAAATTAGAAATTTGAAATGGATATTTATTGAGAAATATTTCAAACTAAAAACATGAAAAAAATTGAAAGTAAAACAAATGTTGTTTTTATTTATGAACGAAATTAAGCGACCAGCTTTTAAATTACTTAACAACATTTACATAGGTACTGATTATACGAGTAGATGATTAATTTTTTTCTTTTTGTTCTTTTTTGTTTTATTGTAGAGTTCCAATTACCACCTTCTGACTGCAACATCTGACCAATTCTATGGTGCCATAATTGTTATTAAGTTAAGTAAGTATAGGGTCTCAAGGGTTCTCAATTGGTTCAAATTTTCCTTGCAAGATTTGATCCAAACATACCTACATACATCCATACATACATTGCAAGTTATATAAAAGCTTGTTTATTAATAAAATAAGAGTTTTGTTTTTAACCTGCTAAGAGGATTGTGTCCGCGATTGTACTGGGCGTATGGGCGGGGCAGTCGCGCACACTCGTTTTACAGCATTTCACGGTAAGACATTAATTGGGCAAAACGAAATCAAACGAACAGTCAGACAGGAGTGCAGGACAAAGTAAAACACTCATTAATAGTAACGACAATTACACAAGCGCTACTAATGTGGGCGCATTGTTTGATCGCTCTTTTGTTGTTTAGTGTTAGTTGTTTTATTGTTTTTTAGGTAGTAATTTGCTAAAATTACAATGAACACAATGTCATTAGGTATGACAGTAAATATTATTTATTTTCGCTAGACTAGCCCCCTAGACAAGTGACAATTACGAATAGACAGGGGGTGAGGTTTCTGTCATCGACCAACCAGCTGTTTTACAAAAAAGTAAAAGTTGCTTTACACGAGTAGGTAGGTACACAAAAAAATGCAAAAAACACAAATTCAAAAAAGTTAATACAGCGCTACATTTCTTCAACGTACTTACCTCTACTAGATCAAAAAGATTTTATTTTACTGTGTGAGTGCAGCCACCGGATCATTCCCATTCTCATACTGTTTTGTCATCAGCTGATCGGACAGTTTTGTATGGGAGGTCGATTTTTTTTTGTCATTTTTGTATATAGGTTTCTAGGGGAAAGTTGTTTAGTTTCATGGGTGGAACTCACTCTAAATTCCATTCAAACGAGTAAAAAATAAGGGTGTGGTTCAGCCAGACTTTTTAGTACAATAGGTAATAACTTCGGGCTAAAGTCATGTGGGTTGGGATCGTACTAAAATAAAAAAATCTGTAATATTTTTTAGCATTCTTTCTTTCTAATCGTTCCCTTACTGCTGAGGAGGATGGTGACTCCGATTCATCCGGTCAACCAACTGTCTCCATCGGCTGCGCTCAGTCGCTTCCGATCCTAACCAAATTACGTCCGAAATTAAGCCAGACTTGTCATAGATAACGAAACGTTGGAAAAATCATGAAACCGAGTACTGTCGGGGTCATCGTCGCTTTACCACTTTTTAGAAATTTTCGGGTGAAGCGCGCCGCCCGCCCGGGTGCGTGCCCGTGCCAAATAGAAGACGCGATGTGCAAGGGATTTTGTCTGCGATAGTACTTACCTACACAAAGGTGTAGGACGGCATGGGTCCGATTCCCACCTCCGCTAACCGGACGGCTGTGTTGACTACTCCACCATCTTTTTTTTTATATCAACGTTTTCTTAGAGTTTATTTGAACGGTTAATGCAAAAAATGCTAAAAAATACCTTGGACGGCCCACCGTACAAATGTCGCAATCCTAAAACAATAAAAAATAAAAAATGCACAGAATCTGTCTTCGATCTGCATGCAACGGGTGGTGCGTTATTTCGGTCTCGTTTCACGAAGAGGTGCAGATAACCGCGAGCGTCTGATGGTAACGGGGAAAGTAGAAGGTGAAAGAACAAGAGGCCGAAGCCCTAAACGTTGGTCAGACCAGATCTCAGAACAACTGGAAATGCCTGTGAGCGCCGCACCCCATTAAGCGACTGAGCGCAGCCGATGGAGACTGGTTGACCGTATGAATCGGAGTCACGATCCTCAGCAGTAAGGGGACTATTAGAGTCACGATCCTCAGCAGTAAGGGGACTATTAGAAAGAAAGAATTAAAAAAAAATACTACTGATTTTTTTATTTTAGCACGATCGCAACCCACTTTGGCCCGAAATTATTACCTATTGTAGTAGTAGTAGTAGTAGTTTAAGTACAAATTATTTCTGTCTCACTTTAGTATTCGAAACAACAATACGTTATAAATTTCAAGCGTTAGCAAACAGCTCCTGTCCACAACCAGCCCTTACACAATTAAAAAGTTATTAATCGTCTCGGCAAAAAAAGGCGCATTCCCAACACATCTAATGTTTGCCCACAACTGAGTGTATCAATAAATAATTCATTCTAAAGCAGGTCACAATGCCGGTATTCTAATGATGGCGGAACACAAAGGCTCGCCGCGCCCCGACCGAGGCCAAGCCGCGATAACATATGTCGCCGACGCCTTTTTTATTATCCTCCCTATTTTGCCACTAATTGACAATTAAACTTATATATTTTTTATGTTTCTAAGCCGGCAAGCGGCACCTTGTGGCCTGCCTTTGCAGTGTAGGTAGGCCTCCAACAAGGCGGACTGAGGATCGGATGAAGAACGCGAGCAGCACAAGACCGGTCGTGGTGGAGATCCTTGGGGGAGGCCTTTGTCTAGCAGTGGACGTCCTCTGGCTGATGATGATGATGAAGCCGGCAAGCGATTAAACACACCGCTTTATGGAAATAATACAAAAAGGAGAACCGGCACTTTCCGTAGAAAAAAAATTCTAATTTCAATATAATTTATTCAATTTAGGCTACAATAATTGAGCACTTATGAATGTCGCTATGCCATCGGTTCGTAAGTCCTAACTATGGGGCGGGAGCCTTGTACTAAGAAGAACCGGTAAGAAACTCTGCAAGGGCATTTCTTTTCTCCCTTTCTTTTACAGCGTCAATACAAAGTGGAAAATGCCCTCCCTATCTTAAAAGGACATTTTCCATTACAACAGAAAAACATTTAATACAACTACAAGACAACATAACACATATAAAAGAATATCCAATAAAAAACAGGTATTGCTCAATTTAAAATAAAATGAACAACGTCTTAGAGTATCTTTGAAACAAATAAAAGAAAGACTATTTCTATTACAAACAAAAATAAGATTGCAAGAGCAGACCAGCCTTGCATTAAAAGGGTCCTTCAAACAAGGCGTGAAGAAGCACTTTGTGGGCCGGCGGAGTGAGGGTGACTGATGCTACGTCTCTTACGCTGCACCAGTTGTCCTCGCGCCTGGACTTCATCTCCACTTAACATCAGGTGGAGTGGGGTCATTTGACGGGCTTAGTATCAAAAAAAAAAAGTTTCCACAGTTGGCACCCGTTCACGAGTATGACATGTAAATCAGCCATCGCTTCGCTCAACCATATTTTAGGGAACGTAACGACCCGACGCACCTGCCACCACCGCAGAGACACTTTGAGAGAGCATGACTCACTCGAGCAACTCCAACGAAAGCAAGAACATTAAGACAACTTTATACGCAACATAAATTTTGAGTGACTAGGTACCCTTGTCTGTAAGACACTGCTGATAAAAGCTATCATACCAGCGTAAAATTAATCAGCTATAAAGATAATTGTCTAAGAAAATATAATTTGAAAATATTATTTTAGTCAGGCTGTTTTGTCTTCTAAATATTCCTTGACTGTATTAACCTTTGACCTTTCCTAAGTAAACAAAATAAAGAGATACAACAGTAATAACACCAATTTCTTTAGGATATTTCTCAAGGAAGTTCGTGATCCCAGTCTATAAATGGTTCTTAATGCTCGTTTCTGTAAAATAAATATTGTTCTAACATCAGCTGCTGTTCCCACAAAAGGACGCCATACGACATGACACTGTGAAAATAACTAAAGTAAACAGTCCTAGCAGTTTCAACTTCTGTTAATTGTCTAATTTTTCTAATCATGTAAGCTGCTGAATAAGAACTGAGTTTGCCGGCCAAATTCGATATATGCGGATACTATTGGAGTTTTGAGTCAAGGGTTATCCCTAGGAAAACTGTCGAATCTACCAAATCTAATTTATTACCAATCATTCTAACATCGGTTTGTTCGGTCTTGACATTAGGTAGCGTAAATTTAATACATTTCGTTTTTTTATCGTTTAACTGTAAATTATTAGCAGTAAACCAACTGAGTACCTATGAGAGAGCATTGTTTACATCGTCATAATTATTCTTACATCTAATCACATTAAAAATGAGTGAAGTATCATCTGCAAACAAAACAATATCACAGAAGTTTTCTACAAAGAATGGCAAGTCATTTTAATATATCAAAAACAAGAAAGAGCCAAGAATTGACCCTGAGGAACTCTCATTTTAACATCCCATTTACCCATTAACATCGTCAAAACCTTTGAGACCATAGTAATTTAACTTCTAAACTAAACTAAACTTGGATACAATGGAATTTGGTCATAAAGTAAAGCTAATATTATTTGCTACCTAAACCAAGTTTGGTCTTATTTTTATCAAATCGCGGATAAAAACAGAGGGGACTAGCACATATAGGTACTAAAGAAGGCCTATATCCAGCATTGCGGACTGATAATAATAGGTGATGATGTTTTAGTTGTAAGTACGAACGCTTTACGCATCTTACGCATATTTAAATGGTACTGAATACTATTTTATATTATGACTTTGAGAATAAATGTGTTTTCTTTGTTTGTAAAGTTAACGTAAACCATTCTGTGTCCCTAATTGTTGACTGTCCTGCCGAAATACGGCAGCGGCGGACGGTAAAGCAGCGTAATGTGACTGATACACGATAAGGGCTGATCGTGTTGTCGCACCTCCGCTTAATTGGAATTTATGTCATCGACGGCTTATGTCACCTTGGCGGTACTAAGGGAACACGCGTGTCGATAGTTGTAGACGGCGATAACTTTGTGAGTTTTTTTATTCAATTAGGTTTAACACTTACAACGCAGCGTCAATAAACACAACAGAATTCTATTCGTTGAGCACTGATCAGTGCGCGGCTGCAGATGAAAAGTTAATCATCAAAAAAAACGCCTCTGCTTTCCCAAATAAGATACCAAAATGGTGGGTGTTAACACACGGAGAGCTAGATGGCTCAGTGATTTGTGAATTAATTAGTAAGTGAAGTAATTTCATCGAATGGGTGAACAAATTAAAACAACTCGACATCAGAACCTCTTTACAAAGGCACGTAAAGCTGATGATCCCGGTGGTTTTCGTAGAACGTTAAAAATCAGAAAGGGTTGGCGTACATGTTGTGTTACGTTTGAATGAAATAAACTCTCCATGTAATATTGTTCACATATTATGGTTCATAAGCCTGAGCCTAAAAGTTAACCAGACACGTTTATAGGCTGATGACTGACATAAGATTTTTTCAGATAGGGAAACGTTGAAAAATTTTTTATTGAAAACTTGTCAACTGTTTAACGACCATTAGTAGGGGTATATTTACTCGTACCAATAGATTTACTATTCACGGTTCGCTTTTGGTGAGCATAGCTTCCGAATAGCTTCCGGGGTAGATTACAGAATATTTTATTCGTGCCCGTCTGTATCGAAACATCTTAATTAGGAGCCGCGCGTATAAAATTAAGAGCTCTCACGTAATTACTTTGAATTGTTAATATTTAAAAAATAAAATTACAAAAAAACTCCTATAATAGTCTTAACGACTTGTCGGGACTCTGGGAATTAATAAATATTCCCCTACCCAATTAATATAGTGGTTTGCGGCCGATCTTTATGTTAATTTTAATTAAGAATAAATAAAAAAAGGCGCAGTAACCATTCGTAAAGGAGCCATAAAAGTATGATATTTTTTTATTACCTCACACACATGCAATAATCGTAGGTACATGTTAATTAATGTTACGCTTTAAAATGTACTTAACGCCTGGTAAACACATTAAGATAATTAAAAGTAAATACTGTGTGATGCACCTACATAATAAGTGCATAGAAAAAATAAGAAACTCGTTATCTATGGTGGACATAAATCATTATGCATCTAACTGATAGTACCTTATGTATTAGATTTGTGGTTCTGACTTCACGAAATCTCTGAGGTCCCGGGTTCATATACCGGTCGGGTCAATTTAGAAAAAAAAAATGAAATTATTTATTGGCACCTATTTGTTATTTTACATTTATGACAATATATCAATACAGTGACAATATGTATGCCAAAGGCTACAGGCTCAGCTAAATGCAACATAGGCATAATTCCTATATAGCACTGGTTTTCAGCCAGTATCATTTTCTTTTAAAGCTGTTATTCTTAATGGTTAGGTACATGTAAAAAAAATACATATATCTCCATAAATCCTGCTTTAGCAATTCACGATATCAATATGATTAATATGAGCACACTGAGTTGACTAACCAGAATAAATGCCACAATAATATTATCTTCATGCCGATCACTGTTCCACCGCGAAACCTACCCTCCCTACAATTTTGTTGATTGAGGAATACTATTTTTAAATGTACTTTCAAAGTATGTTCAGATATGTTTTGGCGCAATGGTGGAGGAGTATTGTTCCACACTTTGGACGCCGCATAGGTGAAGGATCCCCTGAAACTCTGCGCCTTGTGCTTTGGTATGAGAAGAGCCAACCTATTTTTACTGCGAGTGTTACGTGAATGTGCGTCCTTAGCCCATCTGAACTTCTCATATAGAAGGAAAGAAAAAAAGAATAAAAGTTTATTTGGCATAAATACACAACAACTAGACAATAAACAGAATAAAAATACAGATATAAAAACATGCCAAATAGGTCCCCGCTCAGCCTAAGCCGAAGCACAAGTGCCACGACGCTGGTATTCTGCGGATACCATTTATAAAAATATAAACAGATGGTGTCCGGCCATACACTCACAACAAATTGCTATCTTTTGTGCACACAGCTACACTAACAATATTAACGAATCTTAACAAATAAATCAGTTTAGTAGACTTAATTCTCAGATTAAAACCCTGCTATAGATCCAGTACTCAAGCTTTCGTCAGCTACTGAGTAATAGTAACAATAATTACCACTATAAAGAATGCAATACAAACATCCACAAATTCACAAAAACAACACAACACAATTATACATAAAAATCCAATATAATTAATAAATTAATGTCATTCGGCTTTCTGTGTGTTTAGCAAATGCTTCCTGTACCTAATTTTAAAGGAGACAATGCTCAGACTATGTCGTATAGGTGGAGGAATGTTGTTCCAGCACTTAGAAGCCGAATATCGAAAACTGCCACGAAAAGCAGTAGTCTTATAAGTTGGACAAATTAATCGGTCATTTATTCGTCGGCGTTGAGTGAATTGTAATTTTCCATACAAATATGGTGGAGTTTCATCTTTTATTACACCTCTTTGGTGCAAACTTGCAAAATGTAACCTAGTCATGAGGTTATTGTTGTATAAATATGGAGTTATATGAGATAGATAGATGAGATCTTGGAGGTACAGGGAAACAGAATCTAACGCAAGAGATATATAGAATATATATCTCGTATATATATAGATACACTCAGGCGTTACAATTTTATACGTCTGCGTAGCCAGGTGCAGATCACGCCGGGCCGCCATCTTCAGCATTCCCTTGTCGTTCACATACGGCGTTACATGTGCACGCCTCGGAAAACTGTTGTTTTAAATAAATTTCAGCCCCTTACTCTTGAAACTGATCGCTATTGGATCGGATTGGTATTGTGAATTTTCGTACTCCTAACTTACGACACCATAGCTAACATGGATTCATATTGCGTGGATATTGAGTGAAAAAAATACAAAACTCAATGCCGCTTAGTTCACCCAATATGAATCCAAATTAGCGCTGGTGTCGTAACTTAAAAATACGCAAATTCACAATACCAATTCGATCCAATAGCGATCGGTTTCAAGAGTAAGGGGGCAGGTCTGGGTGTTCTTCTAAGTTTATGTATATTTATGCGTTATCTAGTTTAGCCATTTTAACGAGATTCAAAACAATAAGTGGTGTGAGCGTAGAAATTTGTTTTTATTTTTCTTACAAATTGAATAATGTTAAAGTTATTCCACAAGCAGGATTCAAACCTGCACCTTTCTGACAATTCGGTTTAGGTGCTCTTTTAGTTAAGCCATCGTGGACTTATCCAGCCCTCCAGAATTATTCATTACTATTTACTTTTCACTTTGAAGACCAAAGGCGCCCATTTAATGTCAACAACTACCTACGTCATCAACGTTTATTTTTTTTATTTATATCATTCGCAACCGTACCTATATAAAAACTTAATTTGGGTGGGCGGGCGGCGGGCTAGGCGCCTTATCGGTTTTACGTCAATCTGACGTAAAATTTGCATACGATACGGCATACGGCGCCCCGGCGATCGACTATCGCGCCATCTACGGGATCGCCCCCGACGCGTATCCAAATCGAAAATCAGAGTCTTTTGTTCACGTTACCCTGATACCTATTGGGGTGGGTTATTCTGAGTGTTCGACGACGTTTACAAATACTCACTATTCTATGCAGACTTTTTTTTTATTTATTTACCGGTGAGGCCTTCATCTCTCCTTTTTCACGCTAGGGAAATCTTTATGAGAATGACAAAACAAAAGAGATGTTTTCAGCAAAACGTTTAAAGGTATTGCGAATTAAATGTGCTTTGGTTTATTTGCTTACACTGCATAGGTACCTAACTAACTATGACGACAAACGATCACGTCCCGCCTGATCAAAATCTTTCACTGCTGCTCATAGAAAATTGCGATACCAAGGGCATCATAATCAAAAATCTCCGTCAAACGATCATACGTCCCGCCTGATGGAAATCTTCCACCGCAGTGTATGGAAATTTGTGATTTGTTATCACATCATATAGTCAGAAACCTCATTTGTTAAACTTCTACTTTCTGCATTTAACACGTCATCTTCAAATCTTTTTTTTTCTACGGGTAAGCGCTTGGCATTCACTGATGGTAAGTGACGATAAGGCCAAAGGTGGAAGCTCACTTCACCCGGAATCCTCAACCACTGAGGAACTGTCCATCGTATCTCAAACTGTCGGAACACAACAATGGCTATAAACATCGTTGTTATGGCGACAGACTTAGATAAGATGGTGGTATCTGGTAGCTAGCCAGGCGGACCTAACAGCCCTACCACCAACCAAACCGAGCATACAAAAATGTACCCCCCGCTGGGAATCGAACCCGGGACCTCTGGTCTGGGTCTGCTCTGAAACCGGTGGCTCAGCCACTAGACCACAGAGGCGGTTTACTTAATACTATTCGATACAATCCGACTGATTCAGAATAGGTACCCTTTTTTCTCTCCAATTGCAGAGATTTTTGCATATTGAACGTAGGCATATAACTTTTTACAGCGGCCCGGCTCTACAATTGAATTGAATCGTCGCTACAAAGAGTCCCTCCAATAAAGAGTCTATTTATTTGCATTGTAAAGACTCTATCGTAGAGATTGTAGAGGTAAGTGTATAAATGGTACCTACTAGAGAATTTTCGCGTGGTAGGTTTTTAGTCAAAAGGAGTTTGTTTGTTTCAATGTTTGATAGGCGAATAACGTCATCCATTAAAAAAATATTTGGAAAAGTGTTGAAAAAACCACAATTGGGGTTCAAACCTGCACTATCAAACCTGGGCAGGCTTTCGTTACTCCAAAGACAAATTAAAAGTTGAAAAACTTGCACGGATAGACGGAATAAAATTATTTGAAAAATTAAACGCGAAAAAGAAATCGTAAATAATGTTTCTTTTAAATCCTTCAAGTCAAGTTCACATTGAATGAGATCTATTTCCTTAATATTTTTCCCTTTCCTTATTACATTTCTATTATCATAATAGATACGATGCAAGTACATGTGTCTTTGAACGGCGTGACAAACATAGTTAGCATAATTCTCTCCTTCTATCCGAAATAACTCGTTCTAGATCTTTATAACGCTATTAAGGTATTTGGCGGATTCCGAACATTGGAATAATGATGTTTATAAACGATAAAAGCCGTTGTTTTTCCGTTTTATTAGATTGTTTTTCTGGTTTGTGCCTAACTACTGAATACTTTATCATTTAAGGGGGACGACCTCCTTTTCTGCTTCTACGAAGAAGTTTATATTTGTGTTAGGGAGTAGGTGGTGAGAGTTTACTATCGTCAATCTCAAAGTTAAAATGTATTAATTCAATAAACTTAATTAATAAGCACTTCGAATCGTCCAAAACATCTTTTTTAACATGTTTTTAACTTACCACCCATTCAGGTGTAATTTTTTATCTGTGGAGAAGAAAGACGACTACTACTACTGAACAACGGCCTTTCCCAAGGATCTTTACAAGTCCGATCTTGTGCTGCTCGCATCCAGCGGCTCCACCAGAGCAATACATATGAACATTACCTATAAGAGAGTTTAAATTATCCTAACTATATCACTTTTGCCACCACTTAGACCGACCAACGCCAAAATAAGTCCACCGCCGCCGTTCCGAATAAGTACAATCTAGTCTCAAATCCCCATCGAACCAGCCTGAAGCCCACACGCAAAAAGAGTAGTTACATCTCTGACATATAAATGCGCAATCCTCGTACTAACTTACCCTAACCATTGGCATAATATTGTCGTATATATGCCGGCTTGTATTATGTTCTCCGGTGGCTCTTTATGGCATAAATCTATTGATCTGATGACGATCGTTGAATATGTAGTGGATATACGGTGATCTGAAACAAAGGCCTAATGTATCAATCTATCTATATTTATTGTTGTGGTCTAGCTACCGAATGCGACTTCGGCTGCCAGAAAATGGTCTGTTGCATTGTGACATTCTATCACCTATTAGATCGCATTGCTCGCCTTTGGAAATATCGTCTGAGGTCCATCCGTAGGTTTCTGTAGTCACTTTTTCTAATATCCTGTTTACCGATATCAATTTATACCTAATAAACGACTATGATGGAGTTACTAATATCACCTACTTTAAAAACACCATCATTGTATTATAACAAGTATTAACACACCTTAGCTGGGAAGGAGAAAAAGAAGTTGCCAGTGTTTTTTTAAAATGTGAAAATGAGGTAAATGGGCAGACTGGTCACCTGTTGGGAAGTAATCACCGCCGCCCATGGACACCCGCAAAACTAGAAGAGTCGCAGATGCGTTGCCGAACTTGAGGAAGGAGTAGGAATAGTGAAAGGGGGGGGGGGGGGGGGGGAGATGGGCTTCCGGTACTTCGAGTCACCGGACGAAACACGACATCAACGAGTGCCATTGTTAAGGCCCCAGTACACAATGGCGTATGCTGGCCCACTTCAGGCGATCGCCATTGTGTACAGGGGGGTAATGGTATAATATAGTGGCGGACAATTGTCAATCATGGCCGATTCGTGGCGCGCAACCAGGATGTTGTCGGCTTTTCGGCACACTTCAAAGGAATCGTGGCGTTTCACCAGGCAGCAATGTTTCACGCGAAATTGTGTGAACAACGAGTGATCATGGCCTACAGTTGTACATTGCAACTTGCAACGCATGGCCCATCACAGGCCATTGTGTACTGGGGCCTTTACATGCGGATGCGGTGAGAGGGCGGCATTACGTCGGGCGAGCCGGCCCAATTCGTGCTGCAACGCAGCTTGGCTCTACCACTCGGACAGTGCCACTCATTTAGCACCACCCAGGGGTCACGTGTAGGGTCTGTGTCTTTATTACTATAACTCCAAGAGCCGTTCCGGTTATAAAATAAAAAAAAGACTGAGTATCGAAGAATGGCCTTATTTATAAACGTTCTTACAAAGTGAGTAGGAACTTTTTTAATAATTGGCTGATTAAAGGATTTTTAATTTTTACCTAGGTGTATTTATGTCAAATCTTGTGTAAGTATAAATGTCAAATTTTAGGTAATGTTAAAAACATTTAAAGGTAAGGGAGTTACCTACTTTTTTACTTAATCAAATGTCATCTCAGGCTACCTTCGTTAGTCATGAAATTGAAATATAATGTGTATAACCTGCTTAAAATAAGTACACAGTCCTAGGCAATAAATTATTCTTTTCAATGTTTAAAAATACCTAATTTACATTTTACACATCACCTACTGTTATTCATACTAAGTAAGTACCTGAAGGTTGGCAACATTAAAACACTTTCATTATACTTAAGTTTTCGTCCTCGATATTGGCATAAGACTATGTAGTAACGCCCAGGATTCGCCACTCGTGCACTATATTGAGAGAGTATTAATTTTTGTTTTTATTCATTTTGTGAGGGTAGATATCCTACGCGACCGTTCTGTCGCCATCGCTCGTCATTCGCGTTCCAGTGCTTCGCCACTAAGTTGCTCCGTTCATACTTAACAAAGTTTAACTTGGATAGTTTGTTGTTTTTTGTTACTATTGCAGTTTTAGGGCAAAAATAAATCATGCCGAAGCGAAAACATAATGATACAGAAGATTATGGATACCTCGAAAGGAAATTACGTAAACTCCAACGAAAACTAAAAAAAGTCAGACGTAAAAAACGTCGTGACTCAAGTTCATCAAAGTCTTCTCATTATGACGATTCATTGCCGGAGATTTCAGACATTCAAGGTATGTGGTATGTAATAAGATTAATCTCATGACTTCGGAGATGCGGACAGTTGCGGAAGGACTGTCACTCTGTCGATGTTCATGACCTACTTTTAATCAAAGTAGCGTGCTTTAACAGACGTATGGGCTGTTAACTATTTGTACAAAAATTTTTAAGTGGAAGGACTGTCACTCTGTCGATGTTCATGACCTACTTTTAATCAAAGTAGCGTGCTTTAACAGACGTATGGGCTGTTAACTATTTGTAGAAAAATCTTAAGTGGAAGGACTGTCACTCTGTAGATGTTTATGACCTACTTTTAATCAAAGTAGCGTGTTTTAACAGACGTATGGGCTGTTAACTATTTGTACAAAAAATCTAACTGATTTAATGTTATCACGGCGCATGTGTTTTTACTTTTTATTAAAGTAGCGTATTTCAACAGACGTAGGCCGCTACGTCGTTGACAATTCGTATCAAAAGAATACTGACAAATAGATTAATTATGTCATGATCATTGCGCTGCTAAGCAAAACTTGTTATGCCAACGAAAAACCTACTCTTTATCAAAGTATAATACTTAATTATATTTAAGCGTTAATAAAACGCTAAAATATATATATAAAAAGCACTTATGGGCTGTTGAAAAGTTGAAAAAAAAAAAAAAATGTAATCATTATTAACCCCCACATGATGATGATAAAATAGCTAAACTCAAATAATTCCCTCCAGAAGTAAACTTCTGTTCATATAATTAACCAAATATTAAGGATATAACAATTTTAATTTTAATAACTTACGAGTATATACATATGCTGTATACGACTGGTATTGGTCTTTTCGGAAATCCCTGTAGAATCCGAAAATTCAAATGATGATGAGGTAGAACCAAAGTCACTTAGGTCTATGGTGCTAGTGAATGAGCTGGCACCTGATGCTGCTACTGCGCTCGACGTGCAGCCTGGTCCAGCCGTTGAGCCGGTGCATGAACCAATACCAGAGCCGTCAAATACAGGTACTCTAACGGTGGAGCCAGCGCCTACTGTACAACTTGATAGCGATATTCTCGACATCTTAGGTGACGATCCAACAGTACCAAAAATAAAGAGTAAGGAAATCTTACCAGCTCTGGCTGTCAGGTTGGAACATATTACAACCTCTGGTCTGACAACTGAAATGAGAAAAGAGCTTCATAACAAATATGTTGTACCTTCTAACTGTCTCCTTATAGGAGCACCGTCTCTAAACCTAGAGGTAAAGGCCGCTATTACAGAACCTGTGTTAAAAAGAGATCAGAGTATCGAAGGTAAGCAAAAACAGTTGGCAGTAGCTATTTCATGTGTTACGGAAGCTATCATGCCTTTGATGTCTAACGAAAAGAAAGATTCAGTTCAACTTCAGTTATTAATGGATGCCATTCGCATGTTATGCGACATTCAGTACAAACATACATCTATTGGAAGAGGACTGTTAATGAATACCCTAAAGAAAGATTTAAAAGACCAAATTCAAGGTACAAAAGTTGACAGTTTCTTATTCGGTCATAATTTTGCTGATAACCTAAAGAGTGCAAAAGCTATTTCCAAATCCGGTGCTGAACTGAAGCCTAGTGTACCTAAGCCTAGCGTATGAAAAAGCCAGGGCCTTCAGGGCCTCCTAAGAAGACCTTTCCGGCATCCCAGCATTTAAACTGGAAGGCTCCTCCCCCGGGGCGCAGGCCAATGGGGACTCAGAGGATGAAGGAGCCTGCTACTTACAGGAGTCAGCCCGCCAGGTCATCGAGGAAGTCATCGCAGCAGGGCCCAGCTCGGAATTGGCGTCAGTAGAGGTAAATTACGCTGGTAGACTCTCTTCGTTTTACACTCAATGGCAAAAAATTACCACTGACACTCGAGTGTTAACATGGATATAAGGTTACAATATCACTTTTTCAAAGCCTGTTATACAATCTTGTGTCCCCAAGAACATTGTATTTACAGCTACTGAAAAACTTAAAATGTCTAATGTTATCGATAATCTTATTGCAATTGGCGCTGTATCCAAATGTCTCCCCGACAAAAATCAGTTCATATCCAGTTACTTTTTAGTACCTAAGCCAAACGGGAAATCTAGATTTGTATTAAACCTAAAAAATTTAAATAAATTCATAGATACTGCTCATTTTAAAATTGAAGATCTAAGAATAGCATTGAAAATTGTGTCTAAAGATTGTTATATGAGTACGCTTGACCTGAAAGACGCATATTTTTTAATTAAAATTCAATCAGAGTCTAGAAAGTATTTACGATTTATATGTAATGATAAAGCTTATGAATTCAATTGCTTACCTTTTGGTTTATGTACAGCACCATAAGTGTTTACAAAAATTATGAAACCGGTTATTAGAATATTGCGGTGCGGAGGTCATTTATCCACAATATATTTGGATGACTACTTTTTAGTCGGTTATGATTACGATTCTTGCAGAAGAAATATATTTGATACAAGCTATCTACTTAAAAGTTTAGGATTTATAATTAATATCGAAAAAAGTTGTCTCATACCAAAAAGGATCTGTAAATTCTTAGGTTTTATAATTGGTTCAAAAAAATTACAAATCAGTTTACCGGAAGACAAAGTGCTTAAAATAAAAAATGAATTAATAAAGTTTCAATCTTTAAAATACTGTAAAATAAGAGATTTTGCTCATTTGTTAGGTTTATTAAACTCTTCTTGTTATGCAATTCAATATGGCCGCTTATATACTAAAGAACTTGAGCGAATCAAGTATCTGAATTTGTTATCTGATGAAAATTACGATAAAGTTATGAATTTACCTGTTTCTATTGCACCTGATCTTATTTGGTGGTATCAAGCCATTACTCAGAATGCGGGTAATAAAATTAAAACAGATAACTATTGTTTAGAGATTTTTACGGACGCCTCAACGACTGGTTGGGGTGCCGCATGTGGTGATGACAAAGCTAGCGGTATGTGGTCCATAACGGAAAAGAAAAACCACATTAACTATTTAGAGATCTTAGCAGCCTTTTTAGGTTTAAAATCGTTTGCTCAAAGTAAATCTAATTGTCAAATTCTTCTTCGAATTGAAAATACCACAGCCATATCTTACATAAATAGAATGGGTGGAGTACAATTCCCGCATCTAACTCGAATAACAAAAGAGTTGTGGCAGTGGTGCGAATTTAGAAATATTTATGTATATGCTTCTTATATACGTTCCGTTGATAACATCACAGCTGATGCTGAGTCACGCCGTATACACCCTGACGTCGAATGGGAACTCGCGGATTATGCTTTCCAAAAAATTGTGTCATGTTTTGGCCAACCAGATATAGATTTATTTGCTAGCCGTGTAAATAAAAAATGTAAAAAATATGTGTCGTGGAATAGAGATCCCGATGCATTTGCAATAAATGCGTTTACAATGTCTTGGTCAGACTATTATTTTTATGCGTTCCCACCTTTTTCTATAATATTAAAAGTTCTACAAAAAATTATTACGGACAAGTCGTCAGGTATTCTAGTAGTTCCGTTATGGCCCGCACAACCGTGGTTTCCCTTATATAATAAATTGGTTGTGGGAAAAAAGTTAGTACTTTCACAAAACGACAATTTAATTTTGTCTCATTCCAGCGATCGGCTGATTCACCAGCAAACTACCCTGGTAGCCGCAGTATTATCCGCGCGGCACTGCTGAAAAGAAACATTCCATCCTCCTCACTAAATATAACAATGTCTTCACTATCGGAAAATTCCCTCCGACAATATGATTCCTGTTTTAAAAAATGGTTTAGGTATTGCATAAAAAATAATATTGATTATTTAGAATTATCAATTTCTAATGTAATTTCATTTCTCACGAAGTTGTTTAATGATGGTGCGCAGTTCAGTACTTTGAACAGTTGTATATCTGCGCTGTCATTAATTTCTCGAAAACAATTAGGCAACAATGATCTTGTTAAACGGTTCCTTTAAGGTGTGTACAGGTTACGCCCGGCGTTACCTAAATATAATATTACGTGGGATACGTCCACTGTCTTAGATGTACTAAGCACCTGGTATCCAAATTCCGAATTAACTTTAGAAAATCTCACCAAGAAATTAATTACACTTTTGGCCTTAATTACAGCGCATAGAATGCAAACTTTTTCTAAGATAATTGTTCAGAATATTGAACAACATACTGATTTTATTATAATTAAAATACCTGATTTTATAAAAACGTCAAAATTTGGCACATACCAACCTATTCTTACTTTGCCATATTTTAATCAAAACTCTGCTATATGTCCTTGCAGAACATTGATTGATTATTTAGAAAGATCAAAACCTCTGCGCGGTAATCAGAATTGTCTTTTTATTAGTCATAGGAAGCCTCACCTCGTAGTAGGTCCACAAACATTAAGTCGCTGGACTAAATCAGTCTTAGAACAATGTGGAATAGACGTATTAACATTTACCGCACACAGCACTCGCCATGCGGCTACGTCTAAGGCTCATAAACTAGGAATTAATATAGACCTTATAAGGAAAACAGCTGGGTGGTCTGGTAGTTCACAGGTGTTTGGTAAATTTTATAATAGAAATATTGTGACTAATAACACAGAGAGTGGTGATTTTGCTACTTCAATTATGTCAAATATTACGATTAGTGAAGAGGTGCAATGATTTGTGTGAAATTTTGCTTTAATAAATGTAAGGAAGGAGTTACCGAAACAATATATATTTTGGTTAAAATCAAATTTATTGTATAATTGTAACAATTTTGTTTACAATAGAAGTTCCGAAACCATAAATTTGCCTTTTTGTCTTTTCTAATGACTAACCTCCTAGCTCTCAATGACTACATAGTCTTATGCCAATATCGAGGACGAAAACTTAAGTATAATTAATGATTAAACGAACTTACCTGTACGTGAAGTTCTATCATAATTATACGAGAGTTTTCGTCCGAAGATATTGGCAACCCTCCCAGCCTCCCGCAAATTTATGTACTTGTAGGTTCGTACTCTGAACGTAATGACGAGCGATGGCGACAGAACGGTCGCGTAGGATATCTACCCTCACAAAATGAATAAAAACAAAAATTAATACTCTCTCAATATAGTGCACGAGTGGCGAATCCTGGGCGTTACTACATAGTCTTATGCCAATATCTTCGGACGACAACTCTCGTATAATTATGATAGAACTTCACGTACAGGTAAGTTCGTTTAATCATTAATTGTATCCACAAGGAATCCATCCACCTATTTATTTTTGAAGATTATAATATTAACACAAACCTTCTTGCAGGAAAGTCAGCAGTGTTGCGACTATAACTCAAAGGTTTATCTGCACAAAAACTCGGACACTCTTCGTTAGCACAAGATTTTGCACAACCACCGTATACCATATGTGTTTTGAACCGGAACCGTGTTGTTCCGGTTATAAGTTGCCGACCATCGTGGCGATAACGGTAAGCTATATTTTATAGCGCACTGACAGCGCAAGTGTTAGGTAGCACTCGTATGACGTACGACCGGGTGTAGGTTCGGTTCCGGTGCCCGCCCCTATGTTTTATGTACGTAATCCACACTCGTTTACTTATTACATCTAAGTAATAGGGTGGACGTGTGATGCAGACATTAAAATTATTTTACATTATTATTTAAACTTTAAAAAATTATTATTCGTACTATTTGATTTTTTGCTTTATTAACATGACTAAATGCTTACCAAATGCGGAGGACATAGAATTCCCACCTATACCTACTCCAGCCGAATTCAATAAAGAATGTTTGTTAACAAATTACTGTCATTTCTTTGTGGAAATATCTAGTTTCACTCGGATTTTTACTGTTTTTGGAAGAAAGACACCACAGTTAACTGTTTTCTTGTGAATCTGTGTCAAGAAAAAAATCTGAGTGAAACTACTATTTGCACAAAGAAATGACAGTAACCTGTTAACAAACATTCTTTATTGAATTTATGACTATATCATGTCTATAATCAAAGACTGGAGTTTATGCACAGAATAGCTGATAGTACTGGTATAAGGTACCTAGTAATTTTTTTAACGTTTTAATTTATATATACTTTTTTTTTTTACGGGTAACGGGTAAGCGCTTGGCCTTCATCTCACCTGATGGTAAGTGACGATAAGGCCGAAGGTGGAAGCGCGCTTCACCCGGAATCCTCAACCACTGAGGAACTAACTATCTTATCTCAAACTGTCGGAACACAACAATGCTATAAACATCGTTGTTATGGCGACAGACTTAGATAAGATGGTGGTAGCTAGCCAGGCGGACGTAACAGCCCTACCACCAACCAAACCGAGCACATAAAGATGTACCCCCTGCTGGGAATCGAACCCGGGACCTCTAGGTCTGAAACCGGTGGCTTAGCCACTAGACCACGGAGGCGGTTAAACTAAACAAAAATAGAATGTCATTTAAAACAATTATTCCCATTTCTTTTCTACCTAATTGTTATTGTCTTTGCAATTTAAGTAAATAAGTAATTCGTAAGAAGATAAATTAAATATGTCTATTTATAGAGAAAATGGTAGTTTATAAGATTTAAATTTTAGTACAGAGCTACTCAAAAATACAGATAAAACTCATTTTGATATCTTATTTAGTACTTACTATAGTTTACATAATATGTAATTCATTAAGTTATCATGTTCTAACCAAATGTAATCATGAAATGGCCGATCATTTCATGATATGGCCAATAATGACACATGACATGACAATATGACGAATCACGCTCATTCATACATAGAGTAGATAGAGGTCCAGAGGAGTAGATGAGGTCACAGCTCAGACCAAATATTACATTTGGTCCGAGGGTCACAGCTTTCGATCCTGACACAGTAGATATTATTAGCCTTTCTTTATACGTTTATGTACACGTACTATACACAAAGGCTTATGTTTCAAGCTCATAAAAGGCGTGGTCAGTAGCTTCGTTAGGCTGAATAGCTAAGGCTCCCATATCTTTACGGTCTACTTGTTCTGAAGAGATGACGTCACAACTCACGATCACGATGTTGATCGGCTGGAGCTGAAATCTACTGAAACACATACATAATATATAGATTCAAGACTGTTTTCCCCAAAGGGTTAGTCAGAGACTAGGCAATGACGACCTCCTTGTTCGAGCGGTTTGTACACCAGTTTTCATGGTGTCGCCATCTCTGGGGTCCAGGATTTCATCCCGGTCGGGTCAATTTAGAAATTATAAATTATTTAAATAATCTCGGGCCTGGGTGTTTTCTATGTAAAATAAGTATTTTAAGTATGTTTATCCGTTGTCTAGTAAATTTAAAAAGTTTCATAACGAAGCTTCTCTTGGGCTAGATAATTGGTGTGAGTGTAGGGAAGTTTATTATTATTATTATTATTTCTAATGAGGACCGCGGAAGCAGACCACTGCCATAGTTGACGTTTCAAAAAATAATAATAACTACACATGTACTCTGCATGATAAGTGCAGTCTTTAGTCCGTTAGTCGCATTTTACGACACCCAAGGGAAGGTATTAGTATATTCTTTTATTGAGCCGTTATTTGCTTTATTATCTGTGGTGACACTATAATCCAGTTATATCATTTCATTGTTATATTATTACTCGGACCTGTAATATTTGGTCCGAGTATTGTTATGACTTTGATAGATAGATAGATAGATAATACTTTTATTGTAACAGTTTACATTAAACACAAAACATAAAAAAACAAGTACATTACACAGTTACAATTTGGCGGTCTTATCGCTATAAAGCGATTTCTTCCAGACAACCAGTCGGATGGAGAGAACTTAAACACTTTAAAATCGGAGGTGCAAACATGTCAAAGATTTCATAACTTTTTAATTACCTACTTAACACAAAAAAAAAATTAAGTTAAACAGACATACATAAGTACATACATAGTGTGTAATGTAATATATACATATACAATACTTATACATAATAGTCTCAGGTAGGGAGTAGCGAAATTTGCAGCCTTGCAGCGGGATAAGGTTAGAAGGAGAGGTAGAAGTTTTTCACGAGCTCTTTAAAAGTGTTCACAGACTGCGCACGCCTGATCGCAACTGGAAGCGAGTTCCAGAGACGAACGGCCTGAACAGTATATGAACAGTCATAAAAGGTGGTGCCGTGCAGAGGGGTTTTAAGGCTCAGGTTTTCCAATGATCGCAATGAGCGCGAATTGGATGCGTGGAGGAAGTTAAAACGTTCTTTAAGGTAGCAAGGATAGGTGGGATTAAACAGTATGTTGTAAAGAAGGGTGAGGAAGTGAGTATTCCGGCGAAGACGAATAGGAAGCCACTTGAGTTTAGCGCGGTATTCAGAAACATGATCATACTTGCGCAAGCCAAATATGAATCGTAATCAAAGATTTTGAAGGCGCTCAAGTTTGTTTAGCTGGTCCTCCGTGAGATCAAGATAGCAGGCGTCAGCATAGTCTAGAACGGGAAGCAGCAGAGATTGTGCTAGCGCAATTTTAGTGACAGTGGCTTTGGTATGTTGGTAAAATATCGGAAGACAAAGAGGAAAATCACTTGCATGCGTTTCCACTTGATTGTTTCCGTTGACGTTTACCTTGCTTATTCAATGTTATTTTTTTTTCGACCTGGTAGTAAGACCATGGACAAAATGATTTTTGGCTAGTGCGCGGTCCCATTATAGTTTGTAGTTCTACTAGTTGGAGACAGTGGAACCACGAGCCACTAAACCTTAATAAATAATAATTATCAGGGTCTTGTTATTTTTATACTTTAATTGAAAGTGGAGTCATGAACCTGGGAGTAGGACGTTATTGGTTAGACCATGAGTCAAAAATCACCTTACGACATTAAAGTATTAAAATTTTAATCAAATTCTATTTCCCACAATCGATTTTTAAACGATAAGCATGACCGTCAACAATATCGACACATTTTGGACACAAAAAAAATCGTCAGTCAATACACCGTAAGCTGACACCGCCGGAGGGCTAGCTTGTAGCAAAAAGCGGCCGCTCCCAGCGCCAAATCCGAGTTTAAAGCGAACCACAAATATTTGACGTGCGATTAAGTAACGCCTGATTGATGGATGAGTTTATTTTCGGACAGAGTAGTGTGCATGTGGTGCTTCTGATATTATTATAATTATATTAAGTATGATTTTAAATCTCATAAAAAGAATACTCTTAAGGATGTCGTAAAAGGTGACTAACAGAATAAATACTGTTCATACATCCAACAGCAAAAAGTGGCGATGGGCTCACCACCTGTCACGCTCAGCACATGTGTAGTTGTTATTTGGTGAAACGTAGGTGGGCGTGGATTCCCTAAATCGCAATTCGTCTGATTATCTAAATTTCCAGTTTCTCACTTCGTACACATTGCAAATCGCATTAGTCGCAAAATGTCTAAATTTTAAAATAGGTATGGATCGGGTTGGGTCGGGCGTGGATTACCAATAACCTAATT
This sequence comes from Scoparia ambigualis, assembly GCA_963921215.1. NCBI lineage: Eukaryota > Metazoa > Arthropoda > Insecta > Lepidoptera > Crambidae > Scoparia > Scoparia ambigualis. The sequence continues at coordinate 15,646,711 of OY992524.1, forward strand.
TTCTGAATTATATTTGACTAGCGGCCGCTCGCGGTTTCACCCGCGTATTTCCCGTTCCCGTAGGAATATCGGGATAAAAAGTACTCTATGTGTAAATCCAGATTATAGACTATCTGTATGCCGAATTTTATCAAAATCCATTCAGTAGTTTTTACGTGAAAGAGTAACAAACATCCATCCATACTTACAAACTTTCGCTTTTATAATATTAGTAGGATTCATATTTGGACTTCATGCGGTCCTTAATGCCTAGTCTGTGACTAACCCTTAGGGGATAATAGTCGTGAATGTATATATGTATCATTATATATTATAAAGTAAGTATACTTATACTTAAAGTCTCTATTTTCATGTGTCTGTGGCTCAGATTTCTTTTTATATACCAGGTTATGGATTTTAATACGGTTTTTACTAACAGAAAGAGCGATGATAGTTTTTGATTATATATAATTTGTAGATATTTTGTACAAAATGGCTGATGAAGGCGCGGGCGGGCCGCTACTTATTTGTTATTATTAAGAATCTTTTAATGTTTCATTTCCATTCTCAGTTTAACAACAAAAATATACTTGCCCCACAATAGGTTTGCCAGACTTATTAGAGGTACGGAAAAAAAATATGGGAAGCCGTTCTGTTTTCCATCTGCTCTGTAGACCCCAGCAGCTGGGCCGCCGCCGCCGCCCATTTTGTCGTAGTTTTAAAACAATAAAACACATTAATGACACCACAAACATAACGGTGTTGCTCTGTGGGAATCCACTCGGTTTGGAGTGTGCGTTATAGTCTCTTTGTTCATCGTTTATGTTGGTAATATGATACATAGATACACTCACGAACATTTTCCTCTGAGGGTTAGTCCGAGACTAGGCAATGGGAACCGCTAATCAGTCCTCTGCCATAGTCCTCGTTTCACCAACTAGCGACTGCACATGTGCTCAGCGTGACAGGTGGTGAGCAAATCGCCGATCTGTTGAATCCTTTCGAAGCACAGTACCAGAAACGCAAGTTACCGTGAACGCTTATAACCACGTTTTCAACAGCGTTGTACTAGAAATGCAGACGACCAGATTTTTTTATTGGCAAATGACCATTACTCATACGTGCAAGTTTTCATCAACATAGTAAGTACCAGATATGCAGATGGCCCGATTTTTTCGCAAAAGAGGACTTAGTCCGTTTTTGTAAGTTGTCGTGTATATGCTGTCTTTAGTCCGTTAGTCGCCTTTTAGAACACCCAATTGAAGAGATGAGTGGGTATTTATTTCAAATGAGCAGCTACACACAACTCACGTGTAAAATTGTAGAGTTATTTATTGGTTTATTTTGCATACATATTGTACTTACATCATAGGAGAGAATAGACAGAGACAACACCTTACAATTTTCTACGAACGCAAAACTGACACACTTCTGTTGTTCAATTACATAGTATCATGTAATTTTAACTTATATAATTATGTATTAGAAGAGCATCAAGCAGCTGTCGCCACTATTAATAATCGTACAAACCGTGCAAAAATAAAGATAGAGTTTCAGATTAGCAAACAGGCACTTCCTACTATCGTGGGCGTGGGGTCAGACTGTAAACAATCTCACAGACGCGCGGACGGACAAAGGTGTTCAAATATTAGTGGATGCGGTAAATCAAAGGCGTGCTAATCGAATGTGCGCCTCGTATTCGGTTACAGTTCGAGTGATGGCGGCTTTGAGTGGAGACGGCGTTTCATCCATACAATCAAGAAATTTGCCGGTCGACGTCTTTTCAGCGATATTCGCTTGTGCTTTATTCCGACCGTGACCTAAGCGTAATAGGTGGTGAGCACATCGCCGCTCTATGCTGTTAAATGTATGTGCAGCTTAGATTAAAACAAAAATGTTTTAATCTAAGATGTGCGGTCTGTATTCCAACAGTCGCCTTTTTCGACACCCAAGGAAAGAGAGGGGTTGGTGGAGTAGTTCTTTTAGTGACCCGTTACACAAACGGCTGTTATTGTTTTATAGTTTATTATTTATGTACATGAAAAACGATGAAAATATTAACATTTTTTCATATCAAAGTGAAAGTGAAATTATTTATTCAATATAAACCTTTACAGGCACTTTTTGACGTCAATAGTAATCAAAAAAACAGTGAACTAACTTGTAGTTAAGTCTTAACAACTAATCTAACTAACTAATGTACTCTACCTACCAGGAGGCCTTTTTTTTCTTCCTCTAAGTAACAAAAGTTAGTTACAGTGTAATAGATTTACGTTATTTATGTACAATTTGTACGCATCAATAAAATTGTATTTCAATGAATGGTGTAATTAGTAAGATCTCATTTAAATATATAATAATTTATATTAAATCTATTAGGATTAATTTATTCGTATTTTAAACAAGTAAGCAATCCTATTTACATAACAAATGATAAAGCAATAACATATTTTCAAATGGAGTGTTCACTAAAACCTCGTTGAAATACTTATCTAAAAGTGTCTATTAAATCTATGAAATATTTATATTTAATCGTATTTTAAACAAGTAAGCAATCCATACTTTCGTAGCATCGTGTGTCGGCGAGATGAAAGCGGTCGGTGGCGCTTGAGGTGCCGTAATAAGCGCCACACTGATAGAGCGAATTATAACCTGACGACGTCTAACTTATCACTATATGAATATATGATTTTTTTATCAGGCATAAGACCTGGTTGATGGTAAGTCGCTAACCTAATCTACGGACTTTTGATGACCAGAAGTATCACTCACGCGTTGCCGACTCTTAAAAAACCGTTCCGATTTTTACTTGTAGCTATGTGCTTGGTAACAACTTAATTGTTTGTTTCGAGTACATAATAGCAAATGTTTTAGTTTCAAGTTTCACAATAGTTATAAATAAAATAAACCAAAAATCTTAGACCACACAACAAATAAATGATAACATTACATAAATCAGTTGCCCTAAATGAGAAAGCTTACAACTTTTCACAATCCAGTCAACTTTTGATGCGAAAGAGGATGATTGTCTAATTTTTTTGTATGTTATTCATATAATTTTCAATATTAATTCTTTCTGAATCTCCAATACAAAATTATGATGTTTTGTTATTAGGGAGAAAAATATTACATTTAAAAGAGTTCATAAAGAATTTGGAGATATTCGTCAAATGTTATATTGGTAATTAAAAGACTTTTTCCTACCATTCGTTAAATTAAGAGATGTAAAATTGTTGTAACGCAACAGGGCTGACTGTAGTACGAGTAATAATAATAATAATAAAATTGTATTTTGAATAAAAATCTATATATGTATTAGTAACATTGAAACTTAAGCTAAAAGTATAGTGCCATAGTCACTTAATATTTCTTCTTTTCAGGCAATAAAGGTGGCGTGCTATATTCGAAGTTGCCACCTTACACCGCCTCTTCCTTCCCTAGGAGTTTCTCGGGCAAAAAAGGTTATATTTACACAAGTTTAAGCGGTGGCGCCAACAGGACTAAACCGGATTAGTGGGATCCGCGTACTTAGTAGGAGGCTGAGGCTCTTTTTTTTAAAGCCACTTTTTCGATGAGACCTAATGCTTTGACGAGATAAATCGTCACGCACCACTCGTTAAGTGCTTAAGTGTGGTAACAACATTCATTCATGTTGTTTTTTTGTTATGTTGTTTCAGGATGTCGCTAAGTGTTAGTAGGTACTCTATGAAATAAGTATCTATAGTAATACTTAATTATTTATTTATATGGGGCAAAACAAGACATAAAAATAGAAATTATTTGTTGTCCAAACTAAAGGTAGACACATCAGTGTCGGTCGTCTTCTTTAAGAGTACCGTGTCGCGTAGCAGTGAAAGAATACTGCCACCCCCTCTCTTCCCTTGGGTGTCGTAAAAGACTACTAACTGAATAAAGACCACCTGTGTAAGTGACCACCAGTCACGCTGAGAAATTGTGCTGTCGCTATTTGGTGATGACTATGGTAGAGGACTGCTTTTTCGTTCCTCATAGCCTAATGTCAGACTAACCCTTAGGGGATAATAGTTCCCGTGGGAATATCGTGATAAAATGTATCCTTTGTGTTAATCCAGGTTAAAAACTATCTGTATGCCGAATTTCATCCAAATCTATTCAGTAGTTTTTACGTGAAAGAGTAACAAACATCCATCCATACTTACAAACTTTCGCGTTTATAATATTAGTAGGATGTACATAAATAGTAATATTGTAACCCGATTGACTGTTTAGCTACATGATTATTATGAGCCTCATGTGTGACCTATGGATGAGCCACATCAGGGCAAACGTAAACCATAAACGATCGAACGGTACGAACCATAGACGTCCCACGCTGCACAGCCTTCCTTCATAGACAGCGGCACATGGGGAAATTGGGCAATAACTAGTGTTGGCCAGGACTCCAGTTATTTAAGTCCTATTTTAGGGACTGGGCTAATCTGAAAACGAAAACGACTCTCTGAAGACGTCTGAACAAAAAGAGTTGTTGAAAGAGTAAATGTTTGGATGCACATTTCGTTTAGTAGGAGGGGTTACCTATCATAAATTAGAATTTTCCCTGTACGAATTTTATTTGGCCGAAAACGTTTTGTATTTTGTTGGTTTCCATAATTTTCTTTTTCCGAAAACTTGCTTGCTGGCCGGACGAGCCGGCCAGCAAGCCGAAGCTGCGGTGATGAGCGTAAGCCATCTGCGACGATAAGCTCGCTTGGGACCGCCGGAGCCTCGCAGCGCCGGAGCCGTGACAGAAACCATGCCTGCTGTATGCTTGCTGCACGCTTGCTGCATGCTTGGTTGCTTGCTGCTTGCTTGTTTGCATGCTGCATGCTTGTTTGCATGCTGCATGCTTGCTTGCAAGCTCCAAGCTTGCTTGCTTACATAGTGCATGCTTGTTTGCATGCTGCTTGCTTGCTTGCTTGCGTGGTGCATGCTTGCTTCCATGCCGCATGCTTGTTTGCATGCTTAAACGTTACTACGATTACAAGTTGTTCGATGATATTATGGATTTCAATTATTTGAAATGTTGTATTTTAATAATATTGGAAACGTGTTTCTGGAAAATGAATCGTCTAGCATTAATAGCTTCGGCCAAACGTTGAGTGGGATTTCAAAACATAGAGATTTTGAAAAAATAACAATCGATAATCGGCATTTCAAAATTTTGTAAATTGTGTTTTCGGTAAAAAGAAAATTATGGAAAACAAAAAATTACAAAACGTTTTCGGCCAAATAAAATTCGTACAGACAAATTTCGAATTTATGATAGGTAACCAGCATGCAGCGTGCATGCAAAAATGCTGCTGCATTCTTGCATGCAAGCATGTAAGCAAGCAAAAATGAAGCATGCAAGCAAGCTGCAGCATGCAAGCAAGAATGCAGCGTGCAAGCAAGCATGCAGCGTTTGCATGCTCGCCCAGACTTTTTAACCAATACATCAATGAGTTGATTGTTGGACTTAGTAGTGACCATGTTGGATGCCACATTGATGGTGTGTGTATGAATAATTTGAGCTTTGCTGATGATATGGTGCAAGCCAGGAGCACCTGGCTCCATCGATCAATGGAATGAGGCAAATGTTGCAGAGATGTGAGTCATATGCCTCTGTGCATGGAGTCGTGTACAACTCTAAAAAGAGTGAATTTGTGGTGTTTAAGGCCAAAAACCAAGTAACATGTAACCTATCTCTAATAACTTTATGTGGTAACACACTGAATAGAGCGCAACAGTTCAGGTACCTGGGGCATATTGTGACGGATGATTTGAAAGATGACATGGACTTGGAGAGGGAACGTAGGGCGTTGGCGGTAAGAGGTAATATGTTGGCCCACATGTTTGCTCGCTGCTCGTATGACAAGCATACTGTCAATCTTTTTATACCGGCGGCCTGTGGACTAACTATACACACTCAAATCGTACAACGCGTTACGTGTGCAATACAATAACATCTTCAGGGTGCTGTTGGGGCTGCCACGTTATTGTAGCGCATCCGGTAAGTTTGCAGAGTCGCACACGGATGACTTCTATGCAATTATGCGTAAGAAAACTGCGTCACTGCTATCTAGATTGCGAGGTAGTACTAAACGGCATCTGGAGGGTGTTATCTGAAACTTGCAACTCGCATTTTCTCCGGCATTGGGGAACATTGCTTTTGTAATAGTTTTATTAGCTGTAACTAGTTGTAGCTACTAACATAGGTTTTAAGATACAATTGTTACTAACAAATATGGATCACTTGTTTATTAAGCTTGTAATCTGAAATAAATTCATTCATTCATTCATTCAAAAATACCATCTGGTGGGGCACGTGCTGCCGTGACCCCCCAGTGATTTAAGGGGGGAAGGGGGCTCAAATCCGCCCTTGCCCGAAAGGTTAGTCAGAGATTAGGCAATGAGGACAGCAAAAGCAGTCTCTACCATAGTCCACTCTTCACCAAATAGCGACTGCACATAATTAATGCTCAGCGTGACAGTTGGTGAACCCATCGCCGCTCTATGTGCACTCTTTAGCCCGTTAGCCGCTTTTTACGACACCCAAGGGAAGAGAGGGGGTGGTAGTATTCTTTTACCGCTACACGACACGATTAACTATTGAACTATTGGAAGTTAATGAGCCGAAAGTGATTAGCAGTTCAACAGTGGCACAACGAGCTGATTCGCACAGCGCACACATGGATTGCTCAATCCACCGTGTTTGATTGTGCCGGGGTAGGTGGCGGAACGGGGGCAGGGAGGGGGAGAGGAATCCATTACCACTGTAATACCTACCTGCGATACACTGGCTGGCCTAGGGATGGGACGAAGTATCGATATCTAGAGAACACCATGATTCCATTGACATTTTTGACTGTAAGTTGCCGAAATTCAAAAAAGATGTCAAGATGATCACATTTGTAGAACATAGTTGATAGCTAGTAAGTATTTATGTAGCTAAATTTTATCTAATTTTATTTTATTTTGTTTTGTACTGGTTGAAACTTAACTTTTAATAATGATATAGGTATGTACTGCTTTTAATTTGATCATGTTGTGTACACCATGTTTAGGGATGTAGTCTGGATCGCAACTGTAACTTAATTTAATTATGTATGTAATTGACTGTATTCTGTTTTGTGTAAAATAAATAAATATCAATAAAAATCAAAAAGGATTTTTTCACACTTTTTGTAAGGAGCTTTGTGTGATCTCATTAATACTACCAACTCATCTCTTCCCTTGGGTGTCGTAAAAGGCGACTAACAGACCAACTAACTAACTAGTTTCTTGTTACGCTGAGCACAGTGTTGTTGTTGTTTGGTAAAACTTAGACTGTAGCAGTGGACTGCTTTTGAGGGCTTCGTTGATTGGTCTCTGATTAACCAGTTCTCTGATCTGTACACCTGACGTGTAAAATTATGAATTATTAACCATTTTATTATAATAGTCGTGAGTAGGTATGTATGTTTGTTTAAATTTTTATGTTTGTTTAGGCCGTAAACAAACTTTGTGTCGCACAGAGGGGTATGGAGAGAAGAATGGTATGTGTATCTCTATAAGACAACAAGACAAACAAATGGGTATGTAAAAAGAGCAAAGTGCAGGACGTTGGCGTTAAAGTGGCTAGGCTGAAGTGGAAATGGGCTGGCCACATTGCACGAAAACTGGATTCCTGGTGCAAGAGAGTTCTAGAATGGCGACCATGGGATCAAAAGCGCCCGAGAAGAAGACGACAAATGAGGTGGAAGTATGATATCAAGAAGGTGGCCGGTATCAACTGGATCCTTACTGCCCAGGATAGAAATAAGTGGAGAAGTTTGAAGGAGGCTTACACCAGATCTCTGGTAGACAAAAGCTGAAAAGAAGAAGAAGAAGATGTATTTAAATAATGATAATGAACCAACATATAATATTAATTGAATAAATTACCTACCAGGAAACAGGTTTCCATGTGGGAAAGGATGTTGCTTGGTACCCTGGCTGGCTTATGGAGGAACAAAGTATATGTAGTCTTTTCTTTACTGAGGCTAGTTTAAATTCTTTGCGCGCTAAGTACTGCAGGGGGGCCGGTCTACCGTCACCTGTTCGAGCATTACTTCAATCTTAGTTAACTTAGGTATGTACCTACCTTACTTGTAGTAATAATAATAATAATAAATGATATCTTTATTAACATAAAAATATATATAACATTCATTTTGACAAACGAGAAACATAACAAGTTTACAAGAAAAATAGTATATAATTATGCCAAAGTTAAATAATTAGCGGTGGTTTCCACACTAGGACCAGCCTGACTTGTAACAAACCACACAGGTGCGACTAGTATAATTGTATAGCAAACCCAAAATCCAGTCTTAAGATTAAAGTAATACCGCTTTAAGAGTTGATGGTAAGGCCCCAGCTTTGCATTCAGCAAGCGAGGAGATTAATTAACTCACTAATTTACTTGATTTCAATGATTTTTTTTTCGATATCAGGTAAGCTCTTGGCCTTCATCTCACCTGATGGTAAGTGACGATAAGGCCGAAGGTGGAAACGTGCATCACCCGGAATCCTCAACTACTGAGGAACTGGCTATCTCATCTCAAACTGTCGTAACACAACAATGCTATAAACATCGTTGTTATGGCGACAGACTTAGATAAGATGGTGGTAGCTAGCCAGGCGGACTTAACAGCCCTACCACCAACCAACCGAGCACACAAAGATGTACCCCCCGCTGGGAATCGAACCCGGGACCTCTGGGTCTGAAACCGGTGGCTTCACTAGACCACAGAGGCGGTTTGGACAACCAACAAGATGATGATTATGATAATGATGATGATGATGGAGGCCTTTATCTATCAATGGTTCATCACTGTACATAGACATACTTAACTTAGTTTATTTATTACTTGGACCACATGGACAACCGCGCACGGGGATGTTGGACCATATTAGGCGGTTTAGCGGGACATATTGTTTTTATTTTTGTTATTATATATGTACGTAATAATTAAATAAATAAATAATAACCCACCACGCTGTCCTAATGCGGGTTGGTGAGTTGTTCTAAGCGAGGAGTTTAATTATTTACTTTTTTATATACATTTAAGTATAAAGAAACAGAGTAGGTAAACCATCCCCCCATCACTAGTAAAACATATTAGAGTGCACGCCGTCACATTTTCTAATCTATATTCAAATTGGCGCGGCCCGCCGAGCCGCCATTGTGAAAATGGGTATATTTTTCCAATTTCGCCCGGAAAACTCGCGCCGCTGCCACTTTTGCATAGAAGCAACTTTATTGCTACCCCTGCGACATTGGGTTTTCAACTCTATGACATTTGAAATAGGGGTGTCATGCCTCAGATTGGGATGCAAAGTTTTCCTTGTCAAATCGAATGACGTAAAAGCGAATGTAAGGAATAAAAAAGTTGTTGGTATATAGGTTCTATTGTGCCCCTTACGAGGTGATGTGACTTTTTATTTGGCTATTAGCTACCTTGCGAGTGTCTGTTCACTCAATTTCATAGAAGAGACAATGTTGTATTGTGAGGATGAACTCGTATATCAAAGATGTACGAGGATGTATGCATAATGTCATCATATCTTTTGATGTTCGCAGGTTTATATTATGTAAACAGTTCGTAGGAAGTTGTGATAAATTCAAGGCTATCGTGTCGATTGCAATCGTGATAGTTAAGCAACTTTTGTAATGCTGAATCCGCGGTTGGGTGACCAAATTGAAAATATCTCAAACTGTGCTTCAATATGCACGTTACGCCGTTTATCACTTGGTTTTATTGTAAGGTGGCAGTCGTAACACCCATAAAACCAAAACCAGTCCAGAATGGTGATTTAAAGTCTTTCTTTCCATGTGCTCTTCCAGGCATGAGCAATAGGTTTTCATGAAGGAAAGTCTGAGCAAAGCAGTGGAACGTTTTTAGGCTGATAATGATGCCGATTTCAAACTACACTGTGGAGGGAATTGTGTGACCACGAAAAGTGTTCTTATAGAGATTAGGTAGGTACTGTGATTCTGTAGCCTTCATTCTTCTAGAAAATATGATTGAAATTTTGTTTTGCAACACATTTTAAAATAAATATTAAGAGGCCTATTACATTTCGAATGTGATTTTTGCGTTAAATGCCCATTTTCGCATTTTGTAGTAATTTTGCAGTTGTATTTATCGTTTTTATCGAATTATGATAATAAATTTGTGCATAATATTACAAATCTCCATTCCGTGAGCATAAGTTGTATTCGGACGGCCGGCGCATCGCATGTTGTAGTAATTTTGCAGTTGTATTTATCGTTTTTATCGAAATAGGATAATAAATTCATTATAAAATCTTTATTCCTCATGAAGTAAGAATTACTCTGGTATAAATTTTGCTCAATAATATTATCGTAGATAGAAGATATTTACAGTTAACTTATACTTACAACAACATATAGCGATTTTCGAATTTTTTGGTTTAGAATAAGATTTTTTTCCTATGTAAAATCAATGATATCTAAAAATTCCGAGGTCGCTACGCACTATTCGACTATATAAGAGATAACATTAAATTTTTCTATTTCACTTGTTTAGAACAGTAGTTCAATCGATGAGCTCAAAAAAGTGCCTTCGCGCACTTTATGAAAATCTTTCTCTGCAATTTTGGGTTTAATTAAAAAGTTAACAAAATTTACAAAAAGCGAGGCCGCTACGCACTATTTATTCCAATAGCTATTCTAAACTATTCAATAAGTCATAATTGTTTATGTATTTTTGTTACTGAGATCCATAACGCCTAAATTGGCCATTTTACGTAAAAATCACAAGAGAGCGGAAATTTTCAATGCCGGTGTAATTAGACAAAAAATATGTTATTACAAAAATTTTCGATTTTCTTACTAGTACTATTAGTTATTCTGTGCTGCTGCGGGCGCATCGACCCAACGCAGACCTTGGCCTCCGACACAAGATGACGTCACGCTTTGTAGTTCGGAACAGTTCTTGCCGGCAATCAGCACTGACACCGAGGCACTACAAACAGGTCTTGGACCACAAGGACCTGTTTGTAGTGCAGGTAAATGTAGATAAGTACATACTTATAGATTTTTGGGAAATATTGAGATAAATGAATAAAGCTATTGGAACATATAAACCTTTACGTTTACAAACCCCTTCCAGCACACACATTTTATTTAGTAAACATAACCATTTACATAGGCGCATTCATAAATCGCCCCGCACCGGCGCGGACGCACCGGCATATAAATATGGAATAAATACAATGTTAATTCGCTCCTCGTTTTGTAGTACTATCTCGCTTGTCTTTATTTTCAATATGGCGGCGTTCGTTACAAATCCGTGGCGCCGGACCGACAGAGCGAGTTGTTTGGACAGCGGCTCGTTATTGGCTGGAGGTAGGGGCGCTGGAAGTGGCCTTAACTTTATTGTAATAATAAATTATGACATTTACACAATGCTATTCGATTAAGGGCCCGATTGTCACCCTTAGAGTAGTATTACTTTTATCTTACTATACCAAAACCGTCTGGGAATTTGTAAAAAAAGATTAAAGGAATTGCTATAATAAGAGTTGATGGTGATTGAGTAAACGATATTGGTGTTATTTGAAATATGCAACGTTATCTATCCAGATCATGTTTTGAAGGTATTATGATCATCCCCTCTCCTTATTCACTAAGTTTTATTTGTACTGGCACCTCGAGACCAACCGTTAGGTTATGCAAGAAGTGCCAGACGTCCCTGCGCCAGCAAATTACTCGCGCAGGAGACCATATGCGTTAGGTCTTGACGCCAAATCAGTGCCCGCCGAAGCGCGCTCTTCATTCTCATAAGACTAGTGTCTCGGGAGAGTTTCCCCGTGAACACGTGTAGTTCACTGCCTATTGCCCAGATAGGTAACCGGGGATGTTAAGCTCGCTCACTTCTCGTTGCACGAAGGGCACAATTCGCAGTTGCCACTGCTCGGGTCGTCGACTCTAAGTTAACTCCCAACTGTCCACCTTGGTCGCGGAGTAGTAAGCACACTCACTTTTCGGAACCCATCCGGGCGCCTAGCCAGTTCCCACGTCCTACGCGGCTGGCTGGATCGGAGGCTACGGCATCTAGGGGGCCGCCTCTACTGTTCTCCAGACTAGTACCGTGTAACGGTACAGAATGAATGGTATCCGTCCGTTAGTAAGGAATGTGTGGGAGTAGCATTAAAATAAATATTAATGCGTAGCACCATTAATATAATAAGCATGAAAAAAGGGAATAATAAACTAGTTCAGAATAATGGTCAATGGTCTAGCGCTTTATCTTTAGTTTGAATTTCGCGGGGACTGCTCTGCGCGTCCCTTGCGACATAGGCGGCGTCTAGCGGAAGTTATTTACGTAAGCTTCGCATAAGGTTGCTAGTTTGACTTCTTTATTTTGAATTTCGCGGGGACTGCTCTGCGCGTCCCTTGCGACATAGGCGGCGTCTAGCGGAAGTCATTTATTTGGGCTTCGCGTAAGGTTGCTAGGTTGACTAGGACTTTATTTTTATTTTGAATTTCGCGGGGCTTTGGGGGTCGGCAAAGTGGTTCACCTACGGGCGGACGCCACCTATGGTCGGAATACGGAACTTTTTATAATTTCACAAAATACAGGATTATTGGCTTAAGTGGATGATTATTGAGAGGGAATTGTTAATAGAAGGCTACATTTAGATATTCAAAGATGTAATATTGGCTATCTGACGAGATTTGGTTAGATTATGGAAAAAATTTAGAATTGCGCGGCGAAAGCGGCAATGAGCGAGCGAGAGGTTGAGAAAAAGACAGAAAGAGAGGTCGGATGATAGCTCCACGTGGCGCGACGCGAAGGCGGGGGGGCATCGGGGAAGCGGCTAGCGATTGGTTGAAGGAAGAAAAGCGCTCTCACGCGGAAAAATGGGAAGGCGCGTGGCGGGAAAGTTAAGATGCTTGGGAAAATTAGCGGACATTCAATTTTGGGACATCGGCGGTGCGGTCCAACTTAAGAGTGCGGTACGACTCATACGGGAAAAATAGCGTCCGAGCTTTGATAGTGCGCTAAGTGATATTCGAGCTGCGATATTAATTAAGATTTGTGAAATTGAAAGTTATTAATAAAGTAAACTATTGCGATCGCAACTCGAATCCGTTAACGGAATGAAGTATTCTGGGGTACATCGGCGGAAACGAATCACGGTGGCAACAAAAACCTATGTACCTTTCAACAGACTTCGGTCTGGATGATCTTTGATTGTATTTAATAAGATCGGCGTTTTACACTATTACGCTAAACAATACACTATCTTCGACGGAGTAATGGGGGAGAGACAGTTGTCTCCCTAGTGAAAGTTGAAGATAGGTCAGACACCATTTAGCTGGAGGTAGACACGTATGACCCAGTCCAATCTCGAGTCTACCTCCGTACATACAGTGTAGTGATAGGAAAATAACACACTGAGTATACTGGCTCGACTGATAGAACATTTAGGAGTTAGTTGCTTTCAGGGGCAATGCGACTCTCACCACACACCACGAATTTAAATTAAATGAGGCTTGGCCTAGTTTGCAAGGTACACAAAAGGGACTGTTAGTTCGACAAAATATAGGCATTTTCAAGTGAGGAAAGTTGTAGGAATCTATAGGTAGGCGGATATATATATGGTTAGTTATTAATTCAGACTAATAAGGTAGGGATAATTAAGTTACGGCGCTAAATAAAATTATGATGAAGTGATGTGGGTCCTAGCTAGGCAAGTAATCTGTTACCGCAGGCCGGTAAAATTCTAATTGTTTTCCTAAAGTTGTTACCAATTAATTATTCATTTTAAATAATTAACAGAAGTGTGATAATATTGTACGATCATTACTTTGGAGTACCTAAAAGTCTAGACTGGTTTCCTATTACAAGAAAAATACTAAAAAGTTATAGCAAATAAGCTTAGCCGTACTGTGATGTTTGATTTCTAATGCTGAAATGACCAAACAGGCATTTTTTAGCTTTCCCTGGGATGCAATACGATCTCACATCGCTACACTCTTCAAGGTGTTAAAGTTTTACATCCGATACCTTAGCAAAAATAAGCTGATACAAACTGAACAACTAAAACCAGTTTAGAACCTAGGATAAGTCGTTGAAAGAAGACATTGCAAGCTATGAGCTTCTAATAATCTGAAACATAGAAATAATTGATTGATAACAACCAGCTAATTAGCCTGACAATATGGTCTACTAATACCATTTGAATAGACCTCTTAAGATATGTAAGTACTTACTTTTAATAATATGAAACATAGAAATATTTGATGGGAACAATCTAATCAATCAGACTAATACCTAGTACAGTCAAATTTATACTTATTAAAGTGAGTAAAAGATAGCTTCTGAATGTAATTGATTTAATGATTAACAGGGATAATTAACTACCTAATTTACTGCCTACTAGGAGTATACTAACTAATGATAGTATTCTATTTAAGTTCACTTCCTGAAAGTCAAGGATATTGAATGAATTAAACATCCTTAATAATCTTAAGATGTGATAATCTGCCAATGCTGCCAATCCAATGTAGTTATATTGGAACTTTATAAGACCTGTATAATAAATACTAGGAGTAAATAAAAGTAATTTTACCTGTATTAATAGCATTCTACTTTAGCCACCGCCTGAAGTGGCGTTTGATTAAATTATCCACTCTTTATAGAACTGAATATAAGTTATTGCATTGAATAATTAAGTTCTTAATGTGAAAAGGATATTTGGATGATAGCAAGCCTTGAGATAAACTCTATTGATTTATGTGGAATAATAAGAATTTAAATTGCTAACACATAGTTCATAATGTAAAATTGAAATTAGATTTTGAGAGGAGATGTAAATTCTCAGTTTGAAAGAATTAAAGCTACAAGCTAATAATTAATGTTAAAGCCAAAGTGGACGGGGCCATAATTAAACAATGAGATGTAATGGCACGCTATGGAGCGGCGGTTGGAGCTCATAAACTTCCACAAGACTCTTATATTTCCACAAGACTTTTAAACTTCCACAAGACTCTTAAACTTCCACAAGACTCTTATATTTCCACAAGACTTTTAAACTTCCACAAGACTTTTATATTTCTACAAGACTTTTATATTTCCTCAAGACTCTTAAATTACCAGAATCCTCTAATATGGCATATAAATTGCACCAGGCTTCTTATGTATCATGCTACTGATAATAAATAATAATACCTACAAGCTAAGCTATCATCTGATTACCTTTGAGTGGTTACAAATCTTCCCCGCAGCTGCAGTGAAGGATTTAGGTCACAGTTCAGACGGAGTCATTGCTAGGCTACACATATTTATGTTAGGATTTATAGACTGGTAGGTAATTAGGTCAGGAGAAAATAATTTAACACAGGGATAAGCCAATTACTAAACTTTCACGAAAGAACTTGAGTTACTTAAATGCGGTTAACAACGGAGGGTTCACTAGACGATCTGGCCAAAAATAGTAGTTATTATAATATTACATTGCTTGACTGAAATTCACTGCAAATAAAATTAAGCTATGCTAAGGTTCCATCTTCATACAAACGTTACACACTCTACAAAACTCCAGACACAACCATTAGATTGTAGATAAATTAGGTTAATTAGTTTTAAGAATTAGATAATAATTTAAGTTAAGGTAAAGCGGCGAGGATGTGTGTATGTATTATAAGCTAGCTAGGCATATAGGTGTGAAAGGCATTAGATTTAGGTTTAGATTTAGGTGTAGCAAATTAATATAAAGGGGGGGGAGGTTACAATTTGGTAAGCCATGACCAGGATCAGAAAGTTAAGTTATAAATTATCATTAATATAGTTGTATTGGATTTCAGTCAAGCGGTAATACTTTAATTTAGAAGTGGGATTTTTCCCACAAATTGTTGTCGTGTTGCGATGCGTGAGTTTAGAATTGGCTTAATAGGGAATAATTCAATGAAGATTAATTAATTCAGAGATATTGAAGAATTATAATTTGACACTTTTCACAATAAACGTTGTTATCTTCTAAAGTTGATTCATACACTTTGTATTACGGGCTCTTGATAGTGGGTGAATTATAATTTGACACTTTTCACAATAAACGTTGTTATCTTCTAAAGTTGATTCATACACTTTGTATTACGGGCTCTTGATAATGGGTGAATTATAATTTGACACTTTTCACAATAAACGTTGTTATCTTCTAAAGTTGATTCATACACTTTGTATTACGGGCTCTTGATAGTGGGTGAATTATAATTTGACACTTTTCACAGTAAACGTTGTTATCTTCTAAAGTTGATTCATACACTTTGTATTACGGGTTCGACCTATATTGTAGACAGTCGCAATGAGAGCTGGAGCTAAATTTTGTTGTACGAAATCTGTAACAAAAAGATTCTCAGGTTAGGTTAAAGGTCAAAGGAGATAAAACTATAAAACAATAATGTAATGAGTATTATTTGAAATACAATACCTTTCAGTTATTATCTTTTCCTTCTTTATTTAATGGTGGATTTCGCCAGCATCAGGTACCGTGCGGCTGTTAGACGTTGTTGTTTTCCCAAAGTATCATAAGTGCACGAAGTACATAGATATAGTTATTATCCGGGGGTCTGGAGTATTAAATTTTAAAATTGTTGAGTTATCTGTGAATACTGAAACCTTTAGTAATTGTTTCCTTGAATACTGAAACCAGGTATCCAATTTTTGTTGTTGACGTTAGGAGCTATGGTAACTGTAGTTTTGTTTCTACTCCTGGTGATAGATTTCATATAGGCATAGGCAACTGGTTCATACAGCCTTGTGTTGAGTTATTTTTAGGATCGTAAAAAGTCGATAGGGTGACATAGTTCAACATTTATTGATTTAGAAAGATTTGTAGAATAGGGGGCGGTTTAATTATTATTGCTGTCGGATGGAAAGGCAAGGGGGCGAGATTGGACAGAATTAACCAACTAAGTTATTGCAGGATTCAATTTATATTATAGGACGGCGATATGCTGTACAATATTATAAAGTTATGACGCTAACAGCATAATATAAAACTAATAATAATTATATTTTGACTAATAATCGTTGAGCGATTGCGGTTTTTAGTTGATGTGCTATTCTACGTATTATAATTTATTTTGTTGGTTATGTTAGAGAAAAAAAAAATATAATAGTGTACTTGAGTCTCACATCTGAAATCCATAGAGTAGTTTAGGCTAGTCAAGGACTATAACGTTCTTTGTCTATGGTTGGACCATAGAGACATATGATTTAGCTAGACCATAAACAATCTAGAATTAGGAATGATTATAAAACATGACGTCATAAAACCAATCGGAGAGGAAACTTCAAGCGGAATCACCTGTTATTTTCCATACCTGTTATTTTTAATACCTGCGATTTTTACATTGAAAGAGATTTTCCTAATACTTATCACGTAGTAGATTAGAATGCAATGACATTGTGGTGGAATTATTATTATGTGACATGTAGATAGGGACAATTGCTCTGCACAAGGGAAATGCCGCTTCATTTTGTTAGTTCGCTAAAATCCTAGGAAAAGTAACATAAAATAGTATTACGGTTCAAAATACACGCGTTGATGAGGAATCGCGATTATAAGTAATAACAATTAGCAGGGATGTCATGTAGGGGATAGAATCATATGACTATTCATTGCTAGTAGGAATTTTGGTTTAAAAGCAACGTAGTTTGGAATGCATAATATAAACGGATAAATACGTCTAGTAGGCGATAAAAGTCGTTACCGTCTGGAAACAACTATCTAATATCTACTCTATTGTGGGGAGGTTACCTATTAGCGAGGCTAGATGGCGTTGGGTTACCAATAAAAGATTTTATTTTGGATGATGGTAAAAGGGTGCTGTCTAATAATAATATGTATAATTGTAATACTCTTGCAGCGTTGTAAGTAGTCGTTACCGGTAATCATTGCTTCTTACCGTATAGTTGAAATCGTGATAAATAGTTAATTATGAAGATTTATAAAGGATTATTATTAGCTTAAGATGAGGTTAACGTACGCAGAGGTAAAGCTCGCTGGGCACAGCTTACTATACCTACTTACCTAATATTATCAGTTGTGAGTTACCTAGAGATATCTAAGTCGGGAGAGCGGTGAAAAGAAAAGACTTTGCTACATGACTAATTAGTTAGGATAGGTAGAGATAGATAAATCATTAAAGTCACTGGGTTGGATTAGCCTATTAAGAAGGGTACCTTTCACAATTGTCTATCTCCGTTGAACGATTAAGATGTTGAAAAAAAAAATAATAGTAGAAAAAAAAATATATAGTTGACTGGCTTGAAGTCGAGATTTAACTGCAAAATTAACGAGTTATAGCACTGTTATGCTATAGGGATAACAATAGCGTATGTTATCACATCAATTATAAAGGCGAGTTGCGGACGGATGTCACGTCATAATCATTAGTTAAATCGTTTTATCATTTTAAAAGTTAACACCAGCTACTTATAAAACAGTGATCGATTTTATATACCATAATTTTAAGTTGTAGGATAATTTTAAACTCATAGTCCGCAGAAACATTCAAGCCGGAAATAAAGCGACTGATATTGCGAGCTGAGAATAAATCTCTTACCGCTTAACAAGTAAATCCCTGATATTGCGTTATCGAGATTACAATACAAAATTAACTATCACAATTCGAATCATCCAAAGTAATTATTTAGATGTTGTCTCGCGTCGACAGGTACAAATTTTAATTTAGATGGGTAAAGACATTAGAACTGAAATGGGTTTCGGATGTGTGACGTTCTTAGGACACGTACTGTTTAGTAGCATAATTTAAATTTAGTAAAATCGGCCGTATTGGACATATTTCGTTTTTGCGGATATATATATTTAACCGAGGTTATCGTGGAGGTAGCCATAGTTCAAAGTTTATTAAACCCGACCTAGAGTCATAACCTATCTTTGTATGTCAGAAGAAAATAATAAATTTATAAGTAGTAGATTTTAAAGTCAATAGTAAATTTATTTTCCCGAGGTGCGACCTGAAACCTAGTTTGCACTAGGCCATTCAAATACTTTAACCGGTAATGTTGATTATAATAAATAAAGATGTTCGGGATTTATAATAATATTCTAATACTGCTATATTAAAATTGTTATTATGAAATTAAATAGGTTTGCTTAACAATTGGCAAATAATTATTAACTCAAGAATTTGTTTAGTACAAAGTAAATGTCTACAGGTTTAGAAATGATAGGACGAACGAAACGCGTTTTTGACTTGGCAAGGTCAGCGCGGACTGTCACAGCGGGATTATCTTGTTTGGATTTTTATTAATATGAATTGCTAGAACTCTTAAATAATCTAGATTATTGGCATCTAATATGTACGTGATGTAATTGTAGATGATTAAAATTAGTACTAAGGTAGGTTATTGTCGTAGTTATGACACAACCTTAAAATTGTTAGTTTTAATGTAAACTACATGTTGCATCTAGATTGTTATAAACAAACTAATTAATTGGCAGTTTTCACATAGGCATGTAGGCCGGGACATTGAGTTGATGAAATAGTGTTATCAAAATCATTCATCACGGAAAGATAAAGATATTTTATTTGCAAGTGTGAATACAAAAGTTTAGTTCGGTTAGTATTATTCGGTTCTAGTCTAGTTTTGTGGTAGCGTTTTACCTAGGGTTTTCTAAATTATAGGAAATTAAATATTAATTGTCTGTTGTTGTCTTCTACGTTAGAAGAGGAACGGAGAAAGATAAGGGGGACTCATTTTGTTATAGTCAGCTGTATGATAGATAATCCTCCTAGTAAATATTTCTTGTGATTGCGGTAGCAACATAGAGTGTTTATAGGATGTTTTGTTCATTAACTAATTATCCTCACCGCAGCTGTGGATAGGGATGGCTAAAGTATGTGAACAGGAGTGGAGAAGATAGGTCATTATAAATTAAAATAAATACTTGAATTGCAATATGCCTGACTAAATAGTGCGAAGAGATGGAGTAACTATGTTAGAGAAATTCTCTATTGCATAATATTCGAACTTTTGACATTTTCAATTGTAACTTTAGAATTTTGATTAGAGTATTTAACTAAGCGGGTCCAACGAAGAAGGCATGCTGAAAGCGAGGTCTTTGGTCGTCTATGCACACAATAAAATTATAGATGACACAAGGGAGCATTCTTAATTGGCACTGTTAAATTAGTAAAAGTAGCTTGTTTAGGGTGTTCGAATATTTTTAGTCGCACAGGGCACAAATAGAACTTAGTTAAGCGTGTAGGGTTTATTTTGATTTACCTGGTGAAGTAATTGAATCGAAGTTTCGGAACTGTGCTGTAGAAGTGGGAATTACTCAGCACACAATAAAATTAAGTGGTTTCCATTTAGCTTCATTTCCTAAACTAGCCTTTCTTAAAGTTGCGGAAATTCTGCTGTAAGGTGGTTCCTTTGGGGGCGTCTTGTGAAGTCTAAATCAGGACAATTATACTTGACTAACCTATAGAGAGATAATGTCTTAGGCTGCAGAAACAGAGGCCATTGATGGCATTTCATTTTGGCGTGGTCAGGGGATCTCGTGTTGCTGGGGAATTTTACCATCTGGACGGAAGGCTGAAAAGTAAAGTAGAATGCATAATGAGTAACCAATTAGAGTTACAAACATTCGGGAGATTACCATCTTAATAATGTGTCTTGTGCGAGTATAAAATTAAAAACATCTAATAAAAAAAAATAAAAAAATAAAAAGAAACTAGCACTATTGAATCACGCAGTTTGGAATTCAGTAAATACGAGAAAGAACTCACGATATTAATTACCATGAATACTAAAACTAAGTGTCACCTTCAGTGGCTTATTATTTACCGATTTGATCGTTATTAGTTATATAAAAGGTAGGAAGTTAAGTAGAGTTGTGGGGGCGGATAAGATAGTTACCGGTCTGTTTATTTTAATAGGAAAATGATATTTTTCAAAGGTATAGGAAAGTAAGGGGATATTGACGTATTATATATTAGCAAATGAGACTAAATGTTGTCTTTCGTACATAGTAATAACTAGGGATGAGACATAGTTACTAGATAGGTTTTAGCATAAGTATTTGCTTATACACATAAGCTCAGTACTTGTCAATTAGTATACAATGTCCAACGCGTACCGGGGTATTAACAAGTACTTATCGATGACGCATACATTGACAGTTAGATATACATAGCACACAAACTTCTAATAGATCTGAACTACGGGGTAGCTAGTTCAAAACTCAAGGACGTGTTTCGAGATGCGTACCCCCTTAGAGTGAATGAGTTTTTCCTAAGTATTTACGATCGACAACCTTATTGTAAGGCGTTAAGACCTCTATTTGTATGCACGGTGAGTGGGTGTCACTGCGTACCGGACAGAAGCGAGTCTAGTATTCTATCTCGGTTATTTGCAGGACTAGACATTAGATGTATCTCATCTAAAATAAAGTTATAACTCTTGGGCGATGATGGTATGCCTACTGGTTTTGGTTGATATGGGGGTTTGGTTAAGATTTCTTATCCGCGGAGAGGAAAATAGGTTTCCGTTAAAAGAAGTAGCTAATTAGGAATTGTGGAGGACGCGGGTTCGATCCCTGCCTGAGGTAGACAATTGTTCCGACGTTTCGTTATCTTAGGTAATTATATAAGCTAAGATGAGATTGGTAGCGTTGAAGTATGAAGGAAAGTTTTAATTCAAATTATTAATTATTATTCATTAACCTAGTTGGAACTAAAAGACCATGACGGCGAAGTGGTTAATGCTTCACCCACGAAAGATCCCAGGTTCGATCCCTAGGTTGCAACATTTAGATGCGGAACAAGTTGTAAGAAAAGACGTAAGTTAAAAGAAGGCCATGATGACAGATGTACTTGAAATTATTCTAGGAAAATAATTTAAAGAATAGAATAATTGAATGGTTCGGAAGATGTTATAAACTTACGTCGGAATCGTCATAGAGTTGAAGAGTTTTCGCTAGGGGGCGTTAGTAGACAGAGCAAGAGACTGTTATATTGATTTATATTATAATATGATTTGTTGTTATAATGGTAAACAAAAGGCAAATCATTATTCGGAGGTTGTGTATGATTAAAGAAATGGTAGATGTCTAAGTTATTGGGAAATATTTACCGAGACTAAGTTTACTGGGATTTCGTTTCGAACACGAGAACTGGGTATGCGATTATGATTTTGTGTCAGTTGAATAGAATGAGGGGTGTGGGCTATTTTGCAATAAGAAAGCTTATGGAGGAAGGAGTCATTAGGGATTTGGGGAGGAACTATAAATAGTAGGAATATCTTTGAGGGCTAGGATGACAATGAGGTTGGCAAGGAAGGAGGTGCTATTTTGTACTTAATTAAGTACAGGGTTTAGATATAATTCGCCGCAGATAAGAGTGGTACTTTATCTGCTTAAATTCTATCGGGGGCGGCTGTAACGGTACAGAATGAATGGTATCCGTCCGTTAGTAAGGAATGTGTGGGAGTAGCATTAAAATAAATATTAATGCGTAGCACCATTAATATAATAAGCATGAAAAAAGGGAATAATAAACTGGTTCAGAATAATGGTCAATGGTCTAGCGCTTTATCTTTAGTTTGAATTTCGCGGGGACTGCTCTGCGCGTCCCTTGCGACATAGGCGGCGTCTAGCGGAAGTTATTTACGTAAGCTTCGCATAAGGTTGCTAGTTTGACTTCTTTATTTTGAATTTCGCGGGGACTGCTCTGCGCGTCCCTTGCGACATAGGCGGCGTCTAGCGGAAGTCATTTATTTGGGCTTCGCGTAAGGTTGCTAGGTTGACTAGGACTTTATTTTTATTTTGAATTTCGCGGGGCTTTGGGGGTCGGCAAAGTGGTTCACCTACGGGCGGACGCCACCTATGGTCGGAATACGGAACTTTTTATAATTTCACAAAATACAGGATTATTGGCTTAAGTGGATGATTATTGAGAGGGAATTGTTAATAGAAGGCTACATTTAGATATTCAAAGATGTAATATTGGCTATCTGACGAGATTTGGTTAGATTATGGAAAAAATTTAAAATTGCGCGGCGAAAGCGGCAATGAGCGAGCGAGAGGTTGAGAAAAAGACAGAAAGAGAGGTCGGATGATAGCTCCACGTGGCGCGACGCGAAGGCGGGGGGGCATCGGGGAAGCGGCTAGCGATTGGTTGAAGGAAGAAAAGCGCTCTCGCGCGGAAAAATGGGAAGGCGCGTGGCGGGAAAGTTAAGATGCTTGGGAAAATTAGCGGACATTCAATTTTGGGACATCGGCGGTGCGGTCCAACTTAAGAGTGCGGTACGACTCATACGGGAAAAATAGCGTCCGAGCTTTGATAGTGCGCTAAGTGATATTCGAGCTGCGATATTAATTAAGATTTGTGAAATTGAAAGTTATTAATAAAGTAAACTATTGCGATCGCAACTCGAATCCGTTAACGGAATGAAGTATTCTGGGGTACATCGGCGGAAACGAATCACGGTGGCAACAAAAACCTATGTACCTTTCAACAGACTTCGGTCTGGATGATCTTTGATTGTATTTAATAAGATCGGCGTTTTACACTATTACGCTAAACAATACACTATCTTCGACGGAGTAATGGGGGAGAGACAGTTGTCTCCCTAGTGAAAGTTGAAGATAGGTCAGACACCATTTAGCTGGAGGTAGACACGTATGACCCAGTCCAATCTCGAGTCTACCTCCGTACATACAGTGTAGTGATAGGAAAATAACACACTGAGTATACTGGCTCGACTGATAGAACATTTAGGAGTTAGTTGCTTTCAGGGGCAATGCGACTCTCACCACACACCACGAATTTAAATTAAATGAGGCTTGGCCTAGTTTGCAAGGTACACAAAAGGGACTGTTAGTTCGACAAAATATAGGCATTTTCAAGTGAGGAAAGTTGTAGGAATCTATAGGTAGGCGGATATATATATGGTTAGTTATTAATTCAGACTAATAAGGTAGGGATAATTAAGTTACGGCGCTAAATAAAATTATGATGAAGTGATGTGGGTCCTAGCTAGGCAAGTAATCTGTTACCGCAGGCCGGTAAAATTCTAATTGTTTTCCTAAAGTTGTTACCAATTAATTATTCATTTTAAATAATTAACAGAAGTGTGATAATATTGTACGATCATTACTTTGGAGTACCTAAAAGTCTAGACTGGTTTCCTATTACAAGAAAAATACTAAAAAGTTATAGCAAATAAGCTTAGCCGTACTGTGATGTTTGATTTCTAATGCTGAAATGACCAAACAGGCATTTTTTAGCTTTCCCTGGGATGCAATACGATCTCACATCGCTACACTCTTCAAGGTGTTAAAGTTTTACATCCGATACCTTAGCAAAAATAAGCTGATACAAACTGAACAACTAAAACCAGTTTAGAACCTAGGATAAGTCGTTGAAAGAAGACATTGCAAGCTATGAGCTTCTAATAATCTGAAACATAGAAATAATTGATTGATAACAACCAGCTAATTAGCCTGACAATATGGTCTACTAATACCATTTGAATAGACCTCTTAAGATATGTAAGTACTTACTTCTAATAATATGAAACATAGAAATATTTGATGGGAACAATCTAATCAATCAGACTAATACCTAGTACAGTCAAATTTATACTTATTAAAGTGAGTAAAAGATAGCTTCTGAATGTAATTGATTTAATGATTAACAGGGATAATTAACTACCTAATTTACTGCCTACTAGGAGTATACTAACTAATGATAGTATTCTATTTAAGTTCACTTCCTGAAAGTCAAGGATATTGAATGAATTAAACATCCTTAATAATCTTAAGATGTGATAATCTGCCAATGCTGCCAATCCAATGTAGTTATATTGGAACTTTATAAGACCTGTATAATAAATACTAGGAGTAAATAAAAGTAATTTTACCTGTATTAATAGCATTCTACTTTAGCCACCGCCTGAAGTGGCGTTTGATTAAATTATCCACTCTTTATAGAACTGAATATAAGTTATTGCATTGAATAATTAAGTTCTTAATGTGAAAAGGATATTTGGATGATAGCAAGCCTTGAGATAAACTCTATTGATTTATGTGGAATAATAAGAATTTAAATTGCTAACACATAGTTCATAATGTAAAATTGAAATTAGATTTTGAGAGGAGATGTAAATTCTCAGTTTGAAAGAATTAAAGCTACAAGCTAATAATTAATGTTAAAGCCAAAGTGGACGGGGCCATAATTAAACAATGAGATGTAATGGCACGCTATGGAGCGGCGGTTGGAGCTCATAAACTTCCACAAGACTCTTATATTTCCACAAGACTTTTAAACTTCCACAAGACTCTTAAACTTCCACAAGACTCTTATATTTCCACAAGACTTTTAAACTTCCACAAGACTTTTATATTTCTACAAGACTTTTATATTTCCTCAAGACTCTTAAATTACCAGAATCCTCTAATATGGCATATAAATTGCACCAGGCTTCTTATGTATCATGCTACTGATAATAAATAATAATACCTACAAGCTAAGCTATCATCTGATTACCTTTGAGTGGTTACAAATCTTCCCCGCAGCTGCAGTGAAGGATTTAGGTCACAGTTCAGACGGAGTCATTGCTAGGCTACACATATTTATGTTAGGATTTATAGACTGGTAGGTAATTAGGTCAGGAGAAAATAATTTAACACAGGGATAAGCCAATTACTAAACTTTCACGAAAGAACTTGAGTTACTTAAATGCGGTTAACAACGGAGGGTTCACTAGACGATCTGGCCAAAAATAGTAGTTATTATAATATTACATTGCTTGACTGAAATTCACTGCAAATAGAATTAAGCTATGCTAAGGTTCCATCTTCATACAAACGTTACACACTCTACAAAACTCCAGACACAACCATTAGATTGTAGATAAATTAGGTTAATTAGTTTTAAGAATTAGATAATAATTTAAGTTGAGGTAAAGCGGCGAGGATGTGTGTATGTATTATAAGCTAGCTAGGCATATAGGTGTGAAAGGCATTAGATTTAGGTTTAGATTTAGGTGTAGCAAATTAATATAAAGGGGGGGGAGGTTACAACCGGAGATGTCAACATCAAGTCCAATGAGAACCACCGGACAAAGCTGCCAACTATTAGGGAAACTCACGTTCCCCGCAGGACTTTTCGCTGATGGCCCCACAGAGACCGCTACTAGGCCCCGCTCGCTGTGCGCGAGTTTGGAAGTCCTGGCACACAATACCAGGGCAAACGAACATTCCCAAACTCTACAGCTAACCACAAGCCACTACGAGTCCAACCCACGTCCGGATCCCGCCGGAGGCGCCGATCAAGGCATGAACCGGAACCCCGTAGTACCCCTGAGAAACACAGCCGGAACCGAAGTTCCAGCTGCGATACCCTATCTATAGCGGTCGGTAGATAGGGACTTAGGGTATTATGATCAATGAAGCATGGAGGTACTTATTTAAATTTTAAATTGGGCAATAAATGGTTATTCAATTGAATTATAGGAACGAAGACCCACGCAACCCACACAAACCTCAGATCACTACTAAGTAAAAAAATATATTAAAAAAAGTACTCTTAGTAGTACGTAAGTACGTACGTACGCGTGCTGCTCTCCGGAGTCACCAATTTACAGTCTCTAACATTCCATCACGCACAAAGAAATTTGGTGACTCGTTTCTTTGCCGCACTTCCAAAAGATGGAATAGTCTACCAGCACACGTATTCCCTCCTACCTATGACATAGGGTCCTTCAAACGAGGCGTGAAGAAGCACTTTGTGGGCCGGCAGAGTGAGAATGACTGATGCTACGTCTCTTACGCTGCACCAGTTGTCCACGCGCCTGGACCTCATTTCCACTTAACATCAGGTGGAGTGGGGTCATTTGCCGGGCTTAGTATAAAAAAAAAAAGTACTCTAGTATTTTCAAAAAGGGGGTGAAAAGCACGGTGGGAGGAGGTAAAAAGTGGTCCCTAAAAAGGCGGTTTCATATTGCTGTAGTCACTACTTCAAAGGCGGTAAGTAAGTACATCGATTTTCTTTTTCTCTTTTGGCAAGAAAGATTCTTCATTCGTATTGCTATTAATGAGTTTAAAAATATACGGTTTTATAGCAGCCCACAACTTTAAGACGAATGCTTTGATATCAAAAACATAATACACGAGCGTGCCTTAATTTCAGAACTTTTATATAAATACAAAATTATACTAATAAGTCGGAAACGATGGAAGTTTGTAAGTACAAAAGAACAATATTATAAAATAAGTGTCTTTAAGTCCGCCATCATTTTCCACTGCCACATCCAGGCAGGCTCTATCGCCGGTACCCCGAACCTAAAATAAGACGTCCCGAAGGAGGCTCTCATATTTATTTTTATTTATTTATTTATGATTATTTGCATGGTCCGCGTCGCATGTGACAGTGCAAGCGCTATTGTTTCCCAAAATAATAACGAGATATGGCGCTTTTGGCGACTCTACTCCTTTTTTGTTTTGCTTTCTATAGAGCGTCACGAAACCCTTAGGACGGGACAAGCGTATTTTACGAAGCGGTGGCGTTTCAATAGCTTCAAAATAATAATATGTTCCGACTGAGTGACGTTTGGTTATTTACGACCTAAAAACGGTGGATCGTTCTCACACGATCCGTATTAGGCTGTAGTTTTAATTGTTTTAGTTTGTACAGTTTATGTTTTAGATGTTTACTTTATGATTGTTGTGTTAGGTTTGGCGCGAAGAAGGGATCGATGGCAGTAATGAAGGTCAGCGTTGTAGTGATTGTCACTGTAACTAATTTGTGCTGAGTGAAGTTCGTTTTCAGGACACTTTTTCTTTTTTTCTAATTTATTGTACTTACCTGCATGAATAATTGTGTTATTCAAATTATTATACATTCTGTGATCTTAAATAATCCGCCTTTGTGATTTTTAGGTTAAACCAACACCAATCTCAGACCTAGAGATTCCAGATTCAATTCCCAGTGTTACCCCCCCCCCCCCCCTAATCCACTTTTTACTTGTACGTGTAAGTAAAAAGAGTAGATTGTTTACTCGACTTATTTTGTGGTGGGGTTCGTCTAACGTCCTTACTTCAGCCACAATCAAGTTGCAAAGAAACCTTCAGTCAGCGGACTTTTTCTCTTAAGGACATTATTTTTGTAACTTTTACACTAAATTAATAAAATTTAAACTATTTACGACTATAATTTTACTTAAATTACCTATTCGTATTTCATGTTAAAATTAAAAGTAATTAAGTATAGAATTTGAAAGCTGTTATGTGGGTAGAATACAAAGACTATATAAAGTGCTCCCTGGTAGAATACAAAATAATCTTACCAATTTGCATTAACTTACTCATATTAATATTATAAATGCGAATGTTTGTGAGGATAGATATTTGTATATGTATGTATGTTTGTTACTCTTTCTTATACAAGATGTACGAATAGGTGATTTATGTAAAATTTTAGTCGTAAATAGTTTGAATTTTATTAATTTAGCGTAAAAGTTACAAAAATAATGTCCTTAAGAGAAAAAGTCCGCTGACTAGAGGTTTCTTTGCAGCTTAATTGTGGCTGAAGTAAGGACGTTAGAAGAATGTTGTTTGTTTTGGTAAACAGGACAATTACAGATCTAAAAGTTAATACCAATTTATAGTTCATCGTATTGTTTTCTAAGGTTTAAGCGAGCACTACACATTGAAATGAAACACTTTTTTACGGATTAACTCGCGTTTAATTTACTATTTACATAGTTTTTTATATTATCGTGACGTTTCGAACCCTTTACAGGGTCCGTGGTCACAGGGAGACTGAGGTGTTGGTCGTCTCATTGTTAGAAGTTATTTGCCTACCGTCAATCCTTTTTTATATTTAACCGGGTTACATTAAACGCGAGTTAATCCGTAAAAAAGTGTTTCATTTCAATGTTATAGTTCATCGGTTCGTATGTCTAACATGGAGCGGGAGCACAGACCTGGGATAAGTGTTCTGTGGGCGGGAGCCTTGTACCGAGAAGAACCGGCAAGAAACTCAGCAAGGGCATATCTTTTCTACCATTCTTTTACAGCGTCAATACATACTGAAAAATGCCCTCCCTATCATAGAAGGACATTTTCTATTACAAGATAAAAAAAACATTTAGTATGATTACAAGACAATACAACAACATACAAAAGAATATCTAAGTAAAAAAAAAGCAGGTATTCCTCAATTTAAAATAAACTAAACAATATCTTACAGTATCTTTGAAAAAAAAAGAGAAAGATAGGCTATTAAATACTACCAATAAAAATCACGGCACCACGGCACCCGTTCACGAGTATGATAAGTGAATCAGCCATCACTTCGCTCAACCACGTTATTTTGTGAAGTGATGAGTTTAACCGATACATACAAACTAAATAAGTAAAGAATAACATGAAAAGAGATTTAGCACAAACAAGAAGCCTAAAATATAAGTCTAAGTTTTGATCGGTCAAATAAAAAAGTTCAACTCTACAGTTTGAAATATAATGCCGTACATAATAAATTAATATTAACGTAAATTCCAATCGTAACCGTGTAGGGTGGCGGTGAAAGAATACTACCACCCTCTCTCTCACTCTCTCTCTCTCTCTTATCTTAGGTGTCGTAAAAGGCGACTAACGGACTAAAGCCTATACATACATCCAACAGCATAGAGCGGCGATGGGCTCACTACCTGTCACGCTGAGCACATGTGCAGTCGCTGTTTGGTTAAAAGTGGACTATGGTAGAGGACTGCTTTTGCTGTTCTCATTGCCTAGTCTCTGACTAACCCTTCGGGGATAATAGTCGTGATTATGTGTATATGTGTGTATGTATTATCCCCGAAGGGTAAGTCAGAGACTAAATGAGGACCGCAAAAGTAGTCCACTGCCACAGTACTCCTTTCTTTTTTCTACTTTTTTTTTTTTATTTACTTTCTCTAAATAACAAATGCACATGTGCTCAGCGTGATAGCTAGTGAGCACATGGCCGCTCTATGTATTTGGATGTAGTATATATGTCGCAGGGATATGATAAAAACAGAGATTTGGTGAATTCCCTAAGTGATTTGATCATATCACGGAGGATGTTGAAATAACAACACGAATTTATCATTTCCCTAAACAAATCTAGGGATTTGAACAAATACCAGAATTGGTTCCGCGAAATGACCAAAAACATGTGACCTACAGGAGTAGGGCAGCTAGTGTTTCTGTTGTCGAATAAAAAAAAATAACCTCGAAATTCAAGACAATCGCTACGCTGAGTAGGGCAATTTATGTTCTAGTGGCGTTCAAATCCCTAGATTTGTTAAGGGAAATGATAAAATCGTGTTGGTATTTTAACATCCTCCGTGATTTGATCAAATCACTTAGGGAATTGACCAAACCTCTGTTTTTATCATATGACTGCGACATATATATGTAAGTAGCTTTATTATTGAAATTTTGCATTCACAATGCTATATACATTTAGGATAAAATGTTTACTAGAAAAAAGAAAATCGAATCCCGTTCGAGCTTTCCTGAGACTGGTTGTTTTTTTCTAGTAAACATTTTATCCTAAATCTATATAGCATTGTGAATGCAAAATTTCAATAATAAAGATATTTATAAGCAATTACGTCTTTATCGATTGTTAAATACTTGCAATAGTATTTCTTTCGAATGTGAGGGTAGACTTCACAGTGACGTAATACCGCTGGCTTGCAGCGTATCAACTACTGGAAAAAATTCAACGAGTCTTCTGGGGTCTCGGTAGCTTAGCGGTTAGAGCAGTGGACCGGCAATCCAAAGGTCACGGGTTCGAATCCCGTTCGAGCTTTCCTGAGACTGGTTGTTTTTTTTCTAGTAAACATTTTATCATATATATGTAGTCTCTAGTCCGTTAGTCGACTTTTACAACACCCAAGGAACGAGAGGGATTAGTAGAGTATTCTTTTAATAATAAACCACTACACCGCTCTACTTATACTAATATAACTATCATATGAAAAACTAATTTCAATATTATAAATAACCGCAATTTAAAAAAATCGTATGGATGTCAAGAGCCTACTGTGATATCTTCATCTAGCCGCTTATCCCGGAATATTATACCTACCACGGTCAACTATAAATAAACCGTAGGACTTCTGAGCTTACTTTGCCGGCGGGTTCTAAGCTTTTTTTGTGAAGTCAAACTAGTATTCATAACTACATCAGTACCTTTCTTACATTTAGAATAGTCAAAGTATTTGTATAAAATTTTATTATTCTTACACGAGGTAGTAGGTAGGTTTTTGAACGTTTTGTTATCTAAGTACTATCATTCATTACAGATACCAATCTATATGAAATCAACACCGTCAATAGTTAAATTAATAAATAGAACTTATATATATATAAATATATTTAGTACAACTTGAAACCATTTTAACCATTGAGTTAAACTAATAGAGAAGCAAACCTCATTACCGCGCGTCCTAAAAAATGTAACCACTATTTAACCGCGACGACGTAGCTTTGAAACCATAAAACATTTTATTGTAAACATATAACTGTCTCATTTACACAAGTCGCAAGAACCATGCTGTCACTAAAATTAGACAAAGACAGATACATAGTCATGCGCTGGCGGGCCAGTGTTGCCTGCCATATGAATTTTACCCCAAAATAAGAAAAAAAAAATAGAATATTTTTGAAAGCAATTGTTTTATAAAATACATGAATTTAAATAATACTATTATTATAAAGTGGAATTATTTGTTTGTTTGTTTGCATGTAGCCGATATACTCGGGAACTACTGAATCGATTTTAATATTATTTTTGACCATTAATATGCTACTATTTTAACATAATTGAAACTATGTTAGCAGGACAGGGCCTCAATCACACTAAGCACCAACGATATTACCAAAACTATACCTTTACTGTTCAGCCGACTTCGTATAGCGCTAACGCATGTGTCAAACGCGATAGCACTATAAAAGTACGTCTAACGACTACATTTCAGTTGTGGTTCGGTTGAGATTATTTAGCGTGATAGCCCCCCAGGACACGATGCGTTTTCTGAGTAAATGCTTACATAATGCTTGCGGTGCTGCGGCCGAATGTCAATCAGTACTAAGTAGGCCTTTGCTTGCAATGTGTGTCGCGATTTATCTCGTTGACATAGTTTTAATATGATGTTTATATGTATTTAAGTATGGATATCCGTTAACTAGCCGCCATAGTACAAGCTTTGGCTTAGTTTGGGGCTAGCTCATTGGTGTGGTTGTTGAAATATCTTTATTTATTTATTATTTACTTTACGAAGATAAAGTTGCGAGGAACAGCTAGTATTATTTAAATAACATGTCTTGCTTACTAGATACATAAAAGTAAGAATAAGTAATGAAATAATCCTCCTGCTCCCGAAATTATATCGTTTTCGCGAGTAAGAAGTAGTTAAATGTGTTCTGAATTACTAAACATAATTCCATTTTTTCATTTTGAGAAGTTAAGTAATTTATATGTCAATAATCTAGTCATAATCTAATTTTATGTAGGTATTTACTCATGCTGCATGATAAAATGTCACTATTTTAATGAAAAAAAATATTATAAATGTTCTTTTATAGTTTTTGCCCAGTGAATGGACATTTATTCGGCATATAGAAACATTTATCTGGCCTTTATCAAATGCACCCAAAACGCGCGAGCGTAAACCCATCACTAGCCATAATGGTAGTTTATTTATACAAACAGTAATCAAACTCCGCTATGAAGTATTAGTTTTGTGTTTAGTCTCTTTTTGTATGTTTTCATGCTATAATCTTGTTGTAAATATTTCTTCTCACGGCGTCCTGCATATTTAGGCACCCTGCAAAATTGATCATATTAAATAGAAAATATAATATGATTATTAGATTATTAATTGATTTAATATACTACAAATTAATAAGATTGCATTAATCTCTGGAACGAAACTTAAAATATAATTACATATTATTATTTAAAATCGGAGGTTACAACTTCATCCATTGATTCATTTGTTTCTTCCTTTAAAGTGGGAAACCAAAACGAGGTTTTTAATGGCAACACTGAACATAAATCACAATATTTGTTATTTAATTATTTTTTGTGTGTGTTTTTACGTCGATATCAACACATTAACAATGTACATACGTATGGAAAGTAATTCCGCTTGAGTTATGATGGTTCTGTGACCTTTAATCGCACTCTTTCACTATGCATTTACGCATTTTCCGTCCGGTTCAACCTGGGCGGCGTCACACTGAGGACTGAACTGACATTAGCTAGGCATAAGGCTGTGGCCTTATGCGAGGTGGCAACGCTTTCGCGCGGTAATTGCTAATCTAGTGTATATATATCAATGATTTTAACATAATCATTTAGCTAATAGTCATATTACTCTTAACTTTATAATATTTATCAGTGGTTCACGGCGTTGGTTTCACAATTAATAAGCTATAAATTGCCTAAACTGCTGTATGTAACATATATTGTGATACCGTTTGTTTGACCCCAGTAAATGAAATAATAAATACGAATTATACTATCATTTGTAAATTTGATTCCATTGGTAATGGTCCGAATCAAACTAAACATTCTCATGAAAGAAGAACTTGTTGTTATTAAAAAGATATGAATAATAAATATATACATATAATCACGACTATTATCCTCGAAGGGTCAGTCAGCGACTAGGAAATAATGACAACAAAAGCAGTCCTCTACCATAATAGTCCACTTTTCAACCAAATGTGCTCAGCGTGACAGGTGGTGAGCCCATCGCTGCTCTATGCTGTTGGATGTATGTGCAGTCTTTAGTCCATTAGTCGCTTTTTACGACACCCAAGGAAAAAGAGGGGGTGGTAGTATTCCTTCTGGAAAATATGTACCTACTCATGATTGATTATGATTAACATGATTGTAATCAGAAATTGGTAGTGATAATCACCCGTTAATCCTGTAAAGCCAGTGTGTTAAATTATGGCTCGAACTCCCCACATTTGAAGGATGATGATACCGATGGAAAACATTCGCATAAAAAAAAATATTACTAGACTTGGTGCATGCTAAGGTGATCATTTTAGTAGCTACGGATTGACATAAGCATTCTTGATTCAATACAATAACAAAGCTTTAAATAATTAGTTAGAGCTTATACATTACTCAAAGGGATGTTGTTTTAATATACTAATTACATAAAAAAACATTGTATCCTTATTATTGTGTAACTGTATCTAGTTTTAATGTAATCTTGTTGTTGATCTATTAAAGAAATAAACAAATTAAAGTCCGCCTGAGGTACTGGCGGCCCATATTTAATAGCCGCGCAGGTAATGAATCGGCCCCCGCGTGTCGCCAATAAATACTGGCTACTGGTTAATTGAAACATTATAAAGGAGATCTTATCGCGCCATGCAAAGACACCGCACTCGGACCGCTCCGATATTTTAGGAATTTTGAATCTGTAGATATCCCTTTTTTGTTCTCTTTTTCAAGACGATTTATGTTGGTAACAGGAAAAAGGTCGAATACCGTTTTCGGATCAAAAAGAACCATTGCCGCGTTGAAACCTTAAAAACTCATTCGTGAAAGGAAGTTTGAATTTCAAAGAATTCGTATATTCTAAAATGAACGAAACGGTATGATAATATTTTGTGCATCAGTTATTATGGGAACCAGCTTCCTTTATGCGTATCGTCTATTAACGTCGAACACCAAAACACGACTCGATGTTTAACAAAGCCTTTAAGCCCGAGTTAAGTACAATAAGACGCAACAAAAACAATGAACACTTCTCTTAACAAGCCACCGTGCAAAACACTTCCAAAGTTACTAGTGCAGCAAATCTCGCTCCTATTACGACTGAGTAGAGTTCATAATGCCTTGGCGTGATTACGAGACACGTTGGTGGAAATTCACTAAACATCCAAAGAATGTTAAACTCCTAATTGTATAGGCAACAATGGGGCATAGAGGTCTGCTTGCGCTGGTTTTGTGTGGCAGTGCGTTCGATAGCACGCGGCGCGAAGAACCCACAGCATATATTCTAATAGGCTATTAACATATAATGCCGCTGATTGGACGGATGCGGAGCGGCGGAAAAAGCAGGGGTTCCCAACCTTATGTAAAACTTATTTATTGACTGTTAATAGTGAACGGACTAGCGGACTTAGAGATTTTTTTATTATAAAGTGTAGTGTGTAAGATTACATTGTCAGGTACTTACATTAAACCTTTTTAAGGATAAGGCCAACCGACTGACATACTGTTTCTTGTGACAATTTGTGAATAATAATTTTTTTTCGTGACACATTAATACGGATTAAGAGGGTTTACGCATTTCGGTTTTCCATACAAACTTCCAACTCGAAATTTTTTTAAACCAATGAGCCTATTTTGATGATATTGCGATTTAAAGTCTACTATGGAAAGTTAAAAATCGCAATAACTCAGTTAAAAAAAGGTTTTTTAAAAATGTTTTCAACAAAGTATTTTGATCCCTGTGTTTTAATTCAGAATGCAAAGTTTCATCATAATTGACTTATTGGTTTTTAAAAATTTTAACTTGGAAGTTTGTACGGGAAACCAAAATGCGTAAACCCTCTTTTAAGCCAATGCCCAATTGCCCATCAATTGTAGAGAAAACTTGATTTTAATGATGGAGGCCTCTGCTCTGCAGTGGGACAGTATACGGGCTGTACTTTACTTTTTTACATAATATACATACATACATCACGCCCGCTTCCCAGAGGGGTAGGTAGAGACCACAGCCGTGCGATTCTCTAAGCTAAATCCTTGATAGCTGCGGCTGCCGAAGCGCTGAGAAATGACTCTGTCTCTTTCATATTCATAGAATTGGAAAGAGACAGCAGATCACAGCCATGCGTGCAGCGTCTATGTGTCGCATAGAGAATCGCATAGCTGATTTCCATTTGCTACTATCCTGTATCCTCACACACATCCTTTGCTTCACTTACTCTCATAACATTCTTCATACATGCTCGTCGGTTTAGGGTAAGTACTTATTTTATTACATAAATACTTAATAAATACATACATACATACACTCACGACTATAATCCCCTAAGGGGTAGTCAAAGACTAGATGGGGACCGCAAAATCAATGCACTGCCACAATCTCACTACAGTTTCAGGACAGTGAGCCCATCGCCGCTTTTAGGTGTTGGATGTATGTGCATTCTTCAGTCTACTAGTCGCCTTTTACGACACCCAATAATGAAGATAGTTTAAAAAGATAGTTTGTTTTTTATATATAAAGAGGAGGCAAACGAGCAGGCGGGTCATCTGATGGAGAGCAATCACCGCCGCCCATGGGCACCCGCAAAATCAGACGAGTAGCAGATGCGTTGCCGTCCTTTAAGAAAGGAATAGGGTTAAGGAAGGAATAGGAATTTTGAGGGGGGGGGGGGGTTGAAGGGGCCTCCGGAACTCTCACTGGCCTGACGAAACACAACAGCACCAAGTGCCATTATTTCACGCCGAATATTCGTGAGAGGGTGGTATTACGCCGGGCGAGCCGGCCCAATGCGTGCTGCAACGCAATTTCTTTTAATAATGAGCCACGAGCACAGATCAGTATTTCAGAATTACATGCATGCATGCATCATTGTAGTAACAACCATTTTCAGTTTAATTTCGCCATGGTTAATTAAATTTAATAAGACATTAAAAATATTATTATATGTTAAAAAACTTTTCTTCATGGTAAATCACAAATAAAGCAGTAAAATCACCTAAAGATGGCTATATTAACAGTTTAGCACCTCTGGCTTGCGATGGCGCGCGATACGGTAGCAAATAGCACTACTTTCTCGCGATTCAAGTTACCTCACACTAGCTAGTTTCCGATCTCGCCTTGGTACTACCCTATAATTTTTGCAATGTCAACGAAAAACAACCTTTATGCTTGCACACTAAAGTTCATAACAGATTGTAACGTTTTTCCGCTTCAACCCTTTCAACCAAAATGCAATTTAAAATCTGAAAATCCACAACCCATTTTTGAAGTGCATCAAGTACGTGATCGCTTAAGAATTGAATACTAACTCTATTGCTATCGAACGAGCGTTGGTTTCACATAACATTACAACGGCACCATTTCCCGGAATACACCAAAGAAAATTGAAGACGACCCAGGAAATATGGGCTCAACGTCTCAGAGATATAGTCCAATTTCGTATGTATTCGGTATTCGTATATCACTCTGATATAAAATGAATGTATGCATGAAGAGCAACACATAAACTGCATTGTAGGTGCACCACGCTTTTGTAGAACCCAAATAGGGCGGCCGGTTAGCAAACGTGGAAAGGACTTGTATTTAAATTCATATTACAATTTTCTTATCTGGTGCATGATCAAACTCTGTGGTGTATTTCCCACTCAGACCTGTAGAGGTCCCGTGTTTAATTCCCGAAAAGTAAATGTTATTGTTCACCGTTTACTTGGTGGTATAACTTGCTTTGAATCCACCTAGCTAGCTACCATCATTTTATCATAGTCTGTCCGAAACAACGTTGTTCGTAGAATGGTTGTCTTACACTTGCAAATATAAAGAAACCAGTTCTTCGGTGGCTGAGGATGAAGATTCAAAGAAGAGGGTGAAGCTTCTTCACTAACGATGGATGATGAAGGTTGAGTGCATCCTCTCCGCGGTGGCATTGTGACACCACGGCATATGCTGAATGTACCACAAGATTATTTCTGACACTGACACACCAAGTGACGTTGGGAGGACAAGGCCGCTTTTAAATTGACCATACTTGGAGGAGGGTCCTGCGATGAAGCCTGGTTTGCGGCACTCGGTAACAAGATACGGAGGAGACATTAAAGCAGCTGCACCAGTCTATTGCATCCATGGACGTAATATTGCGTCCATGATCGTATCGGTCCACTTAGCCATAAAAAACCATGTCTGTCAAATGTTGCACTATAAATCGTCCGCTATTCAAGAAAAAGGTCAAATGGAATAGAAGTTGTGTTTAACCTATAGGAAAATTGGATTATTTGTTTAACCTAAGTAAAAGTGAAATAAAACCATCATTTAAATGTATAAACATTTTCCTATTACACAAAGTCCACCTCCACCCACCGTCCGCATCTCAATCCGCGTCGTGTGGGACTGAAATAATAGGCTCGCACACTGGGAGGTATTGAGACATCAGCGGTATTACCCCTGCGGCTCGTTAGCCCGGCCCTGCTTTGTGGGCTTGAAGTATTGTACCTAATTAGGGGTATGCAAATAGATAGGTTGGGTTTAGGCTTGCGGTGGGCTGCCTATAATTGATTCTGACACCACTACGTAAATGATTGTTGTGTGAATTAGGTGTTTAACTGAAGTAGAATAGCTGAGCTAGTTCTGTTGAAGATTTTACTGAGATGGACCAAGAGAATGGGCGCCAACGTTATAAGCAAACGGTTACTCTCATTCGTAGGTATAGGCCCGGTTTCCACCAAAGCGGAGAGGAAAGGAGACGAGAGAAGATGTGTTTTGAATAACCAATCAGATTTCGTTATTTCCACATCTCCTCTCCGCTTAGCTTCGGTGGAAAAATATAACGAAATCTGATTGGTTATTTCCACATCTCCTCTAAGCTTAGTTTCGGTGGAAAAAATAACGAAATCTGATTGGTTATTCAAAACACATCTCCTCTAGTCTCCTCTCCGCTTTGGTGGAAATCGGGCTTTACCCTTGACCCTACGCGTGACCCCTGGGTGGTACTAAATGAGTGACACTGTCTGAGTGGTAGCACCACGCTGCGTTACAGTGCAGCACGAATTGAGCCGGCACGCCCGACATGAAAGTATAGCACTCGTGTTTCGCACGGTGAGTTAAAGCGGAAGCCAATCTCTCCCCCCCCCCACCCCCCTCGACAATTGCTACTCCTTCCTCAAAAGGACCTACTCCTTTTTCATGGCCGGAAACGCATCTGCACACTCCTCTGGTTTAGCGGGTGTAGGCAGGGTGATTACTTCCCATCAGGTAACCCGATGGCTAGTTTACCCCCTTTTCACATAAAAAAAAGACAGTAAAGTAAGTTGAATAAGTGAATTCTACCTTCTTAGCGTAGTTTTCCTTACATTTATTTTATTAAATACAAGTTAGGTTATTTTTATTAGACAATTATGGTTTCTGTTCCTGATCCACGCCAGCGACTATATACAAAACAAAAGACCGTCGACATCAGGTATTTAAAAGAAAAAGTACAATTTCAAAGAAAAAGGGTTACCTACTCTGTAACAATACCTAAAGGTAGCTTCTGTATTTTTGTTAATTTCTAAATGAAAAGTGACACTAAATATTTTGATTTAAAAATTGTTGAAACCACGGAGCGGCCGGCGATACAATAATTGCAAACTTCACCAATTAAATTGAAATGAAATTATTTTTACGGATTAACCCGCGTTTATTAACTTAACTCTTAGATTATAACATTTTTGTTTTAATCTAAGACTTAATTAACTACATAATTATTTTGAAGTTTTATTTTAGTCTCCCTGTGACCACGGATCCTGTAAAGGGTTTAAAACGTCAGAACTAAAATAAAACTTTACATGTAGTTAACGAACACGAGTTACATACATGCATACATATTACATACATTATAATCACGACTATTATCCCCGAAGCGTTAGTCAGAGACTAGGCAATGAGGGCCGTAAAAGCAGTCCTCTGCCATAGTCCACTTTTCACCAAAAAGCGACTGCACATTTTGTGCTCTGCGTGACAGGTGACAAACAAACGCGAGTTCATCCGTAAAAAGTGTTTCATTTCAATGTGTAGTTTTCGAGTTAGCCTCAGAAAACAACAATTATGTTTACTTATCAAAATGTTGCTTAGTCAAAACAAGGGTTGACTAAAATTCTCATCGAGTGACTCTTGATCCTAGTGTGATTCCATTGAATGCTCTAAAGTTCGACTGCAGCAAATGTCTATTATTGGCCATAGACAATGGTGGATGTCACCGCGGGCGCCATCGCCGCTTTTTGTCAAAACGGAAGAATGTTTTAAAGGAGCTTTTACTAACGCTTTTAGCGCTTCTTAATAGATTTCGGTGGCTGGGGATACATGCCGCTCTATTTTAATACTAATTGTTTATTTACAAGTAAACTACTTTATGGTCTAGTGGTTAGATTATATCGGTATTAATATTAGTACAGACGGCCCCAATGTTGCTCAGTCAAAACAAGGGTTGACTAAAATTCTCATCGAGTGACTCTTGATCCTAGTGTGATTCCATTGAATGCTCTAAAGTTCGACTGCAGCAAATGTCTATTATTGGCCATAGACAATGGTGGATGTCACCGCGGGCGCCATCGCCGCTTTTTGTCAAAACGGAAGAATGTTTTAAAGGAGCTTTTACTAACGCTTTTAGCGCTTCTTAATAGATTTCGGAGGCTGGGGATACATGCCGCTCTATTTTAATACTAATTGTTTATTTACAAGTAAACTACTTTATGGTCTAGTGGTTAGATTATATTATTAACGGTATTAATATGAGTACAGACGGCCCCATCTAATGGCCCGCGAGATCGCCTCATATCACGCCACTCTTATTTCGCATGGGGTTGAGAGAGATGAATTTTTTTAAATCAAATTACGCCACTGTAGAAGATTTAATAACAGTCTTAGAACATATAGCACATGACAACATGTACAGTCATAACTCAAAATTAGACATTTCGAGTAAAAGCGATTTGAAAGTTCAAAAAATCATAGAACCAAAACTATTGAAGTGGTTTAGTAGACTTAATGCACCCAGGTGATATCACCTCGCTTTTACTCGAAATGTCTAATTTTGAGTTATGACTGTACATGTTGTCATGTGCGATATAATGAAACAAAAATCCTATGGCTCCTAAAAACAGATTTCTCTATCTGTTGGGTGGTTCTTGGGAGAGCAATTTTTGAGCGTAACACACACGTATATCCTATATCAACAAATAATTTATGAATAAATCTACTATTACATTGTTTATACATTCCATATGCAACATGTCATACAGATTTCATTATGTAATAAAAACCACGTACATTGGAGTAATTTACCCTAAGGATCATAAATCCGGTTTATTTTGCACGTTTTTTACGCATAACACGTTCGCCATTTTTTGAGCAATCGCAGATATTTTTTAAATTACCCACGTTTATAGTTAGATTCGTACACCAATTTAAAATAGACAAATCATTTTATAAATGATAAAATTTTAATTCACATCGGACGGAAACTTTTGATTTTAAGGACATAAGTGAGTACGTAACGCCTAACAAAATGTTCGATGCGCTTCTTGCGAGGGGCACTGCACTGGACTGGCTAGGCATAGATGAATCGTGATTGGTGTTTGCGAATCATCAGTTACGGCCGCAGCTTGCAGGTAGGTGGCCGTGTCGCTTTTTTCCGGCATTTTCAGTGCCGAGTAAATACTACAATTTAAAAATTTTTGTTTCTCAGTTTTCAGCCAATTACCATGTCAAATTTTTGCAACATAATTGTACTATTTTTGGTAAACGGGTTTTGAAGTGTAATACCTAACTCCCAGATGTAGATAACCAGCAACAAACTAGCAGGTTATATCATTTCAATGCCGAAGATTTTCAAAATATATGCTTTTTAGTGATTTCCATGTTGTAATTTCTGTGTATAAAACACCATGGAAATTACGTAAAACCCGTAGAAATTACCTGGTTTTAAAATGTTGTTAGTTTACCAAACATTTGTAATTTTTATAATTACGTTAATCCACATGCTTAATGTCATGGGAACCATTAATAATATATAAGAAATTTGTTAATTATTAACATTATTATTACCTCCATGTTCCTACTTTGAATATCTTCTGTAAGTTTATAAATAAAGCTACTATTTATTCTACATATCGTTTTAATGCATGTAGTTCTTAAATACTACCCTAACTAACTTTTATTTAAGATTAATCTCATATAATTATATGACATGGTGTTTAGCAACATTTTATCTGCTGGGTAATTTCCGTGGTTTGCAAATTCTTTATATTTTTTTAGCATAAGTATAGATCCGCTTCGTGTCGAATTTTTATATGTTATTTAAATTTGCATGCTTTCAAAATGTTTGTGTAATTTACTTTAATTTAGCGATTTCAAAAGTACCATGGAAATTACACTTAGAACACATTTCTGAAGAACCACCCTGTCATAGTTTTTGATTTTTCCCTGCTTACCCATTCGGATTGATCACACTGAACACAGAATGTTTGGTAAAAAAATAGCAGCAGAAAGTTTACCATACACTTTTATATTAATTTTATTAGGAAAAAAGTGTAGAGGGGATATTTTCTCTGATCTTTGATTGGTTGGTGGTATCCCGTGGTGGTATCAGACAATTATATTTATGTGACAAATCATGAAAATTGAAATGACTTACCACAAGTTTGATTCAAATAAGTCAATACACAGGCAGGTCACATCAAAAAACAAATAGGTTATAGGGTAACTTAGCCGGTTTACCGGCCACCTCTGGTTTTCGGTCATAATGTAGTTATATCCATATATTAAAAAATCTTTAGTACACTCATTTTAAAAATGTATGCCTCCTTAATGTTTAAATGTACCCAACATCACCCTAAATTAGCAGCATAATAACTCTTTAATTTTTTCCGCAATTTACCTTTGAATGCCAAGCAGTGCAAGTGTGCATTAAAATTAGCAAAAATACAGGGCGCACAAATTTTTGTAAGGTAAGTTACAGCGTTGTAATATGGTTTGGTAAATAAAGATATTGTATGTATCCGGAAAATTTCTTG
The DNA here is from genome assembly GCA_963921215.1 of Scoparia ambigualis. NCBI lineage: Eukaryota > Metazoa > Arthropoda > Insecta > Lepidoptera > Crambidae > Scoparia > Scoparia ambigualis. Next base: position 15,689,534 of record OY992524.1, read on the forward strand.
AATTTTTATTATTTTCATTCAAATGGGTTAAATATTTGGTATATTTTATAAATAATTCTAGATGCGATTTTGCGGAGCTTTTACTTTTCGGCCGGCGGTCAAAGGTGACTAATAAAGAAATAAATATAATTAATCCTATCTAATATTATATGCTTAATAATTGTTTTAAAATTTTAGGTCAAATATAAAATATATCTTCAATTGATTTGAAGCTTTAGTTTACGGCCTCTTGTTTACATACAGATAAACGTATAATTGAAGAAAAAACACTTTTTTAAATTAGTTAGTATTTGACGGCCGAAAACTGAGTCTGACTGAGCTACTATTCGGCATAGGCAAAATTTATGTGGACGAAAATAACAAAAAATATTGATAAGATTTAATAACACAAACTATGTTAAGTTAACCTGTGAAATCGAAATTCCGGCCGTTACTAATAGTATTATGATGCACAAAAACCAATAATAAGGCGTCTAGTTTTCAGCCATATGTTAGGTATAAAAACGGCCGACAACTGGATTGTATAAATTTTACTCCCGAGCTTTAGCGAGGGAGTAAATAGTAACCGAGTTTTAATGGGTTTTTAGCGCCGTGTGTTACACTCTGCTTTTCACTACGAATGCGAGAAATTAAAACAATCCAATACAATATGAATTGGTTTATTTTATTAAAAATTAACCCGTTAGTTGCTTTAACGACACCCAAGGGAAGAGAAGGGTTAGTAGTATTATTTTGATGAGCCCATCGCCGCTCTATGCTGTTGGATAGTAGGTATGTGCAGTCTTTCCATCTCTTCACTTGGGTGTCGTAAAAGGCGACTAACGGACTAATGACTGCACATACATCCTACAGCATAGAGCGGCAATGGGCTCATGAAAATAATACTACCAACCTCTCTCTTTTCTTCGGTGTCGTATAAGGCGACTAATAGACTAATGACTGCATACACATCCAACAGCATAGAGCGGCGATGGGCTCATCAAAATAATATTACCAACCCCTCACTTTTCTTCGATGTCGTAAAAGGGGACTAACGGACTAAAGACTGCACATACATCCAACAGCATAGAGCGACGATGGGCTCATCAAAATAATACTACCAACCCCTCTCTTCTCTTCGGTGTAGTAAAAGGCGACTAATGGACTAAAGACTGCACATACATACAACAGCATAGAGCGGCGATGGGCTCATCAAAATAATACTACTAACCCCTCTCTTCCCTTGGGTGTCGTAAAAGCGACTAATGGGCTAAAGGCTCACCACCTAAGCACATGTGCAGACTGTGCAGTTGTTTCTTGCTGAAGAGTAGACTGTGTGGGCGTGGTCTGTGTTGTCCATAGATACAAATGATTACTAATTTTACCATAAACTTTAATAATAACTATCTCAAAAGTTGTTGATCTAAGTAAACAGTAACAAGTCGAGTATTTATTCATGATTATTCTACATAAGACTGAATACTTTTTCGTTTTTGTAGGCTCATTGTCAGGTGACAGACAAAAATTTAAAAAAAAATTACTTTTTCCCCTAGGGCGAAAAAAGCTATTTTAGCCTCGCTCTAGAACTCTACAATGACGGTCTTTTTGAGTAAGAGGAGTGAAAAAATATTTTTATTACCAATTATAATTCATATAATTATTATACTTATTTACATAAAATAGAAAATAGAACAACACTTAAAAATACATGGCTGAAAACAACATAAATACGGAAGAAAACTAAATAGGTGGCCGATTTTATTATTTTTTATAATTAAAACAAATCTTACAAAATCGAATATTGCTTTAGTATAATGATTCAAAATAAAACTTTTTACTTTTCTTTTGTTTACTCTGTCATGGTAAGAAATCGCTTTAAAAACGAAACATTGCTTAAATGGCCGCTAACAGGATAATTTACCCTAGATAGAATGCTTTTAGATCGATGGGTCTGGCAATTAAAATATAATTAAAGGAACATATTGTAACCAAGTATTAAATTAGCTCATTTCATATGGCATAGAAGCCAAAGTTTACTGTCACCCACGCCACTGAAAAGAGACAAATTTAAAAAAAATACTAAAAAAGTAAGCATTTGACTTAGCGCGGCGCGCTGTGAGGGCGATAATGAGTGGTGGCGGAAGCGGGCATTAGTGCCTTCTCGCTCGGTTAATGGCTCTTGAATAATTTAGCCGCGAATTGAGTCATCCGAGCGACTCTTCAAAAACACATTATCTTTGAATTAAGAAAAAAAGTGCCGACAAACGATTTCTCGAGCGGATAATACAGAAGCCGTTTATTTAACTAACTAGTTTGATAATAATATGGCTGGTTGTTCGGAACTAATTAAATTAAACAAATTGTGTGTAGGTAGGTACCTACTTAAGTTTAAGAGAATTGACGAATATGATAATAATATGATATATTGATAGGTATCTGCTATCTGGTTATTACTATATATAATATATAGTAATAACCAGATAGCAGAGATTTACCCTACTTATTTCCAAAGCGTGTCGCGTAGCGGTGAAAGAATACTACCACCCCCAATGACCTTTGAAAGAATACTACCACCCCCAATGACCTTTGAAAGAATACTACCACCCCCAATGACCTTTGAAAGAATACTACCACCCCCAATGACCTTTGAAAGAATACTACCACCCCCAATGACCTTTGAAAGAATACTACCACCCCCAATGACCTTTGAAAGAATACTACCACCCCCAATGACCTTTGAAAGAATACTACCACCCCCAATGACCTTTGAAAGAATACTACCACCCCCAATGACCTTTGAAAGAATACTACCACCCCCAATGACCTTATAAAATATCATTGACCACCCCCTCTCTTCCCTTGGGTGTTCTGCACATACACCCAACAGCATAGAGCGGCGATGGATTCACCACCTGTCACGCTGAGCACATGTGCAGTCGCTATTTGTTGAAAAGTGGACTATGGTAGAGGACTGCTTTTGCGGTCCTCATTGCCTAGTCTCAGACTTACCCTTCGGGGATAATAGTCGTGATTATATCTATTTATGTATTTATTTTCAAATAAAACTCTACGTGTTGTAAGATGTGTCAATATTAGAATACTACCAACCCTTCGATCAACAATACCAAGTCCACGTGAGTAAATACAAGTGGTGAAATCAACCTTATGGGGGGCAACAAATAAAGTAATTTTTCCTGTTATGCCTTGCGAGAAAATAAGAGCTCACTTCTCAAGTGCGCTCTTATTTACCGAGACACATTTTTAGCGCCAACCTGACATCTAGTTGTATTTTTGATCGAAGTACCAATGTTGTGAGATGTGTCATTAATACTACCAACCCTTGTCTTCCCTTGGGTGTCGTAAAAGGCAATTAACGGACTAAAGACTGCACATACATCCAACAGCATAGAGCAGCGATGGGCTCACCACCTATCATGCTGAGCACATGTGCAGTTGTTATTTGGTGAAAGGTGGACTATGGCAGTGGACTGCTTTTTGCAGTCCTCATAGCCTGGCCATAATAGTAGTGAATAGAGTGTAAGTGTTGTTAAACTTAAATTTTAATTAAATTTTCCATACAATGTTGAGTGTAGGTATAATTAAAAACATACAACTTTATATTGGCTTAATGCGTTTACCGTGCAAATGTAAATTTAAAATTAAACATTTTACGTACCTACTAAAATCAGTTGTCGCACTCGTAATAGCCGGCGCGGCGGCGTTTTAAAAGAGCTTCATCATTTATAATTTCACAGTTTTCAGTTATGTATCTCAGATGTTTTACAGCGAAATAAATGCCCAATAAATTATTAAGAAAGCTGGCGTGACAACCATCAGCACTGGTGTATTGTCACAACGTCACTCGTCACGATGTCACAGAACGTCCGCCGCGCCGTCACCGACACTGTCACAGCTCGTCGCGGCTCGTCACAGCTCGTCACCTCGGTTGTGACGACTTTGTGGGGTGCAATTTATGAGATGTTTAATGACTTTCGTAGATGAGACGACTGAGATACGTTTCAGTCGTAAAACTGTGGGCGTCTTTGATAGATAGCATTTTGTTTGAGTACATAGTATCCAAGCTAGGTTTATTTTTAATGACTGGTTAGTTAGTAGAGAAACTATTTAGCACCGAAAGGATATTCTTTAGATTGTGTATATTTAAGACCTGCCCCTGTATCGGCTAAAAAATATGAATATGGACATGGGCTTCATTATACATTTGAAGCCCATAATATGCCCATATAAGGACAAAATATGGGCTTCAAATGTCAAATGAAGCCCATGTCCATTTCCATATTTTTTAGCCGATAGACCCGCTGTACCGAACAGAATGCAGCTGTATTCAGCATCCAATCATTATTTCATTCTAACCATATTCGGTACAAAAATAGTTTTTCCTCCTTGTCTTTCACCAGATTAAATTTTATTATCTAGCTAGTATCAAATCATTTATATTACTTCATTAAGTTATTCACTCGCATTATCAAATCAACATTAATTTGGAAAAAGATAAACTATACATTAAAATAAATTTGGTATTCTAACAGGCTCGTATTAAGGGCACATAAAAAAAAATTAAATTATTCTCCCGGAATAATGATGAAAACTATGATAATTAAGTTGTTTGATCTTTGGAGGCGGTCAAATTTTATTCACCCGTAATTGGTGGGTGGACTCATAGTAGGGGTCCATTCATTATACTCTGACAAATAATGTTAGTGAACCCAAAAAAAAACACAAAAAATCACAAAAAAGTTTTCAACAAAACCTTACTCTAACACGCAGACAATAAAGCTGTTTCTCACCGAATAAAATTAAGCCATCACCGTCTGTGGTGTGATTCAGTTTTTTTTCTCTCCGTTTTCCCTTGTCTCTGCACTGACGTAGGATATAATTAAAAATAAAAATTATTGTGATTGGTTTTGGCAAATTGCAAATTGGATCTCTCATGAGATTGGGATGATAAACAAAACGCAATCGACAGTTTAAAAGATCTTCGTTTGTTTTTGTTTTGGTTTCGTTTTGAATGTCAAAATATCAAATGTCATATCATTTGTTATATATGGTATAATTATTACCAATAATTTTGAATATAAAGTTTTATGCTATTATTTTATAACTTCATCTTTTAAGGAAACTTTAACGAACGAAAAGTTGTTTTGACGATAAAGTAATTGACGGATAGATGGTATAGTAATTGTATATCAATTAGTAGGTGTTTGTTTATTGGTACAATATTATTATTTGGTCTTTACATAAATTGGATATTTATATGAAAATTTTAAATTATAAAAATTTTGGTATTTTTTTTATTTTAGCTAATCAAAGTACTGGCCCAAATTATCTATACAATTTTGCCATTTTGATGGCAGTTTGTATATTCCTTTACTGCAGAAGTCTGCCGGACGTGAGGCGATGAAGTCAGAGAAAGCGTTTTGTACTGCCTCTCGGGTGTTGAATTTTATTCCACTTAAAGAATTGTCTAAATTTAAACAAAAAGTATAAATCTGTAGGGACAAGGTCCAGTGAGTACGGTGGGTGACGGAGAACTTCCAGCTGTAACTCTTGTAGCTTTGCGATGGTCTGTCGTGAAGTGGGAGCTAGCGCGTTGTCGTGGAGAAGCAATGGGGAAGAGCGATTGACCAGTCTTGGTTGTTGAATTGCGAGCTTCTCCATCATTGTTTGCAATTCTTGGCAATAGACATCTGCCGTCACTATTGTGCAATTCGGTAAGAAGCTGTGATGTACAAGTCCGGCACTGGTCCACCAGACAGTCACCATCATCTTCGTATGAGTAATCTTTTTGTAGCGCACTGATTAGGTGCTGTACCCGGGTCCACCCACTGAGATGAACGCTTACGGTTGTCGTATAGGGTCCACTTTTCGAAAATTCGATTTAGAATATTCCTCGTTTCTATGCCGATTCAGTGCTATGCATGCTTCGACGCGTAAGTCTCGCTGTTCGCGGTCGCTTAGTTCGTGTGGCACCCACTTGTATAGCTTTTTATCTTTCCGATTTGCCGCAAGTGCTTCAATGTTGTTTTGACACTAACTCCAAGGTCCGCAGCAAGCTCAGCCGTAGAGCGAGTTGGATCCGCTTCCACTATCGCCTTCAATTCGTCGTTGTCGGCCGACCGCGAGGCTCGGTCTTCAACTCAAAATCTCCTGATTTAAAACGATTGAACCAATAATGGACCGTGTTTATGCAAGCAAGCAAAGTTAGGCCCGTACACGTCGTTAAATTTTCGCGTTGTTTGCGCAGCGGTATTTCCAAGTAGGAACTCATATTCGAAAATTGTACGAATTTTCAGTTTATCCATGGCGCCAAAAACTACCACAATTTCACAAAAACTTAAACTATCTAAAAACAAATGACTAAATTTGAAATTAAATTAACAAGGCTTTCGAATAAAATTTATTTGAATTTCGAATTGCGCGCCAATCCACAGATATTTAAATCTGAAAATGCCGGTTGTAGAATCTCCAATTACATAGGTAAAGACCTATTATAACAGTTAATAGGCTCACCACATATTATCATGCTTTGCACAATTTGCTGTTACCTTAAGGTGAGAGGTAGGCTATGGCAGTGAACTGGTTTTGCGGTTCTCGTTGCATAAAATATTCTAAAACGTCTTTAATCGTGACTAAGCATTCCGATAGTATTTTAAATTACCCTGACGTTTCGAACCCTTTACAGGGTCCGTGGTCACAGGGAGACTGAGGTGTTGGTCGTCTCATAGTTAGAAGTTATTTGCCTACCGTCAATATTTTTATGTTTAACCGGGTGCATTCAGGTTTACACAATACGAGCTAAGAATATTTTTAGGTCTGAAAATGTGTTGCTCTTGGGGCTGGGATTTGATGATCTGTATGATGGGTCCCAGGCATGTGGTAAATTCCAACCATCCTCTCTATTGAAGTTTCGATGTTTTTTAATTTCAATATCCTCGCGTATCACTTAAGGAATAAATGTAGGTAGTTAATTAAACGCGAGTTAATCCGTAAAAAGTGTTTCATTTCAATAATTTGTAGTGCTCGCCTCGTTCTCTACCTTAGAAACCAATAAGCATTCTGATTTTGTAATTTTTTCACTCGATTTTAAATAATAACGTTTAAAATTGGCATACTCAAGGCAAGGATCATTTGCTTGTTTGCCAACTCAATCGATTTGAAAAGGTATAATCTCTCCTTTTTAATATTTAAAAGAAAAACAAAATATAGTATTTGCACGCATCCCATAATTTACCAACCGCCATTAAGACTCGAAATATAACCGAGTTATTATATTTTCAATCGTCATTTTTATGTCCAAATTGAATTTTATTGAGCTCGTGCCTTGATTGAGTCATTACGCCATCGCCGGAGTAAATGAATATATTATCAGTTTAATCAACTGTTCTTTTGTTTTATGTGGTTATTGTTTTGTTTTTCTGGTACGAGTTGTGAATGCTTTGATTCACTCACCGGTAAATAAGTTGGTAGTCAACATTTTTGCACGTATCATAGCGGTGTTCTTTCAAATGAATTGTTTCAAATAAAGACAAGCATTAATTTCAATTATTAATTTCAATATTGATTGAAATGCTTAATAAAATGACTACACTAATTTATATAACCTAAAAATATTATTAAACTTAGCTTGCTGTTCCTATCAAGGAACTTTTAATTTAAGTTTGAAACTAATAATTGTTGCTAGTCTTTAACATCCCTGTTGTAGTTTTTGCTTATTACATGTAATTTGCTTGTTATGTAGTTTGTCAATGCTTTATTATATTAATTTGTAAGTTAAATTATAGTATTTATAACAGATCTGTAGGTTAAGTACCTAAATGCTGCCCTAAAATAATTTTCTTATTTTTCCTATTCGATGCTTCATTGCAAAAAAAAAAAATATTTCTTAACAGCTATTATTGGCACTGTATTCACCAAACACGAGTTCATAAAGAGATCGTATTTGGTTTCGGAATCAGTAAAAAATAATAATATCCTCAAATTGATCATAAAACCTCTTTGTTACTCAAAAGGATTCCATCGTCTCTTTTTGTCATAATATATTAACGAACAGCCTTCGCAAAATTCGGTGGCACATATAAAACCTTAAATTCGATGTGACTAATTATTTATTCTTAACCACCGAATTCCGCAATTACTTGTACGTAGGTATGATAAATATTGCGATATTATTCAAGATAACATTGGACAATGTATCCAAAACGAGCTAAATGTATTTTTTACACTGCATGATGCACAATGCACAAAGTAAATGGAGTTACCATTGCATTTTTTTATGGACTTCATTATAACATCACTTTCGTCCGACTTACAACCAACCCATCTCTTCCATTGGGTGTAAGGAACCCGTCGTAAAAGGCGACTAACGGACTAAAGACTGCACATACATCCAACAGCAATAAGCGGCGATGGGATCACCACCTGTGTTGCCTTGTCTCATTGCCTAGTCTATGACTAACCCAAGGATATAGTCGTTAGTAAGTATGTATTATTCATAGCTATAGATAAAGATCTAGTAGACCTAGATCTAATTAGCTTATAAAAATGGATGCATCTTCTGTTACTGTTTACAGAATCCCAAATCCGAAAGTCAACTATTTTTAATAGGGTGTTCTGTTTTCGCATAAACTTTAGGAAACAATTATAGGTAGGTAGGTACTGCATTACTTGTTGAAGTGTTCTAGTAAAATTACAGTTTGACAGTGAAAACAAATCGATAATTAATGAAACAAACATAACGATCATAAACTAATACTTAATAGATATTCTTCAAAAACCCAGTGAACGACGCCAAAAAAGAATTTGTGTACAAAAATGTCAACAAAAAAAACACACAACTCTATAAAGCAGACAGTTAAAGCATCTAATGCGAACACGGGAAAGTCAGCACCGACCGCCACCAAAGACCATATTTCACAGCAAATTATTACGAAGTCAGAAATTAAATCAATTACTACGGTGACCTGAGGGTTCTTTCCTTCTTATTAATAGTTAGTTTTTTTTAAGGTCGGCGAATAATCGTAAATAATGTCTCAAGGCAGGTGAGGAAAGGTCTTTTGTCAGGCATTCGTGGGCAAAAAAGTCACTTTTATGTCATGTGAGTATGGTCGGCTTATCTGTCGACAAACTATGGCCTACGAAGTGGCGTGAAATAGTCGATACGGAAACACTTAGAGCTGTTACAACCATAGAAAAGGCGCTGTTTGATAAACGCGAGGTGCTTACATCCGTAAAAAGTGTTTCTTTTCAATTTCATTTAACTCATATAGCCATACATGACAATTAAATTTTTAACTATCTTTGTATATTTGAGCGTTATTAATTACATACATAATCACGACTATTATTACGAAAAAGCAGTCCTATACCATAGTCCACTTTTCATCAAAAAGCGACTGCAAAGTTTGCTTAGCGTGACAGGTGGTAACCGCCCATCTGCGGTCTATGCTGTTGGATTTAATATGTGCAGTCTTTAGTCCGTTAGTCGCCTTTTACGACACCCAAGGGAAGAGATGAGGTGGTAGAATTCTTTCACCGCTACGCGACACCGTTAAAGCATTGACACTAAATTTTATAACAATCAAACATAGTAGATTACAAAAAAAGTTAAAATTACAAAACACAACAAGGCGGTGTTAGCCGCTCCACAAAATCCGAGCAAGGGTCAGGTATAGAGATTTTTTTGGCGACTTTTTGGTAGCGACGCCGCCGAGATCGTTAAGTGAAAAATACCTGTTTCGGCGCGTTTGCGGCCGAAAAATCGACGGTAGCCAAATGATATACATACTGTATTATCGGACTAATTAATCGTGCAGTTTCGCTGGTGGATTTTAATGCGGCGATCGGAGCGGACCGGTTGGATGCAACAAATAATGATGTAAGGAAGTCGTAATTGTTGGACCGGCTTTTTTGACAGATTCCTGTTTTTTTTGTTTTTGTTTTTATATAATTTTTGTTCGGTTCACCAAAAACTAAAGAAGTTCTATTGTTTTACTAGGGAGAACGCTTTTGAGAGTTGAGAAGATACGCGTATTCACGAGAGCTGTAAGGTGCAAAAAGAAATATACGAGAAAGTCAAAAATAAAAAAGCTTCATAGCTTTTTTTCATTTTTCCATCCGAAATAGTAAAAAAATATCATTTTTTTCGATTTTTTGTTTTTAGTGCTCGATATTTTGGAAAAGAAGAATGATATCAAAAATTTTGGGTTTGGCCAGCGTGGCCAGGGTTAAGGCCAAATCTCCCTATCAGCCTTTGTCCATTAAAGGCTGTGCTTACTCGTAGCAGTGGGACGTTTTCATAGGCTGATGATGAAACTGGGTTAGGTTGCCAATTTATTGTCATTTCACATATTTGTGAAAGTCTCACAAAATCCGTTGGCAACCACGAAATTGTAACACTTAAAACACAAAAAACTAGACTAGGTATATACATTTCCACAACACACGCATAAACGAGCCCTCAGACTACTTAGTTAAGTTTGAAATATTTAAGCAAATAAAACACTGCCGCCTCAAACTACGCAGGGCGTTATGGACTGCAAGTTGCAGTCCTGGGTTGCAGTCTGCAACGCAGTCTATGACTACTGCAGTAATTATCGCAATTGGGTGAATTTCAACAGGTCCGTTAAAATCTTCATTTCCGTGGATTATTTTATCATTAAGTTTTTTTAAAGAAAAAGTTCACTTTTATTAAAGTATTTGATACTGTATGTATTCTTGCTTAATATCTGGTAGATAACTTAAAAAACTAACGAGATATACAAGATTAAAAATTTCGTGCCACCGCGATGAAACATGCGTGCACGGCAATGAAACAAGCGTCCATGGCAATGAAAGAACTGTATTACAGGTAAAGATATTTTCTTTGCCTAATCATACAGGTGCGTATCATTTCATATAATGACAAATGAACTAATTTCAAAGGACATAACGTTCATTGGATATAATTTTTGCTTGTTTTAAATACACTTCCTATAACAACATCACGTATATTATTCATTTGATATAATACTCATATTCTATAACTTCATTTGATATAATTTTAGCTTATAAATAAAAATTGCATTTTAACCCTTAATTGATTTCAAATATTGTCATAATAACCGACTCCACGTATAGTTGTCTGCCCTACGCTAGAGTGTAATTTAAGCCCGGGTGGGACCGCCAGAGTCCCGCATCGCCGGAACTGTGACAAAAACCATTCCTGCCTGCATGCTGCATGCCTGCCTGCATCCTGCATGCCTGATTGCATGCTGCATTTGCGCTTCTAAGCTGCATGCTTGCTTGCATGCTGATGCTTGTATGCTGATGCTTGCATGCTGATGCTTGCATGCTGCTTGCTTGCATGCTGCTTGCTTATTACATGAATAAGGTTTTATATCATTGGTTTATTTTAATGTATACTATATCAAAAGTACATTATATCAAATGAAATTATAGAATCTAAAATTATATTAAATGTTTATTATATTATTAAGTCAGTTTTCATATCAAATGAAATTTCATATAGAAATGAAATTATATTATCTGAACGTTAGACCATAAGTATTATATCAAATATTACACACGCAATCATACCATGGCGATGAAAACATAATTCACGGAAATGAAACACCTGGCCACGGCAATAAAACTAAACTGTTTTACAAGGCATGGTAATGATTTTTTTTCATTTCCGTGTCTTTTTTTCATTGCCATAGCAAATTTTGGCCACGGAAACCACGGAAATGAAAGCGCGGCGATGAAAATCAAGGCAAAAATATAAAATAACAAAAAAACTATTAATTATTCGAAGTAATAAACACTTCACAAACAAACATAAGAGAAATGGTGTTCTATCGAGTGCTTAATCAAGAGGACAAACTTATTCAAATGGAAGTTATACCTATCCACGGAGATGAAAGAAAAAGTGTCCAGTAATATAATAAATGAAATACTTAATTTATAGCGCGAAAACGCAGGCACGTGTGTATGTCCTTCCACGTCGAGCACTTAGGCGGCACTGATATGCAACGTTTAGCGCACAGGGGGGAGGACGCAAGTCGTTAGATAAAACAATATTCTTAAACATGTTTAGGACACGGCGATGAAAGGTAGCTCTGGGACAAATGAATTTTTATTAACCATTCGTTGTATTATTTAAATATTTGAATAAATGTATTCCGTAACAATACTTTTACTATTCGCGTATCAAATAAAATTAGGTTTTAATATAAATAACCAGTAGATTTTTATCAACAAGGTATAATACACATCAAGGTGACTTGTGGACAAACACGGAAATGAAATATTTAAGGTTTAATTAATTTTTTTGGAGTACCTATTAATCCCATTAATAAAGTAATTAGTGCCACACATAGATGGCTATTTCATCTAACCAGTAAAAAATGTTAGAACATTATAACTATGTTTTTTAGTACCGATTTTATCGATGCCACGCAATTTTTGGTCCCGGAAAATTCACCTAATTACGTTACATTAATGTACTTCATTTTTGTTTCCAAATAAAAATATTATTATTCTCGTATTTTTTTATTTTCTTAAGTCTAGGTTTTTTATAATATTCCATATAAAAATAATAAACAAAACTACTATAAAAAATAAAACATTTAACATTATAAAAAACCTAAACCTAGGGTGCCGCCGGCAGCGGGGCAGGGCCCAAGCTAACGGTGGTTAGGGCTGCAGAGAGAGGAACCTCCTGACGATGCGTGCCGTGTCAAGAAGTTCCGCCTTCTGTATCTGGCCCTTGATCCAGCCGTCTAGCGAGAGTCTCTTGAGATGTTGGTCGAGACTCTTCGCTATTAGGCCGTTTGCAGATACGACTATCGGGACAATGATAGTCTAGTCAACATCCCACATGGCGGTAACCTCGTAAGCCAAGTCAAGGTACTTGCTCAACTTGTCCTTCTCAGCCTTTACGAGGTTCTCATCATGTAAAACGGTGATGTCGACTAGCACTGCCCGCCGCTGGGACCGATCGACTATCACGATGTCAGGCTTATTGGCAACAATAGTCCTGTCCGTGATAATCGATCGGTCCCAATAGAGCAAAGCACGACCATTTTCGAGAACTGGCTCAGGTGCGTACTTATAGTACGGCACCTCGGACTCAACAAGACCGTATTGAAGAGCAAGTTGCTGGTGAATGATCCTGGCTACAAGATTGTGTCTGTGCAAGTACGCGCTGTTAGCAAGATGAGAACAACCGGAAATAATATGCCTGAGTGACTCTCCGGGACGGCGGCATGCTCGACATATGTCGACCGTACCGTCCTTCATGATATATTTCCGGTAGTTGTTCGTCTTGATAACTTCGTCCGCAATTGCACAGACAAAACCTTCGGTTTCCCCAAAGAGGTCCCCGAATCTTAGCCAGTTCACCGACGCGAGCAGGTCCACATCGGGCCCTGTTAAGGCCCGATAGAACCGACCATGCAGCTCCTTGCTTTTCTATACGTCCTTGCGGTCCTCGGTGCTCAGCACCTGAGGCTTGCGCCAGTTCTCTTTGCCTAAGGAGAGAGGCGTAAAGGTCCTGTCAACCGACACCACATCGCGATGCATGCCACACTCGTTGCTGAGAAAGTATTCTCGAAGACTGCACACCTCACGGTTGTGGAGGGTCTTGGCATTTAAAAAGCCTCGACCACCCCATTTCCGCGGGATGTACAGTCTCATAACAGACGAGCGTGGGTGGAGCATGCGATTTAATGTCAGTTGCTGTCGAACCTTTCTGTCCAGGGCGTCTAACTCGGTCTGAGTCCACCTTAGTATGCCAAAGGTGTATACCAGTAAGGGCATAACCCAGCCGTTGAAAGCGCGCACCTTGTTGCCTCCTGACAAAAGACTGTTAAGTACCTTTGTCAGGCGACCAAAGAAGCGTTCCTTCACCGACTGTTTTATACCCCCACTCTCTACACCCAATGACTGTGACATACCAAGGTATTTGTAGGTGTCGGCTTCGGAGAGAGATCTGAAAGTCATCGTCTCAGAAAGTTGCAAATTCGTAGAATTTACAACTTTCCCCCGCTGTATTATTATTATTACATAAATTTATGACTATTATCCCCAAAGGGTTAGTGAGAGACTAGGCAATAAGGACCGCAGAAGCAGTCTCCATCTCCATAGTCCACTTTTCACGAAATTACAACTGCACAATGTTCCCAGCGTGATAATTGGCGAGCACATCGCCGCTCTAATATGCTGATGAATGTTTGTAGGTAGGTATGTCTTAAGTCCGTTAGTCGCCTTTTACGATACGATACAAAGAGAAGAGTGGAAGGTTGGTAGTTTCTTTTAATATGCCGCTATGCCACACGGCTATATAAATGCCTATAAAAGCCTATACAAATGGTTTTTTTATGTCACATATCAAGAGATTGTGTCCTGTTCATTTTCTCTCACACAAAACGCGCGTGTTCCTGTATGGGCACAAATGGCACAATGCAATATCGACTGTCATACCGGCCACTCCGCAAATAAAGGACAAGCGTTATATATAGCGACATTGTCTGTCGGTCTGTCACAAGGTAGTTTATGGGCGTCCAATCAAATTGGTAGCGAGCGAGCGATATTTTGATATTCCATGGTGAAGTGCATGCCTGTGTTTCGATGTCAAAAAATATAAATGTTGTGTTTGAATAAGTCTTTTAACATTTTAATTGCTCAAAGATAACGAAACGCATGTCTAAGTCAGGCAGGAATCGAACCCGCGTCCTCCGCAATCCGGGCGGCTGCGTTGACCACTTGGGTTCGACACCCGTCTGAGGTAGACATTTTTTTCAACGTTTCGTTATCTTCCTGTTTATTTGAGCGTTTTTGAATGCAAATAAAATCGAAAATTACGAATTTTAATTACTCTCTGTTCTTCGGTTGTTTGTTTGAAAAGAAATTTAAAAAAATTGTACTTACGACAAAAGTTAAACTACACGTACTGGCCTGCAAAAATAAGTATCACACTTTTAAAATTGTAATAACTATAAAAGTACACAAGATAAACAAGACACACAAGACTTAAAAATGTTACTATTGTATAATTTACTATAGTTTCAGAGAAAGCTGATAAAATTGGTATAAAACGTTTTTTATTTTAAATCTCTAACTTCTATAGTTTAGAAAAAAATGAAATTTTAAAAGTGTGATACTTATTTTTGCAGGCCAGTGTAGTTAGTAATAATTTATTGGCTGTAAGCATGCTCTTACTAACTAGAAAAGTTAATTACGTATACTCAATGCCAGTACAGACGCTAGCCGCAGGTCAAACTACTACAAAATGTCAAAATATTTCAATTTCATTTTATTTCATTTATTTAAAAAGTACATTGAAAATTAAAAATAATTAAAAGATAATTTAAGAACTTTGATCGTGGAGTGTGTGTGAAGTCTTTAGTCCGTTAGTCGCCTTTTACGATACCCAAGGGAAGAGTGGTAGTATTTTTTCGTGAGCCGCTATTTTAATCTTCTTCAATAAATTTTGCTGAAACGTCTTCTACGGTCAGAGACTGATCTCTGACTAATCCTTTGGGAATAAAAGTCGTAAAGTTTAGTATATATGTATTTTTAAAGTACCTATGAACTGATTCACTAACAAATCAATATAGACATCTGTCCTTAAAATATACCTACTACTGTATTAAGTATAACCATTATAATACTAAAACATATTACTATTGTGTTTTGTCTTCTTTTTATCGTCCGTCTTCGTAGGTCTATCTGTCTTTAAAATTCTGATAAAAAAGTGATACGAGTATATAAAAAAAAACCTAAACACCATGAACGACCATGAAGTTTGGATATCGGAAATTCGGAACGCATCGTTGACAAAACATGATAAATGGACGCCAATAAAAATGTTTCATCATATTATAAAAATTCATTCCCATTAATAATTATAATAACTTTGTCCACTCTTTCTTGTCTTTTTTCCCTTTAGATTCGTAAAGGTATGCGTGAGGCGAGTCCGCTTTTTTTACCATTTGATTTATGTTGAATACGACTATTAACCACACTCGAAGTCGCTTACTGAATCACTTAATATTCTAAAGGATTAAATATTTGAACGTCAATAGAACTAATTTCTTATTTCAATGCATTTTGTGGAGCTTCTACGATTGAAAAGAAGTATCTGTCTTACAATTTTGTACGTTGTTGGCATTTAGGAGCTGGAGTAGAAAACTATTAGTCATCATCATGATTCAATAATTGTTACATTGCATGACATCGCAGTAGCATCGGGGAGATATCGGGCCATAACCCACCACGCTAGCCAATGTGAGTCAGTGGGTTTAAATTATTGCAATATTACCGCAACAAACTGGACATATGACTTAACGTGTTTTTTAAAGCACGGAGGAGCTCGAGACTTTTCAATTTAGTCACCAATCCGGTTACATAACATTGCGAACGTTGCTTAACTTGCAAAATCGCAACCCGAACACACTAGCCGCCCTTAATAGAATAGAATAGAATATTAATTTATTCAAGTGTCCATGGACTCAATATGTTAGTATTACTCTATATATTATTCTATGTTAATAACAAGATTTCTATTAATTATTTATTTTAAAGGTTAAGCGGCAAATCATTTCTATTAAAACTTTAACTTAAAGAAAGCTAGAAAGAAAGATATTTGCATTGTAGTAAGATGTCAGCTGTTGTGCCTAGTGGCACAATAAAAATTAAATTGTTAACAACCTATTAGGAATCTTCACAGACAAGGAGATAATAGATTAACTTTTAAAATATTTAATCTACGGATAAAAAGCTTATTTTATTTTGTTATTGATCGATGTTAAAGTTGTTTTGGTATATATCTAGACTGAGTATTCTTTGTTAGATAAACATGCTTTTTAATAAATCATGCATGAGGACTGCGACCAACCAAGTTCACCAGGATAACAGCTATCGCAAGGAGGCACCACGAATCAGTTAGTGCTAATTAGAAACGTAAACAATTGCGGTATTTTAAAATGGTTTATTAACCGAAATCATCTAAACTTGTAGATGTTACAAAAAAATGTCCAAAAGTGTTCTAGTTTCTTAGCAAATTGATATGAATTTCAACTGTTTTTTTTGTCCACGGCTGATTCAGAGCTGCTCTTTACCGAAGTGTTCACCGGTTTCTTCTCCATGGCTGGCTCAGAATGATGCTCTACTATCTTATGAGGCACGCTGTCCTGAGCTTGAACATCAGACACCAGTTCTGGGGGTTTTTCAAAGACGTCTGCACTCCTTTCTACTACTATAACTTGTTCTATATCGCTCGCATCCTTCAGATCACCCTCTAAAGGCGTCTGGTCTGGCAAATCAGAATTAATCTCTACAGCAGCGACCATCGGCCCTTTGTTTGTGCTCTCGTCTAAAGCAGGCATTGAAGCGATCAGCTGTGAAGACTCCAACAAGAACACCTCGTTCTTCTGGTGTTTCCCTTTCATGTGAGCCAGGTAGACGGTCCACACGAAGCTCGCGAGGCTGACGAAGATAATCCTGTTCGGCTCCGAGATGAAGTAGAAGTTCAGCGTCTGTGCCGTCGGCCAGAATATTACGCCAATCTTGTATGTAGGCCAGAACTTCTCGTGGACTTCGTTGATGCAAACTCTGTAAGGTTTCCCTTCCAGTAAGCTCATGCCGAAGAAGAAATACGCCATGGCCAAAGGGGAGTACGTAAGCTGTTCGGCGACTGCTCTGGTCATTGCTGTGATCAAGTCTTTTCTGGTGAAGAATCTGCTGGAATACTTCATCCATCCGTAGAAGACGGGTGCCATGAAGAAGGTGCCAAAAACCCCGAACCTCGCAGCGCGGCCCCAATTGGCGTTCTCCAAGGTAGTGCCGTGTTCCAGGTACTCTTGAACGATGCTGCAGGTCGGCCAGATGATGGCGTATGACATCATGCCGCGGACCAAAGGGAAGTGGATGGGCAGCGTCAGGATCTTCGTGAACAGCCCACTCATTGTTTAGAGTTTTATTGTACGTTTGCAAAATGTTAATGACAATTTCGATTTATTGTGTGCTCGCTATGAAATCTAATCAAATCATAAAATCAAGCCGGTCGATGTCTAGTTTTGTGTTTTGTGTAAAATATTGTGGTTGTAAATTAATGTAATATTAAAAATGTTTTGTCACAGAAACGTCAAGAGATGTTGTTGACATAGTTTGACAGATTATCGAGCTGTCGTCTGTCGAGCCAAATAAAGAAAAATAGAAAACATAAGAACTGCTTCGCTCGGATATACTTAATATTAATACTCTAAGCTCGGAATCGTTCGGAATACTCAACAGCTACTGAACTACGGCTATCTTAACTTTTACTGCACATGAAGCCACTAACATCGTTATTATGGTCACAAGCTTAAGATAAGATAAGGTAAGATGGTAATAGCTAGAGATATAAGTAGTTAGAACAATCCCTGCTACTAACCAACTCACTGAGTATCGAACCCGTCATTGAAGCGGTCAAAAGTATTTTCCCCTTTGTTTTTAACCCTTAAACGAGCACAGCATGTTTAATTTTTTTATTGGTTTTCGTCCTTATCTCAATTGTATAAAGTCACAAATAGAACTGATCCTTTGTGGACCAATTGTTGTTATGGCGCCAGACTTCAGATAAGATGGTGGTAGCTAGCGAGAGGGACTTTTACTTGTATGATGAATTAGTAACCACAGAACCACCTCAAATTTTTTCACGGACCTACGTACTACGTGCTTTGAGCTAATATTGGGGGACTGTAGTCATGGACGGTACGAGCTTTGAATTCGAATCGTATGGAATTACTTTTTTTAGGTGAATAAAGTCACCGTCGACGTTTGAGTGGTTCTACCACCTACCAAAACCAACTTTAGGGGTTAAAGTCATTCGCGTTCGTGGGGTTACTTGAAACCCTACACGTGACCCCACTAAATGAGTAACACTGTCTGAGTGGTAGAGCTACGCTGCGTTGCAGCACGAATACACTAAACCACAGAGGGGGTTCCTGTATTTAAAAAAATCCAGTATTTATCTGTAACTATACTACATATACTACTATACTACATAATAATAATCAGTAGGCAACAAAAGCCTAGATCGTGACAGAGATAAAATGTCGCAGCGCCCGCCGCTGCCGTTCCCAATCGAAGCATGTTCCATTAAATCGGCAAAATTTCCAGTTTAATGGAAATTTGTACGTAACGTGATCATAATAATTGTCAGTACACGGAACACGATGCCTATAATTACCCATTTAGCTATCCACCGATCTGCCGACCACCCACCGGCATCGTACAATCGATTGATTGCTATTCGATTGTTATTCGATTATGAATCGATTATTTGGCTCGGGTCAGTCGATCGGCGATTGCTTTGTGATAGCGATGATTTGGCATAAAGCACGCGTGCGCTTGCGCACGGATAGACAATTAGTCAATAACATTAATTCCGGAAGAATGTTTCTCTTTTTTATTTATTGGTTTAGTTAATTGCCTGCCTGTTTGTTGAAGACTGTCTATTTGTTTTAAGGTTGTAGGTGGTAATGTAATAGCGCCGTGGTGGATGAGTATGTAATAGCGCCGTCGTCCATGATTGAATTCAATTCCCAGGGCAGTATAGGGCATACTTTCACTTTTTTTTTTTATAGCAGAAGGAGGCAAACGAGCAAGCGGGTCACCTGATGGAAAGTAATCACCGCCGCCCATGGACACCCGCAAAACCAGAGGAATCGCAGGCGCGTTGCCGGCCTTTAAGGAAGGAATAGGCTCGTTTCTTGAAGATCCCTAAGTCGTAACGGTCCGGAAATACCGCCGCCGAGAGCTGGTTCCACAACACTGTAGTTCGAGGCAAGAAATTTCTTGAAAATCGCACAGTAGTAGACCGCCATCCATCAAGGTGATGTGGATGGAATGACAGTCGATTGCGTGTAGTGCGGTGAAGGAAATCAGCGGCAGGGATCAAGCCGAACAATTCAGAACACTCCCCATGATATATTCATGATATACTTCTTCTTATTTTTCTTTATTTTGTTTACGCTCACACCAATTATCTCTAGACCCAGATGAGTATTCTTCTGAAACTCGTTAAATGGTAAGATAACGGATAAATATACATAAACATAGAAAAGACACCCAAACCCGTAATCAATTTTTAAAAATAGTATTTCTCTAAATTGACCCGACCGGGAATAGAACCCGGGACCTCAGAGATGGCGCGACGCCAGACCCGGCGTGATAACCACTCGACTACGGCGGTCGTCAAACTAAAAATTGGTATGGGAATTTGCATAGTATCTAAGATTAAAGTAATACTGCTCTAAGAGTTTTTTTTTAGGAACAAAAGAGTTGACAGTAAAGGCGGGTCTCCTGCGACACTATTTTGTGTTTTCTAACATCTAACAAATTTGGGCGTGGCCTACGTACATATTTTGACATATTTTGTTAGATGTTTGATGTTAGGGTGTTAGAAAACACAAAGCAGTGTCGCAGGAGACCCGCTTTAAGGTCGGCCAAAAGTGTATTTCACAACACAAACGAGCCAGGGTTTGTGTGGTGATCTATGATGGAGGCCATGCCCAGCTGTGGGACAGTTTAGACATTTTGTTTAGGAGTTCTTTGTAGGACAGTGTAAAATTGTGCATTACTTTACGTGGAAATAAACTAACTACTTACTTAAGAGGCCTATTACATCTCGAATGTGATTTTTGCGTAAAATGCCCATTTTCGCATTTTGTAGTAATTTTGCAGCTGTATTTATCGTTTTTATCGAAACAGGATAATAAATTTGTAAAAAGCGAGGCCGCTACGCACTATTCTAATAGCTATTCTGCACTATTCAATAAGTCATAATTGTTAATGTATTTTTGTTTCTGAGATCCATAACGCCAAAATTGGCCATTTTACGCAAAAATCACAGTCGAGATGTGATAGGCCTCTTAAATTGGCGCTGCGACCCAAAATGAATGAGCTACATCGAGGTCTGCCCTTTTTATTACATACATGTCATAGTCTAACGACTATTATCCCCGAAGGATTAGACAGAGACAAGGCAATGGCGACAGCAAAAGCTGTCTACTGCCCATTGTGCGGGTGCCGCCTGTGGAGGCTGGTCTGCTCTTGCTAACTTATTTTTATTATTAGTATTTTAGTAGTTGTAGTCTTACTTTTATTTTTCTGTACTGTAAGACATTGATTACATTGATTATTTTATATTGATGAATACCTGAACTTTTTATTTTTATTAATATATTTTTTATTTTTATGTCCTTGTAGTTGTTTTATATTTTTATTATTGTAATGGAAAGTGCCCTTCTATGATAGGGAGGGCATTTTTCAATTCTAATTGACGCTGTAAAAGAAAGGGAGAAAAGAAATGCCCTTGATGAGTTTCTTGCCGGTTCTTCTCAGTACAAGGCTCCCGCCCCATAGTTAGACTTACGAACCGATGGCATAATGACATTCATAAGTGCTGTAATCTAAACATGGCCTAACCATAAATGATATTGAATCTTGAATCTTGAATCTTGAATTGAGGTACAATGAACTAGAGAAGACACCGCGAAGCAAGTTTGTGCGCAACTAAGGTGCAGCCGCAAGGTCCACAATCGCTTGAATCACGCGCTATCACTGAGGCGTTTGAAGCACACGAGCTGCACCTTAGTGCGCACAAACTTGCTTCGCGGTGTCTTCTCTAGTGTATTGTACCTCAATGCCACTGCCAAAGTACACGTTTCGCCAAACAACAGTAGGCTTACTCTTGAAACACAATTGCATTAATCAATTTCCAATCACAAATCTAAAAGAATGTCGAATGGCACTTTTGTAAGCGACAATAGCGCCACATTGGAATTAAGCTGCGTGGAAATTGATTGAACAAATTACTATTGAGATGGCGTTCCGGAATTATCTTTACTTATCCCAATATCGATACATATTAATCGCATTGGAATTGTATTAAGATTGAGTTTGCGTTCAAGAGTAACCCCCCAGATGCGATTTTCTAAGCGACTCATACCTCGACGCTGCGCGCATGGCTGTGAAATTGTGATCATGGATGTTACAGCCGTCACATCGTTCACTGCAGTGACGGCTGTGGTCAAAGTTTAGGCTGTTTTCCTTACAGAATACCGATTTTATACCTACAAGAAAAGTCAAAGAAGTGATTTCCTATCACGCCGCTAACAGGCGTGCGGAGCTAGTGTCGAAGAGCGATGAAAATTATTTAGAAGAACACCAATGGTAAGTACGCTCACCGCTGTCAAAGAAAATATAAGGCGACTTCTAGAAACCGCAAGAGACTTCAAGGGCTGGTCAGGTCAAGTATTTTAGACATGAGAAAATGAATATAAAAAAAAAATTCGGCCTTTTTATTTTTCATTACAAAAATCATTTTATCAATTTTAATTTGATAGTCTTTGAGTATCTAATTTATTTTAAAGCAATAAAATAAGACAGATAAAATTAAAGAATTAACTATTATTTACAACGCGCGGGCAGCGGCCAGCCGTTGACCCGTCCGCGTCAGCTGGGCGATAAGTACCTAAGTTAGTCTGCAATCTTTTTTGTCATTGTTGTCATGTTAAAAACACTTGACCTGACCATCCCGTGAAGTTTCTTGCAGTTTCTAGCAGTCACTTTATATACACTACCGTGAACGCTGTTGCAGCCGCTCTGCTTTGCTATAACGATGTTTGCGCTTACAGAATCGCAGTACAGCACGTGTGCGCAGTATGATAGGTGATTAGCCCATCGCCTCTCTATTCTGTTGGATGTATGCAGTCTTAGTCCGTTAGTCGCCTTTGATGACACCCAAAGGAAGAGATGGCTTGGTAGTATTCTATTAGTGAGTCATCATCACACAGCTCCTTTTTTAACTATGTAAAATGCTGTCTTCACTTTAACAAACACGGAGGCCAGTGGTGACCTCGGGATATGTGGGAGTGGGACCCTCCTTCTCTCTCCTAACTAACTTTGTTAGAAAGGTCGACGGGGTAAGGCGTGGCTTATTCACTAAAAGACCTAGCACCATACCTTCTATCCACGAGACCTAGTACCATACCTTCTATCCACGAGACCTAATGCCATACCTTCTATCCACGAGACCTAGTACCATACCTTCTATCCACGAGACCTAGACCATACCTTCTATCCACGAGACCTAGTACCGTACCTTCTATCCACGAGGAACAACACTTCACAACACTTGGTACTACATACATACAAATATTGACGACTATTTTCCCCGAAGGGTTAGTCAAAGACCAGGCAATGAGGACAGCAGAAGCAGTCCACTGCCACAGTCCACGTTTCGCCAAACAACAACAGCACATGTGCCCAGTGTGACAGGTGATGAGCCCATCGCCTCTCTATGCTGTTGGATGTATGCAGTCTTTAGTCCGTTAGTCGCCTTTTACGACACCTAAGGGGAGAGACGTGACGGTAGTATTCTATGCCGCTACCAGCACAGTCTTAATGTTACTATGCCGCTAACAACACTAGGTACTTTGTCGGAAATGCGTTAGTTGTCTTGCTTTAGTTAGTTGTTTAACACAATGCTATGTAGTTATAGAATAAAATGTTTAATAGAATACCGCTGGCTTGCAGCGTAAATCAACTACTAGAAAACCTTAAGTCGTACGTACCTACCTACCTAACCAGTAACAAAAGCACTTGGTTATACTATATATTAATACTATATGTATACTACTTAGTATACAACCTTATTTACAATGTAATTTCACCCTAGAGAGAAGCAAAAAGATTGCATTATCTTTTGCTTTCTTGCATTGCAATCTTTTCTTCTACGAGTACCTTTAATCTCAATTCTAATATACCTACCTGCAATCTGTTTCCTTCAACTACGCAAATCCCTGGCACAGTATATACTTATTTAAGCTAAATATATATTATACTGTGTCCCTGATCTCAGTAGCGTCATCTATTCGAAGCTTTTCCGATTAACTTCCATTCCACTTTACAGCCACATCCATTGCACTGTTTCAATCTTCGATCACTAACGCTGCGGTCACATTAGCGCGCTAGCGCGCTAATTCGACGTCTTCTGGGACTTCTTCGGTACTTATAGCGATTTTTAGCGCGCTAATGTGGCCCCAGCATAGTACTTTCTTTAAAATAATAACGTTTTGAACCTAAAAACAAATCATGCAAGCAAGCATTACATACGTATTATTTACAGTTTAAAATATTTCATCTAACTAACTTAAAATAAATATTATATTTTTACATCTAACGAAATTATTATTTTAGTGCCATCTGTTATCAACATCATGTACTAAATACTACACTTTAGTACTTGCAGCGCCATCTAGCCACATGTAAAAATACTAGATATCAAGAGAGTAAAGTTACACCAAACTTTTAACAGATGGCAGTAGTTGTACTTTTATTTGGACTTAAAAGTTCTGCTACTCACCGCTAGGTGTCTTTTGAAAATATAAACTTACACTTTGACATCTTTATTTACGTGATCATGTTCATGAGCCGTACCTATTCTTTATTTCTATTTCTAAACTTTTGAATATTTTATTCCGGTATGAATTAATAAGTTTGTTTGCGTTCTATGTGCAATATTAAATATACCAACATTGCACGTCTATCACTTAACTTGTTTTTTATTTGATTTTTTATTACCTAATTCGCTTGTATTTTCCTCTTAAATAATAGATGTAAACAAGTAAGGTCCAATGCATTAAAATAAATTTATTTAATTAACTTGATTATTTTGTCATTTAGTTATAAATATAACAAAAGATTATTTATTATAATATGTTTGGTATTTGTTATGTTAAAGCACTTAAAGCACGTCGTGAAACCAGCCATTAAAATAGATACTCTTCCCTTGGGTCACTTGAGTCACAAAAGACTAAAGACTGCACATACATCCATCATCATAGAGCGGCGATGGGCTCACCACCTGTCACGCTGAGCACATGTGCAGTCGCTACCTATTTGGTAAAAAGTGGACGATAGTAGACGACTGCTTTTGCTGTCATCATTGCATTCATCGTGATTATATTATGTATGTATGTAGGTATATGTATGTAATATTTGGTTATTTCTATAAAGTTTACTTTATAAAAGCCTACTGTCCGACGGCTTGGCAAAGGAAATCATTTTAATCAAGTTTTCGCTAAAACTTTTGGGTGTTGGGCTTGAACCACGCTGGCCAATACGTGGATTGGTTTTAATCACATTGATGATGATGATGATCACATTTATGCGGGCTATGATTCGAAAAATTCGAAACACAATTTGGCCCACCTGTAAATCGGGCTTATTCCCGCCCGCTCCAAGATTTTGCCCAAGTCGCACGTTAGTGATTTTTCGAACTTATTTTGCAACTGTAGGTAGCATATAAGTGATGCAACAGAGTACGGTGTTACTTATAGGTGCAAACAGCACTAGAATTTGCAAATGAGTAACTCTTATCACCAACAGTTGCTTTTGAGTGATTTTTGTTCCTGCTTTATTACTTATGGTAGCATTAAGCCAAATTTATTACTTATAGATGCATAAGAGTTTTAATTTACTCTCTTTTAGAACTCAAAGAGGCATATGACATCTTATAATTCCCCCTAAAGAGCTGTGCAATAATAGGTGCAAATTTTTCCTTATTTGTCATCTTTAGTACTAAATAAGTAGTACATATAAGTTATTTATCACCTGTAGTGGCTCAAGAGTTATTATTACAGCTCATTTGGAATTTAGTGTTATTTCCTTTGTAAGGTCTAATATTTTCTAATATGCCACTTAGGCGTAGATCGGTCCCAAAAGATGGTTCTTGCAAACCTTAAGCAACATATTTTTTTCATTTAAAACCACTTAAGATCTAACAGTTCTAAAAGATAAAATCGTAGAACTTATTTTAATTGCAATTCAGTGTGCGGCACGTGTATATTATGTTTGTTTATAAATAATTCTACATTATACTCACACAAGTTTCTGTTAAAAAAATCCTATTAGCTAAAAGAACTACTCAAAGTGAATACTAATAAGAATGAATAGAAAATAAGATTTAAAATAAAACACATTCAAATTCATGTCATTCGTGGATTTTATTTTCAATCATACAACTAAAAATCCTTCGATGGTCTCATAAAATAAGGGCTTTTGTACCCGTCTTGAGTATCCCCAATTCAACGCAGAGACAGCGAGATCTGTAAAGTGAAAATAATCACTACTAGTTACTAATTAATGATTTTTGGTCCTAAGAGCTCCAATAAGGCAACAAATTAGTGAAAATGTGAACTGCAAAATCTATTTTAAATCGCCATGTTTAAAAATGGAGTCCTTGAAAAGCATCTTGTTGATTGAATATTTTATAACAATAACATAAAATAAAATGAGTTTTGATAACTGTTTCTGATGTAGTTGAACATTAAAATTTTGTGAAATCAGAATGTTAGGTTTTTAACAACCAAATTTTCATAAAGTATTATCTTACTTATTTGATCAGAGCATATTTTTTGATAATTTTTGATAAGATCGAAAGCGCATCAAAACTTACTAAGTAAATATACCATGGTTTCACGATAAAAAACCATTTGCAAGGGCTCCATGATGTTGTAAATTTTTAATACTAACCAAATAGATGCAATAATTCAAATGCCGTAACACCATAATAGCACATAGCACAATTAACGCGGCCTTTGGTTATCTCCACCGAAAATAAGACTAATAGGATCTCATTTGTCACTCAACGAATGAACGGTATCGCTTTATCGTTCAATCATTCATTCACAGCGCGCAATTCGCACTGTTAGTTGCAAGTGCCACTCAGGATAACAATTCGAACTCTTATGCATAGCTTTTGCATCATATAAATAAGTTGCAATTTTTCTCCTTTTGGTAACATACATGTTGAATAAAGGTTCTAACCACCTTTATGCAACTTAATCACGGTGGATTTTATTACTAAAGTTTCCAAAAAAATACTATATGCAAGCTATTTGTCACCAAATGTGTTACTTGGGTGGTCCCAATAAGCGCTCCAAGAGTAAAATTAATTTAATATTATTTTCTAAAATCGTTCCCAAGGGCTCCAAAAGCTTAAGCAAATATATTTCTTCAAAACCGTCTGATCTCCATACATTGATTGAGGAGAGAATGTTTGTTTTGTATTTTTTTTATGTTTTGGATAGGTAATTAAATTGGTAAATATGGTTTTATTTATTATTTTATTATGAAAATCATTGGAGCTTTTGGAAATCAATGTGAAGTTGAATTTTAGAGAACAATAGATTTGGAGCGCTTGGGACTAAGCCGTAAATCGAACCCGGGACCTCCGGTTATCAAGACAAGCGAGGCTCGGCTACCGAAGAAGTGGCCTCGTAGTAGGAGTAGAGTTAGCGCCGAAAAAAGTGTTGCATTTCAATATGTAGTGCTCGCGTAAACCTTAGATAACAATATGTTAGCATTTAGTTTAAGGTTTCTTTGTATCTGAAACCCATTTATTTATGGTAATACAGATTATTGATATTGAAATTGTAATATGTCATTCTCTAGCGTCCGCGTAAACATCCCTTGGTCCGTGACGATTTTTCTTTTATACTGACCTACTGACCTTGTTCTTACAAACACAATAATTACAAACAATAAAAAAAGATTCAGCCAAATAGCGTTCAGCCGTTCTGTAGTGATGAAATTGATTTTTAATTATACAGACACACAATTTATAAAATAAAACTGCGTTCATTACAATCATTTCAATAATGATTTATTATTTATTATCGTTAACACAGTTTCAAAAATAAAATTGCGTACCGCATAACCGCATAACATGGCACAAGTATTTTTATACTTTTCCACTTAAAAATCGGCTGATCGTATTTACTACAGAACTAACAAAATACACGCCACTCAAAACAGCAGAATCACATCGTAAAAATGCTACTTTATTGCTGACTTGACAAGTTTTTAACTTTTTTCAAGTTGAGTTCAACGAAAACATCTTTAGTAGACTCAGTAAAGTGCACACTTAAAATAGTTTCGTTGGACGTAAATTTGTATAGAACGAGGTGCAAATAATTGATTTGGACGTAAATGGTGTGTTAATTTAGAGGGGCTCAGCCATAATTTGTCAATAATTTATGACACTTTAGATAGGGACCACACCGAAGAAAAAACTTTAAACTGAATTTAGACATAGGAACTTAGTACATACATACGTATACATATTCACGACTAATATCCCCGAAGGGTTAGTCAGAAACTAGGCAATGAGGACAGGAAAAGCAGTCCTCTACCATAGTCCACTATTCACCAAATAGCGACTGCACTTCTTAGCGTGACAGGTGTGAGCCCATCGCCGCTCTATTCTGTTGGATGTATATGCAGTCTTTAGTCCGTTAGTCGCCTTTTACGACAGCCATGGAAGAGAGGGGGTGGTAATATTCTTTCACCGCTACGCGACATGGTTAAGGTACTTAGTCAAAGACATTAAACTATACTATTTTAATCTCTTTGTACATACTTAGTAAATCGAAAATATGCGTAGGTATTATAATAATCATTTGCTCTGTAGTGGGACACAAGAGACTAATAATAATAATCACATACACTTATTACGACTATTATCCCCGAAGGGTTAGTCAGAGACTATATATGTAACGGGGAAGGCAAGAGCAGTCCACTACCATAGTCCACCTTTCACCAAGTAATAACTGCACATGATGTATTTAACGTGAGCTCATCGTCACTCTACGCTGTTGGATGTATCTGCAGTCTTTAGTCCGTGAGTCGCCTTTTACGACACCAAAAGGAAGAGAGGGGGTGGTAGTATTCTTTTACCGCTACACGGTAAATAAAACAGGAATTTTGAATATTGGCGTTTTTGAGCAGCGTATCGTATCTTCGATCTGCTAGAGACCTGACTTCCTTTAATAGCGGACATGGTATAGAGCTCTTAGTTCCTTTCTTAGGAAAACAGCTGGATATCAATCGCCGCAAATGGTGACTGGCCACAAATAAAAAAAACCAGGCAAAAAATATTATTGGAATGGAAGACGGCACGTGTACACGTGTAAACTGTACAATTTGTTTTGTATTTTTTTGAAGAAAAGGTTGTTTGCAGCATTATTTCACTTTAAACTTTCTTATTCCATTTATAACAAAGTTTTACTGATTCAGTGTATCCTGATTTCGATCAGTGTAACTCGGTCGGATGTGAAAGGGTATATGCTCAGGCAGGATATCTAAGTATAATTAAGTAGTTTGCGTTGAACAACTTTTCTTTAGCCATAGAGAAACTAGATTTTATATCGTTCTTGCTTTAGTTTTGTATAGAATCCTACTACATACATAGCAACGTAATAGTTTTTTTTAAGTACCTGTAAAACGGGGTTACTTTAACAGTAGGGTAACTTTTTGGTAATCAAAATGATGTTTTAGTAACTTCAGTAAGTAGTAACTTCAGATCTTTGACGTACTTAGTTGTATTTTAATTCCTTGGTTGGAACAAAAACATCATTAATCTTGGGTGTTACAAAAAAATAACTACAAAAAACTAACGAAATATGTACAAAGTAGAATCCCGTTTTACGGTAGCAAATGACTACTCCACCAGCCCCCTTACTCTTGAAACCGATCCCTTAAGTTACAACACCAACGCTAATTTGGATTCATATTGCGCGGACATTGAGTGAACTAAATGTAGAACTAAATACAATTTAGTTCACCCAATATAAATTCAAATTGGCGCTGGTGTCGTTACTCAAAATTACGAAATTTCACAATACCAGCCTCGATCGATCGGAATCGAATTCAAGAGTAAGGGGGGCTGATGGGGTCCATATTGGGTTGCATAAATTAAAGTGGCATATTTTAAGCATAACATTTTTTGGCATTATCTTCGTTTCGCATAACGTTCATTCAGAATAAATCATTAGGCATACTTTATTTACCCATAACTTCTTTTATAATAATGATATATCAGCATCAAATGTTTATGCATAAATGATATTACAATAAAGATTACTAATCATAATTTATTGGCAGTCATATAGAATACCATAATGTTACATTTAGGGTTACCTATATTAAATTCAAAATTTTTCACAATTGACAAAGTTTTGAAATGCCTATACATACTATACATTGTTATTTTTTTCAAAATCTTCATGTTTTGAAATCCCACTCTACGTTTGGCCGAAACTATTAATGCTGGATAATTCATTTTTCAGAAACACGTTTCCAATATTATAAAAATACAACATTTCAAATAGTTGAAATTCATAACATCATCGAACAACTTTTAGTCGTAGCAACGTTTAAGCATGCAAGCAAGCACGCAGCATGTAAGCAAGCATGCAGCATGCAAGCAAGCATGCAGATGGTAGGCAAGCATGCAGCATGCAAGCACGCATGCAGCATGTAAGCAAGCAAGCGTGTAAGCAAGCATGGAGCATGCAAGCAAGCTGCAGCATGCAAGCAAGTATGCAGAATGGAAGCAAGCATGCAGCATGCAAACAAGCATGGAGCATGTAAGCAAGCAAGCATGGAGCATACAAGCAAGTATGCAGCATGCAAGCAAGCATGCAGCAAGCGTGCAGCAAGCATGCAACCAAGCATGCAGCATCATCCAAGCATGCAGCATCATCCAAGCATGCAGCAGGCATGGTTTCTGTCACGGAGCTTATCGTCGCAGATGGGTTTCGCTCACCACCGCAGCTTCGGCGGCGAGCGTTAAACCCACCTGCTCCTCAGCTCGCGGGCCGCCTCGCCCCTCCGCGCCTACGCGGGCTTAAATTACACTCTAGCGTAGGGCAGACAAAACTAAGTGGAGACGGTTTTGCCGCGATTCGTTTCTGTCACTGACTTTTGTAGCACAACCTTACCGAAAACACAAAGTATTAACTTTTTATAACATTTTACTTTATTTACCTAATAATTAAATACTTATATGGAAAACAAAAACAAACGAAAATCTGGGTATGATATTTTGGAGAAAGAAAAGTTACTTCGAATTTTATTAATACAACGCTGCCCATCGCGATTGTCTTAAATTTGTAACCTATCACGTGACCTACAGGAGTAGGGCAACTAGTATTTCTGTTGTCTAATAAAAAAATAACCTTGAAATTCATTAAATCGCTACACTGCGCTTCATCCATTATGCGTTTCGTATTTTATGAAAAATTCAATTTAGACGGATAGCAATTATGTTATTTACATTTATGCTGATTAAAATTATGATAAAGACAATTATAGTAAGTTAAAATTATGCCGATGAAACCATTATGGGTTTATAACACTCTGTTTATCATGATTTATGCGAAAAAACTTTATGCTGAAACTGTTGTGCCAAAGTACATTATGACGAAAGAGATTATGCGACCGAAAGGGCTCCCGGGCTGATGTTAAGTGGATGGATTTTTGCCGTCAAGCAGCATGTTATACATTGATGTTGATAGTTTGAAGGGCGCTAGATATTTACATTTACATATTTTATTCTATTCTCTTCTAGATCCAGTAAAATAACAGGTAGCTATGTTATCTTATCTTATCTAGTGGGGCCTGCAGAGGTCTCCCTCTCGCAGCAGCACGTCGACCCATTGGGATCTTTTGTGCCACCCCGTCCTATCACTCTGCCTCCTCAGTGAAGATAATTGCCATAAGCTTTGTAATGTCTTTGAGTGCGAAGATCCTAAAATCCTCTAAACCTAAAAATACGTAATGAACTTTTAAAAGAAAATAATGTTGCCCTACCCTTAAACCTTATGCACGTCTCTATGTACAATGGCGGACTCCGTCGCTTTTACTTGCTCAAAAAGACCGTCATTGTAGTGTTCTACAATGACGGTCTTTTTTTGCATACCGCGTCGTCTATTTGGTACGGGCAGGTAGGTACTCGGGCGGTTGATTCGCTTCATACGAAAATCGCTGCAAAGTGGTAATTAAAGCGACGGACACAATGGAACTATGCACCATTCATATTACAATCGCCTCCTTCATTTATATCAGCTTGCCCCCGCCTGGGCCATCGGCTGGCGACGCTGCAAATTATCTAGCCCAAATTAAGGTCCTCTTGAAACTTAAACTGGATAACAGATAAATATATTTATTTTACATAGGTAGAATAACATCCAGATCCAAAATCAATTTGGTTATAAAAACAGTTATTTGTAAATTTAACAGACCGAGAATTGAACCCGGGAGCAAAGATGGCGACACCAGAACCGGCGTGATAACCACTCAACAACGTGAGCTCGTCAAAAACATAAAAATACAGGCAAATTCTTTCTACGCAACAAAAAATTTGCGTAAAAATGATATAAGCACTTACTTAAACAATAACAATAACTTATAAAATAAACCAACAAAATTAACTTAGGTACCAATAGACATTCTCATTACTAGCACGAAAGCATGCCACTATTGAGCAATTGCTACCTAATAGTATGTGTGTCAAAGCGTTGCTAGTAATTAGCATGCTTATTACGTATACGCTTGTAATAAGCATGCTAATAAGCATAATTATTTAGTAGCTTGTCTATCAGTACCTTTAAATCTAAAATATATTCATAGAATCTGAAAAGTTTCTATTCGATCCGTATTTTTTGTCTAAATTAAGTCGTTATACAAAGCGATGGATTGTTCCAAGAGAATAGTCTCGGGTTACGGCAACGAAAGATGTTGCTTTTACGAGCATCGGTTGTCGTTTAAAAAAAATGTTACGGCTGTTGCATTTCTTGCTTTTTGACTACTGGCATGACTGGCATTGACTATTTTATATCGTCCTTGCTACTGGTACCTTTATAAAAAACCGGCCAAGTGTGAGTCGGACTCGCGCACGAAGGGTTCCGTACGTAGGGGACCCCCTAAAATATTTGTTTTATTTTTATTTATTTATTTATTTTTAAGGGGGTACGGAGAAGAGAATTTTACTGAATTTATCGACATGTAGAGCTGAGAAAAAAATCACTCTTTTGAAACTGGCTTATAAAACCTTTATTTGTCAAAAGGAAAAGACAAATAGAATGAATGAATTTTACCTCCCCCCCCCTTCCTCCCAATTCCTATTCCTTCCTTAAACCTATTCCTCCTTAAAGGCCGGCAACGCGTCTGCGATTCCTCTGGTTTTGCGGGTGTCCATGGGCGGCGGTGATTACTCTCCATCAGGTGACCCGCCTGCTCGTTTGCCTCCCTCTTTTATAAAAAAAAAAAAAAAAAACCTGTCAGTAAAATGTTAAGCTACTACGGTTCAACATTTTACTGATATTGGGGCTATTGGCTTCTTTTGAAATTTGTTGTTATTTATAAATAACGGATAAACATACTTATTAGGCATAAAAAACACCCAAACCCGAAATCAATTTAGAAAACCTGCTATTTCTAATTTGACCCGACTGGGCATCGAACCATAAGAGACGGCGACGCCACAACTACGGAGGTCTTCAATAATTATTTGGGTTGTTGTACATTCGCCACAAAGTTAGTTTGCCACGTTTTTGTAACTCCATACATTGAAAGTAAATTCGCCACAGGTCTTCATAGTACATCATTTTTGCATAAAGTACCGGTAGCAAGGAAAGTTCGTTTTGAGCGCTCGAAATAAAAGGTAGTTATTTTATTCTAAAATTATTGATGTTTTTACTACACTTATTGTTTGATTTTTCTGCTGTCTGTGTCGAAAACCAGAGTGTGGCGAAATTACACATACTTTTTTCTGTGGCAAACTAACTTTGTGGCGAATGTACAAGAACCCAATTATTTGTTTATTGTGTTTGTTGTTTTCAGGACCAGGGTTGTTTTTTGGAAATGCGTCTCTAACATTAAAAACGGTTTAAAACAACGCCATCATGAGATCATTAGTTGTGTGACGATAATAGTGCGATAAATATGTTATGATTATAAAACGTTCACATTCTTGCCGGTGTTCACAAAGCAAAGAGGCGATAGTTAACTGATGGTGATTGGTGGGGAGTGACGACAGTTTATTTAAACCCTCGGCGTTCAATCCGTCAGTTAACACAAACGAGTGATTAAACTGCCAATGGCTTGAGAAAGTTACATTTTCAACTCACACCTTTTAGTTAACCAAACAAATATTTTAACGCGCCACTTATTTTTTTTGTTGTCCCTCTCTTTTCCTCTTTTCATCATTTCGGTTTCCCACACAAACTTCCAAGTCGAAATTTTTTTAAACCATTAAGCCAATTTTTATGAAACTTTGCATGCTAGAGTAAAGTACAGGGATCTAAATAGTTTGTTGAAAACATTTTTAGAAAACGTTTATTTAACTGAGAGATTTTAAACTTTCTATAGTGCTTTATTGTTGAAACTTTTTGCATTCACAATGCTATATAGATATAGGATAAATTGTTTACTAGAAATAAACAACCAATCTCAGGAAAGCTCGAACGGGATTCGAACCCGTGACCTTTGGATTGCCGGTCCACTGCTCTAACCGCTAAGCTACCGAGACCCCAGAAGACTCGTTGAATTTTCTAGTAGTTGATACGCTTT
This sequence comes from Scoparia ambigualis, assembly GCA_963921215.1. Lineage (NCBI taxonomy): Eukaryota > Metazoa > Arthropoda > Insecta > Lepidoptera > Crambidae > Scoparia > Scoparia ambigualis. Next base: position 15,723,977 of record OY992524.1, read on the forward strand.
CCTGAGTTTGGTTGTTTATTTCTAGTAAACAATTTATCCTATATCTATATAGCATTGTGAATGCAAAAAGTTTCAACAATAAAGTATTTATAAGCAATTACGTCTTTATCGATTGTTAAATACTTGCAATAGTATTTCTTTCGAATGTGAGGGTAGACTTCACAGTGACGTAATACCGCTAACTTGCAGCGTATCAACTACTAGAAAATGCTTTCTATAATGGACTATAAATCGCAATAACTTAGTTAAATAAATGCTTTCTAAAAATGTTTTCAACAAACTATTTAGATCCCTGTACTTTACTCTAGCATGCAAAGTTTCATTAAAATTGGCCTTATGGTTTTTAAAAATGTCGACTTGGAAGTTTGTATGGGAAACTGAAATGAGTAAACCCTCTTAAAAGAGAAGGTCTGTCTACGGAGAAGGTTGTTATTTTTTTCTTTCTATTTGTCTTTAGTAGAGTACCTAGGCTACATGTTAGGTAACCTAATATTTTTTATATAAGTACCACTTTATTCCTAATATCATACATACTTATACGTACATATATACACGACTATTATCCCCAAAGGGTTAGTCAGAGACTAGGCAATGTGGACCGCAAAAGCAGTCCTCTGCCATAGTCCACTTTTAACCATATTGCGACTGCACATGTGCTCAGCGTGACAGGTGGTGAGACCATCGCCGCTCTATGCTATTGGATGGTCCAGTCTTTAGTCCGTTAGTCGTCATTTACGACACCCGCTGCACGACACGATTGAATAAACATACGACACTGTTAAAATGGGTTCCTAATATCGATATTACTAAAATTTTATTTTTTAACCTGGTAGTTTATTGGTTAAATATTATACAAGATTTATTTCCCCACCGGTATGTATCAGGGCTCTTATTCTGTAACGATTCCTTGTTTCAAAACCACGTTAATTCCTTAAAAAGTAACGATATCTTCCCAAAAACTTATGAAAAACGTATGCGTTTGACGTTTGTGTGCGGTAAGGATTAGGTGTGGAATCTATAGATTGCAATAAAGAATCAGGGTCCAGAGGTCCAGGTACAATTCCCAGCCAGGCTATACATATTGTTGCAGTCGCTTGACCCTGCCGCCAATTTCTAGAAGCATTGTAGAACTGCTCAGTTATGAATATTCCATAACATGATAAATCTCATAAAATTTAAACCTATCTAATTGCGTTCGCTCTACCTCTTTTCATAAGGAGGAAAGAGCTAAAAAAACAAATTGCTTACGACTTTTATTTATCAACCTAAGCAACAAAAGGCCCTTACATTTCAACGTAAAGCGTAAACTTTACAAAACAATGTCACATCACACCATAAGCACGGTAATGTAATCAAATTATTATTACAGTGCCATCATAAGAGCGACTTACAACTCTCCGATTCCCAAAGATAAACGGTCAAAGCCACACGTTTGCCGCTCAATGCGCCCGTTAAACAACCGTAAACCGCAAATTGACTGCTCAAATCGTTTATAAAGTCATTAGCCGGCCGAAGGGGCGCCTCAATCTCTTCACACCAGTATGAAATCATCCGCTTTATTTACACTGTGCGTAGTAAACAGAGCAACGAGCGGAACGCACTTATGCGAAGCTTTGGTGGGTGCGAAAGGGACGGGTGGCGGACGAAAGCTCCGCCCACCCGACGCGATACCCCTGGATTGGCTTCGTCGAGCAATCTTGAAGCCATCAGTGTAGCGACGCGTGTCTTTTCAACCACAACTTAATGAGCCCTCAAATCAGTCAAACATCTTGAATTGAAACAGTGAAAGTGAATAATGGATTACGAGAACGCTGCGGAAGTGAGAGTTTTCAACAACAACAACAACATGAAACACAACTACAACAACTGCAAAAATGATTTCTACGAACACATCAACGTGGATTGTTTTGATAAACCGAAGCACAATAAAGACCATAATAATATGTACGTAAATAATGTCAAAATTGAGGACGAGCAAATGAGCCAAAGCTTGAACACTCCGTTTTCTGTGAAAGACATTCTGAACATAAACCAGCCGAATTATTACGAACGAAACGATATATGGAAGCCAAATGAGAGAGAGAGGAGACTGGAATACCCCCACGAGCAGATATGCCACCAGACACAGTATTGCCCCCCAGAATATTTCAATCAGATGTATTCCAACATCCCCGTGCATGCAAACGTAGAACCTTATTGGAATCAGGAATACCACGACCCGAAAATTGAGGAGTACTATAATTACAACACTTACTGTCACAATATGTACCATCATAACTTCGAACAGCATCTAGAAATCGAGGTCCACAGCAATGACCCAATTCTAAGAGACCCGGCGCATGTACAACCAAACTCTGTCGCTATAGAAACTAAGAAAAGCGAAAAACATATAGAGCATGTACATTATAATCCAACGTACATCGTTCCGGAAACCTTTGATAAGCCAGCTTTGTCACCGAGTAAAAACACAAGTAAGTTTTAATAAATCAAGCTTGTTTTCTTTTACATATTGATGTATCTATACAGTTGCATAAAATAATTCTGCAATACGTATTTACATATTAATTTATAAATAGATAGAGAGATGTTCTGTTTTCACTGAGATCTTTAAAAATAACCAAATAAAAAAAATTTAGAATAAGCCTCATTAAATGAATTATATTTTATGCTTCGACGTTTCTTGTTAAAAACATTATGCAAAAGATAACGATACACTCACAAAAACTAGCTAGCACTGATCTTATAATACAGTACTAAAACATCCTTTTTATTGTTCCAGCAGAAACTCTTCCAATTACAAACAAACAAGACAAAAAGGATAAGAACGCAAAGAGAAAACCTAGGATCCTTTTCTCGCAGACCCAAGTGCACGCCTTAGAGATCAGATTCCGAGCACAGAAGTACCTCACAGCTCCAGAACGAGAAGAACTGGCGAAGAACCTCAACCTATCACCAACCCAAGTCAAAATCTGGTTCCAAAACAGGAGATATAAAAGCAAAAGGATCAAATCACCGGAAGTCTCCACCTCGACAGACGCTAAACCCAGCAAAACCACCATTGGAAGAAAGCTTTTCCGTTCTGAAAACAAAATCGATTCCGTGTACGATTATAAAAACGATGGCCAAGACATTTTACCGAAAGAGTTTAACGCTAACGACAATTTAACATCGACTATTTATTTCGACGACAGCCTTACCTACGACGATAATGTTCATGACAAATATTACCCGCACAAATTGGAGATAGACGAATCTGTTGACACGACCACTGGTCATCAGGGCTTTCAAAATAAGGGTTTATACCCTTCGCGAGTTAATGTGGAGTCTGTCAAAGATAGTTTTAGCGACAGTCCTGAATTCAAAAAGTATTATAACATGCATTACCTATGTTCCTAGCTTTTTAGTCTCAAAACGTGCCATTTTAGACTGACTACCAAAGAGTATTAATTTGTTATTTTTTGTTATTTTGTACTTAATTTTTTATTTAAAATTTACGGCATACGGTGCTGTGCCAAAGAGCGCTGCTATATCATAGTATTTTTAGAATATTATATGTACTGTTTTTTTGTAAATAAATAAAAGTTAAGACTTCAAAATTATATTTATTTTCCCCTTTTCTAATAAAAAACCGCCTGTGTGGTCTAGTGGCTGAGCCACCGATCTAAGACTAAGAAGTCCCCGGTTCGATTCCCAGCGGGGAGTAAATCTTTCTGTACTTGGTTTGGTTGGTGATAGGGTCCGCCTGGCTAGCTATAACACCATCTTATCTAAGTTTGTCGCCATTTTAGAGATAATATAACAAGTTCTTCAGTGGTTGAGGATTCCGGGTGAAACGCGCTTCCACCTCCGGCCTTACCGTCACTTACCATCAGGTGTGATGATGGCCAAGTGCTTAACCGTCATGAAAAATATTTAAAAAAAACTATTTGGCTGTGCTATCGTAATAATTAGTAGAAAAATACATACTTACTCTTAAATTTAAACTTTGTGTACAATGTCATATACAACTAAAAATAATGAGTACTTACTACTTACAACAAGGCCCAGCTGAAAATCAGCGTTTTGGCTGCAACAACGTAGCTGCAACAGGCTAGCTGCTGGTTAGCCTTTTCGGCCAACCTTTATCGTTTAATTATTATTTTTTATTCTGATTTTTACTGTCATTTTACTTTTTTTTTCTTCATGTCTGCATATTTTTAATGATGTTGTAGCCGAATAAATATTTTACTTACATACAAAATTAAATAGCCTTAGGCCTCAGCCTAAGCTGCAAGGTTACTATGTCAATGTCACGGCACGCAGTTGAAGATAGCAACCCCATTTTGGTTACACTACACCCTAACAATATCCTAACCTCTAACTAATATTATAAATTCCAAAGTGAGTTAGGGTTTGTTTGTTTGTGACGCTTTCACGCAAAGGCGATAAACTGATTTTAATATTTTTTTGTTCATAGACGGTTATAGGCTACTATTACTACTTGGACTACTTTAGAAAAGCAAAATCTAAGGCCCGCGAAGCCAGAGCAATTTAATTAAATTAAATTCAACGTCATTTATACAGTTTCGGCTACAATAATTGGCTTATAAGTCTATAGGGCGGGCGACTTTGTACTGAGAAGAAGCGTCAAGAAACTCAGCAAGGGCAACTTTTCCATTTCTTTCACAGCGTCAAATCCAAATTGGAAAATGCCCTCCCTACCATACAAGGTTAATTTCTATTACAAAATAATATATACTAAGATGACTAGAGAAACACAACAACGGACAAAGGAATATCTTATAAAAAAACATGTATTCATTAATTTAAAAAAATTAAACAATGTCTTACAGGGTCGATGAAACAAAAAAAAAAAGTAAGACTAGTACATATATAAAAGTAACAGTCTTCGTTATGTTAGGTTACTGGTTGGTCTTAAAAAACACATCACTAATTTATGTTGTGATTGTGATTGAATAAACAAATCAATATATATTTTGTAACTTGTTTTCATTGCTTTTTTCAGCAATGGGACAGCATTTTTAAACAGTCACCATTCTACCAACATTTCGAAAAAGACTTTATACACAGACCGAGTCTCAAGCAAAATATCATTGCAGGCAAAACTGGTTTTCAGTTAAGAAGATAATTATTATTATTATAAACACACGCTTATACAGATCATGTATAAAAAGCGTGGGATTGTAATTATATTAATTAGTATTTAATCTTAACTGAATATAAGTATACTAAATATTTCTACAATCACACGCTTTTTCAGCTCATGGCAATTGATAAACTTTACGAAACGAAGTGAAAAAAAACACCCTGAAGCGACAATCTTGTCGGACGGTTTCAGTGTATCTTTTTTCCTTCAATTTGTTAAGATAGCTTTTATCTGAATTGCTACCATCCCGCAGCGAGGGATGCACGCCACATAGTTGCGACCAAACAGTTATTTTTAGTTTATTATTTTTTAACAATAAACATGCGACTTTGTCTAGCGCAATTGATTACGTAGTAAATTCGTAATTATTGGCTTGGTAGGTATATTTGACATATCTAAAATATAAAAAAATAACAGAAAGTTAATAGAAAATGATTTTTTCAAAGTCATTTATTATTTGTTAAAAGCTGTGGATTGAACGATAGAAAAATAATAAGAAATATTATATTCCGTAGTAAAGATAAAACCGTAATCATTAGTTTGGTTTTTATATTTGAGATATTTAAATGTCATAAAAAAATAACTGAAGGAGAATCGAAAATGATTTATTCAAAGTCGTTTATTTGTTGTTAAGAGCTGTAGATTGTATAATAAAAAAAATGATGTGTATACTGACGTTAGAATTAAAATAAACCCTTCATCTTACTTTTAATAGTTTACGATAGATTGACCGAGAGTTTTGATTTTCTGATTAAAAATCTACAACTACAATACTCCTATACCACTGGTACACATACAATATTCTAAAAACTATACTGTAATGGAAGAAAAAGTCTTAATCGTTTTTCATTGTTTTTAATTTATTTATTTATTTTAAGGATAGTTACCAGTGTAACCGTGTAGCGTAACGGTGATAGAATAATACCACCCTCTCTCTTCCCTTGGGTGTCGTAAAAGACGACTAACGGACTAATTGATTTCTTTATGCTGCCACGAAATGTTGAAATAATGTGCCGCCGCTATAAAAGTATCTCAAACTGTTTGTTCGTTTAAACGTAAGTTCAGAAAATACCTACTTGAACAATGACAACAACTTCAGTAGACCACTGGGTCCCTATCATATATATTTAAATATAATTTAGTTTCAAAAGTAGCAAAAGGAATGGGTTTTGGTAAACTCACACACAGACACCAAGGGTTCTGCGGAGCGCCTTGGTGTCTGTGCTGCAGATCAGCGTTGCAGATGATGTTCATACTTCAACATGTGCTGAGCGATGAGCGGGGTCCTTTTTGGTTTCACTTATTATTATTTTTATTTGATTAATATAAGGTACTTACTGTTTAACGCAGAAATTACCGGGTCGCGTAGCGGTGAAAGAATACTACCACCCCCTTTCTTCCCTTGAGTGTCGTAAAAGGCGACTAACGGACTAAAGACTGCACATACATACAACTGCATAGAGCGGCGATGGGCTCCCCACCTGTCACGCTAAGCACATGTGCAGTCGCTATTTGGTGAAAAGTGGACTATGTCAGAGGACTGCTTTCGCCGTCCTCATGGCAGTCAGAGCCTACTGACTAACCCTTTGGGGATAATAGTCGTGATTATACGTATGTATGTTACCAGCTTACAAATGAAAAAAATATAACAACAATAACAACTCTAAGCTATCGACAAGCAACCACATTTAATATTTGTATTTCCTACCTTTTACAATACCAACAGTGTGGGAATTTATCAAAGGCTGTTTTTCAGGTTTAATGGAAAAATAATAAAAATTAGTCACGGGATACGAAATGTTCACGCGGACGACCTCGTCGAGGGTTATTTCTGCAACGGTTTTGAACTCGTACTTAATATCATATAAACCTCATCTGTCGTAGTTATAATAAAAAATATACTGACCAACTAGAAAAAATACAGCGTAAATTTCTGCGTAGCGTCGACTTTAAATATTGTTGCAAACGACACACATACACATAACTACTGGAAAAATATAACGTACTTAGCTTGGAACATAGGCGTATACTTCTCAGTGTCATGTTTCTGCATGGTATTTGCAACAACAAGTTTGGTTGTACTGTTTAAACAACAAATTATTGTGCTATATTGTACCGACAAGTGTGCATCGACGGGCATTGCGTGTGCATCGACTACTTCACACACCGACGTGCCGAAAGCACGCCGGTGAACGAGCACCTCTTGCCTTGTCGACTTATTCAACAAAATGTTCCCTTATTTCGATATATTTGCATTGTCTTCCCCTAACTTTAAAAAAAAGTTATTGATTCTTTAGAATTCATTGTAAGTTCGCAACAACTGTAACACCATCATAAAAATATAATCTCTTACTAGGTAATAATATTAACAATAAATCTTAAGTACCTACCTAATTTAAAAAAAAATTACATAAATGTGTCGTGTGGCACCTTATATTAACTAGTGGATTGCAGTGTAGGCTTCACAATAACCAAAATGTAATAGTTTGTATTTAAGTACTTAAGTTTGATTGTGTAAGCTGTTTGTTACCCCTAATAAATAAAATAAAATAAAATAAAGTTATCGACCGAACGTTTGTCGCATCTCTGTGGGGCCCCATCCCTAAACTAGACGGTACAGAGGCGCCGGCGCCAGCCCGATAAGATATTGATCCCCATAACACGTGTCCCATGCACCGCGCTTGTATGGCGTGTATGGGATGTATGGGACAGCAAGACCTGCTGGGAACACCCGCCACCTGTCCTTAAAAGCTTTTACGCGTTTTACGAGGTGGTGCGTGCGATTTATTAGCTTTTTTTTCTTGAAATCAGTATTAATATTTTTTAAGTAGCCATATTTTTAATGTATTAAAATTTAAGTAGTATTAGTAGTAGTTTTTATGCAGGTAAATGTTGTTTGTTATATAACTACTTTTGTAGTATTAAAATGTATATACTTAGTTAAATAAAAATCAATTGCCACGAATGTTGGCGCATCACTTCAAAACGGCTATACCTAGCTAATTCTTTTGTTGTTGTGTTTGTGCTTACTTGTCAGGAGAAGGTTTATACCTATAGAGCAATGAATCCGGGTCACTTAAGAAACCTATATATTTCAGAAACTAAGAATGCTAGCTTAATGAAATAAACAATTTAATACGACTCCTTAAATGAAGTAATAAATGAGTCACTACATTTTATTTAAGTACAAAAAATTACATAAAGATAAAAAACTGCGGATCTCGACTTAAAAGAAAAATAGGAAACATGACATTTTTGAACAACATTACGATATTCTTGAATTTTAATACATACATCGTTTTGCCTCCTCGCGCTTCCATTACTGCGTTTATGGGGTTTGGCATGCTGTACACCAAGTTCGTGACACGATTTATATGTGAAATATACGATTTATTTATATGAAATAAATGTCTATTCTATTCTATTCTATTTTGGGAAATATTTTCTCAGTTCTGGTGTCTGAAGTTTTACTACTTACGGTACCTAATTCAAAGGTTAAGGTTATTCAAGAAAACCGTGCGATGCATAAATTGAAAATAATTCTCATTCCTCTGTGAGAGCAAGTTTGAGCTTACGAAGCGTGATTGGGGGATAGGGTTCCGTTGTTTTACGCATCTCCCTAGCTCGTCCCAAGCATGCTCGATCAGGTTGATATCCGGGCTGCGTGCTGGCCACTCCTTACGAGTAATGTTCATCTCTTGAAGGTAGTCATTCACAATACAAACCGTTTGAGGTCGGGCATTGTCATGCATAAAAATAGCATCCTCACCCAAATTAACCATAAATGGACCAACGTGTTCATTAAGGATTTCTTCCACATAATATCAACTAGTTAAAGAGCCGCTTTCTATGAACACTAGTTATGTGCGACTCACAGAAGAAATTCCGGCCCATACGAGTACAACCCCCCACCACCGTAGGCTACTTTTTCTTCAATGCATGCTTGCTTGAATCTTTCCCCTGGTCGTCTATACACTCTGTGTCTTTCATCTTGCTTGTAGACCATACATTTTTATTCGTCGGAGAACATAACTTTTGACCAATCTTCAATAGTCCAATTTAAGTGGTTAAATGTACACCTCTTAAATGACATATTAGAAACAAAAGCAAAAACAAATGCAGTAATTTCGTAGATCCATCTTCCAGAGTCTCCCTTTACCAAATTTGTTTTTTTATGACAACTTTACAATAACTAGAATATCTTTATTTAAAGAGTATTTAATTTTCTATTAAACACAATTTATTTTATTAAGCCAGCATTCTTTTTTTTATATAAGAAGGAGGCAAACGAGCAGGCGTGTCACCTGATGGAAAGCAAGCACCTCCGCCCATGGACACCCGCAAAACCAGAGGAGTCGCAAATGCGTTGCCAACCTTTAAGAAAGGAATAGGAATAGTGTGGGGGGGAGGGGCCTCCGGAACTCTCACTGGCCGGACGAAACACAACAGCACCAAGTGCCATTATTTCACGTCGGATATTCGTGAGAGTGTGGTATTACCCCGGGCGAGCCGGCCCAATGCGTGCCGCAACGCAACGTGGCTCTACCACTCTTAGTTTCCAAGATTTATAGGTTTCTTTATGCGACCCTGATTCATTGCGCTCGAGTGTATGTAACAAAGAAAATCTTTTGGAAAATCTACGGAAAATGTCGGAAATAGGGATTATGGATAGGGATTGGGGATAGCAGGATTCGAACCTACAGTTCTACACCTTTCTGGCATTCGGATCGAGACAGGGGCCAAACTGTCAACTCTTAGAGCAATATTACTTTAATCTTACAATACAAAAACCGTATGAAAATTTACATAGTAAGATGCTTACGAGTTTATGGTATGGCGCTAGGTGCACTATCCAATAAGTATGGTATGGGATCGTGGAAATTATACGTACTTACACGTTTCAAGTCTACCCATTCCACTGTCTCATCCTCCTTTCTTCAGGAAATAGTAAAGCTGCCTCAAAACCAGAGATGAGTACAACCTAACGGCCCATGTAGGTACTACATCTTAGCTCCCATCTATACGGCGTAACATGTACTTACAATATTCTTAAATAAATAATACTGTTTCTAGTCACCCATTCCAATGTCTTAACCTCCTTTCGTCTATGTCATAACAATTTTATAGATAAATAATAGGTACTGTTTTTACTCTACCCATTCCAATGTCCCAACCTCCTTTCGTCTATGTCAAAATTAAATAGTAAAGCCGCCTCAAATCCAGAGATGAGTCCATCCCACCGACATACATACATGTACACATAGGCATGTACCGGGTGATGTACGGGGCACGTGGGTGTTTGATGTATTAATATTGGTGGTGCTTTTAAGGTTATCGCCGCGTGCAAGGTGATCTGGCCCGATAGCCGGTGCCGCGCCGCCCGACGGCCTGTATACACGCGGGGCATTGTGGTTTGAGAAGAAATGTACAAATGTTTTGTGCAGTTCTTTTAATTTAAATTTACATACATACATATAACTCATCATCATCATCATCAGCCTATAAACGTCCCACTGCTGGGCACAGGCCTCCCACGTGGATAATAGCACGTGGGGATATTGGGCCATAACCCACCACGCTGGCCCAATGCGGGTTGGTGGGTTTTAACGACTGCCATCTTACGACAACAACCGGGACCAACGTCTTAACATGCCTTCCGAAGCACGGAGGAGCTCGAGATGTTTTTAATTGGTCATCCATCAGTCGACCCGGCATTGCGAAAGTTGCTTAGCGGGCAAGATCGCTAGCCGAACGCGCTAGCCGCTGCGCCATCGAGGTCCTACATATAATTACGACTATTATAACCGAAGGGTTAGTCAGAGACCAGGCAATGAGGACCGCAAAACCAGTCCTCTGTCATAGTCTACTTTTCACTAAATAGCGACTGCACATGTGCTCAGCGTGACAGATGGTGAGCCCATCGCCTCTCTATGCTGTTGGATGTATGTGCATTATTTATTCGCTTTTTACTCTTTAGACTCCCAAGAGAAGAGATGGGTTTTTGTACGGAAGTATTATTGTAAAATACTCAAAGCTTCTAGCTTCCTTAACTCAAATCAATTTCTATTTTTTTTAATGAAACTGAGCCTGAGCATACACATGAGGAGATCACATGAGCGCTACCGAACCGACCCTAAAGCGTAATTTCACTGGTATTTACCCTTCAAATCGGAACGCAGCAATGTAAAACAATGCATGCTTGCCCTTGCTGAGTTTCTTACTGGCTCTTCTCAGTACAAATTCACCCGTGACCCGCCCTATGCACTTACGAACTGCTAGTGTAGTGACATCACAAGTTCTCAATTATTGTGGTCTTAAATTTAAATGTTATTGAAACGTGAAACTTGAAGCTTGACGGTTGAAAAATCAAATGTATAACCACTTTGAATAAATACTTCGCCCATTTCATGACATTTATTTGATGTAGAGAAAAATAACAGAAACAAAAGCAAAACTTCTTAAAGAAGTAACTATATTAACAAACAAAAATTTTTACTTACATTAATTACAGTTGTCTGGAAGAGATCGCTTTCAGCGATAAGACCGCCTTTGTTCATGCTAGATTTAAGTTTTGTTTTGTAAATTTGTTTCACATTTATGTGCAATAAAGAATTTATCTATCTAAGTCTGCTGGTTTACACAAGTTGAAAAATCTAGATAAATAGAAATCAATTGCCACATTGCATGCTACACTTTAAAACGGCTCTACCGTTTGGACTGTTTTTTTTGTTGTGTTCGTAATTGTGAGGACAAGGGTTGTATCTACGGGAAACTCGAGATCAAAGTCGCGGGCAATAACTGGTGTTCAATAAGACCTAATCTATCACCAATAAAATTAACAAAAAACTAAACTTACAATTCGGACCCCGGTTGGTGACCGAGTGGCTGAGCTTTTGACCTGATAACCAGGGCATGTATCAAAGACTTAATTTCAATGAATGCTTATTAGTGGGACTTAAAAACTTGGCATACTTTACTTCCGTACTATACAGCTTTATAATTACAACAGGCTGTTGAGACACGATTGCGAACGTTTTATTAACAGAATCGACAGAATCGGCTCTGCCCTGTTACCATGTGTAAAAATATTGAGTATCCACAATGCCTTGCCGGTGTGCGTATTACTAAGCGCGGCGCTCGTTGGCTTTTATTTGGATGCCGGACTCCCGTTCCAGGGACGCTGTACACTGCAGGACACTGAAATTAAGAATCTACCTTATGTCAGTCATTTTAAAAAAAAACTTTTCTTTGTGTTACTTTGGCCCGGTTGTTGGATCGGTAGCTAACATATCACTACTACTATCACCGCTTAATACTTTTGGATGTAGTCTTCAGCCCGTTAGTCGCCTTTGGGCGTCCTACCTTAGGGAAAAGATGGGTTGGTAGTAGTACTTTTTTATGAGCATAAGTATTTTTTATCAAGTTTATTTAAATGAAGACTTGGACTTTAAGTTTGAAATTATAGACCTTATGCCTCAACCCGGAGCAGAGCAATGTCCCGCAGTGTACACAACCCGCAACAAATCTGCTTTCTACGTATAATCTTACCAATAAATAGTTTTTTTTACTTGATAATGCATTAAGTAGCATTAAGTCCGCCTTTGTACAAACGTGCATAAAGTGATAAATAAATAAATAAATAAATAAATAAGTACCGTACAGTTGTAATTTTTTTTAACAAATGGTCAGTTGTTTCTTATATATTTATTGATTTATTGAACAACCATCAAGGTCATCAATACACTGCACTTGACGGCACGTGCAAGTAAATAAGTAACAAATTGCTTATAAACTAGGTGTTGCCTTATTATAGGTTGCAATGGAAAAAAAATAATATAATCTTGGGTCTAAGAGACAGACAGGTCTAAGTCAGTAATAGGTAGTATACCTGTTTCTTGTTGATTTTATGCGTGTTCGAATACTTATTGGTCTGGTTCTGATATTTATAACTTCTACATTTGCAAGAACTGTTTTGCTCTCGAATTGTGCTGCCATTTCTAAATAAACACACATACAAACTTACATAGACGATCTCCTTGGTCGAGTGGTTTGTACACCGGTTTTCATGGTGTCGCCATCTCTGAGGTCCCGGGTTCGATCCCCGGTCGGGTCAATTTAGAAATTATTGTTTTTCTAAATTGTCTCGGGTCTGGGTGTTTTCTATGTATAATAAGTATGTATTTAAGTATTTTAAATATGTTTATCCGTTGTCTGTAACCATTTAACAAGTTTCTTCGAAGCTTCTCTTGGGCTAGATAATTGGTGTGAGTGTAGGAAAGTTTTATTTATTTATTTATTTATAGATTCACGACTATTAGTCCCAAAGGGTTAGTCAGAGACTAGGCAATGAGGACCTCAGGAGCAGTCCCCTGTCATAGTCCACGTTTCACCCAATCACAACTGCACAAGTGTTCAGCGTAACAGCTGGTGAACCCATCGCCGCTGTATGCTGTTGGATGTAGGTATGTGCAGTCTTTAGTCCATTAGTCGCCTTTTACGACACCCAAGGGAAGAGATGAGACGGATTCAACGCTGAAAGAAATGGCAGATAAGCAGAATGTCGGAAACATGACATTTTGCGTACATTATTCGCGTTTACGTCATACAGCGTATCCTTCGTCTTGCTATTAAAGGTTCACAGACATGCATAGTGACATATAAGCAGAATGTCGTATTTCTGACATTTTGCTTATATGGCTATTTATACAGCGCTATTTATAAGTTTTTATTTTTAACTTGTTATTAATACAAAATTGTGATTTATAGACTTTGTTTCTTTTAATTTCCCCGAAATTCTCACTGGAAATGAAAAAAAAATATAAGTTTATGATGATAATTCATTATTTCATTATTTTTATTAACTAACAAATATAATTATGGACTCTGTCTGAAATAAATATATTAATAATAATTATTATTATTATCAAATTCAACGCAAGCGCATCACAGACTATATAGTGAACAAGTTCATTGGCGGGTGCTCAAGTACAATGATAATGATTTCAATTTGTAAACTTCGGAAATAATGATAATAATAATACATATTGTAACTAGGTGTCATAATAATAATTGTTGAAAATATTTTATTTTGATTTAAGTACTTACTTATTATGTTAAACTGAATTGGTTGTTTGCACAGTGGCACGCGCCTTTTTTTCAGCAAAGGTATCTGCAGAATACCAGTGCCGTGACAGTACGCGTTGTCACGGCTCAAACTGAGCAGAGGCCTATTTGATGTACCTACCCAAGTTGGTGCTTATTTTTAAGTTTTATTTTTTAGTTTATTTCATTGTTTATATTTATTTTTTTGCATTATTTTGTGTGTGCGGTTACCCAATAAACGTTTTTCTATTCTATTCTATTCTATATTTTGATCTATGACTTGTCATCGGATAACTAGAAGTCTGACATTTTGCTTATCCGACATTTCGCGTATTTGACTTTCAGCGTTGAATCCGATGAGATGGTAGTATTCTTTTAATGAGCCGCTACAAGCACCGCACAAATTCTAAATAAACATTTAATAAAAAAAATTTAGTGACCTACTCAGTTATTTTGTACCGCAGTGTACACAAAGATCTTTCTCAGCGTTATCAGCGTCGGTACATGTGCACAGTTTAATGTTCTCATTCTGGTTTGTTCGATTAATTGCCCGCCAGGGGAAAATAAAATCATTACTGCCCGTTGGTTACTCACTGCTGACTGGCTTAGATAGGAGAGGTCATGTGAAAAATTATGGAGGAGTTGTGAATGAAGTCTTAATAAAACCTCGTTGTAGTTAGCCAGCGTAGTGTACTATGGCCTAATTTCACCATGAAGTCTTAATAAAACCTCGTTGTAGTTAGCCAGCGTGGTGTACTATGGCCTAATTTCACCATGAAGTCTTAATAAAACCTCGTTGTAGTTAGCCAGCGTGGTGGACTATGGCCTAATTTCACCATGAAGTCTTAATAAAACCTCGTTGTGTTAGCCAGCGTGGTGGACTATGGCCTAATTCACCATGAAGTCTTAATAAAACCTCGTTGTAGTTAGCCAGCGTGGTAGACTGTGGCCTAATTTCACCATGAAGTCTTAATGAAACCTCGTTGTAGTTAGCCAGCGTGGTGGACTGTGGCCTAATTTCACCATGAAGTCTTAATGAAACCTCGTTGTAGTTAGCCATCGTGGTGGACTATGGCCTAATTTCACCATGAAGTCTTAATAAAACCTCGTTGTGTTAGCCAGCGTGGTGGACTATGGCCTAATTCACCATGAAGTCTTAATAAAACCTCGTTGTAGTTAGCCAGCGTGGTAGACTGTGGCCTAATTTCACCATGAAGTCTTAATGAAACCTCGTTGTAGTTAGCCAGCGTGGTGGACTGTGGCCTAATTTCACCATGAAGTCTTAATGAAACCTCGTTGTAGTTAGCCAGCGTGGTGGACTATGGCCTAATTTCACCATGTCTGAGAGAGAATCTCACCAAGGTCTGTGCGCAGCATAAGAAGGTAATATGAAAAATTATGAAAGATTCGTCATTTTATGTCACGATCTCACAAGTATTTAAAAGCTCAGATATAATAAAATTATACCATGGCCAGTACTCTGAAGAACTCTTTGACCTTATCCCTCCTTCTCCCTTCCTCCATAGGAGTACGCGTGCTGCTCCCCGGAGTCACCAATTTACAGTCTCTAATATTCCATCACGCACAATGAAATTTGGTGACTCGTTTTTTTTGTCGCACTTCCAAAACATGGAATAGTCTACCAGCACACGTATTCCCTCTTACCTATGACATAGGGTCCTTCAAACAAGGCGTGAAGAGGCACTATGTGGGCCGGCAGAGTGAGGGTGACTGATGTTACGTCTCTTACGCTGCACCAGTTGTCCTCGCGCCTAGACTTCACTTCAACTTAACATCAGGTGGAGTGGAATCATTTGCCGGGCTTTGTATAAAAAAAAAGAATATGACTTTTATATCACTGAACAAAATTAAAATATTTAATTAAAATTTGTTTCCGCATTATGTAGCTCTAAAATGAGACTACTACATTTCTTGAGTTTTCCTCTTAGTTTTCCCAGACGAAGGAGCACGAAAAACTTTGTCGCTTTATAGTGAGTACCTTGAGTACCTTTTACCTTTACTTTTGCAGTGCCCGACAGGGTCCGTATTGTTACTAATTTTATAATTTTAAGAACTTTGTACTTACGAGAAAGCAATAAAGAAATTGAATTGAGTTAGAAAAGGTACTCTACCTACCTACCTACATAAAAAATTTTCTTTACTAACAGTTTTTGCAGTACAACGATAAAATATGTACTTATACGAAAACGTTTGGTCAATTTTCACTTTGTTATAAGTACCGTAATAGATGCCTTACAATAATACTTAATTATACAGAGAATAAGGTCAGAATAGTTATTCCGTGTTTTGTCCCTTTTATATAATTAGAAATTACGTTTGACAGACGTACACATGACATGACAGGAACAAAACACGGAAAACTATTCGTAGCTTATTCTTTGTTTATTTGTAAGGCACTAGAGTGCAATTTCAAAATAATTAGCTTTATATATTTAAATTTTCGCAGTAGGACCGTGCCTGAATTAAAGAGTTTTCTCAGCTATTCGGCGAGGTGATTCTGCAACATATTATGTAGATGGGGACCTTTAAGCTGAGTATGTAATAAGTATTGTAAAAGTAAAATAATATCGACTTTTATTCTCTCCATTTATAACGACAGCTCTTAATAACATCATAAAATGCGCAGTCTCATATGAAGTGTCGCTATGTAGAGTTTACACTAAGTATTTTAAATTTATAAATAGCCATAATTATAAAAAAAAATTTAATATTTATTTTATTTTCATGTTTTTTTATTTACACTTTACTTTCACATTTTATTTCATTTTCGTCAACAGCTTGGCACATACTTTCCCACGTGGGCGATGTATTGTAGCCATAACCCACTTTTTTATTTAATTGGCAACGGGTAAGCGCTTGGCTTTCATCTCACCTGATGGTAAGTGACGATAAGGCCGAAGGTGGAAGCGCGCTTCACCCGGAATCCTCAACCACTGAGGAACTGGCTACCTTATCTCAAACTGCCGGAACACAACAATGCTATAAACATCGTTGTTATGGCGACAGACTTAGATAAGATTGTGGTAGCTAGCCAGGCGGACTTAACAGCCCTACCACCAACCAAACCGAGCACACAAAGATGTACCCCCCGCTGGGAATCGAACCCGGGATCTCTGGGTCTGAAACAAGTAGCTTAGCCACTAGACTACAGAGGCGGTTTAAAAATCGTCGTCGGTAATAGTCAGTAGTAGTAAATATAAATAGTCGGTGAGTAATTTAATTTAATTTGGAATCATGTACGTACTCCTAACTTGGAACCTATACCTAAACTCATAAGAGTAAACTATAGGTTCCTAGAATATTAAATACAGAAACAGAACTTTGCGCGCGCAAACAAAGTGGCGCCCTATCAGACCATAGAGCAGAGGTCACGTCATGTCACCCGCAGGGGTCCCGCGACAGTGAAAAAAGAGAAAAAAAAAGCTATAGGTTGACAGCGTCTGTAGCGCGGCGCCGGCGCGCCAATAAATTATATTGGCATTTTGTCACCAACGCCCTTGCCCGCCCTCGCACGCCTCGCGATTTAAAAAAACTAGCAGTTTTTTTATCTAGAAAAAGCTTTTTGGTATGTTGAGAATTATGAGGTTTTAACTTTGCCTCCAACGTTTAAATCAAATTATATGCTACTAGTCCTTTAGTCGAAATAATAGAGTTCATTTATTATGCAAGATGATAATGAGTGATGATATTATGCTAAATGATATTCCCCCCCTAATTCCCTTGAGTTCCAGTAAAGATGTGGGACTTTACTGAATCTCACTCGGACTACGTGAGAGAATTAGTATAGTGATGTTGCACTGTTTTATTTTATTTGCCAACACTCATGCACGTTCACGGACACTTAACGGTTAATAATCCACCATTATTTCACATTAATATTTGACAATACACAAATTTTAGAAAATAAGACAAAACTACAGACATGACGCTTCACTTTCCCGCCAAGAAGTCCCAATTATCGCTAGGTATTGGCTTTACTACCATCACCAAATAATGCACATATTTACCTCTGTCCTCAGACCAAATAAAAAAATTAAGACAGCGAACAGAGGCTAGTTTTTCAAACATGTAGCACAAACAGTGCCGGTGTTGTCATGCATGATAATAATAATTCAAATAATCTCAAAATTACAAAAATAACGATAACGTTATCACATGATATAAAAAGTGTCCTGGTGATCCATTCAGAAGTGAGTTGACGGTAAAAAGTAGTCGCTGGAAAAAGGAGATAGGAATATGGAAACTTTTTTTATTTGGTAAAAATATAGTAGCTAAGGAATACTGAGCTAGCATTGGTGTAGGCGGCGTCGGTCGTAATCCTAACCGCAAAGATAAAAGGATATGATGTCATTTAGCATATGTATGATGTATAAAATTGTGTGCAAAATGAAAGAACGAGAATATTAATTGATAGAAATGGACTGAAAGAGACATGGCATAGAAATGAACTCCGATCATATTGAAGGTGTAGATCAAAAAGACTTTAGTAGTTGAATTAAAACAGCCCCGTTTAGTGGCAATGATTTTGAATGATTGGTTTTACTGTTTATCGACAGTCAACAAAAACATTTACTACTACTAGTGTTCAGCTACTTTCGTCGCTAACTGTACAAAATCTTATTGACTGCCCAAAGCCCAATATATAAAATATAAACAACTTCCTTATTTTGCCATAGCAGAAAAATCCCGCCGTATGGTGCAAATTTTAGGGTCAAAACATGGTTGCCATCAAAAAACAGAAGGTCACATCCACAGACATGATCTATGTCTGTGGTCACATCACATGCAGACTGCGTAAAATTTAGCCGTGAATTATTGCTACCATGCTGCGTGAGGAGAATTGGCGCCACCGGAAAAAAATGGAGGTCAAGCGTGAGACGGTAGTCAGTGAAAACATAAAAGCAACGCGGAAGTTTGTTTTGGGTGAGCTGTGTGTTTCCAAATTTCATTATTAAAATAATACTGCCAAACCATCTCTCCCTTTGGGTGTCGTAGAAGGCGACTAACGGACTAAATACTGTACATCCAACAGCATAGAGCGGCGATGTGCTCACCACCCGTCATGCTGAGCACATGTGCAGTTGTTATTTGATGATAGGTGGACTGCTACGGGTTCATGTCAGTACCAAGTCCAACGGAACTATAGGAATCTCGATTTCTTTCATTCCCCCCATATAACAATTGGTATCATAAAATCAGATTCGTCACCATTTTGAATACAGCCAACGGTACCCTAAAATATAAAAAAATTACGGTCGATTTCAAATTGAAATTCTTACTATTTGGTGACTAATTCTAACAAGAGCGGAAATGAAACCGTTTTATTACTTAACGAATATCTGCCTACTGACAACTGTTCCCAATAAAATTTTAGAATACAGATAATGTACTCACCATTTTGAATACAGTACCCTAAATATATAAAATTTTACGGTCGATTTCAAATTGAAATTCTTACTATTTGGTGACTAATTCTAACAAGAGCGGAAAGGAAACCGTTTTATTACTTATCGAATATACGCCTACTGACAACTGTTCACAATAAAACTTTAGAATACAGAACTCTGAGAATAAAACTTTGTAAATCTTAATCTGATTTAACCTAGATCGCCTCGGAAAATCAAGTAATGGACACTCCTTTTTTATGTAAGAAGTAGGCAAACGAACAGGCGGGTAACCTGATGGAGAGCAATCACCGCCGCCCATGGACACCCCCAGCAAAACCAGAGGAGTCGCAGATGCGTTGCCGACCTTTAAGAAAGGAATAGGGTTAAGGAAGGAATAGGAATTGTGAGGGGGGGGGGGCCTCTTGAACTCTTACTGGCCGGACGAAACACAACAGCACCAAGTGCCATTATTTCACGCCGGATATTCGTGAGAGGGTGGTATTACCCCGGGCGAGCCGGCCCAATGCGTGCTGCAACGCAGCGTGGCTCTACCACTCAGTCAGTGTCACTATTTAGCACCACCCAGGGGTCACGTGTAGGGTCTCAAGGGTAAACCTACGGACGTGAGTAACTTTAATCCCCCAAAACTCCTGCTCAAGGGCTGCATAAACACTGGGGATTGAGAGTACCACACCCCAGTGCTAAGTGGTATTTGGGTTTTTAATGGGTATGCCTTATGCCCCCTTCTCCCGAATCCCTGGCGAGACCCACGGACCTGGACAGGGAGGTGGAAGCTGGTAGAACCGTAGAATAAACGTAATAAATAAATAAAAAATGGTTACACATCCTTCAATATCTTCATCAAAAACTCAGCTAAACATTACATTAACATGCCAAATAACAGAACCGTGTACAAAATCAATTAAAACCAATACAAAAACCATATTTATGAGCGCAAGTTAATACGTAACCTGATATGAGATCAATCAATCAGTTACCTATAGTTACCCCTAACGAGTCGGGTTCGAATCCCGGCCGACAGTGGGGCGATTATCGTATTGATTACGGCGGCTACACCGACGGACATGTGGCTTGCGTCAGGGGAGGATTTGTGTCGTAGGTAGATGGAAGATTTAGAAAAAACTACGTCAATTCAGCTTTGAAGCTAACAGCCTGCAGTTCTCATAAGAATAAGTAGTGAGTTCGGTGAATTTGCAAGATAAGCAACTTTCGAAATGTCGATTTAGCGGATGGGTGACCGAATTATCTCATTTACAGCTCATTTAAACGTGCTACAAAATGCATATGAAACGGTTCGTCTTGATTTTTTTGTAGTACAGTCACGAGTAAAAATATGAAACAATTGTAACTCTTAACACAATGGAATGAGAATCAAAGTGGACACATATTGGTGCTCGTGACTGTATGCATGTACAGTGTACACTGATTTACGATTATTTAACCAAAGGGTTAGTCAGAGACTAGGCAATAAGGACCGCAAAAGCAATCCAATGCCATATCCACGGCACACCAAATTACAACTGCACATGTGCTCAGCAGGTGGTGAGCCCATTGCCGCTTTATGCTGTTGGATGTACAGTCACGAGCAAAAATATGTAAACAATTGTAACTCTTAATACAATGGAATAAGAGTCAAAGTGTATACATATTGGTGCTCGTGACTGTACAGTCGAGGAAGTCGACGGTCGACAACTTTTCGGCGATATTCGAGTTGCACAGTTCTATCTACGCGCACGCTAGGTGTACGTACAGTCACCAACATCAAGATGTGATGTGCAAAAATATCTGATCATTGGTGGAAGGCATATATATAGGCATATATGCCTAGGATAAAATGTTTAGGTACGTACTAGAAAAAAACAACCAGTCTCAGGAAAACTCGAATGGAACTCGAACCCATGACCTTTGGATTGCCGGTCCACTGCTCTAACCGCTAATCTACCGAGACCCCAGACGACTTATTGAATTTTAACATTGAAAATGTTTTTTCGTTCGCTTCAGTAGGGCCCCAATTTTCGCTGAAAGTGCGACTCGCCCGTGATACCCTGAGGTTTAAGGCCACGAGGACGTATGAGGGCTCAAAAGACGCAGAATTAGAAGGGGTTTAAAATTAAGTAAAAATATTTTCAAAAAATCAAAAACTATTTTTGGAAATTGAAAAAAACCGACTTTTTTTGACCGATAAATTGTGTGTTTTTCCAGAAAATCCCGATATCTTGAGAACAGGGCCGAATTAAAAAAAGCTCCTTGGTATTGAACTAAGGAACATTTTACCTTATTACACTTTTTTTTGATATTAGTGACGATTGAGGCTGTAGAGGTGCCCTTAGCCGCGAGTTGGTGCGGCGCGAGGTGCGAGTTTTGAGCTATCACGCGGAATTCGAAGGGTTTTAAGATGATCTAAAAATATTTTGGAAAAGTTGGTTTATAAAAAAAATTTTTTTTTGGTTCTGCAAAAAAATTACGCCTTCATTTTCAATGCCGTTATGTAGAGCACGAGATCTGTGGATTTTTTCTAGAAGTTTGATTTACGCTGCCATCCAGCGGTTTTATCTAGTAAACATTTTATCCTATATCTAGGAGCATTGTGAATGCAAAATATTTCAATAATAAAGATATTATATGCCTTCCACCAATGATCAGATATTATTGCAGCCCGTCAGAGGAAACAAAAAACTACGTCGAAGTGGCATGCAAAATTCTCATACAAAACACAGAAAAACGACGTTTCGTAGTCCCCTGTTTCTCCTTCAGAACTGGACCAATTTTTATTACTTTTTCAGCATCGGTTAAAGAAAGAGATTTTCTATGTCTGTATGTTTGACTTTATTTTTTAAACCAGCCACTTATTGTTTCTGAAGACGCCTTAAAACAAAGTGATTTCGCATAATTTTGAAGGCTCCTGGTTATTAAATAAATGACTTAATGCAAAAAAATCAAACATACAGACATAGAAAATCTCTTTTTTTAACCGATCAGGAAAAAGTAATAAAATTGGTCCAGTTCTGAATGAGGAAACAGGGGACTACGAAACTTCGTTTTTCTGTGTTTTGTATGAGAATTTTGCAGTGCTCTTAATGCTCTTAATTTTGCTCTTAATGCTGTGACTGTACGTCAGAATGGAGCGCGAGCGAGCGAATATCACCGAGAGTGGTCTACCTGTCTGTCTAGGTCTGTGTGTCTGTCTATGGATGTCATCAGCCTTTATGTGGCTGGTTCGGGCGTCGAGGCTGAGCCTCCTTGCCTGGGCCTTTTCTCGGCAATGAGGTATTTCCGGATCTGGGTGGGGCACGACAGTGTGACATATCTTTTTTTTTGTATATGTTTTTTTTTGTTTTTTTTTCATGATTCTGGTCTACCGGGAACTTTTTCGACTGTGTTCCTTTAACGACACCCAAGGGAAAAGAGGGGGTGGTACCTAGTATTCTTTAGCAGCTACACGACACGGCTCAAAATTTTTTGTAATATAGATATATTTTTATTGTAACACCACTAGCATTTTACATAGTAGGTACTTACCTACATAATACACGACAACAAGCACATTACGTAAGTAGTTACAAAGGACATCATTTTTTTTGGGACTTTTCTGAAAGTGCCGGCCATCAAAAAAAGGTACCTACGTAGTGTTAAAACTAGCCATTTGCAGAAATAGTTAATATGGCACAAAAGTTGTAGGATTGCTCCGAGCCAAGTTATAGTTACAAGTTCGAAGATTCATCATTTTCATGCATTTATTGATTCCTAACTTTTTATTGTATAAACGGAACAGATGATGGCCCCATAGCTTTTGCGCTGCAATGACAATTGCTTCAGATCATTAGTTCTAGCAATATCTATCATTATTTTATGTTTCCCAGTCCCAGCACTTTCAGAAATCAATAAATGTATTAAAATGATGAATCATCGAACTTGTATAACTTGGCTCAGAGTAATCCTACAACTTTTGTGCCATTGACTATTACTCCAAATGGCTAGTTCCAACAATACGCACTATTTTTTTTACTTTCAGAAAAGGCCCAAAAATGTATGGTGCTAGAATTATCTCCTTTATGGTCTTATCACCTTAAAGTGACTTTTTCCATTCTACCAGTGGCCGTTGTTAAAGCCAACCAACCCGCTTTTTAACCGTCCTTGTAGTCAAGTGGCTAAAAGACTACCGCTATACGGTGTCTTAGACCTGGGTACACGGTAGGTAATGGTACCGTGTTCGATTTCCAGCGGGGGCTAGAAAGAAAGAATGAACATTTTTAGGTATTGAAATCACACAACATACACAACTACACGGTACTACATCTTTGTGGTAAGGTAAGTACTTAGTTTGGTTGGTGGAAGGACCTTTAAGTCCGCTTAGCTAGCTACCACCTTCTAGGTCAATGGGAAGCTATCACCATCGTATCTAAAGTCTGGCGCTGTAACAAAATAATGTCGATAGCATTGTTGTGTACCGACAGTTTAGAGATAAGATAGCCAGCTCCTTACCATCAGGTGAGATGATGGTCAAGTATTACCTGTGTAAGGATAAAAAAATAAAAAAGCCATATAAATGACCACGCGGTACATAGATCATGGTTCAACCTCCCTTTCATGTGGGGGTTGTGGGACGTTTGTAAGCTGATGATGATTGATGACGAATAAAGAACAGCTTAATGTCATATTAATGTAATTTTAGTAATAAGTATTTTCCTTTTTAATTTTATTTACAAATTAATTACTTATGTTCCTTACAAATTATGTTTAAAAACATTCATATTTATTCTTAATTGAGTCTTACCGACTTCTATACAAATTATGTTTCAAAAAAATTATATTTATTCTTATTTGAGTACCGCCTTCTATACTTTTTCTAAAGTCCGCAAATAGTTTCTGTAGCCATCTAGCGGCGAGAGGATGTTACTTTAATTAAGCAGATGATTACGTGCCTTTAAAGCATACTTTCGGTCTTCAAAGCATATGCTTTAAATTTTCAAAAACATGTTTGTGCGTTATTTATTACGTGCTTTATTTACAGCATGCTCCCAACGTAAGTGCCATCTAGTAGCGAGTAGTCGAAGTTTAAACTGTACCAGACTAGCGCCATCTGTAAATAAATTCTGATAATAAAGAGCATTTAGACGACACGCGGCGCTAACTCTGACTGAATAATATTATAATCGTATTATTATATTTTTTTTTTGCGTTTGAATATACTTAGATAGAAAGATTTTTAACCTTAATTGATAGATTATAAAAATAAACTTTTTTATTAAACACAGAGATTTTTACCTGCTGATGTCTGTGTAGCGAACAAAATTCATAACTGTAATAGATAGGTTTTTTTAAGACTCATCGCCATGGGGGTCACCGGTGATCGACAAACAATTAAATTTCAATTGTGTCTGGTTTTGCGCCAGTCAACGTGTGACTTTAAGCGCCGCGCCATGGTGGTCGCCGGTGACCATTGTGTCTGGTTTTGTGGCAGTCAACGTGTTAAGGAACCGGTCATCGACTAACATAAAGTTAATTAACATTTCTTCAACAAAAATTCAAAAGCTTTCATGCACAGCCAATATTCGAACCCGGGCAAATCTCATAATTTTTTTTTTTTTACAACAGCAGTGGTTGATAGATAAGTATCTATATTAGTTGTAAGGAAAAATATTTTACTATGGAACCCTGTCCGCAATATATAAATCTTCTTTTTAATTATTCGATAGTGAGCATTCCGGGTGAAGTGTTAGGTAAGATGAAGTGTTCACCTTCGGGTCTTACTTATTTAGTTACGCAAGATTACTTAAAGATTATGTAATCAAATAATACTTTATTTACAAGCCACATATTAATAGTGGAATTGGCTATTTTCAGTACAACTCGACTTGTAACTAGATTATTTGTGACTGTGTTCCTTACGCGGATCTGCCTCTTTAGACAAGTGGCACGCTAACCCTTTGTCTGTCATAATCCGTCGTACAATGCGCGCGCTTTTTTATTTTTCCCTAGCAATTGGTACAGTACCTACCCAGTGTACGACTAAACAGGGGATGAGCGTTTGCCCCTCGGCTAGGGGAGCTGGTAGGCCTCACTCTAAACGCATCCGAAACTTCGTTGGCCCGTAATTCGTCGTAGACCGTAGGTCATCGTACAACCGCCCATTCGTCGTAGACCGTAGGTCATCGTACAGTCACGAGCACCAATATTTTTTTTTATTTTTTTTGTGGCACGCCATAATGGCCTCACTCTGCCTATGAGAAGCAGCCAGTGAAGCCCAAGAATTGAAAGCGTTCATCACAGCGCTACCACGCTATGCCGAACGGCCTGCATAAATGCTTTTTCACGCCCCGCTTAAATAACCCGGGAGAGAAAGAGGAGGGAAACACGTGTGCGGGAAGCGCATTCCACATACGGGCAGTTCGGCAAAGGAACGATTGTCCAAACTTTTTGGTACGTGTCTTGATGGTCAGCACGGTATGAGGGTGGCTTCTATATGTATACACTTTGACTATTATTCCATTGTATTAAGAGTTACAATTATTTACATATTTTGATCGTGACTGTACAAGCGCGCTGCTGATTTTTTTTAAACCATTGGCATAGTATTACACACACAGCAGTGCACGACAAATTACGATGGGCTAGCAAAGTCTCGGATCCGCTTGAAAGTAGGGCCTCTGTAGAGTTTGAAACGGGCTTCCTTTCAGATGTGGTTCTTCTTTACCTCTGCTAAAAGTTTAGGTTTTTTTTTTATTCTTTATAGGCAAGTATTTGACCGCGATCTCACCTGATGGTAAGTGACGATGCGGCCTAGGATGTAGCATACTTGCCTAGATAATGCCTGTTCACCCATGCCTTGAAAATGTCCAGGTTGTACGTGTCAGGAAACAGATCCGCAGGAAGGGAATTCCACTCCTTAGCTGTCCGCATTAAAAATTATGACGCGAAGCGCTTTGTGTGTATAGGTGGTGCCTTGACAGTGTAAGGGGTGAGATCTCAGTCCACGTCTCGTTCCCCGGAGATAGAAAGGAGAAAGTAGTTAAGGTTAAGTTAGGAATACCCGTTAGGAACCAATCGGTTACAGGAGTTCGTCAACAAGTGTTTGCGGCGCATACTGGGGATTTACTGGCCACGAACCAACTCTAATGTAAGGCTGTGGGAGATGACTGAGCAACAACCCATCAACAAGGAGATCCCGACAAGGAAATGGTGCTGGATTGGACATGGTGTTGCGGAGACCTGACAACCTTGGATAGATATCCAACTAGGGTTAACGTGGCAAGCGTATGGAAAAAGAAGGCCGGGCCGCTCCCGTACCACCTGGAATCAATCAGTCGAAAAAGAGCCTGCATCAGCTGAATCGGTTGGAAGGTTGCCGCACAAGATCAACAGCAGTGGAAATCTCTTCTTCGAGGCCTATGTCCCTGATGAGGGATCACAGGATTGCATCATCATCATCATCAAGTTATATAGAAATATCGGCGTGAAACAATGTCACTCGAGTTTCGACTGGTGAGTGAAAATTTACCGGAGGCCCATCTCTCCCCACTCCCACTCTACAATTACTACTCATCCCTCAAAGGTCTTACTCCTTGCATCTGCAACTCCTCTGGGTTTTGTAGAGATTTAGGTCGTATACCTCACGTAAGCTGCAATGCAATTGAAAGAGAGCAAAAGCGATGCTTGAAATTTATTACGCGTAAATATAACTTTGATCGGTCTCATAAGAGTTACAGTGACAAGATACGATCTTTTTTGCCTTCATAAAATAGTGCATTCCTCCTTTGATTCGCCTGAGCTGCTCTCCTTGATTGACATTAATACCAGGCATAGGTCGCGTTGTTCGGATACGTTCTTGATTCAGGCTTATAAAAACAATAAATCCTTTTATAATCCTATTGTCAGAATGTGTCGGACCTATAATGAATTACATCGTGTTTATAAGGATATAGACGTCTAGCAGCTTTTCGCGGTTCAAGAGGGTGATCTCGGACAAAATGTTAAGTGGTGAAGCGCCATCAACCCCACTTGTTTTATAGATTTTGTAATTTAATATAATAGTGATAAATTAAATTAGTAGACATATTTTAAGTTAATAATAATAATTTAAAAAAAATATTGAAGAAATAATTGGCATGCTGTGTACGCTAATTTTGGGTTATTGTCTAGTTTTATCATGTGAAATATGTTTGTATGATCTTGTAATGACAGTAATCTGTCAGTGTACCTTTTACAAACAAATTTATAAAATAAATAAAAGCTAATTACCTACGTTGACGACTGACCTGCTCAAAACACGCCTTTAGATATCAGATTTGTCTTTCATCAGTGTTGTATTGTATACACTTTTGTTTGAAATAAGTATTTGCTAGCATGCGGTGATTAGGTACTTTCAATCAGGTAGGCTACTCTTGAAACAGAATTGCATTAATCAATTTCCAATCACAAATCTAAAAAATGTCAAATGGCACTTTTGTAAGCGACAATAGCGCCACATTGGAATTAAATTGCGTGGAAATTGATTGAACAAATTATTGTCGAGATGGCGTTCCGGAATTATCTTTACTTATCCCAATATCGATACATATTAATCGCATTGGAATTGCATTAAGATTGAGTTTGCGTTCGAGAGTAAACCCCCCAGGTTACCTCCTGAGGCGCCTGCTCACTTGTCTCCTTTTCACTAAAGTAAATAATAAATAGCGTGTAAATACATAGCACGAAGTCCATAAACTCCCTAGATGCTGCAGGTGTCTATGGGTATGTCCATTAAGGACTAGGTACGTATAAAAAGGTTAACCTATAAATTGTTGCACTGGGCACTGCGGGTCTATCGGCTACATTTGAAGCCCATATTTTGTCCTTATATGGGCATATTATGGGCTTCAAATGTCAAAAGAAGCCCATGTCCATATTCATATTTTTTAGCCGATAGAGTACTTAGCTGGGCAAAGACCTCCATAATTGAAATATTGCCAAATGTCGTTTGGTGATCACTGCTGTGATCAGCTTATCGTCTTTCATCAGAAAAAATATACTTAACAGAAAATAAACATTTACCTAAGTACTGTGGAGTCTATTCATGTTGGCACTAGGGGGTACTATTCTACGTTGAAGTAGGTATTACTTATGTAAAAGTTTACGGAACGGGCCACTTACATAAACAATATTTAAAAAGTAATTACAACATTTGAAAATGGAACTCTTTGGTTGTAGAATGCAGTTTGTTTCATCTGACTGTCAATTGCTTTTACACTGTGGCGCCATTTAAAAAAATGCGTGTCTACGTTAGCATGGATTTAACTCGAGAAAATTTTCGTAGTATGATTTTCTACGATTTTAAGTGTAATTTGACAGCTCAAAGCGCATCGCTCGGCTTCAATCTGCTTTTGACGAAGAAGCACCATGCAAGACGACTATTTATAGCTGGTTTGCAGAATTCAGGCGCGGTCGTGTCAATCTCAGTGACGAATCTCGCGATGCCGCCGAGTATCACCGCTGAACAACAAAAACATCGATGGTGTGCGCCGTATGATTGAAACAGACAGGCATGTGACCTACCATGAGATTCGCGCATCCTTAGACATAGGTATGAGTCAAATACACGTCAATACACACCGCGACACTTGGTGCAGTGCCATGCTTACCAGATTCAACGAAGGTGCGTCAAATTTGGTGTGGGACATAGTAACAGGTGATGAAACATGGATTTATTGCTACAAAACAAAGCAGCAATCGAGCGTATGGGTCTTTCAAGATGAGCCGAAACCAACTAAAGCGGCGCGCGTGAAAAGTGCATCTAAGCGGATGGTTGCTTCTTTTTTAAATAAAACTGGACACGTGGCTACTGCTGCTTTAGAGAATCGTCGTACCGTGAATAGTGACTGGTACACGACCATTTGTTTGCCGGAAATTATTGACGAACTCCGTAAAAATAACCGTAAACGCCGTGTCATCTTGCACCACGACAATGCTAGTTCCCACACGACCAGACAGACAAACGAATTTTTTAAGGTGAAAAACGTAGAACTTATGAGCCATCCTGCATACCTTGTGACTTTTTTCTGTCCCCAAAAATTACGAACCAATTACGCGGTCAACGATTTTCATCACCAGAAGAGGCTGTCGAAGAGTATGAAAAACACGTTTCTGATGTCACCACGGAGGAGTGGCACAAAAGTTTTCAAAATCGGTTTAATAGAATTAAAAAGTGCATTTACGCAAAGGGAGAATATTTTGAGAAAAAATAAATTCATTTTTGACCTTTAATAGTATTTTTTCTTATTCATTCCGGAAACTTTTAGTGCGCCCCACGTATAATATGAATATAACATATTTTGAAAGGAGAATGTCAAACGTATAACAGGTGGTAGGGGGGTCGATCAACATGAATAGACTTAACTACAATAGATTTTGACCTTTGTGTTTTTTGTATATAATTTTTAACTTGTGTGTAAATAGTTTAGAATCATAAATAAAGATGTACCTAATAATCTCTTTCCAAAGGACTTATTATTAAGAGGCCTATTACATCTCAAACAAACAAAAGTACATTAACAATTTTAACTAATTGAATAGTGTAGAATAGCTATTGGCATAGTGCATTTAAAGCGGCCTCGTCTTTTGTAAATTTTGCTTAACTTTTTAATTAAACCCAACATTGCACAGAAAATTTTTCATAAAATGCGCGAAGTCACTTTTAGATTTATCTACTGTTCCAAACAAATTAAAGAAAAAATAGAATGTTATCTCATTAATACCTAGTCGTATACCTAGTTTGTAGCAGCCTTGGAATTTTTAAATATTATTGATTTTATATAGAAAAAAAATCTTATTCCAAACCAAAAAACTTCGAAAATCGCCTTAGTTAACTGTGAATTTCTCCTATCTACGATAATATTATTGAGAAAAATTTATACCAGAATAATTATTACTTCATGAGGAATAAAGATTTTATAATGAATTTATTATCCTTTTTCGATAATAACGATAAAAACAACTGCAAAATTACTACAAAATGCCATGTGCCAGCAGCGGTCCGAACTCCTCGCAGAGTGGATTGTAATATTAAGCATGAATTTATTATCCTATTATATTGCTGTATTACGATAAAAATTATAAATACCTACAACTGCAAAATTACTACAAAATGCGAAAATGGGCATTTTACGCAAGAATCACAGTCAAGATGTAATAATAGCCTCACCCCTCAAACCCCAAGTGGTCGCATGAGAACCTACAATAACACACTTGACTTTGTATCGTGTTTTCATAGACTTACAGACTACTTTAGTATGAACAAGTTTGGTTATTTCGGTTCCGTGGTTCATCTTATGTATTGTTATCGCAAAATATCGCATAGTCTATGCTCGATTCTGTCAAATTTGACGTTGACAGTTACTGTCAAAAAAGTGTCAAAAAAAATCCAAGATTGAGGGGTTAAATACGCCCCCACGTCCTTTATAGTACGTACCTACATAAATTCACGTCTATTTATCCAAATAGGGTAAATCACAGACTAGGGAATGAGGATCGCAGAAGCAGTCCACTTTTCACTGGGCGTGATAGAGATGGTGATGAGTCCATCGCCGTTATATATATGCTGTACCTATGTGCAGTCTCTTTAGTAGCTACCTACCTACATTAGTCGCCATTTACCACACCAATGGGAAGAGAACGGTTAAGTGGTATTTTTTAGTTGAGCTGCTATATTACACGGCTCCGTAAACGCGTCTCAGAAAATATACTTACTTATCAAAACTAAGCAAACGGGACCTAACGTGATCGCAAGCGAACAGGTTCACTGGTGACCACGGCCGCAGCATCGATCGCGGCCGAAACGTCAAGCAGTAAGATATTATTACTTACTTACTTACAAAGTTAAGCGCGTTAGGTCCCGTTTACTTAGTTTTAATATAATACAACGCAAAAATTTAAAGTCTTATACTTACTTATACGAGATATAATACCTTGATCATCAAACAATCTCATACTGGCGTTTGGCGAACCCATTTTATTGCCAGCCCATTGGCTTTTAAACCCAATTGACCATAAAGCCGGCCACTCAAGCCGGCGTGATTGATTACATATCGGTACAATGCCGGTATACTGTCGGTATGATATCGGTATAACATCGTAATATAGCTCTGATGCCCGCAAATACCCCACTCACGGCCACTTCGGACGACCACTTATGTTTGTGTAGAGATAGGAAGCTCGTAGACTGGACAGGTGAACTTAATCAAAGTTCAAAATATAAATTTACCTACTTAAATAAAAATGTTTAAAGGACCTAAATGCTCCTCTGTAAAGGTGTTTTAGGCATACCTTTTTAAGTATGTGACTGATATATTATGTATTTCAGCACAGATGATATGGTCTAAAATTAGCCCGTGTACGAGTTGGCTTTAAACCCCGTTTAACACTTTATTTATAATGGAACGGAAGTTTAATAATAATATAATATAATTCATCTACTTATATTTTAATCATATTTTATAAAACCTCTTTTTTTTCTTGCAACATTTTCAGCTTTTGTTGACTAAACTAAACTAAAATATTACTTCATTTCAACAAATCTTTACTAAAACAAAACAAAACACCATAAGTACACCTGCCAGAGTTGTTTGAACAGCAACTAAAGAGCAAAAAAGAAAAAATCTACCTATGTGCAGCTGCAGTGGAGAGCTTCAAACTGATGATGAAATTGGCAGCAGCTTGCGGTTACTCGAAATTGATTTTCAGTTAGGTATATTTTTTATTAGCTTAAGGATAAAGAACGTATTTAAAAAACACTGGGGTCACTTTTGGGGGTCAAAGTTGCTCGCGTCCGTAGGTTTACCTTTAAGACCCTACACGTGATCCCTGGGTGGTGCTAAGTGAGTGACACTGACTGAGTGGTAGAGCCACGCTGCGTTGCAGCACGCATTGGGCCGGCTCGCCCGGCGTAATACCACCCTCTCACGAATATTCGGCGTGAAATAATGGCACTTGGTGCTGTTGTGTTTCGTCCGACCAGTGAGGGTTCCGGAGCCCCCCCCCCCCCCCCCTCCTCCCATTCCTATTCCTATTCGATAAACCTATTCCTCCCTTAAAGGCCGGCAACGCGCCTGCGATTCCTCTGGTTTTGCGGGTGTCCATGGGCGGCGGTGATTACTCTCCATCAGGTGACCCGCCTGCTCGTTTGCCTCCCTCTTTTATAAAAAAAAATTAAAAAAAACACAATTTTGTTTTAATTAATAAATAACTTCCTTTCGTTTGGAATAAAAGTAATAAGGTATTAGGTATTTTAATATTAAATAGTTATTAAAAGTAAAAATGTATCTATCTTTATAGGTAGGTACATAGATTTTTAGGTATTTTTATTGGACCTGTCTATCACTTTACGTCGTCTGCGCTTCTACCACTCAGTGGCATCCGATATCCACTCAAGCGGAATGTATGTACATCATCTAAATGAAATATAAAACGGCCATAAAAATCTTCCTTATTCATAACAAACAATAAAGCGAATGTAGGTCAATTGGATTGAGTTCACTACAAAACAAACTAAAACAACAAAAAATAATCGTTTGCGATCTTGTCATTTGAAAAAGGAACGCCAATAAATGATTAGGAATAACTTACAATCAATTTTATAAAAAAATACAAATGCTTACTAAACGTTTATAAAAGACACTAAACTTAAGTGTTTTGCTTCCTCTTTGTTAGAAAACGTTTTTAGGACAGTAAACCAAAGAGCTGTTTCTTCTTGCTCTTTATTTATGTAGAAATACTGATGAAAACTCACCTTTTCCCTAGGGTGTCGTAAAAGGAAACTAACGGACTAAATACAAAGACATATAAAATAATACATCATTGACTAAATACTGTATAGGTAGGTACTGTAGACAAGGACGATTGGGGGCGTGGGATTGAAACTGTCCTTTCCTTAATATACTTATGGCTTTATATTTATTTACAAGGTTAAAATATATTACATTATTCAAATAACATTAACCGCCTCTGTGGTCTAGTGGCTAAGCTACCTGTTTCAGACCCAGAGGTCCCGGGTTCGATTCCCAGCGGGGGGTACATCTTTGTGTGCTCGGTTTGGTTGGTGGTAGGGCTGTTAAGTCCGCCTGGCTAGCTACCACCATCTTATCTAAGTCTGTCGCCATAACAACGATGTTTATAGCATTGTTGTGTTCCGGCAGTTTGAGAAAAGATAGCCAGTTCCTCAGTGGTTGAGGATTCCGGGTGAAGCGTGCTTCCACCTTCGGCCTTATCGTCACTTACCATCAGGTGAGATGAAGGCCAAGCGCATACCCGTTGCCAATAAAAAAAAAAAAAAAAAAAACATTGTCAAGTCTACCCATGCTGGCACTTCAAGATCGATCTCTTTAATTCCCCGTTTGACATCTTGTCATTTCAAATTACGTTATATTTATAAATTACTACAAAGTAAAACCAGCCAGCCAGTAACATGGTATAAACTCTACAGTACCTACATCTAACAGCATGAAGGGCCGTTGGGCTCACCACCTACCACACTGAGCATATGTGCAGTTGATGATGTATTTTAATCTACCGCTTGTACAAAACAAAAAAGAGTCAGGTAAGTAGTAGTCATAGCCCAGAAACTGTCCAGCTCCTGGACAAAGGCCAGTCCGGAGCAGTGGTCCAACTGCTCTGTTCAACTAGTTGGACCATGGTTCTTTACTAGGGGCAGTTGTCCAACTTTAAAAATAGTTGGACCACAGCACCTTTTGAGAGTTCCGTGGTCCAAGTCATTTAAAAAAAATCTTGCCAACCCTAAAAACGTCAAACTGCAACTTTATGTGTGTGTGGTACAGGTTTACTATTATATTGAACCTCTTCGCAGTAAATAGGTAGGTAGGTAGGTACTACTGACTGGCTGTTATGCCTGTTACCAATAAGTACCTAATACTTAGATTAATGATTGGTCTGAGCGCAGCGAGGCCAATCATTAATCTAAGAAGTAATAAATATAGTAGTTAAATACTAATTGCATTTGTCATAATTGTGTCAAATAAAGATTGTTAAACTTTGATTGAAATAAAATCGTAAAGAAAATTAATATAATACCTAAGTAAGAACATATTTTGATTAAGTACTTACTTACAAATATAATGTTTTTGTAAAACATTGTGAAAAATAAAATGTTTTTTACTTTCATTTGTTTTTTTGACATTATTAGTTTTTCTGTGTTTCATTCGTTTTTCTGATTTCGTGACTTTCATTTGTTTTTTTGACTTTACTTGTTTACTTTTGAATGTTAGCACGATAATAATAAAGTTGAACTAAGTAATAGGATCAATTTACTCCAGAAAGTTCTAGTAAACATTTTATCCGTTATCTATAAGCATTGTGTTTTTGAGTTGAGTTCATTGAGTTTAAATATAGACTTGACTGTCTATGTTTAAACTGTTATTAAATATCGTGTACTCAAATTAAACCTGAGTTTTAACTGATGTTGTGTCTGCCTCCTATAACAAAAAAATATTAAAAAAAAAACAAAATCGTAATAGTTTAAAATCACGCTTCAATTTAATTTAGCTTTTTGGAAATAAAGGGACTAATGTTTTAAAGCAAGAACAAGTTACTATCAAAACAGTCAATTTATCTTACACGGAAAGTTCTTGTAATTTAAGCGTGGTTTGGCTTCCCTACAAATAATGAATCAAAAATATACTACGTTTTCGTTTATAAATACCCAATTCCAAGAAGTACTTACCTATCTAATTTACACTAAGGTTCCAAAGAAGTTCCAAACTTACGTAACGCGTACGTAACGTAAAGCCGTAACGTCAAAAAACTTTCTAACTAAGGTCGCAACAATTTTCCAAGTGAGAAAAGATTACAAAGAAAATTTACGTTGACACTTCCACTCACCCACTCCTTTTATTGGTCAACCGCACACACCGCGCTCACCTGATTGGCTGTATTAAATGGGGCTCTAATGAGGGAAAAGGACGCTACGCCTAGGGCTGACAGCGCGGCCGATAAGCGAGAGAGGGATAGATAGACACTTCTCGGGTACTTACAGATAAAGCGGAGCGTTAACGGTGGGCGCCTAAGGAAATTGAGCACTACGAATGCAGTGGATGCGCATAGGATCGCTGTAAAATGGACAGATAGACGAAAGAGTTTCAATAGTTTCTAAATATTGTTGTGTAGTCTTATGAATTCGCAAATGAGGTATTTATAGAACGTATCTTAGCTAAGATTTAACAACATAATGTTTTTTTCCAGAAACAGAATAAGTGTAGGGAAAATAGCATGTCCCTAATCTGCCCACGGACTCTATCTGCTGTATTTAACCGGAAAAAGTAAGGGTTTAGTAAATAACTATCTATGTGAAAAAAACCCGTCGAACCACGTGTTTTGATATAATGGAAACTATTTACTGCATTAGGATGGTCGGGTCTATTTATGTACCAAAGAGAATAGAATTGGAATGAAAGTATAGGTAATTAAATTGTTTATGCAGTTAATTATTCTCGTTAAGTATCACTTAACCTTTGAGTTTGACATTATAATGATAGATATCATTATGAGTTAATTATACTACGATATTATTGTGATACTGCTAAATGAAATTGATTAATTGAATAGGTACATTAACATTATTAGATAACCTCAAACCCAGACAATTTAAATCTCAATCTTTATCACGCTGCCTAAACGACTAAAACTCGATTTTCTATTTGTGACTTTTATTTTTATTGGAATCGGACCAATTTACGATATCCTCACAACCCGCAGTGACCTGAGCGATCAAATCGCGTTCACGTAAACATCTTCAAGAAAAACTCAACGATCCCCACTACTTACGCTACTTCGAAAAGCTTTTTAAAAAACGACAGCGACAGAACAGCGTCGTCTCATTCTGGCACTTACAAATTTGAAGCGGCTACGGGTACACCCGTCCCGCTCTGAGGCTTAACTCGAGAAACAGGCGGGCAATCTATCACGCAAAGTTTATTCGGTTGAGGGACGCTTTTGCGGTAAGGCGAGCTCTATCGCGCGGTGAAGTGTGTCGATGTGTAATTTGTAAAATTCAAAAATGGAATCGAAGTTTAAAAATTTCAAGGAAACGATGACTTTGCAAGACTGCGAGAAGACTAATTTGACGACGCCATTTTCAATAAATGACATTTTGACTAAAGAGAACGAGGCGAAGTTCTGCCAGGATCCCGGTTTTGGCGCGAAAATGAACTTCCTGGCGAAGGCAACAAGTTGTTATGCCAAAGAGGAGTTTCCGAAAAAGGAGGTTTTCGAGAAGAGCCTGAAATATTACGACGATTGTAGCAGCTATAGAGACTATACTGATGATGGAGCCTTAGACATGTCGAGGAAAAACAGCTATCCGGTCACAGAACTTTCAGGTAAGGGTCATTTGAATTCTTAACTTATCAATAAACGGCCGGCAACGCGTCTGCGATTCCTGCGGTTTTCCATCAGATGACCCGACTGCTCGTTTGCCTCCTTCTTTTATTAAAAAAAAAACTCGTATAGGTAAGTATTTAATGTTTTCTGCGTTAATAACGCTCAAACGTACTTTAGTAACCGTTGAAATGTTGAAAATAGTTGGTTCCCACCTTAGGTAGTCATTTATTTTCATAGTTTCAATATCTTAATTATTTTTAGGTAAACTTTTGTTATTAGGAACCTAACTATGTTTTTACATACTTATTAATACTTTAGAATTTCAAATTCATTCAATCGTTTTAATATGGTATGAGATTATTAACAAATTGATTGTTAGATGACAAACACCTTCTTTAAATTAGTTATTCTGTGGTTTAGCGGTGACCACGGACAAAAGTTAAAAAAAAAACAAGAGCATATATTTCAGGAAGTGTCTAGCCTGCCACCAGTGGTTATTTAATAAAAATTAAAGTACTGCCGCTAGTGGTAAGTAAAGAAATAATGTTATTTTTCCTTAAGTTATTAGGTATTCCAATTTGTTCCTTAACCCAAGCTGATAAAGTTTAATTTTAAATATACATTAAGGTAGCGTAGTGAAATAGTTCATTAGCGGCAGACTAACATAAAAAGCTATTCTGCCTCAACTTATTAGTCATTGGAATATGTATTTTGTAATTTCGAGGTTATTTTTATTAGACATCAATAACAATATATATGACCTACAGGAATAGGGTAGCTAGTATTTCTGTTGTCTAATAAAAAAAAACCTTAACCTTTTCTAACCTATCTCGTGACCTACGGCAGTACATAAATTTTTATTAAAATAACCACTGGTGGCCGGCTAGACAAACCTTCTCAATTATAAAATAGTATTTTATAATTGAGAATTGGCAGTTGGACATTTTGGGAATTGGACCAATTGCGACTAAACCTTTGTATTTTATGCTTTTCTTTAAAAAAGAGAATTTGATTTCCTATTGCTTCTAACTTTTGCTGCAAGTTTAAGTATTCAATACTTTACTGTTTTCCATAAAAACGCTGAAATTAGTTTTCAGTACCTAATTATGTAATCGGGAAATAACATAATGAGTTCTGTCATATGTAATTACATAAATATATTACATGACACGACGGATTAGCAAAACTGACAACCTCTTGTGCCTAAACTGTTTGACGAACAAGGACACTTGTGAGTTAGGAACGAACGACGGAGTAGCAAAACTGACAACATAAACTAACTGACGAACAAAGATGTTTGTGAACCTGGAAACTAACTTAATAGAGAAACTGACGACAACTTAGTGATACTGGCAAAAAAGGAAATTGGCGAATTCAGTAACAGTTTAATGGGAAAACTGATGAATCAGTGAAATTTACGAGTAAAGAAATTGACCAGTGATAAGCTAACTCCGACACACCTTGTAGGAGTGAGAAATAATAACGCTAACATGAATTAAAATTTATTAGTTTCTTTAGGAATTTTGTAGTACTTTTTTTTTAACTACTTAGCTTAGCCCGCGTCTTCGTTCGCGAGTACTATATCCCATAAATAGGAACCTGTGACAGGAATATCAAGTGGCCTATGCATGCCCTAGTCCGGGTTTGTTCAGCCGTTTTCAAGTGATGCGTTCATCATCAAATAGCATTACGGGGTATTTCGAGCGCTTCTCTCTCGCTCTCTTGACGGTACGACGCAACGGTAAGGGACGGGTATAACAGCGAAGCGGCACGAATAGGCGCGTTATATATTTAAAAAAAATTATAGATGTAATAAAGTCAAGTTTCTCAAAGTTCTGTCCTCAAGTTATCTATGAACTTCATTGGTAAATAACTCATAATATCAAATCACTTATTTTAAGAATAAAACCTAGAAAAGAAGATAAAATGACACACAAAATATATGTAACTTTGTGAATTTATTCTATCAAGCCAACTTTATCAAATCGTATTTCCATCGGGTATATTCTACAGAATAAAGCCTAAACAATATTTCATAATTTTCGTAGATTTTAATTTTACTGTTTACTACTTCAAAAATTAATTCTAAGAACGTGTTAACTAACACCTTAACTTTTTACTAACACCTAGCCTTAAATATTTATTTTAGTACATAAGGGACGTGGCAATTGACTTTTAATTATAAATTTTGCATATTATTGAACTCTACAGCTTGCCTCTATCAGTTTTACAACTATATGATAATTATGTAAACCATACCGGTTTAAGTAGTTGGTTATATTTTTGTAGTTAATGATTTCTTGCAATAAGCCGACGATAATATAATAGATAAGACAACTTAGCCATACATAGGTCATTTAGAAGTGTTGGTTAGTGTTTGAATTTGTGTTGGAAAGAGGCTTTTAATAACCGTTTTGTTTTTGTTCTATCGTCAACATTATAATACCACAATATTTTTTGGTTTAATTAAATAATAATAAACAGAAAAAAATAACTTGACTTCTCTCTATTTTTCTTCTCACATTTAATGCTGATAAGTTGATCTCTTAAATAATGGCTTCGTGCGATCAGCACATTTAGCCAGTGTCAAGTTTTTAATAGTAATAATTATTTTCTTTGTTTACATTAAGTGGATGATATTCAGTGATAATTAACGTTTAATGGTAAATGATTTTGCCCCAAACCCCTCGGAGACTCAATAAAGCTGTGGGACTGTATTGAGGTCTCACACGGACTTCTTGAGAGAATTTGAAAAGTGATGTTGCACTGTTTTGTTTTTGCTGCCTAATCAGCTGAAGGCCAATAATCACCACACCAGTCACCACCCGGGCCATGCATGAAAATACCAAAACAAACTTTTCCTGACCTGGGAATTGAACCCGGAGCATCCGGATAACGGGTCGACGCTTTGCCACTCATCCAAAGAGGCGTTAAAATACATACATACATAATAATCGCCGCAGAGACTAGGCAATGAGGACCGCAGAAGCAGTTTTCTACCATAGTCCACTTTTCACCAAATAGCGACTACACATGCTCAGCGTGACAGGTAGTAAGCCCATCGCCACTCTATGCTGTTGGATGTATGTGCAGTCTTTAGTCCGTTAGTCGCCTTTTACGACACCCAAGGGAAGAAAGGGGTTGGTAGTATTATATATTAGTTAGAGCGAGATGGCGCATTTATTGTTACGAGACAAAAATCACATTTG
Source organism: Scoparia ambigualis (assembly GCA_963921215.1). Lineage (NCBI taxonomy): Eukaryota > Metazoa > Arthropoda > Insecta > Lepidoptera > Crambidae > Scoparia > Scoparia ambigualis. Next base: position 15,764,224 of record OY992524.1, read on the forward strand.
GATTTTTTACCTGAGTCCCTTGTTACCGCATTTTTTTCATCAAATGTGTAACCTAGGGTAGTGTTTTTTCCCTCGTTGGATAGCTAGAAATGTGTAGATGTTTTTCCAATAATTTGCAGACTAAATTAACTAGTAGGTATTCTTTTTTTTTAAGAAAACATACTTTTTAGTAGACCGTTTTCCAAAAATTCTTATTCATTTTAATACAACGGCCTGTATTTTATTTATGGATTCGAATTATTATGATTTTATAATTTGTTATTAAAAACCGGAATGTATAATCTATAAAACTGTAAACAAAATTAAAATCGGAGCATTCGTTTATTTTAAATTAATTTTTTAACGAATAAAATTGGATTTCCTGAAAAAATCTTAAAATTCAATTATCACGAAAATGGTTGACTTTTGGATAATATGAAATGGGGTCAAAATGGTCGCAAATAGGGGAGGCCCTATGACCTCTTAAATGGATCCGGTCTAATAACTAATAATCCTATAGGTATCCTTTCCACTACAACCAATTATTTCGATTATGATATTATCAACAATGTTTTTTTGTCTATGATTTTAATGAAACCTACATAAAAAAACAAAATTATGTAAAACAAACTAAACGTTAATATTTTTTATATATTTTAGCCTTTTATTAACGCTTAAATATACCTACTTAAGTAAAATTTTAAACACTGAAAAAAGACGACAATAAGATTCCCGCCTGCGGTTGTCGTCTTTTTTCAGTGTTTAAATTTTTACCAAACTAAACGTGCAAGTTCGCAAATCCAATATAGCCGCTGCACCATAGAGCTTCTCCGAGCACTCATCATCATAATTAATGATCCGTAATTTCTATATCATCATCTTTACAAAAAAAAATAATGAATATTGTGAAATAAATAACCATGTCGCGTAGCGGTGAAAGAATACCTACCACCCCCTCTCTTCCCTTGGGTATCGTAAAAGGCGACTCACGGACTAAAGACTGCAGATACATCCAACAGCATAGAGCGGCGATGGACTCACCAGCTGTCACGCTGAGCACATGTGCAGTCAATATTTGGTGAAAAGTGGACTATGGTGGAGGACTGCTTTTGCTGTCCTCATTGTCTAGTCTCTGACTAACCATCCGGGGATAATAGTCGTGATTATTAAATTAAATTAAATTAAACTAAACTTTCCTACAATCACACTAACCATCTAGCCCAAGAGAAGCTTCGAAGAAACTCGTTAAATGGTTACTAGACAACGGATAAACATACTTAAAATACTTAAATACATACATACATAATGTAGATGCATAGAAAACACCCAGACCCGGGACAATTTAGAAAAATAATAATTTCTAAATTGACTCGACCGGGGATCGAACCCGGGACCTCAAAGATGGCGACACCATGAAAACCAGTGTACAACCCACTCGACCAAGGAGGTCGTCGCAATATGTTTATATATGTATATATATATATATACAATGTGATAGGGGTGGTACTAACCCGTTAAGGCTAAGTACTACATCTAAATTCATCGACAAAAAATAACATGAGGGGTCCTACCCCCTACCCCCAAAATTTATGACCATTTATACTTTATGCGATATCAAAGGTTTCATGCGTCGGAGACACATGAAAAAAATGGCAAACGGTAGTGAATTACACTGGCTAACTAATAAATTACTTTGTTTTGTATATTTGAAATTATTTTGGTGGGAAAAAAAATCATTACTTAATTGTTTTGTGATTTAAAAGCACTTTTTTAAAAGTCCATATTTTTTTTTGTCGATGAATTTAGATGTAGTACCTAGCCCTAACAGGTAAGTACCACCCCAATCACATTGTATATGTAGGTATGTATTTTAACGCCTCTTTGGATGAGTGGCAAAGCGCTCGACCCGTTATCTATCCGCAGGCTCCGGGTTCAATTTCCATGTCGGGCAAAGTTTGTTTTGGCATTGTCATGCATAGCCCGGGTGGCAAGCGTGTTGATTATTGGCCTTCAGCTGATTAGGCAGCAGATGAAGACTTCAATGATGATTTCAGTTGTATAGGTATAAGGGTTAATAACATCGCTTTATACACTTCTATACTTTGGAGTCCGTCATACCGAAATAAAGTGTTCAGATACTAATTAACACGAAATATCATTTTACCATTATTAAGGGTGGATTCGACCAAACTGGAATAAGGTCTTATACCTAGATTAAGCGACGAATTTGTATAGACTAATCTCGGAGTAAGTCTAATTCCAGTTTGGTCGAATCCACCCTAAATGGGAAAAGAAAAATAGAGAGAAGTCAAGTTATTTTTTTCTGATTGTTATTATTTAATAAAAGAAAAAAATTTGTGGTATTATAAATTAATGATGATAATAGAACAAAAACAAAACGGTTATTAAAAGCCTCTTTCCAACCCCAATTCAAACACTAACCAACACTTCTAAAATAACGTAGGTACCTACCTAAGTTCTAGGACTAAGTTTTTACCTAATATTTAGAACACAACGGTATTTTTACATACTTACATAATAAAAAAAAGTATACTTATCGCATTCCGAATGGCAACCAAACTTTCTTGCACCAAACTCATTAGGCAACTTTCACACTGCACAGATTCAATTAAAGTCACGCCATCCGCGTATAAAGGCGCGACCACAATAGATCCATTACGCAAATTGTCGCCGGTCATTAGAGGCGCTGAAAGGAAACGCGACAACTAACAGTATTTTTGCGTGATTCCGACCCCTATTGTTCGGGCTACCGATCATTTATTATGCGACCCGTTTGAGACGTATCATTGAATTGGAAGGTGGATTCGGTGTCGTTTGAAGTCCTTGTTTATTTTAATAGCTGTGGATGTACGCCAGTAAGTCAACGTACCACAATGTGTAATGTTTCTTCAATAACCTCTAAGGATCAATATCAATTAGATTACCTACAAATTATATAGTCTAAAATAGCTATGCAATATTTAACGATAATCTCTTGTTTTAAATGTTATGTCTCTGTCCAAAAAGAAAAGTGCGATCATTTGATTTAGTTATTGTCAAACTTTAGGCACCACTGTTTTGTAGTGTCTTACTGTCCGATCCATGGTCACATAACACAAAAACAGTCTCAAAATAATAGTAAGAAATAAATCTGCAGAAAGTGTTCCAACTATCCAATACTGAACACAAAACAAGATATTTCGAAACCCCCCCGTAATAACCAATCAAAGAAATTTACATGAACCGTGTCTCCCAGACACGCGCCGCGGCCCGAGGCTAGTAATTACTAAATTGAATGCCTCAATAGTGCTTTTAAGTCATCACTTATCGTAATGAGGGTGTCGCAATCGCGCCAAGTGACGGCTAAGTGGCGACGTCGCCGCGTCGCACGGGTCGCGGCGGCCAGTGTGTGTGCGCCATTACACTGCCATTGTTGGCGCGTAATTATGGCGGGGATAATTTGAATTTGGAACGTCATCGATTTTGTTATCTGCTACCCCGGCTTGAAACAAATGACGTGCTCTATTTTGCGATTGATACCTTTTAATGTTTTTGGGATTTACTTAATAACGAAAAGTAAGTAACCAGTCCAGCCAGACACAATCCAATAAGTATTTTATTAAATCTAGAGTACTTACTTTCTCTAAAATCATTATACCCCGCCATTGCAATTATGGCCAGGATAATTTGAATTTAAAACGTCATCGATTTTGTTATCAGCTGTTACCCAAGCTTAGAAACAAATGACATGCTTTCATTAAATTTGATATAAAATACTTTTCATCCATTAACCGCTCGATGAAGGTCGTTGTATACTCGGATCCTCTACTATAGGTAACCCGTGAAGCCATTGATCTTTATTAATACAAATTAGGATATAATAATAACAAAATCATTCCTTGTTCCAGATGACTACGATTCCCGCTCCTCCAACACCGGCTCGCCCGTCCGCCGGCTCGCGTCTCCCAGCTCCGATATCGGGTACAAGCAGTTCAGCCTCCACTACGAGCCAAGAAAGTGTGCGACCCCTACCACGGACTCTCGCATCGGCACATCACCCAGCTACTCTGACTACACCCAAAGCAGCGCTCGCAAAAAGCGTTCGCGAGCGGCATTCTCGCACGCGCAGGTGTACGAACTCGAACGAAGGTTCAGTCAACAGAGGTACTTATCGGGCCCGGAGCGAGCGGACTTAGCTGTCAGTTTGAAGTTGACAGAGACGCAAGTGAAAATCTGGTTTCAGAACCGCAGATACAAGACGAAGCGGAAGCAATTACAGATGCAGGAGAATGGTATGCTTGCTGCCGCGGCAGCTGCGGCCAACCATGCCAGAAAAGTGGCTGTGAAAGTCCTGGTCAACAATAATGGACAACCCTCTTTGCCCGATATGAAACCTTATCAGACCCCTATGTTAAGCAAAGGTATTAACCCAGCTCTGTTCTCTTCCTCAAGCTTACTAGACGGCTCGCCAATTCTGAAACACTTCGCTGGCGTATATGGCGTCGATTTCGCAAAAAACCCAGAGTACAAAGCTTTACTACAAGAGTCTTACAACCAAGCAGTATTACAGTCGCTGTATGGATCCCATTTAGGAGTAAATTACCCCAACTTACCGTTGTCTTACATGTATTATCCCGGCCATCCTGCCTTCGGTATGTCCTTACCTTGCGATTTAGACAGAAGTCAGAGTGAACAGAGAGGTGAGAGTGAAAAAAACTTCGGTGAACATTCGCAGAGGGATAAAGTGAAAACGGATGAGAAAAGAAAAAGTCCGATAGAGCTGAACGAGAATAGCAATGAAAGCATGGCCAGTAATATTGAAATAGAAAATTAAAAATAAAGAAAACAAAAGGAAGAACCTGCACCTGTACCTAGATGGCAGCACATTTTCGAACTAATGTTGTAGAAACCAAGCAAAAAGTATTATTTACACCAAAGATTATACCAAAGAGTTTGTGAACTAAAACCAAAGACAAACATTTATAGTTAGTAGAATTGTTACTGTTTAGTTCTTAATTATATTGTAAATATGTATGTTTGACTGGTTAAACGTTTCAGTAGGCAAATTAAGCGTCGGCACGTTTGTAAATAGTACAAAATAGAGAGTTTAATAAAAGTGCAATACAATTATAATTTTGGCTCTGTACTTATTTTGAAAACCCCTAACTATCTCAATGCCCCTAACAATGAAAACCCAAATAAAACTTATTCTCGAAACATAATTAACAATGTATTCTATTATTTCTTCGTGTTTTGCTATTAATATGCAATGTTAGATCAGATTTAAAAAAGGACTTTAAAAAATTCAAACCCACGACCTCTCACAATATACGAGCGGCACCTCTTCCATTTCAGTTTCAGGACAGGTTTCGAAAGTTTATTTTTCTTTAAAGGTTATTTAAAAATAAAATCGTGCGCTTGTTTTGCAGATGTGCCTAAAAATATTTACGTTTTATCAGCTATCCAACAATGTAATAACAATCTAGGGTTTTATCAAAAATTTGTAGAAAAGACTTAGTATCATTGGCTACAGGGAAGGCAAAAAAAGCTAAATAAAACAATAGGTAAGTACAAGATTTTACTAAAGAATTTACTAAATTTCAAGTTCCAACAAAACATCATAAAGTCTAAATTTCATGTTCAACATGTCCGCCTCTTTTTTGCACACATCTTCGAATTATTTTACGAAATCCACTTTTTACTACACCAGTAGTTAAAATCATTCATCTTCATCTGCATTTCATTCGCCGCATTAATTATCCTGTCTCTCATTACTTCAACTGACGAAATTGGGTTGGGCTTACTGTACACAAGATCACGAGACTCTTCATGTGCCCCCATACATAAAAATCCATCCATTTGTTTGGATAATTTGTGTCCAGCTATTCTCTGAAATGTGTTGGGCAGCCATTATGCTGAAACCACATGTCTCGAATCAGACTGAGTGGCAAATTCATCTAATAGGTTCCTTAGGTCTCCTCGCAGGAAATTTTCGTAGTGTTCCCCATTTAAATTGTCGGGGAGAAAGTAAGGCCCAATCAAATGATTAGAAATAATGCCCATCCACACATTCAGGGTAAATCTTCGTTGTGACCCCTTTACTCTCTTCTTGTTAGGATTTTGCAGTTCTTTCCAAGGGGCCCAATAATGAGCGTTATGATAATTGGTAATCCCAGCTTTATCAAATTTTGACTCATCTGTCAGCATTTAACATAAATGTGCAGAAATCCAATATTTTCACGGGATCTTTCATCTCCCTCTTCGATAGCATGTACCGGCGTATAATGATATGGGTATAGGCCCGCTGTATGAACGGTAAACCATACTTTCCATTGCGAGAGTCAAAGATCACGGGCAACAATATTAGTGGAAGTTGTTAGATCCAATCGAAATCGTTAAACTATCTCATTGTTTTTTCTTCGCGTCATCATTCACACGTGGTCTCCCCAAGTCTGTACGTCGTCTTGAAACGAAGCCAGTTTCTCGAAGTCTTCGATAAACTCCGTCGAAAACGCTCACATCCGGCACTCGACGGCCGGGATAGCGTGTTATGTGCTCATTGCGAGCATCTGCGGACACATAATTGCAGTATCCATAGCAAATTAACATCTCAGCATATTCCACATTCGTGTATGTCATCATCTTCAACAGTTCCATATCACAAGCACAAATCAGAGTCCAGTTTACAAGCACAGCGGTCAGGAATCAGAAGAAACAGTCCAGAAACACAGTCAAGTAGGAACAGAGAACAAAATAATATCGCATCTACCACAGACGATTCACATGTCATAAGCAGCTCCCACGCATTAAACACAATAATTTTTTTTAATTGTACAATTGACAATAAATTGGCGAGGGCCTATTAGAACTACTACGTGGGGGCTCGCAACTAAGTTTTTTCTATGAATTTTTATTAAAATCCTAAATTGTTAAACCTCATTGGATAGCTGATGAATTGTAGATATTTTTAGGCATATCTGCAAAAGAGGCGCCATAATATTATTTTAGATATCCTTTAAAATAAAATTTCAAAATTTTTGTTACTTTATTTATGTTTTAATCGTCTACAACGACCTATTTATTCATTTTACGTACAATATTGGTTATTGGGGTCATAAAGCATCTTAATTTACATGTAAAAATCAAATAATACTAATAATAAGACTTACACATTTCAAAATATCTAAGCTGATAGCCGATAATCGGAAGATTTTTATAAAAAACAATTAAATTCAAATGTCTCGAAAACGGTTAGATTTATGATAGGGAGTTTCATAGTCATATCGTCAAAAACGATGTAAACTACACGCCCTTAACGGGAATAGGTCGACTTTGGCTGAAGCAAGACGGTGCTACGCTAGTCAATACTTCTATACTAATATTATTAAGAGGAAACATTTTATTGTTTGTTTGTTTGTTTACATTGAATAGGCTCCGAAGCTACTAACTAGATCGATTTGAAAAAAATTTGTTCAGTTGGAAAGCTACACTATCTCCGGGTGACATATCTAGGCTATTATTATATTTTCAAAAAGATTAGGGATCCTTACTAAATCTCCAATATGTGATGGTCATTGTGATGTGACATTCATTACATATTGGTCACAACGACGCAAACATTTAACCCAATTTGTAAAAAAATGTCCTGTTTAACCCAATTTGTAAAAAAATGTCTGCAAAAACTTCTAAAAAACTTATCAAGACTTTGCAGAACACACCATTATCTAGAAAAAGTGTCGCGACAGCATATGTTTATTATAGTTATGTCACAATAGGTGTTCTTTTATTTTTTTTTAAATATTGATATATCGCTGCTAAAAAGGCTCTTTATTTGTACCTTGGTATTAATCCTTGGGTATCAAAATAAATTACTTCTAATTCAAGGCTGCTTCAATACCTGTATATAACTTTTTGGAATATTCCATTAGGACATTTCATTTGAAAGATATCACGAGTTTAAAAACGTAAGTACTAGAAGTAGGTATTAGAGCTAGGCAGCAGCACCATTAACCTTTTTTCAACGTTCAATATTGTTAAGTATAGTTAAAACGCAAAAAATATCAAATACGTAAAGGTATTAGAATTTGTTACTTTATTTTAATAGTTTTGTTGTGTTAAACATTAACTTAAGAACTCACAAAAGCAGCTTGAATTCAATACAAAGAAAACTGCGATTTTGCTAAGCTACGAGTATTAAAAAGAACTATATATAGTCTGTTCAAGCAACCAATCTGATATGCAATCTTGAGCAACTTTCTAACCTCCTCAAAAGTTAGGCCGGCAGCCTATAATCAGGCAGTGCTCATCGGGAGACTCACAAAAGTGGGCAAAGCTCGTTAACAGCCCGGCGGGTGGGTAATTGTGCCGCGCCTCAAGTGCAGCGGGGAAAGTGAAGAATGCTCGGGAAATCGGGCAAATTGCGGGAATCTTGGAGGTGCCACTGTGGAGATGGCTTTTTGGGTAATGTTTGGTTTAACATTTTTTATGCTAATCAGGAGCCCTGCTGTCACCTCTTAGATATTACTTTAATGTTTCTATGCAAATTCCCATATGAATTTGATCAAAGTAAGATTAAAGTGCTCTGTAAAACAGTGCTCTAAGAGTTGTTGGTAAGGCCCAGATTCTACATTTGTTTTGGTTAGTTACACAAATCGTCTAATTTAAAATTGTATCAATCTAATACCTATTTTTTAAAGTTAACTAAGATAATCTGAAGAGAATTGTTTGACAAAAAGGAGTTTTACGTCAACAATTCGTTGTTCTTATCATGAAATTGATTTTACTGTTACCGTTGTATTTAGAAAATGCCGTTGTATTTAGAGATTTTATTTACCGTTGTATTTAGAAACAAATAAATAAATAATGTCTTGTTATATTATACATACGTAGGTAGTAGGTACATATTTCAGGAAAAAAGACATAATAATCCTTATATGCTGCAGCTTGTAACTAATCTACTTCTTCTACCTAACTATAGGTAATGGAAAAAACCATGCTGATTTATCTTAAAAGATTTTTTAAATAAATTTGTTTATTCGTAACATATTAAAGAGAAGTCGACTCCACACCGGCCAGAGACGTGGCTCGATAGAATTATCATATGAATGCACTAGCAGGCGACATTATGAAAATGCCGCGCTTCCACTTCCGGTCGAAGAATTTTCTGAGACGCTCTCGAGCGAGTGCCACTCACTCGGGCAAGTACGAACTTTGACGTAACTGTTCGCTGGCTTTTGACGTAAGTTTTCGTTAAATTGCTTACCTGGGTAGGTATGTACTACGAGTATTGGGATAGAAAGATTTATTATAAGCCCTGACACTTTAACTAGAGCCAAATTGAATGATGAAGAATAAACTAATTATTGGCAGTGGGCATCCAACAGCATAGAGCGGCGATGGGCTCACCACATATCACGCTGACCACATGTGCAGTTGTTATTTAGTGAAACGTGGACTGGGGCAATTTGGGGCTGGGGCTTTTGTGGTCCTGCCTAGTCTCTGAGTAACCCTTTGGGGATAATAGTCGTCCGCGTGCATGACATTGTATAGATGTATGTAGTTTCAATAGTATTGCAATTTGGACATTAACGTTATTATGTTTATTATTATGTCTTCTCATGTTATGTTGGTACGGCTGATACATATTAATATGTAAACTCTTTTGTGACCCATATCGACAAACAAAAAAGTATTCTATTCTATTCTAAGGTACATGTTTGTCTAATTGCAGTCACCCATTAACGATTCGTAGGATTTTCTTACACGTTTCCTTTCGGTTGATGAGTCAACTATTAACCGATTGCCGACGATGGTCTCAAACTCGTAAACACTGCATTACCGCCCATCCTCTCAGCAGGATTGCTAGTGACGTGATTGTGATCGATTAGTCGACAACTGGATATAGATACGATAAGACTAGGGAGAGTCACAGAATCGAGGTTTTTATTTGATTAAAGAAGTAATTTTGTTTTTATGCTAATAATGAAAAACAAACAAAGATTTTTATTTATTTATTTAATGAACGAAATAACAATCACTACTAAATTCACATACACGCATACCACAACAGTAACTACCATTCGTCTTTTTACTCATCAATACCTTGTGGATTACCAATATTCCAAAGTAATCAAGTTTATACGAAAATGTTTCGATGGGTAGACTTTGTTTATTTAATGGGATTCCTCAAGTGCTGAGGAGAGGAGGAACTGGCTATATAATCTCTAAACTATCAGAAATCAAACCCAGAGGGGGTTGAGACTAAAGTTTAACCATTCAACTAACCATCAAGATCACTAACTAAATAACTGAGTTGGCGCAGCAACCCAAGACTCACGTCTTGGCCTCCGATAATAAGAGCATCCACTTGGGTCTGTCCTGCGCCACCTCCAGGATGGATGGAGGATGACTGATCCTCGTGGAGCCCGCGCAAGTCGTCATTAATTGTTACAAACTAATAATAAAATAAAAACGATCAGATCAAGATCACAAAGGCAGTTAATTGTTTCTATCAGGTATCGAAAATCGACACCGTCCCCTTACTAGCGAGGACTGCATTAGCGTACCGCTGGCTCGTGTTACCGCACGTGCGGCGGAAATGTCGTCAGGTAAACAAACACGCGTCACTGCACAACACTAGTTACTAATTAACGGGTTAACGCTGGCTAATGGTAAACTCCGAGGCCGATAGAGAGTTTCACTTTAAAATATTGGATTGTTCTAAATTCGAATGCGTCGAAAGAGGCCTATTACATCTCAACTGTGATTTTTGCGTAAAATGGCCAATTTTGGCGTTATAGATCTCAGAAACAAAAATACATTAACAATTATGACTTATTGAATAGTATAGAATGGCTATTGGAATAGGTAGTGCGTAGCGGCCTCGCTTTTTTGTAAATTTTGCTTAACTTTTTAATTAAACCCAAAATACCAGAGAAAGATTTTCATAAAGTGCGCGAAGGCACTTTTTTGAGCTCATTGATTGAACTACTGGTCTAAACAAGTGAAATAAAAAAATTATAATGTTATCTCTTATATAGTCGAATAGTGCGTAGCGGCCTCGGAATTTTTAGATATCATTGATTTTATATAGGATTTTTTTTTTTTTTTAAACCAAAAAACTTCGAAAATCGCTATAAGTTAACTGTAAATATCTCCTATCTACGATAATATTATTGAGCAAAATTTATACCAGATGAATTGTAACTTCATGAGGAATAAAGATTTTATAATGAATTTCTTAACCTATTTCGATAAAAATTATAAATACAACTGCAAAATTACTACAAAATGCGAAAATGGGCATTTTACGCAAAAGTCACATTCGAGATGTAATAGGCCTCATATGACTCCTTGCAATATTCAAACTTAAGGGGGCGCCGCGCGATCGCATGTGCCCTGCGGAATATCAATACAAATATTTTCATGTAAGTATTATTGTTTCATGCGTGAAATTAAGAAAGTTGTCGAAAAAATATGTTTTTAGGAGTCATTAGATCATTAGATTTATGTATTGTATGTTATTGTTTAAAGAATTTGTCTTAAATTTCAACAAAGCCATGACCTAGTGGAATGATCAGCCTAACTTACATAAGTTCTTTTAATGTATTTAACTAATTCAGCGCATAGTACAAGTGACTTAAAAATACGTAAATTTTCACTATTTCGTGCATTGACAAAACCCAAGTTTGAATTTTAATATATAATAAGAAGATACACTCGGCGTCAAAAAAATCGCACCTTTTAAAAATCATCTTTAAAAATTCTTAAACCTTATGTAGAGGATAGTGTTGGGTATCATTAGAAAGGTAACAAAAAGGAGTATCAAAAAACAATTAAATTTAACTTTCTGTTTAATTATAATTATACAAACAACATTAAAATTAATAAAATAATAAAAATCCTTAATTAAGTCCTAATTAACAACAGATAATTTACAAAGAAAAATGTACAAAAAGTGTCTTAAAATTAACTTAAAATCTAGTGTTACCCCCCCTTGCCCTGATCACGGCTTCCATACGGTCCCTCATGGACCTCACCAACTTCAGGAGCTCTTCTTGAGGGATAAGCCCCCATTCTTCAATCACCGCGTCTTGGAGCTCCTGTAGAGTCGAAGGAGCTGGATCCCGAGATCGAACCTTACGTTTAAGATGGTCCCAGAGGTGCTCTATAGGATTCAGATCCGGACTTCGCGCTGGCCACTGCATCACAGAGATTTGGGACCTCTGCAAGAAGTCGCTCACGATGCCTGCAGTGTGAGCGCGAGCGTTGTCGTGCATTAATGTGAACCCCTCGCCAAAAGATTCGGCAAAGGGGACCACATGCACTTCCAGGACCTCAGTGACATAGCGGCGAGCAGTCAGCGACCCTTGTCCGCGAGCACCTCCAGTCCGGGAGACGCAGACAAGGTCGGTTTTGCCGGCAGCAGACATACCGCCCCAGAACATGCAGGATCCGCCACCATATTCCACCGTCTCCTGGATGCAGGCTTAGGCGAAACGTTCACCCTGCCTCCGGTATACTCTTCTCCGTCGGTCGTTGCAGAAAAGACACACTCGCGTCTCGTCTGAGAAGAGAACAGCTCTCCACTGCTCAAGGGTCCAATCGACGTGGTCACGAGCAAACTGCAAGCGGGCTCGCCGATGCGCTGCAGTCAATTTTGGACCCGTAGCAGCTCTGTGGGCCGCTATCTTCTTCTCCTTCAATCTTCTTCTAACCGTAGATACGCTTACGGTGCGTCTGCGAACTGCCTGGAGCTGCTGTTGCAACTCAACAGCGTTGGAGAAACGATTTCTCAAAGAGTTCGACACAACGAACCGGTCGTCTCTTTCCGAAGTGCAGCGACGTCTACCCGAACCGTGTCTGCGGATATAGCCACCGGTCTCTATGAAGCGCTGGTACACTCTTCGAACGGAATAACGGCTCAGGTTCAGTTGCCGGGCGACATCACACTGCCGCACCCCTGATTGCAGTAGTGCAACCACTTGAGCGGCTTTATCAGCTGTGGTATCCATCAAAATCTGTGCGTGTGTCCTCTTCAACGGTTGAATAGCGAATGACCCACATTGAACCCGTGTTGACCGTTTTATACCCACAAAGGAAGCGCAACTAGCAACTCTCACGGGTAGCAAAATTTGCATCGAATTTTTGTGACACTTTATTTGTTGCATTAGGTTTTATTTGATAATGAAAAGTAATGTTTTTTATTAAGTTAATTAAGTAACCTTGTAAATAAAATCATAATTAATGCGACTGCATGTGCATATCAAGAGTAAATGACATTTGAAAGTGATTTTCTAAGAGGTGCGATTTTTTTGACGCCGAGATTATGTAATGAACGTCTCTTTCTTTCTTCGAATTTTAATAGATTTAATTATAGTTTTAAAGAGTGACATGCGAAGAGTCAAAAAATTCCAAAAAAGGAAAGAAATACAATGATACCTCGGCGGAAAAATAAAGAGCACATGATTGAAATTTTGACATAATTTATGTAGACATACATTCACTGACTGCGAAAAAATTTTACAATTATCGAGAGCAAGAACAAAAAAAGGGAGCGTATTTTGTTTTTACGCTTTTATCATTAATCGTTAGTAGTCGGTGGATTGTTTGTTAACCGTAAAATAAGTTCGTGTACATGCATGAAGTAAATATTCTAAAATCGGGACCACATTTGAAATTGCAATACAAGAACGCGAGAATTCTGAGTGGCAGCGGCGCCTACGCCGAGCACATCTGCGCCGTCCTATACTTAATACTTAGTATGAAGGCTTGTTTGTATTACAAATCGCATGAACTCGCTCCATAGTGCAGATTATAGGGAGAATTTCGGAAAAGTCGGTCTGTCTGTTTGTCTGTGTAGCTAATATCAGTTGCTCGTTGCACTGTGAAAGTATACGAGGTAAATCAAGTATAATATGACTTTCGTAAAACCAGACACAAGAGCTATTCAGTTAAGTATTAGTAATCTCTAGGAGTCTCCGTAACAGAAAAGTGGACAAATATAATTATCATCGTTCTCTTTCTCCCTCAAATCAAAGGAGACATATCTTAAGCACTCTTAAGGTCCTAACCTGGTCCTAACTGCTGTTTACAAGCTTTTATTTGAACAAAGAATAATGGGCAAAACGTCCCCCCCCCCCACCCCCCTTGTGACACTTACACCTATGCATCAAATAAAATTACTTGAAAAGTGAAGCATTTCATTGTATGACAGCAAATCCGTCAGTAATTGGAGAAAAAAGTTATTGAGAAGAAGAATATTAAAATAATATATGATAATAGATAGATAGATAGATAATACTTTTTTTGTAACATAATAACACAAACATTAACGATAATACAAAATTGAAGTCAAGATTTTTTCTTGAATTTAACTATTCACCTATTTCATTTTTATTTTATTTTTTTGTTTTTCCCATTTAGTTTTTTTAATAATTCATTCGCCCGTTCATATTTGCTGTCCTTACAGCAAAATTCACTATTTATTTCGAAACTTACCATGTGGGAACTTACAAGGGGGGGGACGGGTTTCATACAGAAACGCCCATTCTTTTATCGGTGCATCTTTTACGAGGATGTAGTTAAGTAAAATAAAATCAAATCTATTTTGTGCACTCTCTGTTTTCATAATAAATTTTCAATGGAATTATTTAATTATTTTACTTGTGTTAGGTATCCACGAGTTTTTTTTTTATTGAAAAAAGGTTTTTAATTTTTAATTTTATAATAACTACATACCTGCCAGCGACTTCGTCCGCGTGAACCCTGTATCCCGTAACGAATTCCAATAATGTTGGTTCATTCGAACCTTGTCCTAACCATTATAAACACAAAAAAAAGAATCAGTCAAATAGGTGCAGCAGTTTAGAAGTGATACCCAAAACAAGCGTGGCAAGTAATTTTTATTTTAGGGTCATTCGAACCATAAAACAGGTTGGCAATCATAAATCGCATTCCCATGCGATTGTTTACATCCCACATTTGGTCCGTATCACTGATCTGCTCATCTTGAGATCGTCTCGGGCTGCACATGCAAGTGTTAATGAGTATGAGTAATTAACGCAGTTATTAAAGCTACTTGATATTGCATTCATAGTTTCTTTTTAATTCTTGCGTGTCTGCGTTTATTTGTCTGTCATAAGAGATTTCACAAATTTTGGTATTACATACAAAATTCATAACTCAAAATATTTCATACCACTACAAGAAACATTGCATGATAAAAGAAGTTAAAAAATAAAACACTTAAAGTGCCACTTTATACATAAACATTTTATTGTGTTTTCAGATAACTCTGTATGCATTCAAAGTTTTAATAAATTAGATTATTTTAACTCAATGTTTAACGAGGTGTAAATCCAGAGCTCAAGGGCAGGAATTCGACGCCTTGATCGTTTTTCCTTGGCCTTTGCTTCGCGCTCATGTCCATGAGCTGCGGTGACAGTCCACCATCAGTATGCTCGTTTGCCAGCTCAGTAATATTTAAAAATAATCTCATCATTTGAGTGCCTCCAAACAAAAGAAGGCTGCGCGGCAGACCAAAGCGTAGGTAGTGTGACGAGCTGGACATATGAACCAGATTGGTTCATTGCTGTCGAAAAGCGGACAGAAAGAAGAAGAAAGAAGGAAGGCCTTCGCCATGCAGTATGACAAAACAAGCAGACAATTATAATAGCGAAGGTAGCCTTTACCTCTTAAGAGGGTTTACGTATTTCGGTTTTCCATACAAACTTCCAAGTCGAAATTTTCAAAAACCAATTAGCCAATTTTAATGAAACTTTGCATGCTAAAGTAAAACACAGAGATCTTAATAGTTTGTTGAAAACATTTAAAAAAAATGTTTATTTAACTGAGTTATTGCGATTTTTAACTTTCTATAGTGGACTTTAAATCGCAATAACTCAGCTAAAAAAACGCTTTTAAAAAATGTTTTTAACAAACTATGTGTTTTACTTTAGCATTCAAAGTTTCATTAAAATTGGCTAATTGGTTTTTAAAAATTTCGACTTGGAAGTTTGTATGGAAAACCGGAATGCGTAAACCCTCTTAAAAATAGACATGCAAAAAAAGCTATTAACTAATAAACATAAGACGGCCACTTTTGAAGACATACGCCAGCTTTAAAACGTTTAAACCCTTTTAAAAAAAAGGTCGCCTCTATGGATTAGTGCAAATTTGCAACGCCACTTAACTAATAGCCAAAACAGTCTTAAAAGGAGTCGAGACGGTGAAAAAAAATATGCCCCATTTACGCAAACGTCTTCCCTTACTAAGGACTCGTATGGAGTTTGGTGGTAGCGAGCGACACTCGTTCGAGATCCTTTTCTTAACTATTAACGACAGTATAACATTGTGTGTTTCTTATTAAACATCTATATTTACGAACATGTAATCCTTGAATTAACACAAAGTAAGGTTTTAATAGGTACTCCGATACGTCATAATGAAACAAATTTTCACTTTTCACCAAATAGCGACTGCACATGTGCTCAGCGTGACAGGTGGTGAGCCCATCGCCGCTCTATGCTGTTGGATGTATGTGCAGTCTTTAGTCCGTTAGTCGCCTTTTACGACACCCGAGGGAAGAGAGGAGAGTATTCTTTTAATAAGCCGCTACGCGACATGCCGTGATATTATTGTTTGATATAGCTAAGTGGCCATTTTGTTCCGAACAATTATATTAATCAAAGTGTTAATGATTTACGCATACTTTTTTGTAGTTTGACACTTGATTAGCTAAACTTAATTATTCGGTAACTTTAAGATTAAATTCAGATAAATAAGTTTTATATTTTATAACACATTTGCTCGTAAAGAAGCTCTTATTACACCGATTTCAGTATCGTAATGTAATAAGTTTCGCACTAGTGCGGTAATGTAATTTAAAAATTAGTAATCATTTGAATCTATGGACAACATAGGCCTTTAGCCCGTTAGTAGCTTTTACGACACCCAAGGGAAGAGAGGGGTTGGTAGTATTATTTTGATGAGCCCATCGCCGCTCTATGCTGTTGGATGTATGTGCAGTCTTTAGTCCGTTAGTCGCCTTTTACGACACCGAAGGGAAGAGAGAAGTTTGTAGTATTAATTTGATGAGCTTATCGCCGATCTATGCTGTTGGATGTATATGCAGTCTTTAGTCTGTTAGTCGCCTTTTACGATACCGTAGGGAAGAGAGGGTTGGTAGTATTATTTTGATGAGCCCATCGCCGTTCTATGCTGTTAGATGTATGTGCAGTCTTTAGTCCGTTAGTCGCCTTTTATGACACCCAAGGGAAGAAAGGGGTTAGTAGTATTATTTTGCAGCAGCCCATTGCCGTTCTATGCTGTTGAATGAATGTGCAGTCTTTAGTCCGTTAGTCGCCTTTTACGACACCGAAGGGAAGAGAGGGGTTGGTAGTATTATTTTAATGAGCCCATCGTCGTTCTATGCTATAGGATGTATGTGCAGTCTTTAGTCCGTTAGTGCCATTTACGACACCCAAGGGATTGGATGGAAAGACTTCCTACCTTTCACATACCTATATTTTGTCGATTCAAACAGCGGCTTCTTGTTCAATAATTACTTTAAAGTTTAAAATAAATATGTCTAGTTTCAGTAATGAAGAACTAAACTTACAGTCTACACCACCGGAAATAATAAGTGAAGCACAAAATGTTATTGACAGCCTATTACCATCTAGGTCCAAAGAAAAATACATGTTGGCATACCAAAAATTATACACTAGAAAAGCAACAAAAACACGCAGTCATTTTCAGAAAATGTGTTTTCCTCGCAAATATGTTATAAAACGTCGTATGACATACGTGCGCTTTGATAATTACAGCCTCTGCTTTCTTGTAGCCCTCGCCTGCGGCTCGGGCTAGCAATATCGCCTCTGCTGTAATTTTCAACTTGCCGCACTTATATCATAATGTACTATTACCTCCTTGGTGGTCGAGTGGCAAGGCGCTCGGTCTGTAATATTTTTATTTATTTATTTATTTATTTAACACTTTATGCATGTTCAAAGGCGGACTTAATATATTTTTGTAAATTGATCCGGAGGTCGTGGTTTCAATTCCCAGGTAAGAGTGATTTAGGTTTTCCGATGATAATCCTAGTTTGTAATCACAAATCCGCATTTGGCAAGCGTACGGTGGGACGCCCATAAGTCATAAATCGTAAAAAGTGCCCTCTAATTTTTCATATTTTTATTTGCCATTGCATTGGCTTAGTGGCTAGTTGACGTACCTTCTTTTACTACAAACAGGTCAGTAATTAGGAAGCATATTCACTATCTTATGTGCATTCAAAGGAAGCGCTTTGGAATACATAAACAGTGTTATTTGTAAGTCGTTCAAAAGCGTGAAGTTATTTGTTATAATTATTCTATAAATTGGTGCAGCGAGTGGTTTTTTGCTATGGATATCCAAGAACAGGGTATGTCATCATTTTCGTATTTATTGTTACAATTTATTACTGATTATTTTATTTTATAAGCGCGTGCTACGAGGCGATCTTTATGTTAGTCTTCATTATACAATTTATAAATTTGAGTTAACTTTTAAATATATTGCTATGCACTCCAACTCTTGAGGTATACTTAAACAAAATCTATGTACTTTTTTAAACTCGGAAAAGTTAAAATTGTCTGCCTCCATCTGCCTATGCACTGACGTCAAGGCTGCTACGGTTGAAGGATTTTCGTGTAGTATTTGCTACGAAATTTCGTTCTGAGTTTTGACTGAATATTAATTGTTTTTTGTTTTTATATATGCTCGTTTTTAAAGATGCGTGTTCTTAAAATTTGGCTGACTGCCAATAAAAGTGTAGTATGTCGATGTTTAGAGTTTGACTGCAAAATAACATATTTTACAAGTGACTGCTACATACAATAGCTACTAGATTTCGTAATCGGGTCAACAAACATTATCTTTAAATGTATTTTACTTAGTTTTAAGACTTTACTTGTAACTATGGACTAATAAACATCTCTGGAGAAATTCTACTTTCATTCATCAACCGTAAGACACATCATATTGGAAAAGTAATGACACTGAAAAGTCGACATGTCGTTCTAACTTTCTTGACCACTCCAAATGACACTGAAAATATTGACATTAATAATTTAGAGTATATTATAAATAAAACAATTTTTCATTTATGTATTTTAATTTTACTTAAACAAACCCAAATAACACATTTAATAAGATAAACAAGTCGTAATAAGACTTAATCCATTTGTGACCGCCCTTGTATGGAGCGTGGTGATTCTAAGCCGATACTGCTAATGCAATATAATAATGATTTCAATTAAATTTGAGACGGTTACCTTTTAATTCTATAACTTTTTCCACTTTAACCGAGCCGCGTAGCGATGAAAGAATACTACCACCCCTATGGGTGTCGTAAAAGGCGACTAACGGACTAAAGACAGCACATACATCTAACAGCATAGAGCGGCGATGGGCTCACCACCTGTCACGCTGAGCACATGTGCAGTCGCTATTTGGTGAAAAGTGTACTATGGCGGAGGCCTTTGGGGATAATAGTCGTGAATCGAATCCTTTTTTTACTACATGCACATCTGTAATAAAAAAGGAACCGATCGAGTATACTTAGTAGTGGTAACCCGTCTAGCCTCTCAAGCCAAAAGCGGTCGCATGAGACCGCTCTCTCCCACTTGACTTTGTACCGTGTTTTCATAGACTTACAGACTACTTTAGTATTACTCAATTATTTCGGTTCTGTGGTACATTTTATGCATGGTGATCGCAAAATATCGCATAGTCTGTGCTTGATTCTGTCAAATTCGACGTTGACAGTTGCGCCAATTTCTGTGTCGGAGTGAATAAGTCACGAAATCCAAAGGGAAACGCCACTGCACAAAAAGAAGAAGAAGAATAAGTCACTGAGTTTTGTGTGCTATTTTTATTGGACTTATCTAATGTAAGTACTGTTTCTTATTAGAAAATGATTATTGAGCATATAATGATCGTATTTAGATAATAAGTTGTAAGAAATACATCGTTATTACTACTAGATAAAGTGTCTAAAGTCCGTAGGTATGTTACCGATTACCGAGTGATTTTTGGAGAAATACTATAAGACAAATAAACTGTTGCAATCATCACTTTATTTTGATACCTGATGGATAGGAAATATATCAGTTAGTATAATGTTGTATACAGAACGACAAAATATTGTTTGATTTTAGAGTATTTTTTTTTGCAAAAGGCGGGAATTGAGACGTCATCCACAAATTCAAAAAAAATATGGCGCACCTGCTGTCATTATTTTTGACATTTTAATTCCAAGACAGGGGCTAGACGGCTGTCTTCGCCGCCGCGACCTCGACGGTCACCGTAGTACCAGTGCGCGGCGGCGCGGCGGTGGCCTCGGGGGTGTTCGAGTGTGGTCTCCACACTTACCCCACTTACCTAGCATTATCGCTAGCAAGATAGCAAGTTGGGTGGAGTGCTAGGTAGCATTGGATGAGAGTTTCATACAAACTTACACCTTCTTTTTACCCCTTTAAAGGACTAATTTTCCAAAAATCCATTAATAATGCTCACCTACACTATAAAAGAGAGCATGGTGCAAAATTTCAAGTTTCTAATCCTAGTAGTTTGGGCTGTGCGTTGATATCAGACAGTTATTAAGTCAGTTTTCCTTTTTATATAATTAAGATTAATTTGAACAATAAAAAATGTTTCTTACAATCGATCGAGTTCACTTAGTAGTGGTAACTTGTCTAGACGCCTGGCTTCGCCGCCGCCGCGACCCCGGCGGTCACCGTAGTACCGGCGGCGGTGGCCTCGGGGGTCTTTGAGTGTGGTCTCCACACTTACCCCACTTACCTAGAATTATCGCTAGCTAGATAGCAACTTCGGTGGAGTGCTTGTGGCAGAATTACATTAAAAAAAAGAATTAAAAAAAAAATACTATCGTCTCGTAAACGCCTATATCTCGTGATGTTACGATTACGTACAATTTTTTTTAATAAAAATGTAATCCTAGTTATCCGACTCTTTCTCAAAAAAAATCTTTCGTAGGTACATACCTTGTACTGGCTGAAATCCGAATCTTAATCAAAATCTCTGCATGAAGAATTGCCAGTCATCGGTAAAAAATAATTGTTTTATTTGTTACGTTTGTTTTAAATAAAATAAAAAAGGTTTTAATTGATTTCTATAAAATGTTGTTTTTGCTTCTATTGCCCTAATAAAGATCAGTTTTTCTTTAATCTATAGAGTATTGATTTGTTGTCCTCAAGAGTAGTCTCTACATTTGCTCTATTTCCTTAGCATTAAAGAATTTCTGCATGCGTGCTTAATGCATTAATAAATCTATAGTAATACTGTAATATTTGTATTAACTTGTTCGGCGACCGTATGGAGCAGTAGCTACCGCCTCGAATTTATATCTTTCAAAGAGTGAACAAAACAATATTCCACAACATTAAAAAAAACTTTCCTAAGTATCTATTCATTCACACTTCCGCCTGGAGTAACAAAAAAAATATGCATGCTTACCTACTTGGAAAGTAATTTAAAAAAAATGATTAATCACCATTCTTTTAGCTCTTAGTGGGCGAAAGACAAAGGGCCCATTGATCTGGGCAAAGGGCCACGCCAGGAGGTTACTATGGTCAACATGTGAAGCATTCATCTCGATTGTCTATGGTCCCAAGTTCATGCCCGTCTTGGTGGTTCTCATTAAAGCTGTTGTTTTTTTTATAAAATGCATGTAGGTGACAACAAATAGCATCTACAGTTTTTTTATGAAAAGTCTTGTATTATATTATTTTATCAAATTAAAAAATAAAAATTAATGGCATAACATATAGGAGATTTATTCTCAGCAGTGAAATTGAAAAATTACTTGGTACCAAGAGCGTCGCCAGTCGATGGCCCAATGGCCCAGGGGGGGGGGGGGGGGCAAGCCGATATAAATGATGGAGGCGATTGTAATAGGAACAGTGCAAAGTCCCATTGTGTAAACTCTACAACCTCTTCACTATATGTAGTACATATATATAGAGACATGCCGTGCCTAAGGTTTCAGAGAGATTTTCTTGTGATTTTTAACAGTCCATTACATATTTTTTAGGTTCTAGGTAGAGGCAGCTGCCCCCGCCCCCCCGGTGACGCCCTTGCTTAGTACATAGGTAGTAATGGGACCTATTCTATAAGTACAGTTATGTAAGTCTGTCGCCATAACAACAATGTTTATACCATTGTTGTGTTCCAACAGTTTAGAGACAAGATAGCCAGTTCCTCAGTGGCTGAGGATTCCGGGTGGAGCGCGCTTCCACTTCGGCCTTATCGTCACTTACCATCAGGTGAGATTGAAGGCCAAGCTGTTAACCGTTGTAGAATTTAAAAAAAAAAAACAAAAATGTACCTATGTAAGAATTAAAAAAATAGAAGTTCTTGACCTAAAATAGATGAAAAAAGTGCAAAGGCACTATAAAGCCAGAGGTAGAGTAGATGCAATAAATCTGTTAAACGAAAAAAAGTTTATTTTGAACTTACTTTTAAAACTTTTATTTTAATTTTAGTTATTAATTATTTTTCATACTGTGTCTGTAAACTTTTGAAAATATGATTACCTTATTAATAATGTCAATGAATGGTTACGCGGTAAAAGCATTTATTTAGTTTCAAGTAGGTATATGATTGTAATAGTATACTTAGAATTCACCTAGATTAAATTAAAAATGGAGTCTCACAACACGTGTTATTGAAAACAACTCGGTGGAAACTCCCATTATCACGTACATTTTCAAAAGGTTAATGACCAAATGTCTTAAGCTAACTACCATATTTTCTTGGGTAGGTAGGTACTGCTGAAAAAGTATGTCTGTTTACCACGTGGAAATATTCACGAGACACTAAACGCATCTAAGACAGAATTTTAAGCGGTTTTTTTTATCTTTCGGCTATTATGTTTCTAACGAGCCCGCGCGTTCACTTAGAAGCAACAAATTATCCGTTCTCATTTCGAGAACATTAAAACAACACGTAATTATGGATATAAAACCTCTTTACACATAAAACGTTTAGTTAAAAAGGTCGTGGAGGCACTTCCTCCATCCATTCTCCCATAAAATAGTTCCGTGCGACCGTTAACACTATTTTTACACTTTTTTCCTACGATTCATTGAACGCATCGTCCTCAATGAAACTCATTTATATATAAAAAAGTATAAAAATAAAGCATTTTTGTTTACATAAAAATTTTAGTGTTCAACGTAAAGTTGTGTGCCGATTTTCTAATCTTAAGACAATTTAGATGGGCCCCAAAGGTTATAATAGCGCGGCAATATGTCAGCGATTTCGTAGTTGATGTATGACGGATTTAATGTGGGAGACGAGCGATTAGCGTCTCTAACGTCACACTTATTAATTTATTGGCGCTTTTTGGGCGGAAGTTAAAATACATGGAGTCGCCTTTCAAATGCTAATATTCTTACAATTATTGCAGCACAGTACGAATATGATGCTACAATAATATGCTGTGCCATACACCAAGGTAATAGTCCAAGGCATAATAAGTAGTAATATAGTAATGTATTAGCATTTTTAGGATAGTAAACCCTTAACCGCGTCGCGTAGCGGTGAAAGAATACTACCACCCCCTCTTTTCCCTTGGGTGTCGTAAATGACGACTAACAGACTAAAGACTGCACCTACTTCCAACAGCATAGAGCGGCGATGGGCTTCACCACCTGTCACGCTGAACACATGTGAGGTCGCTATTTGGTGAAAAGTGGACTATGGCAGAGGAACGCTTTTGGTCCTCATTGCCTAGTCTTTAGCTAACCCTTCGGGGATTCGTGATTATTGTATGTATGTATTTACATTCATTTTGGGTAAGAGACGTAAGACGCGTAAGACGTATGATCCTGCTACAAAATGGAACATAAGATGTTGTCATGATGAAAACTCAATAAACTCATATTATAAAAAAAAATCTATTAATGTTTTATATTTTAGCGTTTTATTAACGCTTAAATATACTTAAGTAAAATTTTAAACACTGAAAAAAGACGACAACCTCAGGCGGGAATCGAACTACGCACCTTCCGCATTCCGGGCGGCTGCCTTAACCACTTGGCTACCGAGGTCTGGATTTCAACCGTCGAAATTTGTCAGTGCTTGATGCTTATGTTTTTAGTCAACATTGCTTCATCAAATCTTAGAAGTTTTTATCATACATAGATTTTCTTAAAATTTAAAAAAAATCTATGTATAATTTGAAACTGTCGACTCCACAGCTTTATCCGGAGGCGCTCGGCAATATTTACAGGTCGCATCCGGCACCGGCTATTACTTAATAGTCGTTCGCGTCGCACCGAGCACTGACGCACAGTGGCTGCCAAACTGTGGCGTAGTGGCACCCTCGCATGGTATAATAGGTATTATTATTTTTTATAAATGGAATAGTCGAAAGGGGAAGACCTCGGCGAACATGACCAGACCGGCGACGTTCTCTCTGAAGGTTAGGTAAAGAGTACCCTAAGCTTTGGAGTGTAATGGAGTGTTCGCGCTATTTAACCTCCATAATCTCTTCCCTAGTGGCTCCAAGAAGCTGTAGTCACAGCGGCCACACTCCGGTAAACCACGACAGTGGGCTAAACCTAGGGAAGGGGGCTGCATCTACGACTATCTGTAGAGTAGCTATCGGAAGATCCCCGATCACACCTGCATCGTTATGGCACATTTCTCGACCAACGTTGCAAAAAGGTAATGCGAAGAACCTCAAGGGCGTTTGCTAGGATTCATGTAGTGGTTCACGGCCTTTTCGCTGCATCCCAATATCTGCCAATCGTACCGGTTCTCCGGACCATTGGACTACAGAGGGCGGGACGAGAGAGTGGACTTACACCAGCGCAACCGTTAGCTCACTATAAATAACTTCACGCGCAGATGACCCTGGCTATTTACTCTTAATGGACATGTTATTTTGATACCAATTTAGGTTAATTAATATAATAATTATTATAGTCAGGGTCGCCGTAGACGAAATCGATGAGGAGGACTATATATACCCTAAGCCGACGAGCATGTTTGAAGAACGTTTAAGGTTGCTTCACACATATCAGTGAAGCCAAAGTTCCGACACGGTACCGACACAGTGTTTTTCATACATATAGGATAAAATGTTTTAAAAAAAATCAACCAGTCTCAGGCAGCTCGAATGAGATTCGAACCCATGACCTTTGGATTGCTGGTCCACTGTTCTAACCGCTAAGCTACCGAGACTCGTTGATTTTTTCTAGTAGTTGATACGCTGCAAGCCAGCGGTATTTTTTTTTCTAGTAAACATTTTATCCTATATTTATACAGCATTGTGAATGCAAAATTTCAATAATAAAGATATTTTTCATACATTCTCTATGAAAGCATCCCTACCTGTCAGTGATAATGCTCTCAGTGTACATGCCGCCACCGGCAAATCACGGACGTATTCGTTTTGACATAATTCATAGAGAAATGTATGAAAGAGTTCAATATTTGCATGGGTATTACTGTTTTGATTTAGAGTTAATAAGTTTAAGTTAATTTTGAATTAGTTTTGATAGTTTAAATACAATGTTAATCGAGTTTTTATGTTATAGTTTTTGTTTCTTTGGTACTGGCCGTCACTGAACAAGTTAAAAACATTAAGAGAAATCTGTTATTAGCCTTAGTTATTATCATGTATAAAAACATATTAATATTATTTTGTAACGCTGTTGGTTTCTTAAATAAAGAAATAATAAAAAAAGAATATTTTTCATTGTGCCTGTACTGTGCCGGAAATGTGACTTCACTGATATGTGTGAAGCAACCTATAAAGAGTAAGTGAAACTTAGAATGTGTGTCAGGATCGTAGCAAATGGAAGGCGTGGTCTCTGCCTACCTTTTTTTTTACCGACTTCAAAAAAAGGAGGAGGTTTTCAATTCGGTTGTATGTTTTTTTTTAATGTTTGTTACCTCAGAACTCCGTCATTTATACACCAATTTAGAAAATTCTTTTTTTATTTGAATGGATATACTTCCAAATTGGTCCCATTTTTATCAAAATTCAGTTCTGATGAAGGAATCCTCAAGGACTTAAAGAAACTCCTCAAATATTATAGGCATACCTATAGCGATTTTGGTATTTTCAGCAATAAGTCAAGCATTTGCATTCAGAATGTATCATTTGATGAGGTAGAACTGATGAAGAAGACCACAGAATGCTATTGGAAATCCTCAATGATAAGTATTTCACAAGTGGCGATAAGATATCTCGATTAAGATAGTTAAGCGACTATGACGAAGCAAAAGAAGGCAGGTACCGGAACTCAGTTCTAATGGTGGGATCCTTGAAGAATTGAGGGAACTCCTCAAATCTTGTAGGCATACCAATAGCGATTTTAGTATTTTCAGCTATAAGTCAAATGAGATCCACTCCGGCAATAAATCCTTCCTAACTAATATTGTAAATGCGAAAGCGTGTTTGTTAATTTGTCCGTTTCTCACTTGTGCATCGACCTGATTTTGCACATAGATAGCTGAAGGACAAATAGTGACATAGGCCACTTTTTATCACTCCTTCCGAAACATCACTATTAGGATTTAAAAATACACTATTCACACTATTAATTCTGTCACTTCTTATCTAAATCCTTCTTAACATCTTTATGCCGATACTCTCAGGCCACGGCTGAGAACCTCTCAGAAGCGATTGAGCAGATCAATGGTGACTGGCTACGATCTACGACTGGAGCAAGTCAAAAACGTCCCTGTAGTTTGCCTAACGGTGAACCCTAGTAACTCGCAAGTCATCATCGTAAGGGGTTTCAGCGTTCACGAGTAAATCTGGGTAACTTGCCGTCTGTTTTGGATGTAGATTTTCTACTTTGTGATAGGCGTTTCTCGTTTTCTTCGCTTGTCGCATTTAAACGGCGCTGTCTCATACAAGCAGCGCCTTTTGTAGGTTTACCAATATTCGCTTTCGATAGATAGATCGGAAAGATTCACTAAAAAGCGAGGAATAAACAAAAATTTTAACAAAAAAGAAACCGACTCCAAAAAATTTGACTAAATTAAATGCATTATAACGTAAAAAATAATTGCGTAGTTT
Source organism: Scoparia ambigualis (assembly GCA_963921215.1). Classification (NCBI taxonomy): domain Eukaryota; kingdom Metazoa; phylum Arthropoda; class Insecta; order Lepidoptera; family Crambidae; genus Scoparia; species Scoparia ambigualis. The sequence continues at coordinate 15,791,306 of OY992524.1, forward strand.
AGTTTGTTCAATTTACTTGCAATATTAACCTTTATTCTACTCAATCTTATAATATTCAAAATTATTTTTGTTTTTTATAAAAGAAGGAGGCAAAGGACCAAGCGGGTCACCTGATGGAGAGTAATCACCGCCGCCCATAGACACCCGCAAAATCAGAGGAATCGCAGATGCGTTGTCGTACACCGTTGCGTTGCACCTATTGGTGTCGTAGATTATAGAGTACGCCTACATGAAAAAGAGTGCAATACTCTATTTTAGAGTACGGGTGGCAACCCTAGTCGAAAAGGCGATTAACGGACTAAAGACTGCACATACTTCTAACAGCATAGAGTGGCGATGACCACCTGTCACACTAAGCACTTGTGCAGTCGCTATTTGGAGAAAATTGGACTCTAATAGAGGACTGCTTTTCCTGTCCTCGTTGCCTAGTCTCTGACACCCTTCGGGGATAATAGTCGTGATTATATGTATGTATGTAAGCTAATTACGTCTCGCCGAAAAGTGGTCAATCGGGAAGTTCCTCGATCGTGTTACGTGAATATATAGACCATAAACATTTTCACAGTTTGAGAGCCGCACCCGCAGCGGTCGAGCGCGGATTTTTTCATAAAGCCCACGGTAACACGACACTAAAATTGATTTAAAACAAACACGCGGCGACAGTGACGCCTATCTATTTACACTGAAAGGGTTCATAATGGAGTTCGAAAAAACCCAGAAAAAACGGGAGCGCACAGAAATACGGTTGAAGTAGTCTATTTAATTGACTGGCGTGTGTGACGGTGCGGTGGTTTATTAAATTGAATCGTTACGAAAGCAAAATGATTTTGAAAGTATTTTTATCGTAATTGTAAATGGGTTAACCTATTTCTCTCCGACGGGATTCCGGACATGGGTTGGACTCGTAGTGGCTTGTGATGAGCTGTAGAGCTTGGGAATGTTCGGAGTGCCAGGACTTCCAATCTCGTGCACTGCGAGCGGGGCTTAGTAGCGGTCTCTTTGGGGCCAGAAGCAAAAAGTCCTGAGGGGAACGTGTGATTCCCTTTAAGTTGGCAGCTTTGTCCGGTGGTTCTCATTGGACAATGGTGTCGATATCTCCGGTAGATACTAGTCTGGAGAACTAATAGAGGCGGCCCCCTAGATGCCGTAGCCTCCGGTCCAGCCAGCCGCGTAGGACGTGGGAACTGGCTAGGCTCCCGGATGGGTTCCAAGAAATGAGTGTGCTTACTACTCCGCGACCAAGGTGGACACTTGAAAGTTGACTTTAGAGTCGACGACCCGAGCAGTGGCAACTGCGAGTTGTGCCACTAGAGCAACGATAAGTGAGCGAGCTCGACAGCTCCGGTTTCCTATCTGGAAAATAGGCAGTGAGCTACACGTGTTCACGTGAGTACCGAATGAAGAGCGCGCTTGGGTGGGCACTGATTCAGCATCAAGATCTAACGCAGATGGTCTCCTGCTGCACGAGTTGGTTTACTCGCGCAAGGACATCTGGCACTTGTTGCATAACCTAACGGTTGATCTCGAGGTGCCAGTACAAAATAAAAATAGTGTTTATTTTTTTAAATAAACATTAAAAAAGTTGTTTATTTTACTGAGTTATTTCGATTTTTAACTGTCTATAGTGAACTTTAAATCGCAATAACTCAGTTAAATAAACATTTTTATAAAATGTTTTCAACAAACTATTTAGATCCCTGTGTTTTAATTCAGCATGCAAAGTTTCATCAAAATTTGCTCATTGGTTTTTAAAAATGTCGACTTGAAAGTTTGTATGGTAAACCAACAGGCGTAAACCTTCTTAATTTATTACTTATTTTTATCAATTGTAATCATTTTAGCGATCCATTGATTACAGTGATAGGGGGTTTTGCCCAGCTATCGGACAGTACACAGACTGTACTTTGCTTTTTATTGAAATAAGACACTGTTATCGTATTTAATTTAAGATCTCATTATTGATTCAGAGTTAGTACATTAACGTATTATAGCATCTCTTTTAATATTTACATTGCAAAGTCACCCTGTCAAGTGAATAAAGTGCTCAATAAAGGCAGCATTAAAGTGTTGTATTGCAGAACCGAGCGGGGAGCAATGGCTTCGCCTATTGTGATATAGTTCTAGGGCCAGCACGATGAAGGTTTTTTTTGTAAAGCAAATGAAAATAAACAACTTGATCCAAGTAGAACTAATTTAGTTGCAATCCGCACGACAGTTCTTACTACCGCGGTAATTGTCTTTTTAAGTGTCATTTTCAATTTTAATATAAATGTAGAACTCATACAAACATACATCAGCCCTCACTGTCCCACTGCTGGGCAAAGGCCTCTCTCAATTTCTTCCACTGATAATAAATAAAAAAATTTTTTTTTAGGAAATTATCACAAAAATGACAATGTTTCAGACCTCTATTATAATTAAGCACTTATGTTTACAGTATATCAACAAAAAACAGACACAGAAGAAAAACAGTAGGTACTTAGGTACAGTGAAACTTTTAATGTTAGGTACCTACCTATTTATTTCTACGATACGTTTAAGAATACTACCACCCCTCTCTTTCCTTGGGTGTCGTAAAAAGCGACTAACTGACTAAAGACTGCAAAAACATCCAACAGCATTAAGCGACGTTGGGCTTACCACCTGTCACGCTGAGCACATGTGCAGTAACTATTAGTTGAAAAGTGGACTATGGCAGAAGACTGCTCTTGTGGTCCTCGGTGCGGTTGCGGTGACTAACCCTTCGGGGATAATAGTCGTGATTATATGTAGGTACTTATGTATGTATGCGTTATTACAAGATAATATTCTTTCAATTGCCAAGAATTTGTAGTTCATACAATTACTAGAGATTATAATTTACATACAATCATCACGTCAGTTTCTCGGAGGGGTTGGCAGAGACCATACAGACTTCCATTTGCTACGATCGCGACTTACTTAGTTTGCTTTATTTACATTTAAAAAAAAAATGTTTACTCTCACACCAATTATCTAGACCAAGATAAGTATTCTATTGAAACTCGTTTATATGGTAAGATAAATTTACATAAACATAAAAAACACCCAGACCAAACACAAAAAAATTAGAAAACCAGTTATTTCCTAAATTGACCGGGAATTGAACCCTGGACCTCAGAGATGGTGCGACGCCAGACCCGGCGTGCTAACCACTCGAGGTCGTCAGTCACATACTTTCATAACATTAAACACGTCGGCACATTATCATTACATATTATAAAGTAAAGTCGCCATTTTCCTGTGTCTGTGACACCGCACTAGTCTCCGTAACCACGCGACAAATGGATTTTTATGCGGTTTTCACTAAAAGAAAGAGCGATAACCGAAGATAGTTTTTGTTTATTTTTGTAGATATGGCTGAAATATGACGGTGTTTCCAAGTTAGCGTAAGCGATACCGCGAGCGGCCGCTAGTATTTAAATAAAGTAAATGCTCTAAGTAGGAGATTTCATATACAAAACTGATAACAAAAATCTTCTAATTATTCATAGAAATATGCTAAAATGAAGTGCTGTAAATGATATAAATTAAACTAAAATAACTGAGATTTAGACTGAGACATAGGTACACAGAATCACAATTATTTTCCCCAAAGGCTTAGTCAGAGACTAGCCGAAGCAGTCCTGTGCCATAGTCTACGTTTCGCCAGATTAGAAGTGCACATGATATGTGATGAGCCTATCGCCGCTTTATGCTGTTGGCAGTCTTTAGTCCATTAGTCCCCCAAGGGAAGTATTGGATTTTAGTGAGCCGCTATTTGACACAGTTCACCGCATTTCCTCACAGCTAGTTACTTTGTACGTATATATTAAGCACCCTATCCCCCGGCCTACGCCAAACCGAATGATGGATCAGCGTATACCCACAGATTTGCTTGCGGCTCGTCAAACAATCACTTGGCTTGCCTTTTAAGGGGGAGCCGTGAGCCGTGTAATTCCACCCGGTGTCGGTTACATGGCGGCTTTAAGAGCTTCTATTATGAGATTATGATGTTAATCAAACATAAACAAACGTCACATTAGCCTCTATAGGACGCGAAGGAACTAATGAACTCCCAGTACAGTGAAAAATTAAGTATATAAGTATATGCCGTGTGGTGTCCGGCTTAAGAATAGCACCAACCTTCACGATGGATAAGGGTGTCGTATGAGGCGACTAAGTCCACAAACGAAACTGACATCACATGCTTCAGGGGAGATGGGCCTCTCAGCAATGGCTTGCAACCCATCTAGGAGAAGAAAAACTCCAAAATCAAACCAGGGGAGATGGGCCTCTTGGCATTAGTTTGCAACCCGTCTAGGAGAAGGAAAATTCCAAAGTCAAACCCGGAAAGGAGTCACCGATAGGCGTGAATAGGGTTCAACCCGAAATATGCGGCTGATTTCTGCAGCCAACCTGGCTCTACACGTATCGGCCCGCCGTTCCCGTGGGTTAAGCTAGCAAGGCCGAGAGGGTAATGCAGGTGCTGGGCATCCCTGCGTTTCCTTAACTCCGTCCCAGGCGGTGCATTGTCTGTGGAGAGGTCACTCCACCCACGTCAGCTTCACTGCGTGGTCAACAGCACGGGAAGTGACAGTCACCAGTTATAAGTCCTGCACATATGGGCGTGAGTGCGGACGCTAGGGGTCACTTTCGACAGTGGGAGGATCCATCGTAGATCCACCGGTTGGTTACCGCCCGCTTTAATCTGGGCAGCCCCCGGACAGTTAGGTACCAATCCGTCCCGTTACTGGCTTGCTCCTTTAAGGTGTAGGGAGCACTAGCTCCTGGCTAGATGGCTGGTATCGATAATGTACACACCTGGTACTAAACAGCAGATCAAAAACTCGCCTCGCCAATCCATGCGCATTGCAACATGGAATGTCCGTACCATGAGGACAGGCCTCCCGGACACCTGTGGAGGTTCAGGTTGCGCACAAGATCTGCGAAAAGCTGCTGTGATCGATGCAGAGTTGAGCAGGCTCAATATCTTAATATGTGCTCTGCAAGAGACTAGATTACCCGATGAGGGTTCATTGCGTGAGTCCTCTTATACATTCTTCTGGAAAGGAAAAGACTCCGCTGAGGTTCGCGAATACGGTGTTGGTTTTGCGGTCGAAACGATATACTTAGCGCCATTGAGACCCCGCGCGGTATTTCGGAACGCATAATGGTTTTGAGACTAAATAGCAGTTACGGTTATATTACTTTCATCGCTGCTTACGCTCCGACATTAAAATCTTCGGACGAGTCGAAAGACACATTCTATAGCCAACTGGCCGTGGCGGCTAACACTGTGTCCGGTGGTGATCGCCTGTATATTCTAGGAGACTTCAATGCCCGTGTGGGCAGGGACTATTCCACGTGGACTGGGTGTATTGGTTACTATGGTATTGGCAATATAAATGACAATGGCCAACGTTTGTTAGAGTTTTGCTCTGAGAACCAACTATGCGTGACTAACACTTACTTCAAGGGCAAGTTGTCCCATAAAGTCTCTTGGAAACACCCCCGATCAGGCCACTGGCACCAGCTCACGACTTTCTTCACACACGCACATTCCATAGCGCCGACTGTGACACTGACCACTCATTAGTTGCAGCACATGTAGTAATCACTCACAAGAGAATACATTCGTCCAAAATGCCCGGCAGAAGAAAGTTAAACCTTTCTAATACCAGGGATGGCGAAAAATGTTGTGAGTTTGAGTGCTTGGCAAATATCAATCTAGCTGCATGGGACGCCAATACACCTATAGGTGATGAGTGGGAAAGTGTCAAAAAACTACAGACTGAAGGCGCCGCTGAGGTTTTCGGATTTGAGAAAAACAAATCCCAGGACTGGTTTACAGAAAACGTTGAACATCTACAACCCATGTTTGACTCCAAGCGCGATGCCGCCCTAAGACACCGCATTAATCCCTGTCCGGAGACTGAAAAAGCACTTCGTAACGCAAATTCTCTTCAACGAAGTGCACGGTACTTTGCCAACTCGTACTGGTCAGAACTCGGTCGCACCATGCAATTGTGTGCCGACAGTGGACACATAAGCGGTGTTTATGAAGGCATTAAAAGGGTCCTCAGACCTGTCGCCAAGAAGACAGCTCCTCTCAAGGACGTGAACGGTGCTATCATCCTAGATAGCCAAAAACAACTTGACCGCTGGGTCGAGCACTACACCGATCTTTACTCGAATCCAGTCGACATACATCCGGAGGCCGTGCAAAACATGCCCAAACTGGATGAAATGACCGAGTTAGATGATCCACCGTCTGTAGAGGAGTTCACCAAGGCTGTCAATCGGCTTAAGCGCGGGAAGAGTCCTGGCGGCGACGGCACCCAAGCTGAAATAGTTAAACTCGAATGCGTGAGACCAATCATGTACAATCTACTGTTTAAATGCTGGGACGCGGGAGGTGTGCCTAGGGATATGCGTGACGCTAACATCATCACATTATACAAAGGGAAAGGTGACCGCGGCGACTGTAACAACTACCGCGGCATCTCTCTTCTGAGCGTGGTTGGCAAGCTTTTTGGCCTAGTCATTCCATCAAGACTCCAAAAGCTTGCAGAGCGCGTCTATCCTGATTCACAGTGTGGTTTCCGCTCCGGGCGTTCCACAGTTGACATGATTTTCACACTACGCCAAATGCAAGAGAAGTGTCGTGAACAAAAGATCCCCTTGGCTGCAGCCTTCGTTGATCTTAATAAGGCCTTCGATACGGTCAGCCGGAAGGGATTGTACACAGCGCTCGAGAGCATTGGGTGTCCACCTAAGCTTCTTCGTCTCGTGGCATCGTTCCATGAGGACATGAAGGGGTCAGTGGTTTTTAATAGAAATCTATCAGAACCGTTCGAGGTCTCCAGAGGAGTGCGACAGGGTTGTGTCCTGGCTCCTACCCTGTTTGGTATATACTTTTCGCTTATATTACATACCGCTTTCGGCGATAGCCAACAGGGTATCCATCTACACACGAGGACCGACGGAAAAATGTTTAACATCTCCCTCCTCAAATCTAAAAGAAACCGCGAGGATCTTTTCGTCAACAGTCTTCTTTACGCTGATGACGCAGCTTTCGTTGCTAACTCTGAACGTGAGCTCCAGTTAATGATGAATCAATTCTCACAGGCGTGTTCCCTGTTTGCCATGTCAATAAACACGAAAAAGACCGTTGTGCTAGTGCAAGGTATCTCCGTGGCCCCAGCGATCTCTCTTAATGGCGCGCAGTTAGAGGTAGTTGACACATTTTGCTACCTAGGGTCGACCGTCACGAACAACCTCTCGCTTGATGCGGAGGTCGACATACGTATCGGAAAGGCGGCGACCATGTTCGGGAGGCTTAGTACTCGAGTACGGCAAAACAAGCATCTCACAACAAAGACCAAGATGTTGGTATTTCAAGCTTCCATTTTAAGCATACTCTTGTACGGAGCCGAAACCTGGACGACATACGCAAAAGTAGAACGTCGTTTAAATACCTTCTATATGCGCTGCCTTCGTAAGACCTTGGGCATATCATGGCAAGACAGGATCACAAACGAAAGGGTTCTAGAAATAGCACAGCTGCCTAGCCTGACCGCGTCTCTTAAACAGAGACGTTTGCTCTGGCTAGGTCATGTGTACAGGATGGAACCCTTCCGACTACCACGACGTGTCCTTCTTGGTGCTGTCACAAATGCAAAAGAGACGTTGGGAGGCCATTGCTTCGCTTTAAGGATTGTGCTAAAAGAGACATGTCTGCCTTTCACATTGACCACAGAAACTGGGAAAAGCTTGCAAAGAAACGGACGGAGTGGCGTAAACACGTGTTGGAGGGTCGCAAGTTTTGCGATAAAACCTGGTTCGCGGCACTCGCTGACAAGAGAAAGAGACAACGTCAAGGCGACTCAGTCCCATCTGTCGCAAACTTCTTTTGTCAGGCCTGCGGTAGAACATGTCGCTCTCACATCGGACTTTTCAGCCACCAAAAACGGTGTTTGCCCAGCATTGCACCATAAATCGTCTGCAATAGACGCAAAGGCCAATATATTGAAAGTAGTAAAAGTAAGTAATTATCGGTAAGTAGGTGTGTAAACAGAACAGGACTGGACTGCCACGTATTGATTCATATTTTCGCCCAATCCATGCAGGTAAGTATCTAAGTAAAACCAATAGTAAGAAGTAAGTGACAATAATTAAAGAATATCGTTCTGATTTTTTAGTTATCTAAAGGCATTACGCATTTCGGTTTCCCATACAAACTACCAGGTTCAAATTTTTAAAAGCTAATTTTAATAAAACTGCATGCTAAAGAAAAATACAGAGATCTACCTTAATAGTTTGTTAAAAACAATAAAAAAGTGTATTTAGCTGAATAATTGCGATTTTAAAATTTCTGTAGTGAACTTTAACAACCGAAATAATAACCTATCTATTATTCATATTATTATTTATTACATAATTTGCTTTAAATTAAGCTTAAGTCAAAAGTGTGAATTTAAAAGTCTAAACAATTCATAGATCAGGATATGTTATTAATTTCGGGCGTTAACCGCATTAACCTTGGTAAGTAAACGTTTTTTTGAAATGTTTTCTAAAAACTATTTAAGTACAGTGCCGTTTATAGCGAGAAGTGCCTATAGCCTATCAATAAACGCTATAGTTTCTCCTTTCAAAAAACCTTTACAAATTGTACACAGCTATATCTTATCGGCCTATAATGTCAGTTGAGACATAAATTAATACAATCTTCAAGGGCTAGGACACACAAGTAGTTATTGAGCTGGTCAGGCTCCCACGATGATCCTTGACGTTGTAGCATTAAGAGTCTCATAGAGCTGGCAATGATAAAAAACAAACTAAAATTCCGGTGGTATCTCGTATGTTATTGCTTCATTTTGAACGTTTATTTTATAGAAGTTTGAATAAACAAGACAACTTCATAATATTTTATTAACTGTGTATCGAATATAACTTTACTAGAAAAAAAAAGGTCGAATGGGAATCGAACCCATGACCTTTGGATTGCTGGTATCCTATTGTAGATATAGCATTGTAAATGCAAAAAAATCAATAATAAAAGATAAATTTAACTTTATTAGAACAGGCCAGACTGTGTGAATGATTGGTGCTAAAAATAAGGGAATTTTGATGAATTTAGGTGTAGAGATAGATGGGAACCTGTAGGCCTAGTATGCGCAACACGAGATATGTCGCGGACGAGAGACGACAAATAATTTTAGGTTGTCATGTTAAGGTTTGTAGACAAAAATACCACAGTATATGCAAAAACTACTATTAAGTCTATTCTTGACATATTATGTAGAGTTCTAAGCGAATCCATGTGTCTTTAGTGTCGATAGACATCAGAGATAAATGAATAAAACACGAGAAAACGGGTCGAGAAGAGTGCTCGTGTTGCGCTTGCTAGGCCGGCTGGTCTAAGTACGTTCGCCGAGGTCTTGATGAATATTAATTTACGAACACTTCTAGACATTCTCATCTCGTCTCCCCACTTCAAAATAAGGGAGCTAATGCGTTCTGAGGACGCACTGACCTGGCCCTTATCGCCACAATTACTGCCATCACGAACTTGAACTACGTAGCCCTAATGTGAATGATAGACTGTTAGGATGACGTTCTTAACATCTGTGGTAGAGGTTTTACTGTAGTTTGGCGACTAAGTTTTTTTTTTAAATTTATACATTCTATGTTAAATGAAAGGATTTTTGTCATTAGTTTTGCCTCATCCCCTTAAAGAGATAAAAAAAACACTAGTAAAGTAAAAGGTTTAATTTTATATTTTTTAAGAAAAGTAAAATTTTCATTCTTCAGGCTTGTCTTTTTTTCCTTATTTGTCTTACAATTTTTACCTTGTTTTGACCTACTACTGATATTCCACATCTCGGAAACACAAATAATTTGCTGTCATCGTCATCAGCCTATAAACGTCCCACTGCTGGGCACAGGCCTCCCACGTACACAACAGCACGTCAGGATATTGGGCCATCCATAACCCACCACGCTGGCCCAATGCGGGTTGGCGGGCTTTAACAACTGCTATCTTACTCGAGTCAATCGGGACCAACGAGCTTAACGTCCTTCCGAAGCACGGAGGATAATTAATATAATAATTATTAATTAAGTTATTATTAATTGAGTTTAATTAATTAAGTAGTATTTATTAATTATTGGTTTTTTATATAAAATATTGTAAAAAAATAATAATAATTCCATTGGCATAATTGCCAAGAGCCTCGACCAACACCTAAAGAGGCTCTCGTTGGGCAGCTGATCAAGGGCTTGATCCAGAAAGCAGTACTCTTGGACACGGCGCGCATAGTTAAGAGGTTCCTCTCTCAGGAGCCCTGACCACCGGTAGCTTGGACCCTGTTCCCGATACCGGTGGGCTACTATTTTTTATATTTTTCAATGTTTTTTGTATTTTTATTGAAATATTTGAATGTAAAAAGTATGTATATAAAAGAATAAATGGAATAATAATAACTCTTTATTGTACAAATAAACAACATTTACACACACGTTACACAAGACATATACAAGGGTGAGCTTATCTCTAAAAGAGATCTCTTCCAGCCAACAACATACATTAGCAAGTATGCGGGACTAATAAAATGTAAATTTTAATTTAGCTTACACATAGACAAATAAATAATTTGATTCGTAAATACATAAATAAATTTACTTAAGATTATATGTTAGATAAAGAGAATAATAATAAAACATTGATTTCAGATTATAAAATCCATACAGAGGGTGTTAGTAGGTTTTTTAATATTATGTTAATAGAAAAATATAAATAAAAATAAAATTTGCTTTAGACCATCATTATTTTTGTGTTAAATATTCAAAATGAGAAAAGATAATAGATTTTTCAAGTAAACATTTTATCCTAAGATAATAGGGGTTTTAAATAAACAATTCCATTAAATATGGTATCATTGTATTGACAGATTTATATAGGTCACGGTACCTATGGTCAAATTTTTCACGCTAAGCAGATGTGTAGTTGTTATTTGTTGAAACGTGGACTATGTGGCAGTGGACTACATCTGCAGTCCTCATTGCCTAGTCTCTGACTAACCCTTTGGGAATAATAGTCGTCAATCATGTTTGTATGTTCTTCCAATTTTAAACGTATTACAGCAGGCACATTGAGTCCAATCATACATGTTTATCCAACGTATAAGTAGTCAGAGTACCGCAATCGCCATTTAGCGGTTACGCAAGCCAAATAGACTAGATGGGCTCTCCAAACGGCTCCCGAACACTTGTAGTGTATTAGCGAACGCTATTGCTGCACGCCAATGGAATAGGCGGCAGTTTCAACATAAATTATTGCCTAATGAAAATGATACAAGCGAAGGAAAACATTGAATGTACCTACTGAAAAAATATGCTACGAACGTGGGCGCACCTAATTGCATTTCGGGCACCGCAGCCCATGGGCGGTTGCGACAATGAGTGTATGATGAAAAAACATTGTAGGTGCATACAAAAAATTCTTAACACTTATTGCCGATTTTTTTAATTGTCAGATATAACTTACTCGTTTGTTAAATCACGTCTTTTCTTTTTGACAAGTGACATTTTATCCAAGGATCGAAAAATCTGCCCTACATCTAAGCCCCTTCGTACAAGGCTACGCAAATCTTCGATACTCGACAATTTCAGTCTCCAAGAGACTACCGCCATAAAAATCCATTGAAGTTCATACGCTAGTCGCGTCACCGACATTCGGTATTTGTATGGCGGTAGTCGCTTGGAGACTAAAATCGTCGAGTATTTGCGTGGCCTTGTGTACGAAGGGACATAAACTACAATGAGGCTATCAGCGCAAAACTCGTGTCACCTCAGACTACTTCAATAGGAAGATAATGAGGAATTAAAATTTGCTTACACCACTCTTGCTTTATTGTTTTGCTTTAATATGCCCCCTGTAAAAACAGATATATTCAACGCCGTCTGTGATGGATACTAAAAGGTGGAAAACGCCACTTTGTATTGAAAAATAATAATGTAACGAATGTATTTTAGATCAAAACTGTGGGTTACACCACTTTTGCTCTAATAGCCTCAATTAATATTTTGACGATCCACCTCTTATATCTTAGGAAGCATGCACCACCACCAATATACACTCGCAATGCTTAGGTATTTAACAATATAGAAAGAAAACCGCTCCTACAGGAGCAACAATAAATATTACAAAGCTCTATATTGGTGTGCAGGCTCCACTTAAACCGTTCAGTGGTAATATTTTCATACACGTCTACGATCCTTACTCTTAAGATGTAAACAGACAGGCAGACAAGGCTACAGATAACAGGAATGGGTTACACACGCCACTTAAGTTGTTTTAATGCTTAACGAAGTGCACCATAGTGATGTGTGTGTATCGATGGTTACTATAGAAATAGTTTAAGTAGTAGTCGAACGGTATAATAGAAAAATTAAGAATTAAAAAAAGTGGCCCGTGTGACAAATTATGCTTTTTGTCTCTTTTTAAAGCTTTACATGTAAGTACATAGATTATATACTGTCCCATTTCTGATCAAAGGCCTCAATCATTGAAATGAAGTTATAACTGCAATAACTTGATGGAATTGGCTTAATTACTGATTGACAAATGGGGGTCGGTCATCATCACAAACTTGGGTTATTATAATAAAATATTAATTTAATCTGGTGATATAGACTCAATATGTTAGTAAGTAGTACTTATTCTATGTTAGTTAGTAACATGAGTTCTATTATTGTTGAACAATAAAATTATGCATTAAAAAATCCGAAACACATTTTGCCGGCCTGAGAATTGAACCTTGGCTTTCTTGATAACATACAAGGTGTTACAAAAATGCGACATTAACGAATAATGTCACAATCAACAAAAGTCATTAGGTATGGACTTCGTAATTTTTTACTTCTTTAAATTTAAGTAAACACCAACTAAGTTTTAGATGGTTAATTAAAATAGTACCAATGTTAATACCTCGTACTAATACCATTTTTCAATAAATAAAATATGTTGAATGACGGAGTTTTTATTTATAAGCAAATAGCCCAATCACCTCATACCGTTGGAAATGTAATTTAGTCCACTGCCACGTATATCTTTTTAATGGCCAGAAGTTAAAACAACATCATTGCCAAACATCCTTAGTTCGTCACACTAATAAAACTGGAGGGAAATGGGAAACATAAAGATTATTTGAAAGATCTAACATCATATTGGCATATCCGTAGTTTATGGTGCAATTTTAAATTACGTCCGAGCTCGGTGTATAATGATTTATGTATCGAGTTTCGATATCTTTTGGTTATAATTTATTGAATATACCAAAATTGATCTCTTTCTGTATACATTATTAACTGAAAAACTGTAAATTGTAAACAAGTGTATGCTTTATTACCATTTTTATAGGCTGTTTAGCAACGTGATCATAGTGATCGATCTATGTTTATTACATAATATCTAGAATGTACCTAAGAATAATTATAATCATGTGTATCGTTATAAGAAACTCACTTCAAGTTATTACTTAAGATACTTAAAAGAAAATTTAAAAACATTTCAAAATTAAGGTAACATTCTTTCTTTCTCGTCAATCCTAAGAAAATTCACTTGTGTTTTAATGTTTGAAATTATAAATAAAAACAACGAAGCTTATATGAAAGCTGACCTACGTTACCGTATGCCGTCTTAGTCATATAAAAAAACGTATAGGCCGTGCCTAAGCATTCATGTGCCCTGCGATGGTCGCTTTCATCAGGTGGGCCATAAGCTCATTTTTTTGTATTATTAACATTAAATGACATTTTATAAAGCCGGTTATTTGAAACTCCCTAATTGATGAAACGTAAAAAAACGACCAGCTCAGGTGGGATGGGAATTCGATTCGCCAAGTCCACGTCTTCTTCATACGCTGCGGCGCGCCGCCGCCGTGACATCTCCGCCACCGTGGTACCTACTCATTATCATTAGTTAGTATATTTAAGCGATAAATAATTAACTAAAAAAATGACTGACTGAGACGAATTTATAGCCGTTGCTAAAACTATCGACATCGATAAAGTTGTATTTCGCGCGGCGACTCAAGTGTTTCACATGTCAAAGTGTACGTTCGAGTCGCGATCTGAGGCACTTGTAGGTAGGACTCGAGATTACGTTATCCGGTGACATTATACAGAAGCGGTGGCGAAAACGATAACGCACATTGTAAATCTCTCTTCTGTTTTTTAAATTCTTTCTGACAAACCTTTTTGGTCAACATAAGATTTGCTTCTGCCAATTTGTTTTTAAAAATCAGCCTTGTGCTTTGCTGGTAGAGGCTTTTATCCAATAGAAATACCGCCCCGTCTCTTCCCGCGGGTGTCGTAAAAGGGTCTGATACTCTAGTTCGAATCACGTTACCTCGATGGTCGTTACCTCGATGTCTCTACCTCGACGGTACACTTCACTGATGGCTCGTTACCTCGAAAGGTCAATACCTCGAAGGATCTCTTCCTCGACGGGTCTTTTCTTCGATGGTACATTTGATCGATGGATTGTTACCTCGAAAAAATCATCAAAAGTACAGTAAATGTAAAGTATTTGTGTGTGTAACTGAAAGGTGTAAAAATACTAGTGAATTGAAATGATTATCGATATAATCATAGAGGCAACATTTATTATCACTCTGCATATAAATTTAGTTTCTATGGTTCATAAGGCGACTAAAGACAAATCCAACAGCATAGAGCGGCGACCTGTCACGCTGAACACTTGTGCAGTTATCAAACGTGGACTATGGCAGTGGACTGCTTTCTGCGGTCCTCATTGTCTAGTCTCTCAATAACCCTTGGGGATAAATAATAGTACTATTACTTATTCTGTGATAATAGTCGTGAATTTATGTTCAGCGAACTACTTTCTAAATATGTGCATTTTTCTTCTTTTTTATAGTATCATCGTCCAACCAGCCCGGTCGCCAGTTTATTTTTTATTTTATTCAATAAAACTTTTGCAACAATATATTACATGGCGGACTTAATGCCTAATGCATTCTCTACCAGTCAAACATAGGGTGGTGCAGAGATGACATGGTAGGTGCAATTAGCTGCGGTGATAAAAGATGTAAAAAAACAATAGAAATATGTAGGTACATGGGGCGCACTAAAAGTTTCCGGAGTGAATAAGAAAAAAATACTATTATAGGTCAAAAATGAATTTATTGTTTCTCAAAATATTCTCCCTTTGCGTAAATGCACTTTTTCATTCGATTAAACCAATTTTGAAAACTTTTGTGCCACTCCTCCGTGGTGACATCAGAAACGTGTTTTTCATACTTTTCGACAGCCTCTTCTGGTGATGAAAATCGTTGACCGCTTAATTGGTTCTTAATTTTTGGGAACAGAATAAAGTCACGAAGTGCCAGGTCGGGACTGTATGCAGGATGGCACATAAGTTCTACGTTTTTCACCTTCAAAAATTCGTTTGTCTGTCTGGCCGTGTGGGAACTAGCATTGTCGTGGTGCAAGATGACACGGTGTTTACGGTTATTTTTACAGAGCTCGTCAATAATTTCCGGCAAACAAATGGTCGTGTACCAGTCACTATTCACGGTTCGACGATTCTCTAAAGCAACAGTAGCCACGTGTCCAGTTATATTAAAAAAAGAAGCAATCATCCGCTTAGATGCATTTTTCACGAGCGCCGCTTTAGTTGGTTTCGGCTCATCTTGAAAGACTCAATGCTCGATTGCTGCTTTGTTTTGAGATGGTAACAAATAATCCATGTTTCGTCACCTGTTATTATGTCCCACACCAAATTTGACGCACCTTCGTTGAAACTGGTGAGCATGGCACTGCACCAAGTAACGCGGTCCGTTTTTTGAGCCTCGGTCAAATTGTGTGGGATCCACCGCGAGCACAGCTTTTTCATACCCAAATGTTTGTGTATTAGGACTGATTATATTTGACTCATGCCTATGTCTAAGGATGCGCGAATCTCATGGTAGGTCACATGCCTGTCTGTTTCAATCATACGGCGCACAGCATCGATGTCTTTGTTGTTCACAGCTGTGAACGGGCGACCATCGCGAGATTCGTCACTGAGATTGACACGACCGCGCTTGAATTCTGCAAACCAGCTATAAATAGTAGTCTTGCATGGTGCTTCATCGCCAAAAACAGATTGAAGCCGAGCGATGCTCTGTTGAGCTGTCAAATTACACATAATAATGTAGACACGCAATTTTTAAAATGGCGCCACAGTGTAAAAGCTTTAGTTGACGGTCAGATGAAACAAACTGCATTCTACAACCAAAGAGTTCCATTCCATTTTCAAATGTTGTAATTACTTTTTAAATATTGTTTATGTAAGTGGCCGGTTCCGGAAACTTTTAGTGTGACCTATGTATATGCATAAAATATAAATAAGTAAACTATTATATAAATAAGTTTATCTGGTCCTGTAAAATATGTTTACCTTCTTGTAAAAAATATTCAGCCAAGCTGCACTTGTTTCATGGACTGAAACAAAAAACATCTTAGGATCAATCAAACTCAAAAATAAATATTCTTTTATGTCTTATTGTTATTATCATTCATTAAATATTATGATATTTTATCCTGACCCCTCAGCCCCCAAGCGGTCGCATGAGACCGCACCTACCAAAACACACTTAACTTTGTACCGTGTTTTCATAGACTTACAGACTACTTTAGTATGAACAAGTTTGATTATTTCGGTTCTGTGGGACATTTTATGCATCGTGATTGCAAAATATCGCATAGTCTATGCTCGATTCTGTCAAATTTGACGTTGACAGTTGCGCCAATTTTTGTGTCAGAAAATTTCCACGAGTGAGTTAGTGTTTTATTTTAGTATTTTCCTATATTCTTTAAAATATAAAGAGAATACTTATCATTCTCGACGACCTCCGTGGTCGAGTGGTTAGCACGCCTGGTCTGGTGTCGTGCCATCTCTGAGGTCCCGGGTTCAAGTCGCGGTCGGTTTAATTTAGAGAAAAACTGTTTTTTCTAAATTGATTTCGGGTCTGGGTGTTTTTTCTATGTTTATGTCAATGATATTATAAACTATAGATACGTTACGTTCATAGTAATTTGCGTATAAAATCTGTTCCGAGTAATCCAAAACTACACACACTGACAAGTAGATACGCAACGCGGCAAGACCGGCTCTCCACACGTAACATTTAGTCGTAGAGTGGACACTTGATTGAAAAGTCAGTACTTAAGTAAGAAATAAAACTTCTTACAAAAGTAAATCATATTTATTAGAAATTTGAACAACGAAATAATTAATAATAAAGGAAACGAAATAAAATACATATTTTAAATACCTTCAAAAAGATTTTATTTATTTCTTTTTGTCTTTTAGAAAGTTTTTGTATTTCGGGGTTATTTTTATGTGCAGAATGGCGACAAATATTTATGTATTTATCAATTATGGTTTTAATGAGATGTAATTGATGATTGAAAATGGGTGTCTGATGAATGTTTGAAAAATAAGTCAAAACATTAGAATACAAACTTTTTTTAAATGCGGCACTTTAATTTCTCAACGTCTTCATTGCTAGCAAAATGTAACCCTTTTTCATTTAAATGAGATTTTATGACAAATTCGCTTATTTGTTCACGAACTGACCTAATCACTCAGAAACCTAATTCATTAAAAGAAAAAACATTAATAATCCTTAATTATCAGTAATGTATTATATATAGTAGAAAAACAAATTGGCTACTTGACAGTTTTCGGAAAAGTATTTTGAAAATTACAAACGCCCTTTTTATACCACGCAATGATATTATAGTTATAATAATATCATTGATACCACGTACATTTTTTTTTTTCAAAAAGCTTTATTTAATAGAAAAAGATATTTTTCTTTATTTATTTAAAGTTTCTGCGGAAACGGTTGGTCATGTGCCATTTGGCTAAATGTATGTGACGTCACACCACAATAAACATTTATCTTGAAACTTAAAAGATAGTTTTTGTTTATTTTGTGAAATGTGGCGTCACACAAAGCTCAATCATGGCCCGTGTTTGTGGTCTTGTAATCCACATACAAATAATCGCAAATTTATTTTGTAATAATAAAATATTTACGAAAAAAACTATTGGATAATTATCGTTAAATTATAAACTACCATAATCGACATATTTCATATTTTATTGTTACAACAGCCAAATAGCCAATTCAGTGAAACTATTTTAATGTTTATTATATTAGTCGACTACATACAATAGATAGCTTTACAAAACGAAGTAAAAATAAAGAACAACTGGTCTTTAATTGTAGGCATTTAAGTCAATATTAATATTCGATTCTGCACTAACTAATCTATGTCCGCAGCGCACGCATCCTTATCGCTCTAGCGAGACTAAAACTAGATTGCTCTCTTTTTCTTCACCTGAACATGGCGTCTTTGCGTCAGTTATTAGATTGTTCGGAAAAAATATTGAAATATACTAAATAATCAAGTATATTTGCATATTGATATGTGGTAAGAGAACCCTTGTATTTTATTTACTTTAGAGTCATAATTGGTGCACTTCCGAAACACACATGATGGCATTTTTGATTTATTTTGGTAAGGACACAGGAACTACGGTGCGACACGCTCGTGATTGTGCTCGACGCAGACTAAACACAAGACGTCCCAATTAGGACGTATTTGAGTCTTCACATCGCACGCGCTTATAACATATCTGTTGTATATAATATCATTGGTTTATGTATATTTATCCATTATCTTACGATATTGACGAGTTTCGAAAGAATACTTATCTTGGGCTTTATAATTGTTGTGAGCGTAAACAAATTTCATTTTATTTTATTAATGAGAAATTAAGTTATAGCGATGGGCTCACCACCTGTCACGCTGAACACATGTGTAGTTGTAATTTGGTGAAACGTGGTCTATGGCAGAGAACTGCTTTTGCGGTCCTCATTGCCTAGTCTCTGACTAACCCTTCGGGGATAATAGTCGTGATTATTATGTATGTATGATTGTAAGTAATTAACATTACTTATCACAAGTTTACGTGCCACATGAGCGTTTTACCATTAACCGTAATGCACAAGTGTGATCTAAATTCGGCATAAATAGTCCACTCGAGTTTCGCTTGCCCAATTCAGAGCCACTTCTTTGCAGTACTGTTGCACACAAAACTGTTTTATTTACATTTTATTTTTAATTTCACTGATACGACACACATGTCTGCATATTTCATTTCTCTAACGCTCGACCGTAAACTCGCGCTCACTGTTAGCGTTAAGTAGAATTTAAAGAATGCAGGACCAAGCATTTTGTCGTCATCAAATCCGCATTCTCTAAATTCGATTACGCTAACTCCACAAAAGTCACTCTTGATCGCAACGAGAATGTCGAAGTGAGCGCGAGCTTACAATCGAGCGTTAGAGAATCGACAACCAGATGGTAATCGAAACCGCAGCCTTCTGATGCTTGTCACGTCACGACATGCGCTTTGTAGACCCTAAGCCGAATTACTCGATGGAGTAAAAAAAGGAAAACATTGCTGCAGATAGATGCAGCCATGTTTGAGCTCCTCTAAACCCATCTATAAACACTTATAAATAGGTCTCCTATGATAATTATTTTTAGCCTTTTAGTATTTGCTTTTTGCTCCACTGCTGGGAAGAGATTTCTCCACTTAAATACACTAATGGCTCTATATTTTTTGTGTTTGAAATGCAGATCTTGCACCAATATGCTTGGCTTAAAAAGCTGGTGGGCTAAATCGTAATAAAAAATGGTGTAATCTAAATTAATCTTTCTAATACTTCCCTGCCATAAATAACAAAGTAAACACTTTTGTGCAGAAGCGTCCGCCGCCATTCTTTTGGCAACGAGAGTGGCCCGGCTCGTGTGATTGGGCGATTTCCAAGCGCTCTTTGCAGGGATCGTACTTTATTACTACCTCGATTAAATTTATTAGTCATGATAATTAAATTATAAATGTACTTCATTGTTTATATTAAAGTGAATGGGAATAGGAACCTATAGATCCAATGTAATTGTTTTTCAAATGAAAAAGGTCTCCTGGTAGTCTCCTGCATTAAAGTTGACTCGAATCGATGGTCTGGAAAGGGGTGGTACCTAAGGGAAGACAAGATAATTTAACTTATGCAACCTTTAGTAACATTTTATTTGTTAATGTGATTGTTTAATGAGATGAATAATAAATACAAATTACTAGCAGCACACCCGCGACTTCTTCGTCTTCATCTTCGTCTGAAAAATCCGTATCCCGTAACCAACCCGTATCCCGTGGCGAAATAAAAAAAAATCATACAAACCTTTGTACAAAACCTTGTAACAAAAAAATAATTATCATATTAGGTTCAACATTTTTGGCAGTTGATTATATCTTGTACAGAACCTTTTCTTGACCAATACAACTACGTAGTCGAGTTAAAACACAGGAAGTACCTACCTACAACAAAAAATAAATGTTCACCAATAAATGTAATACCGAAGCGAAACACGTACCAAAACCACACTCTTTTAAAAGTAGAAAATGCTCAATACGCGAAGATTGCTCGGGACGTGCGCCAATTTGGCTTCAAACGGGAAGGAGGCTAATCAAAAGAGATTCAATAGGCGGAAAACGCCTTAAGGCAGGCCAGGGTGGTGGGAGGGGCCAGTCGCCGGGAAAAAAGTGGAAATAATTCGCTAATCCCGTAATTGGAGCGGGCAACCGAACCGGAAAACAAATTTCCTATTATTGCCGGCCAGGGTTGGCAGTAGCCTGGTTTTGTATTTGTTAAATAGCTTGCGCATTAAGTTTCGTTTACAATAGGTAATTTGGTCGAGTAGCGAATACATTGTTACGCTAGTTTAATTTTTTTTTATTAAATTCTTTGAGTTTCAGGTGGTTACAGTAAAGACTGTGTCTTCTTGCAACATCGTTGCACTGTTTTGTTTTAAGCACGTTCAATGTCACTTAGCGGCTGTAATCGTCTATTATCACAAAAGTGTCAATAAAGTAAACAAACTGCAAAGACTTTCTTCACTGACTTTGCACTTTTGCGCCAAAAAGTCATATAGTTATCGGTTAACAAATTAGCCCGATAGTTATCGGGCTAATTTGTTACCTACAGTATTTATAAAGTTAAGGTTTTCTAGAGGAGCTGGATCTATCTTACAGGAAAACGATTAAAGACTACATGGTAATGACTGACAAACTGACAAAGCTTTCGGTACTCTTTTTATTTAACATCAAGTTGTATTGATTAACTTTGTTATGTTCATAGAGCTATGACTTGATTTCAATGTTGGAGGTATTTGCTCTCTGCAGTGGGACAGTATACCTAATTTTTTTTTTCATAAAAATTTTGTTACGAAATGAAGTTGCAACTCACAGCCCTAACTAAGAATACTCGCCTCGGCGAACAGAAAGTGTAGGTAGATAATTATTATTACCGCCCGACTCATTAGAAGGCGATTGTCTGCCGCCCCGCGCCCCCGCCTTTACACCTGATGGGCTGACCGGCTATTGGCTATTGCGAGGGCACTTTTGATGTACAGGCTGATTATTTAATTTCAATCGTATTTTATTAGGACAAAAAAATACTTTTGCAAATTTAGGGTAGCTGATAACAAAAGATTGTGGTCATTAAGCAAAAGGTGGCTATTAAATTAGATTGATCTACCTACACAAAATTATGTTGAACTTAAATGCAATGTATAAAATTACCTTGATATTAAAGAGTGCTTTTTCCTGGTACCTACAAGTATTTCACACTTTCAAAAGAAGAATTCAAGAGTTGTACAATAAAACATTTTTTATTGTGTAATAGACTTGCACTTATTTTGATTACATGAAAATATTTCAATTTTGTAAGTACATTCTAATGTGGAGCTAGGTACAACCTAATATTGAAAAGTGGAGCTCATTTACGCAGAGGCGATTCGGTTGAGGTTGCAGTCATATCATCATCTAACTATGACTTGCATTTCGGAACAACGGGTCAGCAGATAGGTGACCAATTTCAAGAGATTACTGTTGAATTAGTTTACTTAACAACAAATTTCGCAACATCCTTTATGTGCGCACTTGGGCGCTGAGACTGCGGCAGTTCCAACTCAGCTTTTTATTTGTCCGCGCACTCTGCGACTCTAGCACAGAACTTGTCGAGAAAACGTTTCGCCCTCCATGTCTTTGAGATAAAAATCTAGTCTAGTCCAATTCCTTTTGTTCCTAGTTCCCACCACAGACCACATGGCCCGTTAAGTGGTCATTACTGATGTCTGCTTTACCATGATGTAATATTAGGTTAAATTATTTATTACTATAATGCCTACAGTACGGCAAATGGCGGACTACTACTACTATAACCCGACACGTTCGTGCGCAACACGGATCAATTTCTTCCGTGGTAGGGTCTGGCACTGATTTGTCTTTACAAATAATTAGTTACAATAATATTGTAGGACAAGAAATTATATAAGTATTTGTATTCAGACAAATCAGTGCCAGACGCTACCACGGAAGAAATAGATCCGCGTAAAGATCGCTCACGAACTTGTCAGGCTGTAGTCACCCAGTAAGGATATACAGAAATTTTTATAGGCGGTGACAACTAGCGACTACCTACTTGATTAAAATAAAATAAAAACAATTAATTTATACTACTACTTAATTAGGTAGGGACTTTACACCTTGCATTCTATGGATCCCATTTTAAAGATCTTGGGTACCATTATCCATCACTTTATTTTTTTTATTTTGGTAGGTAGGTAACAATTCTGAATTCTGGGTATCCCAAGATAAAGATCATATCAAAAAAGATAGGTGATCGTTTTCGTTGTATTATTTATTTAGTATTTCCATTTCCTTCCTTATCATCATGCATAGAGTCAACTAACTAAATATTTTTTTTAATACATTTAATTTGTTTTGATTACTACAATGTATTTACATACTCCAAAGATTCAACATTCGCATAACAACATCACCCCGATATTACCAACACAACAATAAAATTCCCAATCGATCCCCACCACGGACAATTCTCCATTCGTTCAGTGAACCTTCTTAGAAACAACTGACTAACAATCAATCAAACACGTGTCCAAACAAAACTGCTAATGCGCCCAAATGATCCCTTCACATATCCAAATAATCAAATATCCACTATCACGGAACTATCATAATATTTATTTATCAAAACGTCAATCAATCAATCATTCATACCTGTTTAGGTAAACACTTACTTACATGCTTTTAAGGGATTACCCAGCTAAGAAACTGTATGCGTAAACAATTGAAAGGATTTACATGTGGGTGCAACTGAAAGAGCTCGGACGTACTGAAGGCTAAGCCAAGTAAAAACACCATGTTCAAGAAAAACACAGAGTTCTAAATAGTTATCAGAAAACATAATTAAAATATGTTTCCTAATTCAACTGAGTTTATGCGATTTTAAACTTTCTGTAGTGGACTTTACATCGCAAAAATTCTAAAATAACTATTCTTTGTAATTTTATGGTAAGCTAACAGCAGCCTGATAACGCTACTAACCAGAACGTCATAATAATTATAACTCTGCCTTGCCGACCTTAAGGCCTTAATTGGTTGACTCTATTCGCAGTAATTTCACTGCCCTTTTCATCAGAACCCACAGGCACCTCTACTTAGAACTTACTTTCGACTAACACGTTCTGTAACGTTAAATACATACTTCCAATAAAATTACTCTAGTTGTAATGTCTTAAAACATCTATGTAATAAAAAAAGCACAGTCATTGTGCCAAGATTGTTAATCAACGGTTAGCCAGCAATAACTATGCGGATTGCTGTTACTCATTCTCGTTCTAAAGAGAACACTAGATAAAAATAATGGTCTCAGCCACGTTCCTTTGTTTATTTGACATAAGCAATAACATGCACCTATTCTGACGCGGCACTGACTCTATGATAAACTGTGTGGTAGCTATTATTCTTTTGAAGCTTTCACGGAGCTTTTTTATAATGAAATAAGAATAGTGCATACTGTTGGACGGGGATGTGGGAATGCACCGAAATGGACTGGGTTTGTTGAAACTTTATTTTATAGTAATCTTGACTAACTTCGGCTTAAGATCGTGCAAGTAAAGGTAGTTTAATAGTTTCATTAAATGACATTAAACTGGGCTAAAAAAAGAAGACAAAGATGACCAGAAAAGCAGTCCACTGCCATAGTCCATACTGTCACGAGACAGCTAAAGCCTTCTTGGTTTTTTGACCTCTTTTCCGAATAAGGATCTTTTGTATCTATAGTTTTAAATTTAAAATTCAATAATACTTGTTGCTCTGCTAGCCTCTGTTTTCATGAAAAAGGTAGTTCAGATTTATCCGCGGAGCTGATAATAATAAATAACATAAACCTACACCTAGTCGCAAGCATAGGTCATTAACTTTTTATGACTACGATAAATAACTAACCTTATAATAACTAACCAATTATTTAAATAATACACTTCTGCATTCGTCGTGCATTTATTATCTTCCAACTCCTGATCTTAATCCCATCTTTATTGGGGTCGGCTCTCCTAATTTTTTGTCTCCAGATATGTCGGTCCTGGACGGTCATGTGGTCTATTTATTATTTTTAGATCATTATTAATTACAGCGATCCATTGTGAGTCGGGGTCTTTCGCGCTTTTTGGGTGCGGTTTTATACTTCAGCACTTTTCGGGTCAAGTGATCTTCCGGTCTCCTCATGACATGGCCATACCACCGCAGTCGTGACTCTGCTAGTCTTTCTTGTATAGGCCTTACTCTAAGGGTTCCTCTGACGAAGTGGTTAGGCACTTTGTCAAGTAAAGTTACTCCTCCAGTCCACCTGAGCATTCCCATTTCGGCTGCATGTACGAGTAGTTTGTCTGTTTGTTGCTTCTTGATTAGCCAACATTCTGCACCGTAGATAAGGGCTGGTCTTACTACCGTTTTATAAACTTTTCCCTTGAGGTATATGGGCATTAAGGCGTCGCAGAGCACTCCTGTAAGTTCTCTCCACTTATGCCACGCTGTGTTCTTACGCTGCACGATGTCTGCGTCGATAGAACCATCGTTTGATATAACACTGCCTAGGTATTTGATGCTTGAAACGGACTTGAGAAGAGTATTTTGAAGATACATATTGTGCTGCGTGGGAAACGCGTGAAACCACGTTTCACCAAATTACAACTGCCTATCTATTAATGAGCCGCTATTCCACACGTTACTTCATGGGACCACAAGAAAGTTTGTCAACTGAACTCCAAACTTCAGTATGCAGACGGTACCCAATGACGATGATATTGATAGTCCACATCCACATGACAGAAATATAATTATAAATAATAATAAAAAAATAACAACCAAACTCCTCCAACTCCAATTTCCGACCTCCGTGCACCATCAACGTCCGCCAGTATACACACGCCCAAGTCTGTGGGATGATTTTTAATTGCCGGCCAACAGTCACTCGCCGTCAAGATCGCGCACAGTAGGAGCCCGGTGGCACACATGAAAACAAATATTTGAAAGCGCACCTCTGTTTATTTATACGGAACTACTCTGTGTCCGCGGCACTGCTCGGCTAGTCGCATTCTACATACATACATATAAACACGACTATTATCCCCGAAGGGTCAGTCAGAGACTAGGCAATGAGGACAGCAAAAGCATTGCTTTACCATAGTTCACTTTTCACCAAATAGCGACTGTACTATCGCGGACACCGCGCTTTACCAGTCTAATGGCCAAAATCCCTTGTACACTGCGTCGTCAATTTGGTACGGGCACGTAGGTACCCGGGTGGGCGGGTCGCTTCATACGAAAATTTCTGCAAACTGGTAAAGCGACGGTGACCCCCACCGTACATGTGCTCAGCGTGACAGGTGGTGAGCCCATCGCCGCTCTAAGCTGTTGGATGTATGTGTAGTCCTTAGCCCGTTAGTAGCCTTTTACGACACCCAAGGGAAGACAGGGGGTGGTAGTATTCTTTCACCGCTACGCAACACGGTCAAAGTCGCATGCTGCTGCGAGTATAGCCATGTGCTAATAGTTTTATTTTCTTTTGTATTTTCTTAAAACTGAGCGGAGAGAAACGGAGGTGTGTAGTGGCGGCTTATTAATAGAATACTTCCGCCCTATCTTTTCCTTTAACTGTAGCTTAATCGTGGCGTGTAGCGGTGAGAGAATACTACCACCCTCTCTCTTCCCTTGGGTGTCGCAAAAGGCGACTAACGGACTAAAGACTGCACATACAACCAACAGCATAGAGCGGCGATGGGCTCACTACCTGTCATGTGCTCAACACGTGCAGAAGCTATTCGGTGAAAAGTGGACTATGGCAGAGGACTGCTTTGGCTGCCTCATTGCCTAGTCTCTGACTAACCCTTCGGGGGATAATAGTCGTGATTTATATGCATTAAGTATACTATAAGTAAACTAGCTTCTGCCCGCGACTTCGTCCGCGTGGAATAGTTACTTTGTGCTCAGCTCCTATTCGTCCTAGCGTAATAATATATAGCCTATAGCCTTCCACGATAAATGGGCTATCTGACACTGAAAGATTTATTTAAATCGGACCAGTAGTTCCTGAGATTAGCGCGTTCAAGCAAACAAACTCTTCAGCTTTATAATGCAGCAACGCAGTCTCTTGCCTGACTGACATTTTTTTGTAGTTTCAGTGTTAATTATTACGTACCTAGGTGTAAGGTTTATTTAGTTTTTAATTTACTCATTTTTCTTTTCTATTTTATATTTTTAATATTTTTATATAATGTGTAGCTTTTGTTTCATCTATGCATGTGTTTACCTATAAGTTATTGTTACACTTAGCCTAATGTTGTTATGCAAATCTTATTGTATGTACTAGTATTACAATAGTTGGTAGACCAATAAAATTAATAAATAAATAAATAATATTAGTATAGATACGACTCGGTGGCCAAGTGTTCTAACGCTCGGCTAAATATCCGGAGGTCCCGGGTACAATGCCCAGTTCGGGCTAAGTGTGTTGTCGGATTTTTCGATTCCGGATTTGTATAATCACCAACCCGATTTTGGCAAACGCAGTGATTAAACCGACACCTATCCAATTATAGTGATGACTTGATTACAACGATGATTTTTTTTATTTATTAGGACAACCGACAAGACAAACACAAATACTATCAATATAATAATAACAAATACGGATTTAAAGCTATGTGTCGTCTAATTTAAAGGCTGCCACGGCATGCAATGTGGACTATAGTTTTAAAAACATCTTATATCTAAAGTTATTATAAAAAATCTATTAGTACTTATATATAATATTATAAAGCTGAAGAGTTTGTTTGCTTGAACGCGCTTATCTCAGAAACTACTGGTCTGATTTGAAAAGTGTTATAGCCCATTTATCGATCAAGGCTATAGGCTATAATTTGTTTAGGTACGGGTAGTAACCCGTGCGAAGCCTGGGCGGGTCGCTAGTATATAATAAATGTAAAAGTAAAAGCTCCAAGAAAGTACAATACAACAAAAAAGGCAAATCAATACACCTTATGATACATACTTATGATATACAGGTGCTATAGGAAAACCTCATTTGGCGTATAAATAAATAATTAAGTAGAGCAATAAGTATCTTAAACTGAACAGAACACTGTAGAGTATCAGCAATAATTATACAACTCGATTAATGATTACCACAGACCCAAATGCAAGCCAGAGTCAACAAAGCGTAATACCAACATTATTACAATCAGAATTGCTAATTAGTGATGCCAACTAGGTCAACTATGTAAGATCAACTATCGATGGTCCCTTAAAAACCTTGAATACTTTTGAAACTTGAAAACGTGTAACCTTTAAAATGAGGTACAATAAATGACATTCTGCATTTCTATGTTGATTGTTTTCAACGTTGATAGTCGCTATTGATACCTACTATATATTATTATTATTTTATTTCATTAATTATTAGTAAAATAAAGCGAAGAATAAATTTGCCCATTTTCTTCCTGGCTCTTTTTAGGACAAGGATAAGGACAAGTTTCACTCCCACAAACTAAATTATTGTATCCTAAATTGAATAAATGCTTTTACATACATAATATATATTAAGACTATTGTCCCTTAAGGGTTAGCCAGAGACTATGAGGAGCGCAATAAAGCAGTGGACTGCCATAGTCCACGTTACACCAAATAACAATACAATGATATTGAATTTAAACTATCGATAGTACAAAGAACGTTTAAGTATCGTATAATATCAACTCTAAATACTATTTATAGTATATTATATTGATAGCGTAGCGGTTATCAAATCATTAATAGTGTTTAAACAATTTGTGCCATCGATACTATCAATATTCTTTCTATTGTCGTTCTATCGATATACTATCGATAATCTATCGATAGTGACCTATCAACCGACATCACCATTGCCAATGGTTTCTCCAAAACTATACCGCCGCCGGGCACAGATTGCTCCCATTTAATTATCAACAATAATCATGTGGCACAACTAGCGATCAAATAAACTCGCTAGACATTTTATTATTGCCGTAAAACAATAAAAAATATACTGGTAAGCGACATAACGCGCTCGCCTCGCTGTGCAAACAAACAGACGAGCGAACACGTGGCAGTTAGTAACGAAATCTCAATGTTTTGGTACGGTCCCGTCAAATGGCTTTCGGATAAAAAGCAGGCTCTAACGATTTACGTTTTTTTTTGTTAAATTTTTTTGTTTATGGTTTCCTAATTGTTGCGATGTTCTTTCGTTTTCAACTTGACCCTGTATCCTTAGCCTGTATCTCGTTTTGTCATAAGGGGGTGCCGCGGTATAGCAAAAACTGACATAAGTCTCTTAATGAACTTCAAAGCAAAATCAATCTTAATAATATGTCATAATGTGTAAAATCAATCTTGTGCAATGATTAGGCTAACTTACATAAGTTCTTTTAATGTATTTAACTAATTCAGCGCATAGTACAAGTAACTTAAAAATACGTAAATTTTCACAATTTCGTGCAGGACCCCCTGACTGTGATTTTCGCGTAAAATGGCCAATTTTGGCGTTCTTGATCTAAGAAACCAAAATTCATTTACAATTTTGACTTATTGAATAAATAGTGTAGAATACCTATTGGCATAATTCGTAGTGGCCTCGCTTATTGTAAATTTTGCTTAATTTTTTTTTAAACCCAAAATCGCAGAGAAATATTTTCATAAAATGCATGAAGGCACTTTTTTGAGTTCCTAGATTGAACTACACTGTTCTAAATAAATGAAATAAAAAAAAAGTTATCTCTTAAATACAGCTCGTAGCGACCTCGAAAATTTTTAAATATCATTGTTTTTAGGTAGAAAATAAAAATCTCTCAAAAAATCTTATTCTAAACCAAAAAACTTCGAAAATCGCTTTAAGTTAACTGTGAATTTTTCCTATCTACGATAATATTATTAAGCAAAATTTATAAAAAATAAAAGTTACTTCATGAGGAATAAAGATTTTATAATGAATTTATTATCCTATTTCGATAGAAACGATAAATACAACTGCAAAATTACTACAAAATGCGACAATGGGCATTTTCGCAAAAATCACAGTCGAGATATTATACTTAATAGGGCCCTTAACCCTACCTATGAAGTATGGAAGTGCGAGAAAAATAATTATATAAGAGAAATGGAATGAATGCGAAGCTAATACGACTCTTAATCATGTTGGAGTAGATATGGAAGAAATAAAAACTACCTATGCTTTTAACTGTTGTAAAGTCAAACGAGGCGTGAAGAAGCACTTTGTGGGCCGGCAGAGTGAGGGCGACTGATGCTACGTCTCTTACGCTGCACCAGTTGTCCTCGCGCCTTTACTTCATTTCCACTTAACATCCGGTGGAGTGGGGTCATTTGCCGGCATTTTTACAAAAAACCATAATAATTCAACCCACAGACGAGAGGATAAAAGTAATTAGATTTTCAATAGATAGGATTCTATTACCTATGCTATCAACTGCCATAAAGCTAGACAAAATAAAAATTCAATCACTAGTAGGTTTCCTCAAAGAAGAGAGGATAAAAGTGATTAGCTTTTCAATAGTTAGGTTTTTATAGTTAGGTCAGATCGTAGGATGCTGAATACTGTGGCACAGGTTGTGTCACTGCATATCCCTCCCGTAAACTTAAATACTAATTTATTGGTATTGAAAGGTAGGGATAAATAATTTGACAGCGAAGTACTGACTAATCACATTTTGTTTTCTTTTATTCTACAAGGGTGCTTACCCTTAAGAGCTTGCTTAGCCTTTACAGGAGATAAGGCCGAAGGTGGAAGCGCGCTTCACCCGGAATGCTCAACCACTGAGGAACTGGCTATCTTATCTCTAAACTGTCGTAACACAACAATGCCATTTAATACATCGTTGTTATGGCAACAGACATAGATAAGATGGTGGTAGCTAGCCAGGCGGACTTAACAGCTCTACCACCGACCAAACCCAGTACACAAATATGTACCCCCCGCTGGGAGTCGAACCCGGGACGTCTGGGTCAGAAACCACTTGTTAACCACCACTAAATAATCATTACATGATTACTCTTATAACTATACCTTTAAGTACTACTTGTTATCAGGATATGCGTTGAAATGAAAGTATGAAAAACCATTTTAATACTAAAAACAATCACTGCAAACCCCCAATACCGGCACATCCTAATTAATTGGAAATATAAAAATAACTGTGGAAAATAATCAATCCCAAATAGTCAACT
The DNA here is from genome assembly GCA_963921215.1 of Scoparia ambigualis. NCBI lineage: Eukaryota > Metazoa > Arthropoda > Insecta > Lepidoptera > Crambidae > Scoparia > Scoparia ambigualis. The sequence goes on from OY992524.1 coordinate 15,822,075, forward strand.
TGTTAGCTAAATTCTCAATTCATTGCTGGTTTTCGTTAAATTAAATTTCTCTATAGGCTCAGTAAATCTTCTACGTATACCGGGTAAACCGATTATGTGGCTACAACGCTTCCCTTGTTACCACGTGTTGTGTTTGGCTAATATCTCAACGCGCAATGTGAATAAAATTAAATGTATAGTGGGCAATGTAAACATCCTATCCTACGCATTGATTACACTATAAAAAACCTACGCCCGTCGGTAAATAACGATACCCATTATAACAATAACGCGTATAGCTTTTAATGAGAAACAAATTTATTAGCTTTTCTGGTATTTCTCTAGGTGTAGTGAGTCAGGAAAATTGCTAATATGATCTTATTTTTATTTTTATATTCTTATATTTAATAATAATAATAATAATATAATAATAATAAATGTTTATTTGCCATAAATAGGGTATAATACAGTTGGTCAAAGAATACAATGTCGCTTAAACCTACTTAGCCGTAAGCTACAGCATGCAAAATATTTAGGTACAGAAATACTTAATTTAACTAAATAGGGTCTATGCATCCACCACATCGCGTCTTTCTACTTAAGTTTCAAAAATTCATCAACCGAGTAAAATGTATTTTCAAGCAACCATTGACGCAGGACACTTTTAAATTTTCTCAGCGGCAAACATTTTATGTTTTCTGGTATTTTATTGAGAACTTATAGACTTCAATTCAATTCAATTTAATTCCTTTATTTGCATTAAATGTAGAATGGTACATTGTAAGATGGTATAATACAATAAGAGGATCACACATATAGCCAAAGTGTTGGCATACAAAATTTTTATAATAAAATGTCATTTAAAACATAGGTACACAATATTAATTAAACAAATAGGATAAAAGATTAATAGAAAAAATTACATTGTCATGCTAAGTATTTGATTTATAGTTTAAATATTCGGCAATTGCATAAAAGAGTTCTGTATCAACCATTTACGTAACATAAACTTAAATCGATTGAAGGGAAGGCCTTTTATGAACTCTGGTATTTTGTTATAAATTTTTATGCACATTGCGTAACAATTTTTCCCAAAACGTGAAGTCTTCGGTCTAGCATCCATTACCAGTCTATCAGGATTTCTGGTATTTGCCCTGTAAAAATCCCTTGCTTCAGTGAAAACATGGTAATTTAGTTTTAGAACTGCTAACCCGGTAAAGAGCGACGTACAACTGACCATGCGAGAAACAACTGACACCGAGACACTCCAGCATTAATTGTCATTGCATAACACACCGATACTGGGAATTGCGTTCTTTTAAATTGGAATGGAAAATTGTTTGGTATTATGGGAATTCTGGGAATAGAGACGGTTTCTCCTGCACCGCAACCTGTTAAAATTTGAGCCTCGATTATATTTTGTTGCAACTGGGTTACTTTTAGCTGAGTTCCATTGCAAAGTTGTGGTGGTCTTAAATTTCGGAGCAGAATAATCGGAATGCCAATTTTTAAACAAATTTCATGAGAAGGAAGTCCGGGCATATTTAAAGAATTTAAAAATTCTATCGGATAATTAGTGGCTTCTTGTTCATCGACCATTCTATTTATTGAACTATTAACTTTTCTTTCCCCCTGTATATTCGACAGTATTTTGTTATTAACCTCAAATGCCTGGTCATTGCGAGGAGTTAAAATGGATCTTTTGCATAGCCATCTATTGGCCCACCTTAGAGTTTAGGTTTCTATGGCCCCTACTTAAATATGATTGCTAGATTTAACAAAAACTATTGATGCAGTTTTAAACCTGATACATTTTACTATCTTTTTCGATCGTATTGTTTTAAATTTGAATTCAGAATACCACACGACTTCGAGCTACGCCTAAATAAGAGCTTTTCAGGCACAAGCCCTAACCTCATCAGCTCGGGTTCCCCGTGGTATTACCGGTACGGTTTGTCGGAAATCGCCACAAAATAAAACCGTGATACCGCCCATTGGTCTAAGCTATCGGGAGTTACACGTGTTATTGTGAGTCAACCATAAAAGATAGACATATGCTGTCGTGGGATATTTTTTATATAATTTTAAGGAGAACATTTTCGTCGTACATGATTTCTGTGTAGCTTTAACCATGAAGGTTGCACACGCGACGGAAGCTTAAAAAATGGAGTAACTTCTCCCGTTTTCCCAACATTTCACTTCACTGCTCTGCTCCTATTGATTGTAGCGTGATGAAAAGTATACTATAACCAGCTCAGGAGTATGAAAAATCACTGTACGAAGTTTCGTTAAAATCCGTCGAGTAGTTTTTGTTTCTATAACGGTTATACAGAAAGACAAACAGACAGACAGACAGACAAAAATTTTACTGATTGCATTTTTGGCATCGATATCGATCCCTAATCACCCCCTGATAGTTATTTTGGAAATAAATTTCATGTACAGAATTGACCTCTCTACAGATTTATTATAAGTATAGATAGATGGTAATACACATCGCATAACAATTTTTGAGGAATCGCTTTGTTTTAGGCACTGTGTCTAATACTAATCTGTTTGGATCTCTGTTACTCCTACATGTACGCCTTAGACTTCGGAAACTTATCTAAACGCTGGTATGTAAAGACTGCCACATCGAATACACATATGCATGCCTGCATGGCAATGGGAGTATATTTAAAAGTTTAAAATATGGTCGACAGGGTTCATCCGGCGCTATGTGACATATTGCGCGTACACACCTTCTTTGCGCAATAAATGCCTTTCTAATTTCGGTACTGTTACCCCAAATTAGTAGCCCATATCTCAGAACCGATTCGACGTAGGCGAAATATGTAGTTAGCGCAGTGTTTCTACATGCTACCATGCTAAGTTTATATAGAGCATATGCAAATCTATTTAACTTGTTGCATACCTTTTCAACATGATCCTTCCAGTCAAATTTTGAATCCAAAATTATACCCAAGAATGTCACATTATTAGCCGTCCTGAGAGTTTGTCCGTTAAAAGTAATGTCAATAGCGTGATCCTTAAAATTATTAAAATTAATGAGGTTGGTCTTAGATAAATTAACTCTAAGATTATTATTATGCAACCAGTTTGTCATCAAACTCTCTAGTATATCTGCTTCGTGTTGCCGTATAGAGGCATCGGGATTCGATGCTACCACTATAGATATATCGTCTGCAAATAGTACAATTTCATGTTTAGTTACAGGAGCAATGTCGTTAACATATAGTAGAAATAGCAAAGGCGATATGACGCTACCTTGTGAAACGCCATATTTCGTTTGAATTTTGATCTTACTGTCACTGTATTATTTTTACCATCCAGATATTCAATTTCGACACATATATTCTTATCTTAATAATCTTCTTCTTATATTCTTATTACATAATGGAAAGATGTGGTCTCCTTCTACCTCTCCGAGAAACTGGCGTAATGATTACATAATAATACATACCTACATAGAATGTAATAATAATTACACCCGTACTCTAAAATAGAGTATTGTCCTCTTTTTCATGTAGGCGTACTTTATAATCTACGACACCAATAAAGTACCTACGCTAAAATACACTATTTACATTTACGTAAAAGACAAATATTTGTTAAATGTAGCAAAGAGCAACAAAAAATGCATTTTTAAGGACAAATTAATAAATACTCTTTTTTATACTATGTAGGTACCAACTTTATTTTTTTTCTAACAAAATGAAAAAAATACTTTATTCGTCCTAAAAATGGTGGCAACCCTAAATGTAACACATGTAGTTTCCCGACTACTATGCCCAAAGGGTTAGTCAGCAACAGTCCACTGCCATTGGCCACGTTTTACCAAATTACGACTGCACATGTGCTCAGCGTGACTACTTATTCGTGAGCCCACCGCCGCTCTATGCTGTTGGATTTATGTGCAGTCTTTAATTCGTTTGTCGGCTTTTACTACCCAAAGGAAGACATAATAGGTTGCTAATTCCCACAGCTCAAAAATATTTAAAAGAACTGAGTTCGAAAAACTGTTTGAAAATTTCCATGATCGGGTTTCGAAATCTCACTCTTACTGGGTCAGGTAAACTCATACGGTATGTTGGAGGGTGCGATTCGAAACCCGATGATTGAAATATGAAATCATGCAGCCACAAAGCACATAAAATTAATAAGTACGTAAATGATTATTAAGCTAAATAATAACATTTTCTCTATTTATTGCTAACGCCCGGAATTAATAAAGTGATCTAAGTATAGTATTGTTTAGAATTATTATAAAAAAATTTGACTTAAGCTCCTTACAAATTAATTACCTATGTAAAATTTCTCACTTTATTATGCTAAAAATCTATAGATATAGAACTGATTACGCTATAGAGAAGACAACATTAAGTAGTGTCTCAAAAAAAAACCTCTTTTGTCTTCAATTTCAAAATTCGACGAAGTCAATTAGTCGGCAATCATAGACAATCTAACAACTTCAAACGATGTAATGGCCGTTAATACAGTCACAATGCCGATCACAAACTACAATGATGTATAAAAAGAAATAATAGCTCAATATTGTCTACAAAGGCCGCACTTTCGCCGTTTAAAAATCAATTAGTCGACCACAAAGGATGGCGACCGAATTAACCTCGGCGGAACGATCCGCGCCACACGTGCGGCCGATTAAAAATACAACTGGCCGTAGACAACTCGCTTGGATGTTTGGATTGGAGCTCTGTTTAGATGCTGGATTTAATACATTTTTTAGCTTTTCTCGTTATTTGTTTTTAGTTGTAAATTAATTTAGTACTTGACACTAGCTAAATGTGCTTACTGCACCAAACTGCATTAAGGCATTTTACTAGATGAAAAAAAATAATCAAAGAATTATTTTTCTACTTACCTATACATTTTAGTTAAAAGTAAAATGTAGTAAATATTGAGTCTTTGTCATTGGTGTCTACCTTTAATTAGTTTTTTGTATTTACCTGTTATTACTTTTGTTTTATTTATTAGTTTTAGGGAATGTATGTATTGTTGGTTGTTGGGAGGCCATTTAAAATAAATAAATAAAATAAAAATAATCAAAGATGTACCATTGAGCTGTTATTACTATAGCTCAATGAGATATACTTACTTACAGCAACTTATATCAAAGATATACAGCAACGAAAAAAACTCTTTAAATAAATAGATTACGTTATTATTTATTTTCATTATTGTTTTGTAGGGTTTGTTTATAATTATATATAAATACTTATATGTTTTTATTATAATTTTTCAATAAGTAGGTAGGTACATATCGATACCTTGCGGCTCAAAGGGCGTAACCACAAAAAGACGACTTTTCAGGAGAGCCAAAAGACTAACTTGTTTTTTTTTTAATTTATTAAATATTATTACAATGAGATTAAACTATAAAGCAAACCATAAATCACGGAGATATGTCCGGTACGCTACAAATAAGTTGAGCTCAACATCTGCACATAATTAACATCAACAAAATGCAATGCAACAAAAGTAAACTTAAGCTAGGTAGGTACTTTAAATTAACACACAACAAAAAAAAAATCGATACAAATTAATCGCGTCAGGCCACAGGTTGTTATTGATCATAATGATTCTTACACCAAAAGTCGTTGATTTTTGTAGTACATAATATTAAAACATAACGTTTTAAAATTAAACAGTAAACAAAATAATCAAAGTTTATTTAACCTCGGGGCGCAAGTATACACTTAAGTTAGTTTAATGTTTATAAATGACGTTTTAGTCATACGCATATACACCCTATAATTTTATTTGAGAGTCTCGTATATGTCCAATAATTCAAAAAAATCTATATTACCAGTATTCACCATTGTTTTCAGAATTTGAGAACTTTAAATAAAGTTCCATAGCGGAGAAAACACTGAGTTAGATGGCTTTCAAAACTTATTGTGGCAAAAATGGTGGTTACACGCCTTTTGAGTCGCAAGGTATCGATAATGCTGCAATGTAAAAAAGTTGAAAGACCTAATAAATTAAATAAAAATACCTAAAATTAACAAAGTAAAATTAAGACCTACTGTAAGCAATGGGAGCCAATCTTAAACTTTGCCTTTATAAGAGGAAATCACTCTACATCCACTTACTTTTGTACTTGAGCCATTATACTCGACTGTTAGAACGAAGCTCCAGTGCTTCCGACTCGCAAGCAAGTATACGCCAAACATGTCAAAATCTTAGTTTTTATACTGCTAAGCGCAAATGTTTCTGCAAACAATGGATGTGAAGAACCACTTTGATGTTTTTTGTGTAATTATAAGATCTTAATTTAAAGGTATTGTTTTCTAAGGTTTACGCGAGCACTATAAAATGTTTACTATACCGGCAATCCAAAGGTCATGGGTTCGAATCCTATTCGAGCTTCCTGAGACTGATAATAAAGATACTCTAAAAAGTAGTACATAAACGCGATTTTCATCCGTAATAATTATTTCATTTCAGCTTAATTATACCTTATTTCAATTATTTTTTGATTATAAAATAAAAGTACTACGACGGAATGGAAAATAACGGGGAAGTGTGTAGCGCGTCCGTGCTATCTTGAAAGTTAAGCAGCTTCCGCCATGGCTAGTCACTGGACGGGTGAGCAGTTAAAATAGTACTTTATCTCCGTTTTTCAGACGGCAGGTAAAGAAAGCCGTTAGTTTCGGTTGTTGTAGTAAAATAACAGTCACTTAAAGTTTTAAACCAGTGTTTAACCTGTGTTTAATTATTATTTTTACCATATTTTAATTATCATAATGAAATCTTAATCTCATTGGTGCACCCTAACATTTTTTGTGTCTGCACCACCCTATGGTTAACTGAGAGAGAATGCTTAAGGTATTAAGTCCGCCTCTGTACTTTACGTGCATAAAGGGTTTTAAATAAATAAATAATCTAAATGTCTCGAAACCAACCATAATACGCATAACTACATTAAAATTAGATTTTTAATGATTAATCTAATCGTGTGATCGTGTGTCCTGTATGTGTCATGTTGCCGAATGTAGCATGAAATGCATTGGTTGGCAATTTTTTGTAATGTAAAAAGTACGCAAACGAGCAAGAGGGTCACCTGTAGAGTGCATTTCATGAAATAGTTCCTATGCCGTCATGTTGGCACACAGATCTGTGTTGTTATTCCTGTCTTGTACCTGCAGTATTGCCAACTTAGTAGATTTTCCGCTAAAACTAATTTAATTAGTTTAATTAAGTTTTTTTTTTCTTGTCATCAAGTGGTTGAGTGATTCAGCCTACTGAAAATGCAATTCTATAAATCTACTAGAAAAACCGCTAGCCACTAAAAGCAATATTTCGCTACTAAAAGGGAGGGGGCGTCGAAACCACCAGTTTTAGCAACACTGACAGGAAAAGACAGGAATATGCCAGACGGCATAGGAACTATTTGATGAAACGCACTAGAGGCCTAGAGGCCTAGCATGCGCAACACGAGATATGTCGCGGACGATATTCTCGCTTCCTTCGACGATGGCGGGAACGACAAACTATCTATTGTCTTGTCTACTATTATATTGTCTATTTTTGACATATCGTGTATAGACATAACACGAGAAAACGGGTCGAGAAAATATTGTCGTGTTGCGCATGCTAGGCCTACTGATGAAAAATGGTCACCGCAGCCCCATGGACACCCGCAAAACCAGAAGAGTAGCAGGAGGATTAAAAGGAGTAGGAATTGTCAAGGGGGAGGGGGGGGAGTTGCCTCCGGTAGTTTCACTTACCGGACGAAACACAACAGCAACGAGTGCCATTGTTTCAAGCCGATGTTCCTTAAGAGGGTGGTATTACGCCGGACGAGCCGGAGCAATTGGCTATTTGACAGTTTTCGAAAAAGTATTTAAAAAATTACAAACGCTTATTTTATACCCCGTACAATATTTTCTTTCTCGAAAAAACCTTTATTTAACAGAAATAAACGTATTTTTCTTTATTGATTTCAAATTTCGTGCGAAAACGGTTGGTCACGTGACTTTTTGCTCTGTGACATCACATTTCAATAATTATTAAAGAATATAACTTGAAACCTGACAGTACTTAGTTTTTGATAATTTTGTGAAATGTGACGTCACATGAAGCTCAATCATGGCCGCCTCTTGCCGCCCGTGTTTCGGGTCTTGTAATCCACAGATAAAAATCTCGAATTTATTTTGTAAAAATAAAATATTTACAAATTATCCTAAAAAAAATAAACTATTATAACGGTTGGTGCAAAAATTAAAACCTTTTCTTGATTAAATCGCCATTTTATTACTTTAACAACTTTTACAGCAATACAACTTCTCACAGCAACTTCCTTCCGACACAACCTCGTAGTTCAGCGTCTTGCGGACGACAGGGGCGCTGCCCGATAGCCATCTTGGTTTTCTAAAGACGATTTGACAAACCGTAGACAAAGAACTGTCTACGTGACAGACAAAACCAAGACGGTGGCAGTGATGCCAGCTTACAAAATATGAAAATATGAACTAAAGTTACAAAAATACAACAGCTTGATTAAATAATTTAAGTTTTCTAACACTATTAGAAAGTTATCGTTAAATCATAAACTACCATTTCCGATATATTTCATATTTTATTGTTACAACTGTCAAATATCCAATTCGTGCTGCAACGCAGCGTGGCTCTACCACTCGGATAGTGTCACTCATTTAGCACCACCCAGGGGTCAAGGTAAATCTATGGACGCGAGTAACTTTAACCTCTTAATACTTTTGTTAAGTATTAAGGTTTAAAGTATTTTTGGTTGGTGGTAGGGGCTAGGGCTGTTAAGTCCGCCTGGCTAGGTACCACCATCTTATCTAAGTCTGTCGCCATAACAACGATGTTTATAGCATTGTTGTGTTCCGACAGTTTGAGATAAGGTAGCCAGTTCCTCAGTGGTTGAGGATTCCGGGTCTTCGGCCTTATCATCACTTATCATCAGGTGAGATGAAGGTCAAGCGCTTACCCGGTGATAGAATACTACCACCCCCTCTCTTACCTTGGGTGTCGTAAAAGGCGACTAACGGACTAAAGACTACATAATTGTCAATAGCGCCATGACCAACGCCATCTTCCCCAGCGCGTGGAAGGAGGCCGACGTCATTGTCATTCATAAGTCCGGTAAAGATAAGTCAGTCGGGTCTAACTACCGCCCAATTAGTCTACTCAAATCGTTGGGAAAACTTTACGAACGTGTCCTCGTAGCCCGGTTAAAGGACTTTGTGTTCAGTAATAATATTTTAATTAACGAGCAGTTTGGTTTCCGGCCCAAACACTCGTGTACGCATCAGTTGCACCGCCTCACGGAGCACATATTACGCGGCCTTAATGGCTCATTACGGCTTTTTTTGAATGACTGAGAAAATATCTACCGCACATTAGGTACAATGGCGGACTCCGTCGTTTTACCAGTCCAAAGGTCAAAATCCCTTGCACACCGCGTCGTCTATTTGGTACGGGCACGTAGGTACCCGGGCGGTCGGTGCGCTTCACACGAAAATCGCTGCAAAGTGGTAAAGCGACGGCGACCCCGAAAGTACCTAGGTATTTCTTTTTTGTAAATACCATAATTGAAAATAAGCTGCGTACCTATAAAAATGTAGGTTGTTATTAAACGATTTAAACACTTTCACTTCTGATGCAAATGTACTCACTGCTTACCAATTTCAACACAAACAAATAAAACTTTTCGCGCACCATACTCGTATCACCGGCTCACCGCACGTAAACAAAATCACGCTATCTCTCGGTCGTTCGCGACACTCGCTCGTCCACCACTATCCGAGACTTTCAATTCGAGTCACTAAAATTACAAATTGCTTGACATAAGTTTAGATAGAAATAACGTGAAACTGACATTACAACGGTAGATTTAAGTGTAATTTTATGACTTGAATTAAAAATAAATAGACTTTGTCAGTAGGTATCTTAGGTCAAAAAACAAAATTGTGCATGATTGTACTTAAAATCGAATGTATGGTAGAAGTTTACATTAGATTTTTGGAAAATAGCAAAGAAGAATTCTTTTTTTATTAATATTGAAAGATTCACAATTTCACACACAATTTTTTCATGTATTTATTTGTTTAAAACTTTAACCCGTTTCTCTGGAATCGCCTTCGCAAGAATCGTCAAGTTGGCAGCCCACTTAGAGACCGTAATATCTCGGTTTGTATTGAAGTACAATTGTTGAAATTTTGCGTATACGATTCACTATTCTTACACAGTTTTTTGACATATAAATCACATTGATACGAACTGTATTTCTTAAGGTGCCTGCTATCTTGACGTCAAGTTAGCAGGCACACCAAGATACTCAAATATCTTTTGAACCATAGTATCACTATTTATATGCTATACGTCACTATTTATCACTATTTTTTGACATAGTCAAAACCGTCTAATTCCGTGGTGTGCCTGCCAACTTGACGCTCACGTTTGACAAAGTCTGGCACAAGGGCTTACTTTATAAGCTTTACAAACTCGGCGTGCCAGACAGACTCGTTCACATCATTCGAGACTACCTGTCAGATCGCACCTTTCGCTTCCGCGTCGAGGGAACGCGCTCCTCCCCCCGACCCATTCGTGCCGGAGTCCCGCAAGGCTCCGTGCTTTCACCTTTGTTGTTCTCGCTTTACGTTAACGATATACCCAGGACGCCTCGCGTTAAATTAGCGCTCTTCGCTGATGACACCGCGCTATATACCACTGATAGAGATACGACCAAACTCTCTTAGAGACTTCAAACCGCCGCGACCACCTTAGGCGATTGGTTCCGACTTTGGAGAATCGAGGTGAACCCCGAGAAAAGTGCCGCGATCCACTTTCATCGGGGCTCATCCGGCCTCCGTCCGACCCCTATCCGACTCTTCGACCGCGTCATACCGTGGAAGTCACAGGTCAAATATCTCGGTGTCATCTTCGACAGTCGATTGACGTTTGCACCACATATCCAAGCTATCCGAAATAGGGCAGCGTTCATTCTAGGTAGGCTCTACCATCTCGTAGGCAGGCGGAGTAAAATGTCTCTTAGAAATAAGACGACAATTTACAAAGCCTGCATTCGTCCCGTCATGACGTATGCTAGTGTAGTATTCGCTCACGCCGCGAACTCTCACCTCACCTGACAGGCGCAGACCGTTCAAAACCGTTTCATGCGAGGCGCCACGGCCGCCCCGTGGTACCTACGCAATGTAGATTTACATCGCGATCTCGATCTTCCGACCGTCCGTTCCTTTATGAAGGATGCCTCTCAGGCGTACTTCGACAAAGCGCTTTCGCATCCGAATCCTCTGGTGGCGGGAGCTGCCAACTACGATGTTGGCAGCTTTCGCCCCCAGAGAGGACCGCGCCGCCGGTTTCGCGACACGTCTTAGACGACCTAGACTTAGACACAATAGTTTAGGACCAAGACACCGCACTCGTAGAATAAGTGTGCGTAGACCCGCTTCACACCCGCCCGCTGGCAGGTACATTCGTAATAATGTACCTGTTACTCGCGTACCCCCCACGACACGGTAAACCCGAGCCGAGGTACCGTGCCTTCTAGAGGCGCCCTCGGGTTTAGCCGCTCCCTACCGGTTCGAACCCCCTGAGGCTCTGGGGATCGGAGACTCGTTTGCGAGATGCCATCCCCCACCGGAATCCCTCTGGGGAATTTCGACCACTCACGGCTTGAGGAACGCTTCAAGTTTCTCGCCGCCCCTTAAGTAAAGGTTGTAAAGGTCATCTGCGACCGACAGCACTCACACTCAAAAAAAAAAAAAAGACTACATATATATCCAACAGCATGGAGCGGCAATGGGCTCACCACCTGTCACGCTGAGCACATGTGCAGCCACTAATTGGTGAAAAGTGGACTGTGGCAGAGGACTGCTTTTGCGGTCCTCATTGCCTAGTCTCTGACTAACCCTTCGAGGAGAATAGTCGTGGTTATATCTATGTAATATGATGTAATCGCTATTGTTCATGATATTATATGATTACATAACCTAGCCCCCTTTCCCAGCAGTGGGATGTTTATACGGACAATGATGACATGAGAGCCATTTAACACAACTCGTTTCCAACTCATTAAACAGTTATAGGAACAACACGTGACGTGTTTTTTTTTCTGTCGACCTGTTTACTCAGCTAACGCGGGTCGGCGTTTTAATGGCCGTTCAAGTTTTTACAGGGACCTGGTGTAGTTTTTTACACCGTGGGTAACCAGTCTGGTAAAATTATATTCGATTGTTAAGAAATGTTATGATAACAGTTTAACTTACTTACTTACTTATACTAAGTCACAATCACGTCCGTTTTCTAGAGTTGTAGGCAGAAACCTCTCCATTCCATTATAAATATGCCATACTAAGATTACAGTAAGCTTAGTTAAATAAGTAAGTAAGCTAAGCATAGTTAACTTACCTACTAGCTTAGTTAACTTATCTACTTAACTAACTAACGGGGGAGCTGGGGACCCGAAACTCCCTGTTCTTGCCAGTTAGGCTACATTCGTAATACCGGAATTCGTAATAATAAGATCCAAGTTTATCGGAATTGTGATATTCGGAATTCTGAAATAATCGGAATTACAATATTCGTGAATGTGACTTTGTTATGCTTTTCGTATTTATGAAGTGTACTTTCCCCTAATTAAGATTTGGTTTAACATTTAAATACTATTGAAATAAAACACTTTTCTACGGATTAACTCGCGTTTAATTTACTATTTACATAGTTTTTTATATTATCCTGACGTTCGAACCCTTTACAGGGTCCGTGGTCACAGGGAGACTGAGGTGTTGATAGCCTCAGTGTGTCATTTCAATGTGTAGTGCTCGCTTAAACCTCAGAAAACAATATTTGAATACTAAACAAAACTAAGTTACTTATCTCCCAGTTCTACATAAATCGCCGAAACGTAAGTAACTCGGTGGAAGTTTATAAAAGGCTTACAGAGGACAATTGATCAAACGATAGATTCGGGTTGTCTTCGCCGCGGCTGGACGTGCGCCAGCGCTTTGATTCTTAAGAATCGGGGTTAGTGTGCGGAGACAGAGCTTGTAAGTACACACGGCGTTAGATCAACCTACCCAAAATGTCAAATTTCTAAAATTATTTTTTAACTTTATTGTTTACTCTTAAGGATCAATATTCATTGGAGATATTTGACAGTTTAAGGTAGGTTGATCTGACGCCGTGTGTACATACATACATATTCACAATTATTATCCCCAGAGGGTTATTCAGCGACTATGCAATAAGGACAGCAGAAGCAGTCTATTATCATAGTCCACCTTTTATTAAAAACAACTGCACATGCTGTCAGCGTGATAGGTGGTAGAGTAGTCCATCGCCGCTTGCTGATGGATGTATGTGCAGTCCTTAGTCCGTTATTTAAATTATTTCAACGGAACATAACACGATTATTTAATTTTGTTTCGCGATGCTGTGGCCATGGGCACTAGCGAACTGGTGGTGCGCGGCATCAAGCAGTAAGTAGATTGTACTTACTTACAAAAAGTCCCATCAAAATTTAAAATAATTTAAACGCAATGCAATGCGAAAGTTTAAAGTCTTATTTAGTTCGTTAGTCGCCTTTTACGACACCTAAGAGAAGAGTTGAGTTATTAGCATTCATTTTATGAACTGCTAATACCACACGGCTCACATTAACAGTTCATAGAAAAGCCGTTTGGCCATTCTCTGCGTGCGTATACTCTGTGCCACCGTAGTGCTCTGAGTAGACAATGAGATGTTGAATCGTACACAGACGGACGCGCGGAAACGTCGCACTCCTTTGTGGATTGTGGCCGAATGTCCGACCGTCCGAGGCTACCAGTTAATAGTATGGATGTTATGTCGCTTCCGGTTGTATCATAAACTATACCGGCTTAGAGCGCGGAGGAAGAAAACATAATTACCGAGAAAATTCCACTGGGAGAGATATTTTGATGATTGAATGACGTGAATATTGTTTTTTTATTTGGACATTCTGTCTCCGTGTGCGTTCTATGTTTTTATTAGCGGAGCTTTTTTTTTTATTTTGCATATGAGGACTTTGATGTTGTTTGTATGTAGATGAAATGTTACATTGGATATGATTTTTGTCAAGTACTTACAGTTAACATTAAATTGATTGAAGCTTAGCTGCTAAATGGTTCAATGTATTAATTTAAGTTTTTCTCAAATACTTTAAAGTCTCATTTTACCGCCGAATGCAACTATTCCTTGAATGAATATCTACATTCGTAATTAGCTGAATAGTAAATTAATTATATATTTTTTAGTAGCTTGTGAAATTTATAAGTGTACCTACCTAATATTATTGTACGTCAGGTCGACAATGTGCTTCAATATTGCATAATAATGTTTTGTCTCATTTTTATATAAAATTTAATAACTAAGTTTATAAGCTGTCCTCGAATTTGCAATACCCAAACGGTAACTAAGTTTTAAGCACTTCTTTTTATTGTCACCATCTTGTACACTTAGTTTGCAATAAACTTTTTAATTGATTGATTGTTTTAATGCGGAGGTCTAAAGTCTCTTTTTGTTTGATTACAAATGGTATCATTTTCAGTCTTGCAATCTTACTATCTTGTTCAAGATCTAATCACCAACTTAATCTTTACTTTTTTATCCACAGGTACGGGTAAGCACTTGGCCGACATGTGTTTCGACAGTTTAAAAATAAGATAGCCAGTTCCTCAGTGGTTAAGGATAAAGCGCGTGAAGCACGCTTCAACCTGAGTGTTTCCGTTTTCATCGCACGTCTATTTAATTCCGTTTTCAACCTATAATCTATTCCTTTTTCAACCCACGAATATTTAAAATCGTTTTTTCAACCCATAATTCTTTCCGCTTTCATCCCATGACAAATTACTATCAATAGTTGACGATTGCAAAAAAGTTAGTTCCCAATTATTTAATAATAATAAGTATTAATTAATTTAAAATTAACCAAAAAAATTTAATCAATAATTGTTTGATTTCTATTTATCTGCTCTCATTACATTCTGCTCAAATGGTGTTCCCTTGGGATGAAAACGGAATTGATTTAGGCAATGGGACGAAAGCGGAACTATTATTATTATTTAAAGCCCCTTCAACCTTTAGCCTTATCGTCACTTACCATCAGGTGAGATGAAATATTCCCATGTGCCATCCATGTGGAAAGGGCTGTGATGACCAGCAGTGTGACATTTATGGCCTGATGATGATAATCACTGTACTTATAGTGCTGCAGCCCTGACCCTTGTGCTCTACCACTTTCGCAAAGGTGAAGATCACAGACGCTGCCTTTTGTGTGGGGTCAGAAGATAATAAAAATAAATAAAATAAAATAAAATAAAATTCATTTATTTCAGACAATGATGTCCATAAATTTGTTAGTAACAATTAAAACTTAAAACTATGTTAGTAATTATGTTATTGTCAGTACCTTCTTAAAGCTATGTTAGTATTCAGCACATGAAGTCTGTAAAACTAATACATAAAATAATACATACATAAATATAATTACGACTATTATCCCAAAGGGTTGGTTAGAATTAGGCAATGAGGACAGCAAAAGCAGTCCTCTACCATAGTCCACTTTTCACTAAATAGCGACTGCACATGTACTCAGCGTGACAGGTGGTTGAGCCCATCGCCGCTATATGCTGTGTTAGTCGCCTTTTACGACACCCAAGGGAATAGAGGGGGTGGTAGTATACTTTCACCGCTACGCAACACTGTTACAGAAGATGATCATACATATATCCTACTAATATTATAAACGCGAAAGT
The DNA here is from genome assembly GCA_963921215.1 of Scoparia ambigualis. NCBI lineage: Eukaryota > Metazoa > Arthropoda > Insecta > Lepidoptera > Crambidae > Scoparia > Scoparia ambigualis. Next base: position 15,837,839 of record OY992524.1, read on the forward strand.
TTGTAAGTATGGATGGGTGATTGTTACTCTTTCACGTAAAAACTACTGAATGGATTTGGATGAAAGGGAATTGATCAGTTTGTTAGGGTGCTTTGGCCTGGCGTGGACATTAACTTAATTATTAAATGAATTCCTATTTAAATATTTCATACCTAAAAGAAATTAAATAACATAACAAAGTTGCAGCAAATTATACAAACATGCCATATCTAGCAATTAGCATGCTGCGTAATATTGTGATTTTGTTACTAAAACTATTTTCTAAGTCCAGTAGGTACTAGGAATCGATTATTCATTTATAAAACTAATGTTATCGTATTAGCGTTCATGTGGGAACCCAAAATTGGGCTTGCATTGCAAGTTGCAAGGCTGTAACTGCAACGTCTGCAACTATAAAATGGCGGTGCTTTGTGCGTGCAATCGGCGAGAATACTTTTTATTACAACTTTATTTAAAGAACACTTTCCTGCGATAAGTGTTGCGCCAATAATTATTAATGAATTTATTATATTTATTCGTAACAATACTTTTCACTGAGCAACTTGTTCAAAAAAGGCCGAAATTGGCGATTCCCTTTGGCATACAGATAGTTAATAAACTGGATTAACACATAGAATACTTTTTATCCCGATATTCCCACGGGGACTGGAACCACGCGGGTGAAACCGCGAGCGGCCGCTAGTTATATCTAAAGTAAACTCGTCGTTTTCCTTATGTCTGTGACTCAACTTTTTCCTTCCAAACCAATGGACTTTTACGCGATCTTCACTGATAGAAAGATCTACAATGTGATGGGGGTGGTACTTCTAACCTGTTAAGGCTAAGTACTACATCTAATTTCATCGACAAAAAAAATAGCACATACATAAAAAAGTGATTTTAAATCACATAATAATTAAGTGCTTGATGATTTTTTTTTCACCTAAATAATCTGAAACATACGAAACAAAGCAATTTATTAGTTAGCCAGTGTCATTAGCTACCGTTTGCCATTTTTTTCATGTTTCTCCGACGTATGAAACCTTTGATATCGCATAAAGTAAAAATGGTTATAAATTATAGGGGGAGAGGGTTGGATTGGACCCCCCATATTATTTTTTTTGTCGATGAAATTAGATGTAGTACTTAACCTTAACGGGTTAGAAGTACCCACCCCTATCACATTGTATAAAAGTATGATGGTGTTTCTAAATAATTTGTAGATACTTTGTACATTATGGCTGAAGTACTTATGATAGTGTTTCTAAGTCAGAGTGGACGAAGGTGCGAACCGGCCGCTAGGCTTGCTAATAAAAAATCCGATCTATTCACTAGCGGCTGCTATTCTTGCGAGTGGTCCAAATAGCTAGCTCGTAATTTGCGAATGAGAGCGCGATTTCCTTCGTTTTGTTTCGTACTAACAAACTGCGGATATAACCGGCATGATTAAGAAACGGATGACGTGTTAGGGTTGGCACTGCGAGAGTGTCACCCCTGGGGGGCGATCACGCTAAATAATCTCAACCAAACCACTACTGAACCATAATACAAAATTGTGTATTGTGACATTTGTGACTGAACCGTAGTCGTTCCGCGCCAGCTCCGTATAGCCCCATCGCGTTATCAAACGCAATAGCACTATAAAGGTAGGTCTAACGGCTGAGGTTCAGGTGTGGTTTGGTTGAGATTATTTAGCGTGATCGCCCCCCATGTCATGGAACGTAGCACGTTTAGGCTTTACCTCGGTATAGTTAGATACTAAAGAGGTTGCAATAAACTCCATTTAACATTTCAGTTAGGTATTTCATTTCAGTTGCCAAGTAGTCTAACATATATTTATTTATTTATTTTATAGGTACAAAGGCAGATAACAAACTGTAACATTCAATTGATTAAATTTTTTAAATTCTTTGTAAATTAGTTAACCTAAATGTTGTACACAGCATTAACAGAAAAGTAAAATACAATATAGACATGCAACATCAGATTCAGTGTTTTAGTTAAAAGTAATGTTAAACAATATATTAGATACGTCGTTTAACATTTCAGTTATGACTAGGCAATTTAAAATACGTTGATAATATTAGTTATGGAACACTAATGGTCGGTATAACGGGCCTCTGTTGCCACTGGGCGGACCACACTCCGGCAATTTCCTCTTTAGCAGAGCAACACTATGCAAAGACGCACAAGTGGAAATAGATAATTAATTAATATCTATTACATTTTACATTATTTAACATCTATAACATTTTAAATGTTAAAGATGTTATAAATAGATGGATTGTTTTTAAGACAACATGGCTAAGAAAGAAGTGAGTGCAGAGATGAGTGCACAGAGTACCAGCTCTTCTAATGAATTTTCCAGTATTTCAGAAGTTTAAAATAAACAATAAATTACCGTGTTGCGTAGCGGTGAAAGAATACTACCTCCCCCTCTCTTCCTTAGGATGTCGTAAAAAGCGACTAACGGACTAAAGATTGCACATACTTCCATAGGCATAGAGCGGCGATGGTCGCACCACTAGTCACCACCTGTCACGCTGAGCACATTTGCAGTCGCTATTTGGTGAAAAGTGGACTACGAGTATGGTAGAGGACTGCTTTTGCCGTCCTCATTGAATAGTCTCTGACTAACGCTTCGGGGATAATAGTTGTGATTAAATGTATGTAATAAATAAATAAATATATAGCATTGCTGTATTCTGACAGTTTTTAATAGACAAGATATACAGTGTGTCTGGTCACCGGTGTCCGACCCGTTAGGGCGCAGTAATATGATCAATTTTATCGACAAATCCACTGTAATAAAACATTTTATCCCAACTGTTAAAAGTTGCTGATATTTTAATTTTATTTTGTTACTGAGTCCGGGTGGGTTAATTTATTTAGCAATATCTACCAATGTAGATTGGACCTAATATAAAAGTGAATTCGCTCGACAGCTAAAAGAGTAGGCAATAAATTGACATCAAATAGATTATCAAAAGCTTCCATTAAAAGTACGGACACCTAATATCGGGATGAATTCGCTTTTGATAGTCATATTCAATTAATCATAACGCCTAGACTAGTTGACTTAAAGCTAAGGTTTTAACATCAGTTTTTAGGTAATGACTAAGTGCATCTAAAAGGTGGAAAAAAAGTAATAAATATAATAAAGCATCATTTTAGTTTTTTACGTTTCAAGTGTTTTTTAAAGATTTTAATGGGAGCTTTTGATAATCTTTTTGATGTCAACTTATTGCCTACTCTTTTAGCTGTCGAACGAATTCACTTTTATGCTTATAGGTCCTCTACATCGGTAGATATTGCTAAATAAATGAACCCACACACACTCAGTAAAAAAAAATTAAAATTCTGCAATTTTTTAACAGTAGGGATAAAATGTTTTATTACATTGGATTTGTCGATAAAATTAATCATATTACTGCGCCCTAACGGGTCGGACACCGGTGACCAGACACACTGTATAGTAAGTTCCTCAGTGGCTGAGGTTTCAGGGTGAAGCGCGCTTCCGCCCGGCCTTATCGTCACTTACCAATTTTACCATGAAGGCAAGCCATATTAGTCTCTAGTTTTTTTTTTCTATCTACAACAGGTAGCACTTGGCCTTTATCTCACCTGATGGTAAGTGACGATAAGGCCGAAGGTGCAAGCGCGCATCACCCGGAATCCTCAACCACTGAGGAACTGGCTATCTTATCTCAAACTGCCGGAACACAACAATGCTTTAAACACCGTTGTTATGGCGACAGACTTAGATGGTGGTAGCTAGCCAGGCGGACTTAACGGCCCTACCACCAACCAAACCGAGCACACAAAGATGTACCCCCCCACTGGGAATCGAACCCGGGACCTCTGGGTCTGAGACCGGTGGCTTAGCCACTAGACAGAGGCGGTAAAAAAAGTCACTCTCCGTTAGACTTGCAAAGCGATGGCGAAGAATCTATACCTACATAAATAAAAAGGAATTACCATGAATTTATGTTCGGCTTCACTTAAAAACGGCTGTGTTAATACTAATTACTTTTGTGTTGTGTTTGTAATTGTCAGGACAAGGTTCGCATGAAAGACTTTTTTTTTGTTACGCGGAAAAAGCCGCGAGTGCTATTATATTATTATAATAATTATATAGTTAGTGTTTAATTATATTTTTCTTTTCAATAAACTTACTTAAGTACAAACTTTATGTTTATGGGTATATATCCGTTATCTAGTTTAACCATATTAACAAGTTTAAATAAATCCGGTTTGTTAGGAGAATTTCGCAAACGCATTATTCAGTTGCAGCGAATTTTAGAATAGCATTTTTTAGCGAAAGCTTAATTTAAGTTCCTATAATTTATTATTATATGAATTTCGGGATCTCCTTTTTTAGTTGCAGTAAATTTCAGAGTAGCATTTTTTAGCGAAAGCTTTATTTATGTTCCCATAATTTATTAATAGATGAATTTCGCGATTTCCTTTTTTAGTTGCAGTAAGTTTCAGAGTAGGTAGCATTTTTGGCGAAAGCTTTATTTGCGTACCGTATCTTTCTTTGGCTAGATAATTGGTGTGAGCATAAACAGATTTTATTTTTATTATTTATTTAACAAATATTTAATGCACCGTACTCGTGCATTATGCTATCCAACCATCAGTAACACGAGTCGAGTGATGGCGGACGTCGAACGCAACTAAAATACATTATTTCAAAATAAATACGCGCGCGGAATTGGCGTATGATAGCTTTTACAACTAATGCGCGTGAGTGATGACGACATCGCGACTCATACGCGCTGGAAATATAAAAAATATTTAAAAAAAGAAACTAGGAAAATAGGTAACGAAACGATTAAACGGGACTTCTTAGCGGGAAAGTGAAACGTCATCTCTGCACTTTTGTTTTATTTTCTATAATTTGTGTTTTGTCGAATATTAATGTGAAATAATGGTGGATTATTTACTGTCAAGTGTTCGTGAACGTGCATGAGTGTTAGCAAATAAAACAAAACTGTGCAACGTCACTTTTCAAATTCTCTCAAGAAGGCCGTGTGAGACCTCAATAAAGTCCCACAGCTTTACTGAGTCTCGAGGGGTTTGGGGGGAAATCATTTACCATTAAACGTTCATTATCACTCATTATCATCTTGTAAAGAAAAGGGAAAAAGACGAAGGGTGCAGAATTGATTAAGTACTATTAAAAACTTGACACTGGCTAAATGTGCTGATCGCACGAAGTCAGTAATTAAGAGGAAAAAAAACGATTAAACGATCATAGTGAAGCCTGCGGACAACGTGGGTTCGATTCTTGGGAAGATCATGTTAACGAGATTTCTCGCAAAGTGGTCAATTCGTTATGGTCTTTGTACAGGTTGAAATTTTTTCTCCCATCCAGCACCAAAATCGCGCTGATACAGGCTCTTGTCCTCCCCATCCTTGACTACGCCGACGTCTGTTTCTCTGACACTAATCAAAATTTTCTTAATAAGTTGGATCGCTTGCTAAACAGCTGTATCCGATTTGTCTTCGGTTTACGTAAGTTTGACCACATTTCTCACTATCGAAGTCAACTTAAATGGCTGCCTATCCGTGAGCGCAGGAACCTTAGAGTTGTATGTTTGCTATTTAATATTTTAAATGATCCACGTACCCCCGGTTACCTGAAATCTAGGTTTCAGTTTCTGGAAGCCTCTCATCAGCGTGACCTTCGCTCCAGTAGCAACCTTACTCTCCAAACTCCCGCTCATCGTACTGGCTTCGTCTCCAGCTCTTTCACTCTTTCCGCTATTCGTCTCTGGAATGCTCTGCCAATGCACATCCGTCGTGCTCAGAGCAAAGTAGTGTTTAAAGGACTGGTGCGTGAGCACTACCTATACCCTGTTTAGAAGTCACACAATCTGTTTTTTATTTAATTTTTTTTGTTATGTATGTATTTATTTATGTATGTGTAATGTATGTATGTAATGTATGTATATTAGTGTTTTGCAGTATTTATGTAAGTATTTTAATTAGTATTTATGTAAGCCCTGTATATTCATTTGTTATGCTGTTTGTAATTGTTGTTATTAATCTAACTGTATTTAATATCGCCCAACTTCAAGTCTCCCACATCCTTACCGGTTGACTGGTAGAGAATGCCTTGTGGCGTTAAGTCCGCCTTTTGCTGTTTAATTAGTAAAGAAGATTAAATAAATAAATAAATAAATAAATATAAATAAATTCTCACCTGAGTAATTTTTTTCAACGTTTATTTATCTACGAGTTTATTTGAGAGTTATCAACGCTAAATATCAAATATTATGTAGAAAAGTGGGTTTCTAACACTAATTTCTGAACGCACCGGGATAAGGAAGTGGATAGGTTGCCTTCCGAGACTTTACCATTGTGCTACGAGTGCTACGACATGTATTTTTCACATTATGACTGCCACGTAACCAGACACAATAAAAAAAGTATTGTTTATCGGTCACCGCACCGGTGACTGCTGTGAATACTTGTAAAGAGGTAAGTAATTTTCATTTCGGCAAAGCAAAAGCAACATCTTGTTATTAAATTGAAAAACAAGATGTTGAGTTGAAGCATACCTTTTTAGGTACGGCTGAGTTGCAAACGTCGACTGCGGCATAGTGGACTGTTTTTGCGGTCCTCTTTCCCTGATCTCGGACTAACCCTTCGGGGATAATAGTCGTGAGGGAGTATATCGCGGGTCTCATACATTAGGGGCGTATCTGCATAAATACAACTTTACACGACACAAAAAAAACTCTATAACTTTGGTTTTTGCTCACGCATTTGGAGCATTTCTATGAATTATACATATAAAAAAAGATTAAAAGAGTGGTATGATGCAAAATCCATTTAAAGCTTAGCAAACTGTAGTTTTGATGGTTACGCCTCTCTTACATGATACATTTGCGAGACTACTAAGGAAAAAAATACTAAAATCCTTACATTACTTAGGGCGTGAAAACTTACTCCGAAATTATTGATACTTAATTATAAAATTTTCTTTTAATGATAATAATATTCCGATGCTAAATTATTCATTCATACGAAAAAATAATTATATTTCTTAATAATTTTCATTTTAGCCATATTTATACGCCTCTTTTGCATGATGTGATGTAAATGTCGTAAAAGTTCAGTAAGGAATGAAGGACAGGCGTACAGTTTAGCGACATTTAAAAAGCAAGAAATATTTTTGTACAGGTAAATAAAATCCTTGGTATAGTACAGAGGGTTGTACGAACATGCGCGTGTTGCCCGACGCCCGACAGTAATATAGTAATGAGGGTACTATCATATTATTATAAACCTACTATACGTCTCTAATGCTTGACATATTCTTTAGTGATATAATTCTACGTCTTTTTAATTTTATTATTTACACCAAAAAATATTATTTTTAAAAATATGACGAATTGAGGGTTTGTAGGTACCTGGAAGACGAACCGAATAGTAAAATAAAAATAATAAAGCATTTTTGCCTGTACGCCTTTATTGCATGAGACCCGCGATATGTAGGTACGAGTAGGCAGGCCTGTAGGCGTAATATGCACAACACGAGAGTCATGATAAGGTGTGTAGACAAAAAATACCACAGTTTATGCAAAAACTACTATTAAGTCTATTTTTGAAATATCAATACATTATTGCACAAGAAATTACACTTAGACACAGGTTACACAGGACATACACAAAAGTGAGCTTATCTCTAGAAAAGATCTCTTCCAGCTAATCCTAGCTGTGATGTGAAATATATGCGGGACTAATTGGGCTATACTTATAAACGTACTACTATGTAGAGTTCTAAGCGCATCCATGTGTCTTTAGTGTCGATAGACATCAGAGATAAATGAATAAAACACGAGAAAACGGGTCGAGAAGAGTTCTCGTGTTGCGCGTGCTAGCTGGCTGATGGTGAGAGGGCCCCGCCATTAATGTATACAATGTGATAGGTGTGGTACTTCTAACCTGTTAAGGCTAAGTACTTACTACATCTAAATTCATCGACAAAAATAATAATATGGACTTAAAATAAAGTAATTTTAAATCACAAAATAAAGAAGTAATGATTTTTTTCTTACCAAAATAATCTCAAAAATACGAAATAAAGTAATTTATTAGTTAGCCAGTGTCATTAGCTACCGTTTGCTATTTTTTTTATGTTTCTCCGACGTATGAAACCTTCGATATCGCATAAAGTAAAAATGGTCATAAATAATAGGAGTAGGACCCCCCTTATTATTTTTTTTGTCGATGAATTTAGATGTAGTACTTAGGCTTAACGGGTTAGAAGTACCACCTCTATCACATTGTATAATATAACACCATCAGGCCTGCCTACTCGTACATACATGCTCACAACTATGATCCCCAAAGGGTTAGTCCGAGACCAGGCAATGAGGACAACAAGAACAGGCCACAGCACATGTGCAGTGGCTATTTGGTGAAAAGTGAACTATGGTAGAGGACTGCTTTTGCTGTCCTCATTGCCTAGTCTCTGACTAACCCTTCGGGGATAATAGTCGTGATTATATGTATGTGTGTAATGCTTCGGAAGGCACGTTAAGCCGTTGGTCCGGTTGTTGTCGTAAGATGACAGTCGTTATAACCCACCAGCCCGCATTGGGCCAGCGTGGTGGGTTATTGCCCAATATCCCCACGTGCTATTGTCCACGTGGGAGGCCTGTGCCCAGCAGTGGGACGTTTACAGGCTGATGATGATGATGATGTAATAAATCCTCATTATATGTCTAGTGGAACCCCACACCCAATCACACACACGTGCTGTTAGAAATCAGAAATTAGGATTAAGAGAGAGTAAAAATAGCATAAGAATACCCCAATTGGGAAAATGTAATTAATAAGAAACGACATAACTTGTAATAGAAATAAAGTTAGAAATAAGAAAGTATGTAATAGAAATGAGAAATAGTAAGAAAACTGTATTAATAAAAAGGCAGCAACAGAAAACTCATTTACCCGTGTAAATAGACAATAAGAATTAAATAAACAAAGGATAGACAGCAGCATAGGGTCCATAAATGCGGAACACCCACCGCCTAAGGAATGAATGGTGATGGATGAATGTGAAGTATGAAGTATAAAGGCGGGTCTCCTGTGACACTGTTTTGTGTTTTCTAACACCTAACATCAAACATCTAACAAAATATGTCAAAATATGTACGTAGGCCACGCCCATATTTGTTAGATGTTTGATGTTAGGTGTTAGAAAACACAAAACAGTGTCGCAGGAGACCCGCCTTAAAAGTGCGAGAGGAATAAAAGCGAGAATGGTATGTTAAAGAAAATAAGAAATAGCTAATAAGGGCTTCGGCGACCATAGTCGGAGGAAGTATAAAAAAAAATCACACACACCTCTAAAGAGTTTGCGTTTACCACCGAACCTTTTAAAGAAAAGCAGTTATTTTTGATAACATCAAGCATCATTACAGCACTTTCCAGTACTGCTCGCCGGTTCCTGGTAGCCCACCCAGCTCGGCGCACCTGACAAACAAACAGACACACGCCAGAGCTCGGTAGCCGCGTTATATGACCGTAGAAAAGTGCGCACTTGCGATGGAAACTGGTTAGGATCAATTAGGTTGCGTAAGGGAGAGCGCATTCCACGGGTTAAGAGTAAGAAAGTTTACGCGTTTTGGTTTCCCATACAAAGTTCAAAGTTTGCAGTTTTATCCGGGGATTGAAAAATCGCCCTTTAGTAAATTATAAAACCTACCTAACGATAAAGAGTTAAGGGGGTATACGCATTTTGGTTTTCCATACTAAGTTACGAGTTCAAAAATTTCCTTGCCAATAAATCAATGTTATTGAAACTTTGTATGCTAATGTTAAATACACAGATTTTTTTTATAATATAAGGAGGCGAACAAGCAGGTGGGTCACCTGATGGATAGTAATCTCCACCACCCATGGACACTTGCAACACCAGAGGAATCGCAGATGCGTTGCCGGCCTTTAAGCAAGGAATAGGTTTTAGGAAGGAATAGGAATTGTGAGGGGGGGGGGAGGGGGACACAACAGCACCAAGTGCTATTATTTCACGCCGAATATTAGTGAGAGGGTGCGATGCGATTGCAATGCGATTTAACTAAAATATTTTCTACAAACTATTTAGATCTCTGTATTCAACTTTAGCATGGAAAGTTCCATTAACATTGGCACATTGGTTTGTAAATTTTTATGCTTGTAATTAGTATGGAAACCCAAAATGCGTAAACCCTCTTAACCCTTAACCGTTTATCGTTAGGTAGGTTTTATAATTCACTAAATGCTGACTTTTCAATCTCTGGATAAAACTTATCTAACTAAGTACCTAACTACTTAAAGATATACACGATCAACTAAAATTGTCAGCTTTAAAAAAAAGAAAGGATATGACGGCAATCCTTTTCAAAATGGTTGATTAGTATATACCTACTTTAACAACCGAATATCTACTTAACATTTAAGTATCTCTGACAATTCAAAAACTGGGGCCATACCATCAACTCTTATGCCGCGACCACGCGCTTGGCAAACCTCAACAAGCCGTCACAAATTCAAACGTGTGGATAGAGCGTTTGGCTTGGTTTGCAAGCGCTTGTAGCCGATCCGCCGAACAAATCACACATCCAAACGTTTGTAGAGGTTTGGAGTTTGCGGCAATAAATAAATAAATAAATTAGAGTAAGTAGTAAGTATTACCACAGAATAACAGAATAGTATTACTTTAATCTTACTATTCAAATTCCTATACGAACTTTGCATAGAAGATTACTGCTCTAAGCGGTGACAGTAGGGCCCAGGCTTAGGGCCCAGACCCTAATTTATTTAAGACTTTAAACTATCGCGTTGCATTGCATTAAAACTGTTTCAACGGGACCTAAAGATTAATTTTGTAAGTAAGTACATATCTACTACATATCTACGCTTGTGACCACGGTCGCAGCGTCGCGGCCGAAACGTCAAGCCATAAGTAGATATGTACTTATTTACAAAATTAACCGTGTTAGGTCATACAGTACATACAGTTTTTACCTAATTTATTTATTTTTTTAAACTTGGCCTTTATCTCACCAGTAGTGCGATTCGCAACACACAGCCTCTCTTGATGACCTCCAGCTGCGTAGAGACTAGCTTTAATGACAATTACTTAAATGTCTTTCCTCTCTATTTGGCACCATACATAAGAAAGTGACAGCAAGATACTTAATTGTCATTAAAACTTAATTGACGTCTCTGAGTACGGCAGTAAGTGTCTTCTACTGAAATTACTACGGTGAGTGTTCTGTCTGATGAACTTTTTGATCTAATCCCGCCCTCTCCTTTCCTGTCCCGGACTACACGTGCTGGTCTTAGGAACCACCATCATACTGTGAAGACTAGGTATCAATTCAGGACTCGTACCAAAAAATTTGGCAAGTCGTTCCTCAGTAAGACCATTCGGCTTTGGAATTCTCTGCCAGCGCACGTTTTCAAGCTCTTAAAGTCCGGGGTCTTTTAAAGGGGCGTGAAACGGCATTTATGCAGGCCGTCAATGAGTGCGCTATTGTTACCGGGCTCGTTCTATCTACGGTGAGGAGCGCTCTCGATATTTTGGACGGCATCGGCTGCTTACCATCAGGCAGGATGTAGTCACTATAACGTGTCACATTAAAAAAAAAGTCTGAAAGGGAATCACTTCTTTAACATTTTTTGTACGTATAATATCGGTATTCTGTAAGGGTGGATTCGACCAAACTGGAATAAGACTTACTCCGAGATTAGTCTATACAAATTCGGCGCTTAATCTAGGTATAAGACCTTATTCCAGTTTGGTCGAATCCACCCTATGTAAAACAGCCTCAACTTTGACCACAGCCGTGACTGCAGCGAACGATGTGAAGGCTTGTAACATCTGTCAGCTATGCGCGCACCGTCTATGTGTCGCTTAGAGAATCGCATAGCTGATGTTGATGTCTGGTAGGTGATGGTGATGATGTGGCCGAAGGTGGAAAGCACTTCACCAGGATTTTTTTTTTTTTTTATAAAAGAGGGAGGCAAACGAGCAGGCGGGTCACCTGATGGAGAGTAATCACCGCCGCCCATGGACACCCGCAAAACCAGAGGAATCGCAGATGCGTTGCCGGCCTTTCAGGGAGGAATATGTTTAAGGAAGGAATAGGATTTGGGAGGGGGGGGGGGGGAAGGGGCCTCCGGAACCCTCACTGGTCGGACGAAACACAACAGCACCAAGCGCCATTATTTCACGCCGAATATTAGTGAGAGGGTGGTATTACGCCGGGCGAGCCGGCCCAATGCGTGCTGCAACGCAGCGTGGCTCTACCACTCAGTCAGTGTCACTCATTTAGCACCACCCAGGGATCACGTGTAGGGTCTCAAGGGTAAACCTACGAACGCGAGCAACTTTTTTTTTTTTTTTTATTGGTTACGGGTAAGCGCTTGGCCTTCATCTCACCTGATGGTAAGTGACGATAAGGCCGAAGGTGAAAGCGCGCTTCACCCGGAATCCTCAACCACTGAGGAACTGGCTATCTTATCTCAAACTGCCGGAACACAACAATGCTATAAACATCGTTGTTATGGCGACAGACTTAGATAAGATGGTGGTAGCTAGCCAGGCGGACTTAACAGCCCTACCACCAACCAAACCGAGCACACAAAGATGTACCCCCCGCTGGGAATCGAACCCGGGATCTCCGGGTCTGAAACAGGTAGCTTAGCCACTAGACCACAGAGGCGGTTAATATGTAGGAATAAGTAGATATATTCTACCACCAGAGGCGAGGGGCATAGAACCCTGACTCCTACTCCTACTTACTCCGAAACGAAATTTCGGCCTATTTTCGTTTGTTATTTAGGTACAGCGCGGTTTCCATTCCTTCCGAAAGGAGAATGCTAAAATTTCTATGGGACTTCGACCAAGACTGCGCTTTTATGAAATTGGTGGCAATTTATGGCATATTTTAAATAAACATTTTTGGGAAATCTGTAATTTTACTCACTTTGGGATATTAGAGAAATCTTTATTATTAGTGATCATTTTGAGGTGTTACAAGCCTTCACATCGTTCGCTGCAGTCACGGCTGTGGTCAAAGTTGAGGCTGTTTTACTTATTCCAGTTTGGTCGAATCCACCCTTACAGAATACCGATATTATATTCAAACATTTGACAGATGACAACTGTTTAATTACCTATTAGTTGTTTAAATAACATAACTGTTAGAATAATAATTCAGAAATAGAAGGTATATTTATTTAACAATACGAAATCATGAGAAAGGTTTCTTTTGTGGCATCTTTGGTTATTGCGCATGATTGGGCAGCTTTTGGTATCCCTCCTTTCGTTCCTACAAAATAGGGTTGGCATTTAGATTACTAATTTTTAGAAAATTGTTTGAAATTTCAATAATAATGGAAAGCGCTATTAATAGCAAACGAAAATCGGCCGCAATTTCAGTTCGGAGAAAGAGAAAGTCATAGTCAAATTATTTATTCAATGTAAACCTTTACAGGCACTTATTGACGTCAATACTATTAATAATTAAAAAAACATTTAACTAACTTGTACTAAACTATAGTCTGTGCCAGACAAACGCGCATCGCTACGCCCAGTACTAGGTACTGCACGCCGAAACAGAGTAGGGGCTAGGGGTCTCTGGACCTCTGTGTCTGAGACCGGTGTAGTGTGGTATATAACCACTAGATCACAGAGGCAGTCAAGGTATGGGGGGTCATAGTAGTTGTGAAAATCCGGAGAACATTCATCACCTTAATTTCTTTCTCTTTTTCGTTGGCTTTTAAAATAAGTTGAAAAAAAATGTCACTATTTTACAAGTTTTTATTTTTTTAGCTTTTCACTAGCATGATGCTCGCGACTTCGTCCGCGCGTGAACATTGTATCCAGTGACTAATTTCCAAAAAAAATTTTTTCAAAGAAATATTGGCCTTTACTTAATATGCCCCGCGGAAAATTAACGCAAGCGCAGTCGCATGCAAACGATGTAAAAGATAGTGATAAATAAAACTTGCTCGCACGCACTTAAAAGGAGTCTTTTAACAATTCATTTGATTTAAAAAAAATTGCTACTTATAACATCTTCGCACTGCTATATGAGGTACCTACCTAGCTACGTAGGCAGTATTAAATCTCGACGAAACGATTCTATTTATACAACGGACGTATCTATTGATGAATTTATCTGTGTTTAGGGTAGCGTTAATCGGTGCTACAGTAAAACGCGATAAAACACAGACGAGACTGTTGGAAACTCAATAAAATCGCATTCGAATGTCGTTACGCGGCGTCGGTATTTGTTACTATTTATTTAAGTGTTGTTACGGGCAACCGCCGGCGGTTGGGTAGACCACACGTGCATTATGGAGTTAGCTTACACTAGGCGCGAGTAATTCAGTCGTAAGATAAGATAAGATAAGAAAATTTATTGCTGTATAAAAGATAGTGATTAAGTAAGATTAGATTAAAAAGACAAGTTAAATAATTAGGGTTTGAGTCTATAGGAATATGTAATACCTAAGCTAAGCAAACAATATTGCCTGTGTTCCTACCTATTATTTAGCGCATATTCAACAAAAAACAATTAGGTACACAATAATAACAATAACTAACTATGAAGTAGGTAATTAAACATAATAACAATGACTAACTAACTATGGAGTATACAGAAATAGAAAGTAGAATAATAATAATAATAATAATAATTTAATTTATTACTCTACATAATCAAAATGATTTATTACTCGGTCTTCATAATTAATTATGTAATTCCTAAAAGTACCTAAGTTCTCTATGTTTTTTTCATATAACCACTCTTGTACTATGTCGTGGCAAGATTACATTAATTCCTACGCAAGTTTGACTAGGTATTTTAAAATTTGATTTAATTAAGCAAAGTAGCAAAGCAATAGCAATAGTCTTGTCACTTCTAGCATTTTAAATGAAAAAAGGCGTTTTTTAATCACTGCGTAAGTTCACTTATTGGGGATGGTAAAACTTTTTGGCGCAATTTAAAGAAAAAAATTCTGTTAAATCCATCTAAAAATGATTGCTTACCTAGTAACTTTTGTGATCCTAATATTATTAATGATTACTTTCTAGATGTACCTGGGCATGACACGGTGCCTCAGTCGGAGATCGTAACATTTCAGTCCAATAAATTTTGTGATTCTACATTCTCTTTTGAACCAGTCGACGATACTGTGGTCATGAAGTACATAACGTCTATTAAGTCCAATGCAATGGGGAACGACAATATTAGTCGTGATATGGTTCTTCTTACGCTGCCTAGAACTTTGTCGGTGATAACCAGTATCATTAATAAATCTTTACTAACGGGTGTAGTCCCTGCACAGTGGAAGGAGGCGCTTGTTACACCTCTTCCTAAGGTGGATATGCCCTGCGTGAATAAGGATCTAAGGCCAATTAGCATTTTACCATTCCTTTCCAAAATATTAGAAAAAGTAATTCATGGCCAGTTATATAAATACGTGGAAAATAATAATATCTTGCCGTCGCAGCAATCCGGTTTCCGTAAGGGCCGTGGAACAGTTACTGCTCTGCTGGATGTCACGGACAATGTTTGTGGGGGTACGATTCTGGCTCTTCTTGACCTTTCCCGTGCCTTTGATTGTATTAATGTACCTCTAATGCTTGCAAAGTTGGAGTACTACGGATTTGACCACCGGTCCTTAAAGTGGTTTAGTAGCTACTTAACTAATAGATACCAGTCAGTAAAACTTACAGGGCAGGACGGGGCCACTATCTTTTCTACACCCCGCTTGGTAAATCGAGGCGTTCCGCAGGGCTCTATACTTGGACCACTTCTTTTTCTTATTTTTAGTGCCGACCTGGCAGGAGTTCCTAGGCACATCCGGTTTCATCTCTATGCCGATGATATTCAATTGTATATATCTGATCATCCAGAGAATTCATCATGGGCCTTACAACTACTGAATGAAGATTTGGCGAGGATAGCTGACTGGTGCGAGAGAAGCGGCCTTGTGCTTAATCCTAGCAAATCACAATTTATGATTCTGGGATCTAAAACCCAAACGCGGAAGATTGCTAATAGGTATCCAACTATAAGTATACTTGGCCAAAAAATTGATCGCGTAGACACCGCAAAAAACTTAGGAGTAAGATTGGACAGTGAGTTACGTTATGTTAAACATGTTGAGGGTCTGGTTAGGCAATGTTTTTATAGACTAAAAGTTCTTTACAAAATACGTAATCTATTGAGCAGGGAGGCCCGAGTGAGTGTTGTTGAAGCTTTGGTACTGTCGAGACTTAACTATGCTGATCTTGTTTATGGACCCCGACTACTGTGTAAATCACAACGTTTAATACAACGTGTGCAAAATGCATGCTTTAGATATTGTTATGATGTGCCACCTCGTAGTCACATCTCTCCCTTTCTTAATAACGAATCGATTCTAAACATGGAAACTCGAAGACGTTTGCATCTGGCTTCTTTGATGTTTGATATTACTAGTTTTAAATGCCCAGACTATCTTTTTGCTAAACTGATTTTCACTAGCTCTAATGAATACCACCATCATTCCCCTAGATCAATTAGACCACCGCTTAAGTCTCATCACCACCGAACCGCAGCTTTCAGGGGTAGTTTCCGTTACCACGCGACAAAATGTTGGAATAATATCCCTCCTCCACTAAGAATGTTAAAGAACAAATGTAATTTAAAAAAAAAATTAAAGTCTTACTTACTAGACCAACAAATGTTAGGTATTCCAAAGTTCTTTTGCGGGTAGCGGGAACTGAAACTGAAACTTATAGGAAGTAATATACTGTATATATATATATGTGTATATTGTGTTTAAATCTATTGTATGTGTGTATGTATATGTATGCATGTATATATATTATATTTTAAAATATTTTATATCTTATCTATTAGGTATATTTCATCTCGGATGCAATTTAGGCAAGCAAAGAGGTACTATGATCACAGGTTTTTTCAAGTTTAATATTTGGTATATTTAATTTTTAGTTATTTAGTTTTGATTTTATTTTTTCTAACGTTGGTAAACGTACTCGCGTTTACACTCAAGGTTGTTGCTGAAAACCAGCGATTCGCTCGCAAGGCGAGCGAATATGACGCTGAGCTGCCACCCTTTTGCTGCTGCGGCACACACACACATATTGTATTGTTTTATTTTTTTGTACTGTGTTTTTTATTGTGATTTTGTGTACCAACATGTGTGTGTCTTTTAGCAGTAAATAAAGTTTTTATCTATCTATCTATCGATAACTAGTCAGTTAGTCGCAATGGACTATCCCACCGTCGAGAGTCACCCCTGGCGCCCGCGCTTACGCCCATTTGCGCAAGGCTTATAACCGGTGACTGCGACTCCCCGTGTTGTTATTCGCACCTTTGCAGGCACGAGTAGAGTATCCTCTCCACAGGCCACTGCATCGCCTGGGACACAGTTGCGAAACCACGGACTTGCCCGGCATCCATGGCTTCCTCTCGACCTTATCGACTTAATCCACAGGAGCGACGAGTCGCTACGTGCGGAGTCGAGATGGTTGCAGGAGTTGCCGACTCTTTCAGGTTGGACCTTACTGTCGCCTAACGGTACTCCGAATCCGTTGCCCCGTCCGCCAAGCGTGCGCCGTACTAAAGCCCTTCTTCTCCGCCGCAGCTGCTCTTAAGGTCTTCACCCGTAACCCTGGGCAAGGGCTCCGCGTTATACCCCGCAGAACTGGGTCCCTGTCGAACTCTGCCATCCTAACACCCCGGCCTACTGAAGTGCAGGATGCCCACCCCCGCGTGTGGCAATACTATTGATAGATAGATATCTATCAATAGTATTGCCACACACAATACACATGGTATTGCTTCTCGACTGAATTAGTAGACTGGGTGGAACCGTTTTAGCTATTTATTGATATCTAATCAGCCAGACAAAATTATAAATGAAAAATGTTTAATTAAATTGTATCCGATGTTTTGTAGAATACATAAATACCTTTGAATAGGTCAAGGATCATAAGACCGCTGGCGGTCGCGAAACAATTGATTTTCAATTGTGTCTGGTTTTACGGTGCTCAAATTGGTGCTCAAGGGGTTTAGATCACTAAATTTCACTTTTAAAATTACCCTACTTTGTGTAAAAAATAAACTGAAATAGTAGAGAAATTTGAGTTTTTTTTTTCTCAGCAATAAGAGTTAAATATTATCAAAATCTAGGCTATCTTAGGATTTAGAGAGCCTAATCAGTCTATTTACGATTTCACTAACGCCATCTAAGAGACATTTTTAAAATTTTGACAATGCCACTAGCGCCTTGCTAGTCTTGCTACTTCACGCTAGATGGCATAACATGCGAAGTGAGTGAAATCTAAAAATAAAATGTCAAAATCTTTGTAAAGTGAACTACTTATTTTAAATAGTTCACTTCACGAAGATTTTGACTTTTACGTTATTTAAAACATCAATAAAAATAATATTCATCATACATTTAACCAACAAGAACTTTCTAGAATTTTTCTTCACATCTTTGTTGAAAAGATTAAGTGGTAAAAAACATTGAAATGGAACAACTTTTAAAAGGTAAAAAGTAAAAATGACGTTTGTTGACAAGTGTGCTTTGTTATCGTGCCGACGATTATTTTCTACCTTTTTTGCTAGGACTAAATTTTTGTGTATCAGTGGTGTTAAAATTCATATGGAAAGTAAGAATGAAGCAAAATCATCAATGGAAATCGTCAATATACCACCTATCATAACCATCTATCGTCATGCACTTCGGACGTTTGATGACAATTTCAAATCAGAATTACCGACCAACCTGGGCAAACTAAAAATGATGATGGATAGGTTAAAAGCCGAGGACTTTGGGTTCGACAAAAGTCTCAGTGATCCGGCGACGTGGAGCAAACCAAACAAGGCCCCTTGTACGTACATAGAAGTGTTTCAAAATAGTCAAATAAACATGAGTATTTTTGTATTGAAGCCAGGTTTCAAAATGCCTTTGCACGACCATCCCCATATGCACGGACTGTTGAAAGTGGTTGCTGGGGCTGTTAAAATAAGAAGTTTTTCCGAGTTTCCTTTGAAGGAGGCTGTCAAGTCCATGGACTTCGCCGTTCGCGCAAAGCATGAAGCAACGCGCCTGGCCCAGGGTATACATAAACGAAGAAGACTGTTTGCTCAAGTAAGTAGCGATAGTGTGTGTAGCTCCAACTCTAAAACGTGTGTTTTAACACCAACAGTGTCAAACTTTCATGAAATAGAAGCTTTGGAAATGCCAGCAGCCTTCTTTGATATTCTTTCTCCGCCTTATGACACTTTAATAGAAAATATTGGACCACGGAGGTGTCGTTATTACCATGTAGTTAATGAAATAAGCACAAATGTTGTTGAGTTAAAAGAAACTGAAGCCCCCAAATGTTTTTATTGTGATCAAGCTCCATACTTAGGGCCAATACTTGCCTAAGTTTAGTGCTAGGTTATTTATAGATTGTTATCGAACTACTTGAGATTTCTTATCCATAAAGTGGATTAAAATCAGCTGTCAATACATTACATGTTTGGACAATGATTACTAATAAGCAAATTGAAGCAAAGAGTGTTGCATCCTTCATTCACATTTAAAAACACTCTAAGAACTTCTGAACAAAAAGAGTACCTGGCGAGATGTTTAAGTAGGTACCTACTCATTTTGGTTAGTAGTATGCGAGCTGTGTCAACATGACAAAGTGCTCCTTCAAAAATTGCTGTTCGGCCAAAACGCTAGGTACGTCAAATTTATGTCAATGATTTTAGGGGGATTGTGCATCTATGTAGTTTTTATGTGATTGAAGGTTGCATTATAACATTTTATGAATAATGTAGAACATTTAAAAAACCAACTACTTAGTACACAATATTGTCCATGTTATTGACTGTCAAAAATATAGTGATGTTAAAGATAATGTAATAAAAAGTTAAAAAAGAAAATTTAAGAAATGTTGGATGCTGTAATTTTATTGAGAATATTACATATATATTGTATGGAATATGTTGTACCAGATATAAGTAAAAAAAATATTTATAAATAGAACCACTAAAAAACAGTGCTCTTTAGGACTAAATGTTAAAGATCAATTCATTAGGTGTTCTGAAACATAGTGCAAATGTCTTTATATCTTTTACTTTATGAAATGTATATATGTAAGTAACTATATTGAATGTTATTTATTATTTTGTTGCTAATACTATTTACACCAAAACAAGTTAGTTACCGAAGATAATATTAAAACAGATTGTTTTATCTAGACATGCCTTTAAAGTGTTTATTAAATATTTTGTCTTTCAAAAATAATTGTACTTAACAAATAAAACATCAATAGATTGCTGAGATTATAATATAACAGAAGTAAGGCTTATGCTTACATTGATATATAATAATATATTAAATTAAAAATTAAATTAATTGTGTTGTATTGGTATGTTGTACTATCACAGCATTATTATAATTAAATGAGGTTGTATATTGGCAGTTGGTAAAAAAGGTGAAAAATAATTGTATTTAATTTCCTTATTTACCTAATACAGGTGACATACCCAAAAAAAATATAGTTTTATTAAACTTAGTTGGCTTGGCAGACATTTTATTAAATAATTTCTTGTTTTTTTTTTTGGGATAAATTTAAGTTTTATGTGTTTTACAATGTGAGTCAATCCTTTTTTATTGACAGTGAAACTATTATAAACAAACATTTAGACTGGGATTAACTGTATTGTGACCACTGTTGAAACATTGGTATAAAAAGGTATGCATAGGATGCCTTTAATGAGTAATTTAGCATTAATCCCGTCTAAATGTTTGTTTATAATGGAACGCGAAGTTTAAAAGTGTATTAAAAATATTGTTTTTGTATTTATCTTTACATAAAATATCCATACTGGGAAATTAATTCAAACAGTAGAGGCATTCAATATTAGCAAGTAGCTATATTTTTTAAATTTTTTGTTTGTAGATAAAAGAAGTATAGTTTTATTTTTATTTTATTTTATATTGATTTATTTCAAAAGCCACAACTCTTAATCTAATTTTAATAAACTTATATTCTAGAAACATACAGCAAATAACGGATTTTACATATAGGTATTTGTTTTTTATTTTTTGTATTAAGCTTATCACAATAGTAAAACTAAAGTTAAGAGCATTTGTTTGCAATTTGATTTAAATGTAAGTATCTATGATTGTAACTCAAATACTTTTCCAAATAACAACATTAATAGTAATGCCTACTTAGTTTAATATTAATTTGTTTAAAACATTGTATAATTTTGTGTTTCTAATCTGTATTACAATTTTGTGCAATGGTAATGCTACATGTATGTAATATATTTTCTTTGAATACTAGACTGACCATTACTTAGCTTTGGATTAGCCACAAAGTTACCAAATGTTACAGGCTTCCTGCGTTATATCAGGCCTAGGCCTAAAAAACTATAAATACTTATTCTTTGCAACTGGGAATTTGCAAAAAAATATGTCCCAGTTGCCACAGTGTCTCCTTTTGAGGTGGCTACTGGGAATAACATTTTTAAACATCCCAGTCTCCCCATTAAGACTTTGCCGTATCTAATAAAAAAAATAAACTCGAAATTCACGCTACGCTACGCTGCGCTTCGCGATTGTCTTGAATTTCGAGGTTAAAGTACCTATCACGTGACCTACAAGAGTAGGGCAGCTAGTACGTCTGTTGTCCAATAAAAAAAATAACATATCTAGTTCTACTTTACGGCGTTTCAAGTGGGAGAGACTGGGACGTTTAAAAATGAAATTCCTAGTTGCCCCCTTGAAGGGAGGCACCGGTGGCAACTTTATTTTATTTTTTACAAATTCCCAGTTGCCTCCTGTGGAGGCGATGCCAGTGGGGGCAACTGGGAATAACCCCTTCTTATTGTAAATCATTATCAAAGTGGCTACTATAGGTTTGTGGAAATATCTTTAAAAGTAACTTTCCACAAATTATTTTATGGAAATACCCTCCGATCTCCGATAAAAAAGCGTTTTGACAGTTAAGAGGTATTGTCAATTCAATTCAAAGACGTTATTTCCTTTAATCTTAAGGCTTCGCCAAACAGAACGCGTACCTGACGCCGCGTCAGAGCGTATATAGAGCGTTATATACTGCTAGTGCTAGCGCTCACGCCCTGTTTGACACCTTAATACCGTCACAGTACAACACAACTCAGCGCTGCAAGACGCGGCGGTCTAATGCTCTGACGCCGCGTGTTTGGCGAAGCCTTTATGCATAAAGTGAATTTGCATTTGATGCAAGGTCCATATTGGCTTCTCGAACACATGACTAATACTTCTGCCATGAAATTAGTGTAGTTTAGTTAAGTACCTATCTAATGAACGAAATTTACATAAATAAAGTAATTTGAAGATATTGTATGTATAGATTAATGTCTTCAATTAATTGGGTACCTACTTACCTACTCCTATTTACATTAACACAATTCCAGTGTAAAAAAAATATCTTTAATTTTCTGAAATAGTTGTTGAAAAATCATTCCAATTAGATCGATGTGAGAATCAGTCATGTTATTATTTATGCGATGCAAGCGATGAAAAGTGTAAAAATATAATTGCTGGAATTAAGTTTTGTTTGATGTACAAATTGTGTTTAAATTTATTGATCTCTATTTGTAATTATGATAAGTAAAATCATAATTGTAAAACATTTGATTTAAGATTTTCATGTATTCCCAACTCATTTTATTTTGTTGACCAATTTTTATCTCACAAATACTGGTTGTAATATACTTACAAAAATAATGGTTTTCATTTTCAAGTTATTATCATGTATTTACAAAATTACAATTTTGATTAGGATTTTTAATTAAGGATATGCGGTTGTAGTTTTTGTTAATAAAATATTGAATTTGTTTAATTTTGCAATTATTTATGAATATCCCTTAAAAGGTTTTATACCGGCAGCAATAATAATACAGGATATCCTTCTAGGCAGTAGTTTTTAAATATTTCATTGGTTTTTTTTTTGTAAATTGCGCTGTGGTTTCTTGTGTCCGTTCTTTGCCACACACAGTTAGGAAGGTTTACGCATTTCGGTTTACCATACAAATTTCCAAGTAGAAATTTTTAAAAACCAGTAAAGCAAATTTTGACGAAACTCCGCATGCTGAAGTAAAATATAGAAATCTAAATAGTTTGTTGAAAACATTTCTAAAAAACGTTTCTTTAACTGAGTTATAGCGATTTTAAACTTTCTATAGAACTGAGCCAAATAAATCTTTTTTAAAAATGTTTTCATCAAACTATTTAGATCCCTGTATTTTACTTTAGCATGCAAAGTTTCATTAAAATTGGCTTTTTGAGTTGAAAGTTGGTTTTACAACGCCTTAGAAGGTGTTGCTACAGGTCTGTTTTTTTTTGTATATTGACTCTTTAATCTTGGTTCAGCATAGAAAACATACCTACGATATAATTGTACTTTACTTTATGTACGTGAGAAGAATCAACTGTGTTTTATCAATATAAGATTATATTTATCAGCTGATATGATATAAGAAAATATGAAAATGACAGTTATATAATAATTATTAATGATTTATTCGGAGTTAACAATAGCATAAAAGAAATACACACATTCATAAAGATTGCACAAAAGGGAAGTATTATTTTATACATTTGCCTTCAATAAAAATAGATACATTTTCATTAATACAATTCCGCTCTAAGCATCATTAAAGCACCACAAATGCTATCAAAGATTGATAATCATGCTAATCATATCAAATTTTTCAATTATGATATATTTTCGAAATATTCTATTCTCATCACTAGTTGCACAAATTAAATTACTTTTATCAAACATCTCTTTTATTGTCAAAATATTTGCTTTTTCTTTCCAATAGTTGTAGTCAAATACAGATTTCGCTGTGATATGTTATTGGTAAAACCGCAGGTACAAACATTTCAAAAGATAATTTTTTTAACAACATAAGTAAAAAAAATCCACATCATAACATTTCTCCAGCGATATAGGTAATTTATTAGCTTTTTATAAAGGTAAAGTGCCATACTAAAATCTAGTTTTGCTCAGGTATGATTTCAAATCCAATTAATAGCTTTTGAGCTTACAATTCCTTACACGTCTATTTTCAATTCAGATACCAATAACTATAACGAAATATTAAAACTTATCAAATTTGTTATAGAGAAAAAACCCGTGTCATATCAACTTTGATTTAGCTATGAAAACATCATATTGATTAGATAAGAAGTGACACGAAAACAGGAAAATGTGACATGATTAGCCATTGCAAAATTTTGTGTTCAATACTCTTTAATCAAAGCACTTACGCCCACACTAAAATGCAGTACGGAATATTATAATAAACCTAACGTTATCACAAAACAATGCGCGGTGTATGTACAATCGCCAACATACGAGTAACAACTTTACTGTTAGCCGATTTTATTCATTTTTCTGGTTTTGCGGCTCGATTGGTTTGACTGATACTTTTTGTTGCCTGTAATTGTCAGGGCAACGTATATATGAAAAAAAATGGAAATTCGTCACGTGATACATGATGTTCGGTCGCGGGCGGGCCGCTACTTAATACATAAATAAATAAAGATCACCTGGTATACTCTCGATACAAGATCTTAGTTGACGATTGTTGGAATATTAATACACTTCAAGAACTTCGCAGTGTTGGTAAGCGGTTAAAACTCAACTGCAATATATTTTATATTTAAATACCTACATTTATAATTTTTATCTTTTATATAATTATAGCTAATATAATCTCAATTTATTTTAAACACTCCCCTCAATCAATATACACTCAAAAGCAGGATCTCTTAAATTCCCTTCAGAATCTCTCAAATTAGTATAATAAAAAACGTATAAGTAAAGTAAATTAAGTGGAATAAAAAAAAACCTTTTAAATAAATTAGATTTCGTTTCGACACAGATAGGCATTATAAAAATTAACCGAAAAAGAATATATAATTCAATGATTAATTATTAAAAGGTAAATTAAAATTGATGTGGTACTATTGCTATAACCTTTTATAAAAAACTTAAGATAAATAAGCCAATAGCAAAACCAATTATTACTTGTGCATTTAAAGAGACACAACAATGTCACAGAGTTCAAATTACTTTAACACATTTAGCTTTGCTAGATCTTTCACGAACTTCTAAGTTTTAAACCATACACAACTTTCTGATTGTGCTTTTCTTGTCAATTCAAAATCTTTATTACTTTACAATTACAATGGATCACTATTATTACATTAATGACTAAGTAATTACATAATTAATTGTTAAATACACCTTACAACTAAGTCAGGCAGTGAGATGACCACAAGGTACGAGTTATTAGCAAAAACTTTACAAACATTTGAAATCTGAGGAAAGATAAGAATAAATGTTCCCATAAACGTTTTAGTTCTTATTATTTTTCATATAAACTGTAATTTTTAACGGTTTTATTGTTTTTCACTATAAACATTAAAATTTTAAACATGGTCCTTCGAGCCGGATATATCGCTACATACTATTTTAAACAATATTAATGCCGAACTCTCGTACCAATTATTTACTATTAAATATAAATCGCATGCATAGAAAATCGAATAATCTACCGTAGTGTTTAGTGAAGTAAAAAAATGGTATAATCATTATTGTTTTCTTAATATTACGTAAACATATTACATAATTTTACGTATTACATAAAAAATAAATTGAACTAACAAGATCACCAATGTACTTTTTTAAAATGTTTTATGTTGTAAATAATCTCTAATTTAATGTGACTCTACTTTCATATTTCCTTCAAGTATTAGAATAACCATACACTTTCGCACCGTTTTAATTAAATTCGATTTCTCTTATATGCAATGTCTTTTTTACGTCACAAAACAAATACAATTTTATAAATATACTATTTAATAATAATTATTAAAAAATTAAGTTATATCTAAGAATATAGTGATAATAGTCGGAGGCACCAAACAGCATCAATTATAAGGTTTAATTTTAACTTTATACTACATACAACTTTTAACGCGCTCTATTATAAAGTCACAGCAGAAGGTGCAACAACTGATTTTAAAATGTGCAAAATCACCAATTTACCATTTATGGAGAAAAGTGAAATATAAAACTAGAATAAAAGAATCACTTAGATTGTTTTAAATTAATAAAAGTAACAAGACTAGCAGTGCGTCGTTTATTAACTGTTTAAATGACATCTACCGAGTGTTGAGCGCAAAATATAAATACCGTTACCACAAGCAAAAATTATCTCCGCATTAGTAGTATTTTTTGTTTCTTTTGTACGTGCGTTCGATTTTGGTAGAGAGACCTACATGCGAGATGTTAGATGTATTAGAGAGACATCTGTTTACTACTTCAAGATAAATAATGGGCACGGAAAACATCGAAAACAATCGTAAAAAAATACAAAAAACATTTTAAAAAAAGTAATTTATTTTTAAAAAACACTTCTAATTTTAACTTTATCGCAAATAAATAAATATCAATGTAATTTCTAAAAAAAGCAAATTATTTACAAGCCGTGCAAGCGGCGCTGCCATGCCCATTGTTTACCTTGAAGTACTGTACTTAGGTGTTTCTGATTTTTAGTCAGTGGCAACACTTAATTGTTTATTTTACGCTGGCAACTCTGGTCGGCTGCCGACGCCCCCGGCGATGTCGAAAACGGCTTGCGCCACCTCTGCTGCTAGTTTATCCGCAGACTGAAACAATTTGAGCAAATTAGGCGACATATTGTGAATTTAAATAAATGAATACTGAAAGACAACTAATGTATTGTGTATTTGTAATATGGCTACCACAGAGTAGTTTTGGACGGGAGCGATCATTTAAATGATACTACTACCTCCTCTCTTCCCTTAGGTGTCATAAAAGGCAACCAGCGTAATAAAGACTGCACATCTCCCACAGCATAGAGCAGCGATGAGCTCACCACATATCATGCTGAGCACATGTGCAGTTGTAATTTGGTGAAACGTGGACTATGGTAGTGGTCCAGGGCTGCGTTCCGTCGCTTCACTCGAGTGCACTCGAGCGCACTCCGGCGCGCGCTCTAACCGTTCCGTGTCTGGGTGAAATTTTACTCTGATGGCTGTCAGAGCGTAGTTTCATCCGTTCTGTGGCTCAAATCGGATGGTTATTTTTTACTCTGACAGCTATTTGACGTTTATATCATTGTTATAAAGTGTCAAAGTTTGCAATTTATGTCAAAACGTCTAATTCCGCCTGTTGTTTCGTATTGTTTTACTTTTTAATAATTTTGTTAAATATGGTATAAAAGTGGTAAAAATGGAGACAGAAGAAAAATTTTCTTTCGTTTTGGACAGTAATACTTCAGAAGAGGTTATAAAAACAACTCGATCGTTCCGTGCATTGAGATCTATAACTATAGAGAGAGCATAAGATCTCTTTCTGCCTTAATCCATTACTACTTTTGTTCCGTTTCGGCACATCATGTTTACCCTAAGTAAAACAAAGACAAAACATAGGATGAAAGGACCGTGTCGGTGAAACTGTGCAACGTTTTACATGGAGCCAGCGACACTTGGCCCCAAACAAATCGCTGTCATTATTTTACCTACCAAATAATTATTTATTTTTTTAGTTGATTAAATGAATATTATAAGTGTACATATTATTCCGTTGGGCTTAATTGAACAACGAGTTGTACAGTCAAACATTGCAGTAATAGAAGTGAGTGGCGAGTGCCTGGAATATCGTTTCTTACGTAAGTTTTGTTAACCCTTTAACGGGCAGAGGGATGTATATTCCCACCATATTTTGAACTTTATACAATTAAGATAAGGTTGAAAACCAATAAAAATTTGAACATGCTGTGCCCGTTAAAGGGTTAATCTGGTTTCGTGATGATTATTAGCAATTTACCATGCAATATTTGATTTGTTTCTGTTCAAAATGCTAATAAATGATTGTAAATCTCTAATTCAAGTCTTAAATATGTGTGCTTTTGGTTTAATACGGAAATTTCATAAAATTATTTCAACATAACCTGTAATCAGTATTGTCAGGTACTTGGCAAAGTTTACCTCAAAAATACTTAGGTTTTAGTATGGAACGAATAGCATAAAATAAATTATCTAATTAAATGATATCCACCTGTACTTTTTACCTTTCCTATCTATTCGAGCGTTAGAGTGAGCGTGGTAGAAAATAATAAATTTAGTTTTAAGATTTTAGGGGCCTCACGAGAATCAAGCCAGCCTAGTGTAAATTATCGTTTATTTTCTATTTATTTTAGATTTCCAAAGGACGAAACACTCAAAAAAATGATAATGGAGACATAAAAATAAAGAAAAATGAAATCTTAGTGAAATCGCAGCCACTTATCAAAACTTGATAACACGAATACTATTGAGGACTTGAATACTGACAATAAAAATAATCTAGAAGTAAGTATCACAAATCATAAAGTGTGTCGCTTCTGAGATTTTAGTGTCAAAACTTGCATTTTTTTTTATTATTTTATAAATTTTTGCCATAACATCAAAATTTTTGTTTGTGTTTATCTTCTCTATTGGCTTTATCAGTGACCGCGATTTCGCAAAATTCTCCTTTATTTTAGTATGAATTTTCGGTATTCTACAAAATTAAGATGAAGTATTTATGTTACAGGTTGTTTAATCGTGCAGTAGTTTCAGTACTGAAGGAACATTAGAACCAAAGCAGCAATGCATCTTTTTCACTTAAATAATCTTGACTTTGTCAGATTGATCCTTATTTAAAAACAGCGATTAAAAGTTAAACTTACGTTGAAATTAATGTTAGAAAGAAACAATTTAGGCCACGGATTGTTTCATAAATAAGAGTTACCTATTATAATTTGGCTTCACGTGTTATTTTATTTTATATTGTATAAAATTTCTCAAAGATTGATTGATATTTCATCCACAATACATTGTTGTTGATTTTATGTTTTCGTTTCTTTTACGGTTAAAGACATTTATTTTCTCAAAAGAATTTACAAAATCCACTTATAGAGAAAATACAAAACTAAACAGAAGTCGATTTATAACACCAACTAGCATTACAAAAAAGTAGGTAGATAAATAAAAACTTAACCAAACAATTCACCAACACTGCTGTGCGCATGCACTGGCAGCATTTGAGCGAACACAATAAGGGTATTGTCACAGTGTGAATTAGCGCGGTTTCATGTTACAGAATAAGACAAACAAAACACAACTGGTATATATGGACCCTAGAGCATTAAATCAACTTACTGCTCTAAGACAAGGGCCAAAACAATTAACTGTTGTTCACTTTTATATTTAACAAACTTTCGCCTTTATAATATTAGTGTGATTCAACTACATAATTACGAAGTAAATGCATATGCCAACATCTAATATTTTATGAATAGGTATACGTTAAATACATTTTAATTGTTAATATTTTATACTTTCATTTGTGATTCTAGTCTACTCAATGTTTTGTTATAATAATGTATCCAATATTGAAAACATTTAAATCCAAAAAGATGTACTTTATTACATAATAACGAATACAAGGAAAAACAACATAGCATTGCACTACTTGGACTCAATAAGCAAAATATACTACGGCGAAAAACTCCTTAAAGCGTGGTCTTTTAGTAATCTTTTAAAAGTATTCAAAGACCTACAATCTTTGATGAGCGTTGTTGCGTTTCTTTTATCCTAACCATTCTACATCCGACACAAAAATGAGAGGTGTTATGTCGAGAGGTCGAGACGTGGTATTTGTTCTTAACATTGTATAAAATTTACCCATATTTAGGGAGTGACAACTGTGAGCTGGCAACATTTTAGTAACGCACACATAGGCGCCTTTTTTTGTGCATGTGTGAAAATTTTGCACATCGAAGTTACCTCTATAGTATCTATCTCAATGGTTCCGTGGCTCGGTTGCAACTCAAATGGGTTAAACTTTAACCAAAAACCACACCCAAAACGATGGAACGCACTCCTACGGTCCTCATTGCCTAGTCTCTCACTAACACTGTGGGGATAATAGTCGTAAATATATGTATGTATGTATTGTGTAATTGTAATATGGCTACCACAGGGTAGTGAACTTGGACCAACTTTCTTTATAGTCAAGCTGCTATTAACATTTTATGGCAAATGGTTTTAAACAACCACCAACGAAACCAATTACAAAGGAAATCCTACTTCGGACCTTTGGATTTGAGACTATTACAGAGGTGCGATTTTTTAATCTCAACGATGATCATCATATGACAAAATTAAATTTATGCACTATTTTCTCGTTTAATTAGTTCCTAGATTAAATCACAGGGCTTAGCTTCAGCTTCATAAATTATATTCCGATGAAAAAATTTCACTGTCAAAAATATTCACTGATAACATCGAACGCCTTTTAACCGCCTCTGTGGTCTAGTGGCTAAGCTACCGGTTTCAGACCCAGAGGTCGCGGGTTCGATTCCCAGCGGGGGGTACATCTTTGTGTGCTCGGTTTGGTTGGTAGTCCGCCTGGCTAGCTACCACCATCTTATCTAAGTCTGTCGCCATAACAACGATGTTTATAGCATTGTTGTGTTCCGGCAGTTTGAGGTAAGATAGCCAGTTCCTCAGTGGTTGAGGATTCCGGGTGAAGCGCGCTTCCACCTTCGGCCTTATCGTCACTTACCATCAGGTGAGATGAAGGCCAAGCGCTTACCCGTTGCCAATTAAAAAAAAACGCGAATAGGAGAGCCGATGAAAAAATTTCACTGTCAAAAATATTCACTGATAACATCGAACGCGAATAGGAGAGCCTATATTCTTTCACTAAGGCCTCGTGCACACTGCCCGGTTAGCCGCACTGCGGCTGCCCGGTGGCGGCTAGCCGTAACCGCAACCGGAACATGCGTATAGAAGCCGTCGTGGTTTGCGGATTGTTCGAGCCATTTCCAGGATGAACGTCGCAGCTATTTATTATACACTCGGCGTCAAAAAAATCGCACCTTTTAAAAATCATCTTTAAAAATTCTTAAACCTTATGTAGAGGATAGTGTTGGGTATCATTAGAAAGGTAACAAAAAGGAGTATCAAAAAACAATTAAATTTAACTTTCTGTTTAATTATAATTATACAAACAACATTAAAATTAATAAAATAATAAAAATCCTTAATTAAGTCCTAATTAACAACAGATAATTTACAAAGAAAAATGTACAAAAAGTGTCTTAAAATTAACTTAAAATCTAGTGTTACCCCCCCTTGCCCTGATCACGGCTTCCATACGGTCCCTCATGGACCTCACCAACTTCAGGAGCTCTTCTTGAGGGATAAGCCCCCATTCTTCAATCACCGCGTCTTGGAGCTCCTGTAGAGTCGAAGGAGCTGGATCCCGAGATCGAACCTTACGTTTAAGATGGTCCCAGAGGTGCTCTATAGGATTCAGATCCGGACTTCGCGCTGGCCACTGCATCACAGAGATTTGGGACCTCTGCAAGAAGTCGCTCACGATGCCTGCAGTGTGAGCGCGAGCGTTGTCGTGCATTAATGTGAACCCCTCGCCAAAAGATTCGGCAAAGGGGACCACATGCACTTCCAGGACCTCAGTGACATAGCGGCGAGCAGTCAGCGACCCTTGTCCGCGAGCACCTCCAGTCCGGGAGACGCAGACAAGGTCGGTTTTGCCGGCAGCAGACATACCGCCCCAGAACATGCAGGATCCGCCACCATATTCCACCGTCTCCTGGATGCAGGCTTGGGCGAAACGTTCACCCTGCCTCCGGTATACTCTTCTCCGTCGGTCGTTGCAGAAAAGACACACTCGCGTCTCGTCTGAGAAGAGAACAGCTCTCCACTGCTCAAGGGTCCAATCGACGTGGTCACGAGCAAACTGCAAGCGGGCTCGCCGATGCGCTGCAGTCAATTTTGGACCCGTAGCAGCTCTGTGGGCCGCTATCTTCTTCTCCTTCAATCTTCTTCTAACCGTAGATACGCTTACGGTGCGTCTGCGAACTGCCTGGAGCTGCTGTTGCAACTCAACAGCGTTGGAGAAACGATTTCTCAAAGAGTTCGACACAACGAACCGGTCGTCTCTTTCCGAAGTGCAGCGACGTCTACCCGAACCGTGTCTGCGGATATAGCCACCGGTCTCTATGAAGCGCTGGTACACTCTTCGAACGGAATAACGGCTCAGGTTCAGTTGCCGGGCGACATCACACTGCCGCACCCCTGATTGCAGTAGTGCAACCACTTGAGCGGCTTTATCAGCTGTGGTATCCATCAAAATCTGTGCGTGTGTCCTCTTCAACGGTTGAATAGCGAATGACCCACATTGAACCCGTGTTGACCGTTTTATACCCACAAAGGAAGCGCAACTAGCAACTCTCACGGGTAGCAAAATTTGCATCGAATTTTTGTGACACTTTATTTGTTGCATTAGGTTTTATTTGATAATGAAAAGTAATGTTTTTTATTAAGTTAATTAAGTAACCTTGTAAATAAAATCATAATTAATGCGACTGCATGTGCATATCAAGAGTAAATGACATTTGAAAGTGATTTTCTAAGAGGTGCGATTTTTTTGACGCCGAGTGTATTTACTCGCGTTTTATAAAGAAAAAGAAACAGAAAAAGTTTTGAACTTTTTTTTTTTATATACCAGAGGGAGGCTAACGAGCAGGCGGGTCACCTGATGGAGAGTAATCACCGCCGCCCATGGACACCCGCAAAACCAGAGGAATCGCAGACGCGTTGCCGGCCTTTCAGGGAGGAATAGGTTTAAGGAAGGAATAGGAATTGGGAGGAGGGGGGGGGGGGGGGGAAGGGGCCTCCGGAACCCTCACTGGTCGGACGAAACACAACAGCACCAAGTGCCATTATTTCACGCCGAATATTAGTGAGAGGGTGGTATTACGCCGGGCGAGCCGGCCCAATGTGTGCTGCAACGCAGCGTGGCTCTACCACTCAGTTGGTGTCACTCATTTAGCACCACCCAGGGATCACGTGTAGGGTCAATTATGAACCGTTCTGTATCGAAATTCAAAGCTGAGAGTTGGTAATCGTGCTCCGTCAAAGGTGGGAAACCGCAAACTGAACTAACCGCGTGGTGCGTACAGCAACCGGAGCGGTTGGACGGCAGCCGCATCCCAGTGCGTATGAAAACTGCGTTTTTGTCTTAGATTAAAACAAAAAGGGAAGATACGGCATTAGCGTCTCGTGAGTGAGCCGCCAAAATTAGGCCTAAAGGCACAATTTCACTTCAGTCACAATTTGCCGAGCGAACAGGTAGGCTACTCTTGAAACAGAATTGCATTAATCAATTTCCAATCACAAATCTAAAAAATGTCAAATGGCACTTTTGTAAGCGACAATAGCGCCACATTGGAATCAAATTGCGTGGAAATTGATTGAATAAATTATTATCGAGATGGGCGTTCCGGAATTATCTTTACTTATCCCAATATCGATACATGTAAATCGCATTGGAATTGTATTAAGATTGAGTTTGCGTTCGAGAGTAACCCCCCAGGCTACATCGCACTATTGCGGATATTCTGCTGTGTGAAAAAGAGAAAGACGCTACTCCGCAGTGGCGTCGGAATCGGTCGTACGTACTCGTCTGTTGCGAAGCGACCGAGACGTCAACGCGCTACTCGCCGACTCCCTCGCGCTGACGTTGAAACTTACCGCCCTGTCTCGCTCGCTCGATTTACACTTTACAGGTGTGCGTGTGTGAGTGTTTGCTTAAGTAGTTGAGTAGGACTATATTTTGAATGACTACAAGTAGGAGCATGCCGTATCTTCCCTTTTTGTTTTAATCTAAGGTTTTTGTACATATTTTTAATCGCGGTCGGCCGGACGGCTGTCCGTATTGCAGCTAGCCGCTCAGTGCGTATGCACACTTAGACATTTCCCCAAAAGATTTACGCCACAAATAAGAAAATGTTAAAAAGGTGTTCTTCCAATTAAACTGCCGTGAACTTATCCACCCACCACCTGAGCACCTGACCGGATTGTCAGAATGGTGCAGGTTCCAATTCTGCTTGTGGAAATTGTTTCAAACATTTTCTATTGTAATTTGTTCGCAACACAAAAATAAAAAAAATTAATTGCCATAACAAATATTATCTCAGACACTCACCTCCTGGGTGTCAGCCTCCGCGTACACCCTCACCACGTCCTCAGTACCAGAAGGTCTTACAAACGCCCTCCCGCTGTTGTAATTCTTCACCAAACTGTCTATTTGCGTTTGCAAGCCTTCGGGGGCAGTGCATTGGCGCTCGGCATCGGCTGTTGAAACGGCGTTACGATCCTGGATATAACAGTCAACAAATATGTTTATCATACAGTAAAACTATATATTACTATTATAAGTTTAGAGTAAAGCTTCATATGTGCCAGGATCATAGCAAATGGAAAGCTTTTGCCTCTGCCTACGTCTCCGAGAACAGGCGTGACATATGGTATTTATGGTCCTTCGAGCCGGATAATTTATTCACTAACACATTTTTAATTGCCTTATTTATATCTTTATTACCGAAATTTTGCATTTACAATGCTGTATAGATTTAGAAAAAAATGTGAAAAAAATCAATCAGTCTCAAGAAAGCTCGAATGGGACTCGAACCCATGACCTTTGAATCCACTGCTCTAACCGCTAAGCTACCGAGACCCCAGAAGACTCGTTGAATTCTTTCTAGTAGTTGATGATTTACGCTGCAAGTGAGCGGTATTACGTCACTGTGAAGGTTTACCTATGGGTTCAAGTCCCATTCAAGCTTTCCTGAGACTGGTTGATTTTTTCTAGTAAACATTTTGCCTGCCTTATTTATGTTATTAGATACGATCGCTAAACAAAATTACTGTATTATATTACCTGCACGGTGACTTTGAGCTGCCTACTAGCCAAGTCATCATAAATATGCAGCCAGCTCTTAACATTGATCCCTTGCGCGCGCAACACTGTCTCAACCAGGAACAGATCTGAGATGGCGTCGCCGACCGTCTCGTTGGTCATGTCGATGAAGTTAACTAGCAACTGGGCGACTTTGCGTTGTTCAGGCTCGCTGGTGACAAGTAAAAAGCATTTATTAATATACCTACAGATTTACAACTAAAATCCCTTCGATCAACAATACAACTAGATGTCAGGTCGGCGCTAAAAATGTGTCTTGGTAAATAAGAGCGCACTTGAGACACACAAAAGTTGTAGGATTGCTCCGAGCCAAGTTTTACAAGTTCGAATATTCATCATTTTCATACATTTATTGATTCCTAAATTTTTTTTTGTATAAACAGATCAGATGATCACCCCACAGCACAGACAATTGCTCCAGATCATTAGTTCTAGCAATATCTATCATTATTTTGTTTACCAGTCCCAGCACTTTCAGAAATCAATGTATGAAAATGATGAATCATCGAACTTGTATAACTTGGCGCAGAGCAATCCTACAACTTTTGTGCTGTATTAATGTACTAACATTGTTTTAAGTTTTATTGTTACTAACAAATTATGGATATTACTTGTCCGCCAGTGAATGAGCAAATGCTCAACAAACCTTGTGTAGACAAATTACAAACGCAACATAAAGCGATTCCATATTCCATATAAACTGTGATTACTCATCTCATTGCGGCTGCATGTATATGGCTATTGCTTTTTTTATGTTGCGTTTATATGTAACTAGCGGCCGCTCGCGGTTTCACCCGCGTGGTTCCCGTTCCCGTGGGAATATCGGGATAAAAAGTATCCTATGTGTTAACCAGGGTTATAAACTATCTGTATGCCGAATTTCATACAAATCCATTCAGTAGTTTTTACATGAAAGAGTAACAAACATACACACTCACAAACTTTCGCCTTTATAATATTAGTGATTTTTTTTAAACTGCTTTTTATGTTGCGTTTATAATAAACGAAACTTTTTTTTTTGGATTACTCGCGGCAATTTAGATGTTGACGAGCAAAAAGCTACGGGCGGGTCGCTTGTAAAAAAAAAGTAACAATCCTATCTCACCCGTCCCTCGCGATCTTGCGCACCGCATTCTTAGCGCGATCGCTGTATACGACGGTGCCGTGTCCATTCGCCTCGAAGTAAACGCCAACGTCGTACGCCAGAGCGGCGTGATGGAGATGCTTCACGCCCGTCTTTACACAGCTCACGGGCACTCTCTGCAGGAGGAAACAGTGAAAACATTGCTAATTAAAATTTTAAACACTGATAAAAGACGACAACCTCAGGCGGGAATCGAACCACGCACCTTCCGCATTCCAGGCGGCTGCCTTAATCACTTGGCTACCGAGGTCTGGCTTTCAACCGTCGAAATTTGTCAGTGCTTGATGCTTAGGTACACACGTGGTTAAGGCAGCAAGTGGTTAAGGCAGCCGCCCGGAATGCGGAAGGTGCGTGGTTCGATTCCCGCCTGAGGTTGTCGTCTTTTATCAGTGTTTAAAATTTTACTTAAGTATATTTAAGCGTTAATAAAACGCTAAAATATAAAAAAACATTAAACATTGCTAATAAAAATAATAATTGGGAACAGAAGAATAATAATTGGGAAAAGAAGAATAACGTCATATCTGCAAGAGAGTCGTATCGCAGATATGACGTTATTCTTCGGGAACATCGAAATATTCTCGCACAATAAAAAAAAGAGTATATTGTTTTCTGAGGTTTAAGCGAGCAATACACATTGAAATGAAACACTTTTTTACGGACTAACTCGCGTTTAATTTACTATTTACATAGTTTTTTTTATATTATCCTGACGTTTCGAACCCTTTACAGGGCCCGTGGTCACAGGGAGACTGAGGTGTTGGTCGTCTCATAGTTAGAAGTTATTTGCCTACCGTCAATCATTTTTATATTTAACCGGGTGCGTTCAAGTTTCCACAATACGAGCTAACAATATTTTTAGGTCTGGCAATGTGTAGCTGTTGGGGCTGGGATTTGATGACATGTATGATGGGGTCAGAGGCAGGTGGTAAAGAATAGTAATAGTAAAGTTAATCCGTAAAAAGTATTTCATTAGTCGCGTGGCGGTTAATAATAATAATAATAATAAATAAATAAATAAATACGTGAATAATAATAATAATCTATGGCCCGGCTGTCAACTTGGCTGACGTAAAATTTTTATAGCATTTTTATTTGCACAATTTTATTGAAAAAAACTAATAACAAAATGTATGTGATCACCAATCCACCAAGAAAAAAAAAAGAATAATATAGCAAGTTAAAACCAACAAGAAAAACCACCAAAAACAATAATCATGGAAATACAATTTGACGACTAGACCAAAACATGAAAAACTGAAATGCTGACAAGAAGCCGGGCACGAGAGAAAAACACACGACCGTCATCTTCGGGTTCGTCGCTCAGCTCCGCACCGCAGCCGCCGGGACCTGCGCCAAACGCGAGTCCAAAGATTCCGGTAGCTGCAGTTGCGTCGAGTTCAAGCGACGAATACTTCTCGCCGCCGACGACACCACCACCTGCGCGTCGGCGCGGACGAGGCCGACCTCCGACCAGCTTGGGACCTCGAGGCCCACCGGCCTCCGACAGGGTCCCCGCTATCGGTGGATGTGTGCAGCGCATGCGATGGACGCAATCCATTTTTTGGGGGTCAAAGTTGCTCGCGTCCGTAGGTTTACCCTTGAGACCCTACACGTGATCCCTGGGTGGTGCTAAATGAGTGACACTGACTGAGTGGTAGAGCCACGCTGCGTTGCAGCACGCATTGGGCCGGCTCGCCCGGCGTAATACCACCCTCTCACTAATGTTCGGCGTGAAATAATGGTGCTTGGTGCTGTTGTGTTTCGTCCGACCAGTGAGGGTTCCGGAGGCCCCTTCCCCCCCCCCCCCCCTCCTCCCAATTCCTATTCCTTCCTTAAACCTATTCCTCCCTGAAAGGCCGGCAACGCGTCTGCGATTCCTCTGGTTTTGCGGGTGTCCATGGGCGGCGGTGATTACTCTCCATCAGGTGACCCGCCTGCTCGTTTGCCTCCCTCTTTTATAAAAAAAAAAAAAAAAATTAACGAAAATGTCATGCGCTCATACTTTGGGGCTACAGAGGGGGGAACTAACCTGACTGCATACCGTGGCCTGATGCTCTCTCTGTTTCAGGTACTTGAGCCAGCTGTCAACGTTTCAGCGCAACGACTATCGGATCAGGTGCGGGTCATCCAACGTAACCGTATGTTGGATGACTCCGTACTTGATAGACTGCGTCAAGAATGGCGGAGTAACTGTGTCTCACCTGCTTCGCCACCGGCCACGGTGCAAATACAACGTGTTTCACCGCGACTCAACCTCGTTGGTGAAGATGATGACGACGGGGTTATATCCGTGAGTACCCAATGCAATGAGCGATTGAGGAGCGCCTTGGAAGATGCTTTCCGAGAGTATCGCTCCACACCGCCTGGGCTTAGACCCCGTCTACCTCGTTTGCCCATGCATAATAAAAATAGGGCGCTGGTGTGTGCTCTAGATTCGCAACTAACAAATTGTTTTGATAGCAGCGAAGACCTCGCCGATACTCACTTGATCTTGTACTGTGCGGCTGCAGCAGCATGTCGTGTAGCTCATGTCAAATTTCCTAGCAGTGGCAGAACTACACGACCAGCTGTACCAGCTTGGCAGTGCAGGATCGAGCGTCGTATCGGTGAGGCTAGAGTACTCATCGGCAAACTCATCTGCTTCAGGGAGGGCAACACTCGCCGTAGAGTGATGCGCTTTGTGAGGCGGGCATTCTCGGGCACTGATATTAGTCCTCAGGATTATCTGACCCGCGTTACAGAGCGTATCGACTTCCTGAAGCAGAAAATCTATGCATGGGCAAACCGCATACGTCGGTACAAGCGGCGAGTGGAGCGATATACTCAGAATCGCACATTCCAGAGCAATGAGAGGTGGGTTTATAGGGCTTGGGAGAGACCGGACCAAGGTGTGACTGATATGCGCCTACCGGATGATGACGCCATGTGTTCATTCTGGCGCAGCATCTGGTCGGTGCCTGTCAGTCACACAGATGGTGATTGGACTCGGGAGGTCGAGTGCGCGTGCGATCTGATACCAGAAATGGGGGCCATTAACATCAGCCCCCAAGATGTAGCTCGTGCAGTCCGTCCGTTACCTAACTGGAAATCTCCAGGGCTGGACGGGCTGCACAATTTCTGGATCAAATGGTTCACAAGATCGCACGCACGCTTGGCATCTCAATTCCAGTCTGCCTTAGAGTCTGGGTCGCTGCCCCAGTTCCTAACCACAGGAATAACCCACCTGCTCCATAAATCAGGTAGTGCTGCGGAGCCTAAAAATTATAGACCGATAACGTGTTTACCGACGGTCTATAAAGTTCTTACATCCATTTTGAGAGCAAAGATTTCCCATCATATTAAACGTTATTCTATAATGTTTCCCTCTCAGAATGGATGTAGGAACGGGTCCCGCGGTACTAAGGAGCTGCTCCTCATCGACATAGCCATTAGCTAACAGGTTCGACGTTCCCGAAAGGATCTGTCGACATGTTGGATAAATTATAAGAAGGCCTATGACTCAGTGCCACATACGTGGCTCATGAGGGTGCTGGAGCTGTAAGTTGATGCAGTTCTGCGTACCTTCTTGATGTCGTGTATGGGGCAGTGGAGGACGGTCCTTCGCTATCCAGGATGCCGACAGATCCAGGCGAACAGCGACCCGATAAGGATCGAGCGTGGCATATTTCAGGGCGACAGTCTGAGTCCGCTGTGGTTTTGTCTGGCCCTTAACCCTCTCAGTACACTCCTGGAGGGTTCGGGTCAAGGCTACCGGTTGAGAAGAGGTGGTCAGGTCATATCGCACCTCCTTTACATGGATGACTTGAAACTCTTTGCTCCTAACGACTTGCAACTGATGAAGCTACTGAAGGTAACCGAAACCTTCAGTGGCGCCATCAGGATGGAATTTGGTTTGGACAAATGTGCGGTCATGCATGTAAAGCGAGGGGAGATTATGGAATCCGTGAGGAATCAACTCTCGGATTCCATACACCTGAGATCCCTCTCCTCAACCGAAACTTACAAGTATTTGGGTATGTCGGAAGCGTTAGGTATCAACGCTGGTGACGTGAAACAATCGTTGAAGGAGCGCTTCTTTGGCCGCCTGAATAAAGTACTTAACAGTCTTGTATCAGGCGGAAACAAGGTGCGCGCCTTCAACGGTTGGATCATGCCGGTTTTGATGTACTCTTTCGGCATACTCAAGTGGACTCAGACGGAACTTGACGCCCTGGATAGGAGGGTACGCTCACTGCTTACCGCAAATCGGATGCATCACCCACGGTCATCGGTGATGAGGCTGTATATCCCGCGGAAGTGCGGGGGTCGTGGCTTTTTAAATGCTAAGACCCTGCACAACCGCGAGACATGCAGCCTTAGGGAATATTTCCTCGAGGCTGACGTGGGTATGCATCGAGATGTGGTGGCGGTGGACAAGGGCCTTACCTCGCTCTCCTTGGCTAACGAGAACTGGCGCAAACCTGTAGTATTAGATATTAACGACCGCAGGGAGGTATGGCAGAGCAAGGAGCTTCACGGACGCTTGTATCGGGTCCTACATGGGCCCGATGTAGACTTCCTAGTAAAAAAAAAAAACAATAATAAAGATAACAACGGTTAGGTTACGTTAGGTTAGCAATCTCTATTTTTGGCGAATTAAGATTTTTTTGGTTAACATACTTTAAACTGCAACGATTTGACATCGAGAGCTCTTGATTGGAAAAAGGGAAGGGAGGCCCGTTAGTGGGACGACCTGTCTGAGATTGATAGATGATAGATTCAAACATAAGCCATAATTATTGTACCACACATTGCAAATAATAATAATTTGACCGCAGGTAGTTTCTTTCAGCGAACGGTCCTAGAGCCTCGATCCACATCTAAAGAGGCATTCGCTAAAAGGTTGGATCAAGGGTCACATACATATAAGGCAGCATCCTAGATATTTTTTTTTATTTACCTAGTATTATAGATATATTATAGAGATACTCGTAGATAGAGATAGACAACACTTTAATTGCAACACCACAAATATTTACATAGAACTTAATAACAACAATAATTAGCAATTGAAAATTAAAAATTAAAAAAATATATAATATAACGATTAAAAATACAGTTACAATTTGGCGGTCTTATCGCCATGAGCGATCTCTGCCAGACTACCTGTCGGCAGGAGAGAACTTAAAAACTTATATTTAAAAAGGATAATAATAAATTGCTTGGTATAAACACTAAAAAAATCGTGTTTCTAACCTACAAAATAACCTGTAAAATAACTTCAAACATACCAATTCCTCAGTAATGTATCTTGTGGACGCGCCGTTAGCGTACGCCGTCTGCACCAGTCCTAGCGTAAGATCTTCAGCGCGCGCCGCCTTCAGTAATCCAGTGATGTAGCTAGCTAGCAACGTGGCTATGCGATCGCCATCCAGTAAGTGCATGGTGCCTCTGTAAAGGCGGAAAACAGCCATTCAACTTAACTGGTACCCTTTAATTGGTACAGCATCACATACATACACATAATCACGACTATTATCCCCGAAGGGTTAGTCAAAGACTAGGCAATGAGGGCAGCAAAAGCAGTCCTCTACCATAGTCCACTTTTCACCAAATAGCGACTACACATGAGCTCAGTGTGACAGGTGGTGAGCCCATCGCCGCTCTATGCTGTTGGAAGTATGTGCAGTCTTTAGTCCGTTAGTCGCCTTTTACGACACCTAAGGGAAGATAGGGGGTGGTAGTATTCTTTCACCGCTACGCGACACGGTTATTTACGACACCTAAAAGAAGAGGGGGGACACCCAAGGTAAGAGGGGGGAGGGGGGACTAGACACAATATAAACTATATTAATTGAGGACTGAGCGGTGCTGAAAGGTAAAGGGTCTGAGATTGGTGGTCTACCATTAGATAACAAAGGTAGATTTGCCGAATATTAATATAAAATCATAACATAACCTAGATAATGAGAAATTAAATTAACAACTACTTAGTAACCATGATTTTTCATCTAATTATTGTTGTTGCTTTTTGGTTGTTTATTTCGATCAACAATACAACTAGATGTCAGGTCGGCGCTAAAAATGTGTCTGGGTAAATAAGAGCGCACTTGAGAAGTGAGCTCTTATTTTTTCGCAAGGCAATAACAGGAGAAAGTACTTTATTTGTTATTGACGTCTATTGACAGGAGTAATTTATTGCTTTGAAAAGTATTTATTCACGTGGACAGAATTTAGCTTTGATTTTGTACGTGACGCGTTATCTAGTTGGTATTGTTGATCGAAGTTTATTTATATAAAAAATGATTCAGCAGTTCAGCACACAAACAAAATATGGCCTTATATTGTTTTTTTTTATTTTACCATGGCTATGAAAGTAGGAAGAAGAAGTAGGTAGTTGTATTAATATTAATGGTGCATACAAAACTAATTAGTCTCACCTGCACCATGGTGCATACGGTACGACGCGATTTTAACTCGTTAGAAATAGATATTTTTTACAATAAACAATGTTAGGTGCTAAGAGATAATTGACGTGATCCGTGTACGGTAGGGTTGTTGAGGATGTGGTTATGAGGAAGAGGAATGGTATAGCACAAAGAAAGAGGATGCGGAAAATTTATTTATGAAGAAGAGGAAGAAAAAGGAAGTGTGATGAAACAGGCACATTATTAAGTGTATTTCATCACACTCTCCGTTTTTCTTTTAGTTATTAATAAATCAAAGTACTTGAGGATGTGGTTACGAGGAAGAGGAATAGTATAGCACAAAGAAAGAGGATGCGAAAAATTTATTTATGAAGAAGAGGAAGAAAAAGGAAGTGGGATGAAACAGGCACATTATTAAGTGTATTTCATCACACTCTCCGTTTTTCTTTTAGTTATTAATAAATCAAAGTACTTGAGGATGTGGTTATGAGGAAGAGGAATTGTATAGCACAAAGAAAGAGGATGCGGAAAATTTATTTATGAACAAGAGGAAGAAAAAGGAAGTGTGATGAAACAGGCACATTATTAAGTGTATTTCATCACACTCTCCGTTTTTCTTTTAGTTAATAATAAATCAAAGTACTTGAGGATGTGGTTATAAGGAAGAGGAATTGTATAGCACAAAGAAAGAGGATGCGGAAAATTTATTTATGAACAAGAGGAAGAAAAAGGAAGTGTGATGAAACAGGCACATTATTAAGCGTCTTTCATCACACTCTCCGTTTTTCTTTTAGTTATTAATAAATAAAAGTACCTACCTACGTAGCATTTTATTTATTTGTTGCGGGCCGGAGATTACGCGCGCAATTTCAATTCCTCCTTAATTCCTCATAATTTATGAGGAAGCGATAGCGGAAGTGGCGTTTTAAACTTTCATTTATGGGGAAGCGATAGCGGTAGGGGAACTGTAATAATTGCGGAACTTCCGCAACATGTGGAAGCGGAAGAGGAATCCTCATCAACCCTAGTGTACGTTAATTAAAAAATAAACTGTAGCCTTACTTATCATCATGGTAGTAGTAAACAATGCGATCGGCGTCGCCGTCCAAAGAGGCGACCCGTTGGTAAGGCACCTGTTCCACTCCCACCGGCGGCTTCTGCGTCACCTTCACGAAGTCGGCACCGCACTGGGAAATGTACATCACAATCATCATTTTTTTTTTATATATATTTGTTCCATGAAGGAACAGGCTAAGGTCTGAGC
This sequence comes from Scoparia ambigualis, assembly GCA_963921215.1. Classification (NCBI taxonomy): domain Eukaryota; kingdom Metazoa; phylum Arthropoda; class Insecta; order Lepidoptera; family Crambidae; genus Scoparia; species Scoparia ambigualis. The sequence goes on from OY992524.1 coordinate 15,881,575, forward strand.
CATACTGCCTAGTCATTAGTTGTTTATTTGTTTTTTTCCCTTGATGATAATAAGTGGTGATTAAGATGAATGATAAATGATGTTCCCCAAACCCCTTGAGTGAGACCTCAGTAAAGATGTGGGACTTTCCTGAGGTCTCACGCGGACTACTTGAGAGAATTTGAAAAGTGATGTTGCACTGTTTTGTTTCATTTGCCAACACTCATGCACGTTCACAAACACTTAACGGTTAATAATCCACTATTATTTCACATTAATATTCGAAAAAACACAAATGTTAGAAAATAAAACAAAACTGCAGACATGACGCTTACTTTCCCGCCAAGAAGCCTCATCATTATTATTATTATGGAGCTGTGCGGTGGCGGGTCGTTATGAAAAGAATACTACATCACTTCCCTTGGGCTTTGAAAGCGACTAATGCATAAGGATTGCACATACAGCAACAGCACAGAGCGGCGATTGGCTCACCACTAGTGTTGCCGCTCGATAGTCCACTATCGATAGTCAATCGATAGACAATTGATAGTTGAGTAAAAGCAATAATATCGATAGGCCTAACGATACTATCGATATTATCGATAGCCCCGTAACCGTCAATACTATTATCGATAGTATCGACTATCAATTGTTGTTACAATAGTCATAGCCGATACTATCAATAGTAATTACGATATTAAAAAATAAAAATAAAACTTTCCTACACTCACACCAATTATCTAGCCCAAGAGAAGCTTCGAAGAAACTCGTTACAAGACAACGGATAAACATACTTAAAATACTTAAATACATACTTATTATACATAGAAAACACCCAGACCCGAGACAATTTAGAAAAACAATAATTTCTAAAATGACCCGACCGGGATCGAACTCGGGACGTCAGAGATGGCGACACCATGAAAACCGGTGTACAAACCACTCGACCAAGGAGGTCGTCAATATTGAGCTTCAATACTATCGATAGTATTGCAGTATACCGATACTTTTGTACCAAACTGAGCTATCGATACTATCGATAGGCCTTTCGACATTATAGATGACGAGGTCAACTATCGATAGTTCGGCATCACTACTCACCACCTATCACGCTGGGCACATGTGCAGTTGTTATTTGTTGTGTACAAGTATTATTGCGTTAGATTGAAGTATATTGATCAAGCTTTCTATACATCTATATTAATAAAAATAAATTTCCGAAATGTTTGTACGCGCATCACTTTAGAAAGGCTGCACCTATTTGACTAATTACTATTTTTTTGTGTTTGTAATGAATGGCCAGGATTTTATTTTATTTTTTATTTTATTTGGGATAACAAACGGTTATACAATATATATAAGTATACAAAGAGATTTTTATACTAACTTATTACTAATTGTGTAACCAACAACGGTATCCACAGATTACCTTTACGTTTTGAAGCGTACTGCGTAGGTACTTTAAATGAGTTTATCAAAACTTTGTAATTAATGATAATTAAATAATAAAGCTAGTTTCAGCATGAAATGGTACACATTAAAAATTTAAAAAAAAAATAAGGAATTGGGTTGGTTGTCAAGAATGTCAAGGCTCGTAGGTATGTAAGATATTTTGAGGTAAAAGAAAGTTTCAATTCATTGTCTGGTATGGTAAGTTGGGAATTACGGGTTTAAACGATAATTATATTGTGCTTGGGCTGGGTATAAGTGTAATTGAATTTAAATAAAAAATTGAATATAATAATATCTGTATATTACTTTAAATAATAGGAAAATAACAGAAAAAGGGGCTGGTAATTGCTTAATGTGACAATAATAATGCATGTAGTTTGGATAAGGTTTGAATGAAATTTTTTTTCAAATTCGTCACGACGCCGGTGGGGTACGGTGTCCACGCGAACATAGTCGCGGGCGGGTCGCTAGTACATTATAATTTATAACATACCACTTTCTATTTTAAATAATTTAGGGAAATTGAATAAAAAGAGGATAAAACGAATTTTAACGGATGAACATTTAAGGTTGAAACTGAGCAGTGAAGCGAACATCAAACTTTCTCCTATAACGTATTGCAAAATATATATTACACTCACATTAAGGTTCAGTTTCCCGCCATTGCCGCCGAGATTGAACAGATGCAGATCCAACTCGCAATCCAGACTCTTCTTAATGATATTGAGCTTCTTCCCCCCCACGCCGTTAGCTCCATCCACGTACAGAGTGGTATTGTACTCTCCGTAGAGTGGTAACTTCTGCTGAACATTCTTGAAGGCACCGACGATTTTCTCATAGTAACCTTAAATGCAAGATGATAAGGATAAAATTTAAACAAAGTTTGGGCGTGAGTTACTGGGAGTTTTTCCCCCGATTCGAAATATACAAAAACGAGTGTTTGACAAAATTGTAATGGTGCATCCAATCTCGCGAGGCGTCTCCTTGAGACTCTCGGCACGAGTCTTAGCGAGTGGAGGCTACAGGAGTGCTAGCCATCCACACTCTCGATTTATTCAGTTGCCCGCTACGTCTACTACAAGATGGATGTCATTGAATTGTCTGTGTTAGCTACTATAAGTGCCTTTTTTTTCTCAGGTGCCCTCTAAACGTTGCCATTAATGATATTGTTTTAGTTTTTAACTCCTGTATCATCATCATCATCATCAGCCAGAAGACGCCCACTGCTAGACAAAGGCCTCCCCCAAGGATCTCCACCACGACCGGTCCTGTGCTGCTTGCATCCAGTGGCTACCCCCGACCTTCACCAGATCGTCGGACCACCTTGTTGGAGGCCTGCCCACACTGCGTCTTCCGGTGCGCGGTCACCACTCGAGAACCGTTCTGCCCCAACGGCCATCGGTTCTACGGGCGATGTGCCCTGCCCATTGCCACTTGAGCTTGGTGACTCTTTGGGCTATGTCGGTTACATTAGTTCGTCTACGAATCTCCTCATTTCTGATTCGATCACGTATTCGATCACGAATCAATATTTAATTCTTTGCTTATCTGATCCCACGCGTCGTTCACTTTACTTTTATCCTTGTGATATGGATTTTTGGGTTTGCGCGAGAGTGTGGTTGATTCCCCTCGTGTAGCCTCCTGGAGAGTCTATATAGGGCATCACTCATCCGCGTTTGTCACCAGGAGCCGCTGTTTTAAGGCCATACAAATGTGCGTTTTCGTTTTTCGATCAACACTAAACACTCGGTTTTCAGTGATGATCACGTTCCCCAGTTTCATTATACCATTTCAAACCTCCCGCTGCAGTAATAAAGTTGAAATTACCTTCTCAGTGGGCGTCCTATAAGGTGTTATCATTACTGCATTTCAGGCAGTAGTGCAGCATCGGCGATTCCTTCGCTACACCATATCATTTCAACCCTTCCATTCACAGTCATAAAGTCGAAATTTCCCTCCTTTAGTGGGTGTTCCATAAATGTTCTCATTACGGTATTTGACGTAGCAATGCAACATCGACCGTTCCCTTGTTCTATAATTACAATTCAAACCTTCCGCCTATAGTAATAAGGTTGAGATTACCTTCCTCAGTGGGTGTCCCGTAGGTAATGTCGTTACGGCATTTCACGCAATAGTGCAGCGTGGGTGTGGTAACTATGTCGATAACATTTATACCTTTCGCCTATAGTAATAAGGATGAAATTACCTTCCTCAGTGGGTGTTCCATAGGTGTTATCGTTACGGCATTTCACGCAGTAGTGCAACATCGGTGTGGTGACTATTCCGAACTCTTTGGGGGTTCCTTTGAGGGCTATGACGCCGTTGGCCGCGGCCGCCGCGAGACGGGGGCTCGTGTACCTGTGGTCACAGAATACATAATAGGAAAAGTTCAGAAGAAGCACTCCGCAAAGTCATATAAATAAATAGCGGCTCTTGCTAGACACAATAAAGTGTAATTCAGGTCGCACACTGCTCCCTTCCCTACAGTTATATTCACCTAGAAGTTGCCTCTCTTTCTATCGCGTAGCTCTTATCTCTTCTAACGACTTCAGGGTGTTCGCGGCGTATGAGTAAGTCGAACTAAGTGTGAAATCGAACTAATGTTGCTAACGTGCGACCCGGCCGGCACAGCCCTCTGAAATTGGCCCGTCTGAACGAACCCGCCGGCTACTTGTAGCTTCATACCTAAAGCACGGAGTGCCAGCAATGAACTGCAAAACTGCAATGGACAGGTATAGAAAAAAGAAATTGCCAGGTGTCAATGTCATGTACGATCTTGACATTGACAAACGGTAAAAATGATAATGATAATGGTGGTCGGTTATTTAATACGGTTTGCTGCTTTGAAGCCCATCGGTCAGGGTACAGCGCCAAACCTTGTACTGTTAAAATCAGTGCGATTAGGGTAGTAGTCGCATTGTAGTCCTGTCGGCAGGATACGCGCTCGCGTTGATTGACTTTGTTCGAATGCGCACATGGCCGCAATTTAGGTTAAGAGGCCTCTCGGGAGGCCTAGGGCTAAGTGGACCCTGGTCGGTGTATCGGACGGTGTGATTTAGACCAGCCTTCGGGGATCGGCAGGCGCTACCAGAGGCAAGGCGTCACACCACGGCAACTGGGCTGCGACTATCCTAACCTGTTCCTCCCACTTACCCCTCCCTTCCAAGGGTCGTAAGGCAAGCTGACCATCGGACCAGTCGGTAAGTACACTTGGTTAAGTGTCTATGGTAGGGATTACTTTATAAGTCTTTAAACGCTGCGCATCGCAGCCAGCTTCTTCTACAAAGACCCGTAGATAAATATTATAAACTTAATACAATATATTTGATTCAGCCACCTATGATCAGAGGCCTAACCAGGTCCATGGGTGGCTGAATCAAAAATATTGTATTAAATTTATACTGGTCTTTGTAACCTGATAATAAATAAATATAACAAAGGGATTACATATTATATATTTGTATACTGTTTTAATTTCGAATACCTACGCTTATGGCGTTGAGTGTAAGTGTGTATTCGTACCTGGTGTCCATGCCGATGAAGACGCTCGCCTTGAGCGCCATGTCGGCGTTGACCTGCTTGATGACCTCGGCAGTTGTCGACTCCAAGTCATTGTCACTGCGGACAAGATAAACATAATTAAGTTGAACATAAATACTGCACCCGTTGTAACATTTAACATCTTGGAAGGCAGAAAGTGTTTGATTTTTGATAGGATTTCAATTGTATGACAATAGTTGAAAGTTCAAAATATGGTAGCAAATGGCAATATACATGCCACTGCATGTGAAAGGGTTAGCATTATGTCAAATCTTAAGGGGGTGCCGCGCGATTGCAAAAACTGACATAAGTCTCTTAATGAACTTCAAAGCAAAATCAATCATATTGATATTTAAAATTAGAACAATTCCGCTTTGAAGTTTCAGACCTAGTAATTTGAATAGAGCAATGTTTTTATTCTGCGAAATGTACAAAACCATCACGCGCTTGTGTTAAAAATTAAAATTTACTTTTTTAAGATGGGGGTGACCTGCTGAATATCAATACAAATATTTTCATGTAAGAATTATTGTTTCATGCGTAAAATTAAGAAAGTTGTCGAAAATAAATGTTTTTAGGAGTCATTAGATTTATGTATAATTTGTTATTGTTTAAAGAATTTGTTTGAAATTTCAATAAAGCCACGACATTGTGCAATGATCAGGCTAACTTTCGTAAGTTCTTTTAATGTATTTAACTAATTCAGCGAATAGTAAAAGTAACTTAAAAATACGTTAATTTTGACAATTTTGTGCAGGATCCCCTTAAGTTAAAGTAGCAATGAGCACATTGATCGTAGAACGACAGTTACGGCAGAACAGTTCTTGAGTGGCGATCGCGCTCCGGAAGACGCAGTGTGGGCAGTCCTCCAACAAGGTGGTCCGGCGATCCGGTGAAAGTCGCGGGTATATAGCCGCTGGATGCGAGCAGCACAACACCGAACGTGGTGGAGATCCTTGGAGGAGATACTAGTCCAGCAGTGGACGCCGTTCGGCTGAAGATGATGATGAATAACATACTCATCATCAGCCTATGAACGTCCCACTGCTGGGCACAAGCCTCCCACGTGGCCAATAGCACGTGGGGATATTGGGCCATAACCCACCACGCTGGCCCAATGCGGGTTGGTGGGTTTTAACGACTGTCATCTTACGATAACTACCGGGACCAACGGCTTAACGTGCCTTCCGAAGCACGGAGGAGCTCGAGATGTTTTTAATTTGGTCACCCATCCAGCGACCCGGCATTGAGAATGTCCTTTAATGAGCAAGATCGCAAGCCGAACGCGCTAGCCGCTGCGCCATCAGGCTCCTCGAGAATAACATTATCGTGAATTCCAAAGTCCCGGTGTGTTTTTACTATCTACGGAGCCAGCAACTATCAAACAATCATTGACGCTGCTATCAATATCAATTAACATAGTACACACGTCATCGGGTCAACCCACCGAAAACTGTTAAATTTCTCTATTCGATTTTGATCCTTACCCTCAAATCATACAGTTCAACATTCATATGGACTGTCCTGCTTTGCTATCGAGGGTGAATTCAAATGCTCCATTCAGGCTGCCTAGAATTTCTCGATATAATTTGTTTGTTACGAGGAGCTCTAAGTCAAATCTAGGTCTATTCTTTCCTTTAAATAGAATGATTTCCCGGTATAACTCCCTGTCTAAGTCCACGAATATAGATACATTTTACTATTCTTTGAATAAAGTTAAATCATTGTCCTTATACAAGCCACCTAATTCATAATAGGTACCTAATTGTTCAGTGAAATAGTTTATATATTTTTTTACTGTTTTAGTTTTATAGTTTTTTTTGTCATTGGCGTTGACCTTATTTGAATGCAGTTGTCACCTATAATTAAGCTTACATTTACAAATTGTATCCCTATTATTTTGTAACTGTATCTTGATTCAATGTAATCTTGTTGGTGATCTAATAAATAAATAAATAAACATTTATTAACAAAATTTGACATTTTGTAAGTTGCTCTGTTGTCGTCTGCACCTAAACTGTTTACAAACACGTCAACAGGGGAGAAAAGGGAATACCTTTGGCTCCCGATCTCGTTGTCACCCGTCTCCTTGGCCCCCGATTTCTAGTTTTCTTGATAATTTCGATTAAAAGTCAAAAATGCTTTAAAGTACCATCAACAGGAAAAGCGCAAAACGATTTCTGTAATACTTTGTAATTACTCAAACATTAGATACCGGCAGATACCCAAAAACAATATTCACACCTTGAAGCACTTTTTAACTCGACGATACAAGTTGAAAATAAAAGAAAAAATGAGCAAAGAAACTGCAATGAAATTAATAGAAATCGGGAGCCAAGGAGACAAGTGACAACGAGATCGGAGGCCAAAGGGAACAACCCGTCAACACAACAGTATGTGTACATTTTTATAGCTAGCGTTCTATTCCCAGAGCCGTTTCTAGTTGTAAGAATCGATACAAGCTGTCTGTCAGCCCATTCCAATTTACGGCACATACACGTTAGAATCTCTAGAAATAACACTTTGCTAGCACCTATTACCACATTGACATAGATAGTGGGTGGTTGACATCGGTGCCGCCATAATACTATTAACAATATTTGTTGACAGTTTTACGGCACGACTGCGAGCGCGGGCGACTAGCGGAGCGGCGAGCGGATTTCCATATTCGTGAGTATATTATATACTTCGATCACGACCGCGGACGTCTTGCGGAGCGGCGAGCGGATTACCAGTTACATACTCGTGAGTATATTGTGTACTTCGACCAGACCGCGGACGTCTTGCGGTGCGGCGAGCGGATTACCAGTTACATACTCGTGAGTATATTGTGTACTTCGACCACGACCGCGGACGTCTTGCGGAGCGGCGAGCGGATTACCAGTTACATACTCGTGAGTATATTATGCACTTCGACCACGACCGCGGACGTCTTGCGAAGCGGCGAGCGGATTATCAGTTACATACTCGTGAGTATATTATGTACTTCGACCACGACCGCGGACGTCTTGCGGAGCGGCGAGCGGATTACCAGTTACATACTCGTGAGTATATTATGTACTTCGACCACGACCGCGGACGTCTTGCGGAGCGGCGAGCGGATTCCAGTTACATACTCGTGAGTATATGTATGTATACAATGGCGGACTCCGTCGCTTTACCAGTCTAAAGGTCAAAATCCCTTGCACACCGCGTCGTCTATTTGGTACGGACACGTACCCAGGCGGCCGGTGCGCTTCATACAAAAATTTCTGCAAACTGGTAAAGCGACGGTGACCCCGGTAGTACCTACATGACTATTATCTAAGAAGGGTTAGTAAGAGACTAGGCAATAAGGGCCGCAAAATCAGTCCACTGCAACATCCACGCTTCACTAAATAACAACTATACATGTGCTCAGCGTGATAGGCGGTGAGCCCAGCGCTCTATGCTGTTGGATGTATGTGCAGTCTTTAGTCCGTTAGTCGCCTTTAACGACACCCAAGTTAATAGATGGGTTGGTAGTATTCCAATAATGAGCTGCCACCACACAGAATTTCTAATTCGTTGCGCGTTACACTTCAGCAGTCTAAGGGTACGTTCAGATGATCAGCGCTCAACGCGAGTTTTGCTACTGTGCGTTTATAGAACGGTATAGAAAAGCGTGTTAGCATGTGTACTCCTAGAATAAAATACATATAGATATTTTTTTTTTTTTTTTTAATATATTTTAGCGTTTTATTAACGCTTAAATATACTTAAGTAAAATTTTAAACACTGAAAAAAGACGACAACCTCAGGCGGGAATCGAACCACGCACCTTCCGCATTCCGGGCGGCTGCCTTAACCACTTGGCTACCGAGGTCTGGCTTTCAACCGTCGAAATTTGTCAGTGCTTGATGCTTATGTTTTTAGCCAACATTGCTTCATCAAATCTTAGAAGTTTTCACCTCTGAGATCCGAAAGAAATATTTTTTTTTTTTTTACAAATATTTGAACATTCGGTTAAGATGAAGCTGCGTTTAAGGCAGCCGCCCGGAATGCGGAAGGTGCGCGGTTCGATTCCCGCCTGAGGTTGTCGTCTTTTTTCAGTGTTTAAAATTTTACTTAAAAATACATATATTTGTAAACGCGCGTTGAGCGCTCATGAACTGCTGAACATAAAACTTACTCAACGGTATAGATTTATTCTGTAGGTATAGAAAGAAAGAACGCAACGAACGGACTATCCGCTCGCCACGCCGCTAGACGCCCGCGGTCGTGGCCGTGCGTTTCTATGACGGAAAAGGTGACCGCATTCGTTTCGGAGTAAACTATAAGTATATATTTTCTTTAAAAATTTAACCATGTCGCGTAGCGGTGAAAGAATACTACCACCACCTCTCTTCCCTTGGGTCTCGTAAAAGGCGACTACCGGACTAAAGACCACATACATCCAACAGCATAGAGCGGCGATGGGCTCACCACCTGTCACGTTGAGCACATGTGAAGTCGTCATTTGGTGAAAAGTGGACTATGGCAGAGGACTACTTTTGCGGTCCCCCTTTGCGTAGTCTTTGACTAACCCTTTGGAGATAATAGTCGTCAATCTATGAAGTTATGCATCCTTAGAACTTAGAAGCCTTCTGAGGCCTGAGCCTAAAATTCGTTTAAATTTTCATAAATTGGCGACCTGCAGTGCGATTCTCTAAGTTAAAGCCTTGGTAGCAGCGGCTGCCGCAGCGCTGACAATTGACTCTGTCTCTTTCGAATTCTATGAATATTTAAGAGACAGCAGATCACAGCCATGCGCGCAACGTCTATGTGTCGCTTAGAGAATTGCGTAGCTGCCGGACCTAGGGAAAAACCTTTAATATTTATTTAATAATTGTACACTACTTTTCGTTGTGTAGTTTAGTAATAAACTGGGATAACGCCAAAAGTGGCAACATTTGGCGTTAGTCCGGTTTATGAGTACAAAAACAGCCCAAAAAGTGGTGTACAATCATCAAATTATATTATTATTCATTTATTATTACTGTTATTGATTAATTTTGATTTTTTTATTTTATTAGGTTTATTTCTAGGTCCGGTAGGTCGCTAATTCATGAAAATAGATCTGACTTAGAAATCATAAAATTAAAATCAATTGGGGGCCGCACTGTGGCTTACCTTCGCCTTAAGCTGCTGTAAAAAGTTTTACAATCAAAAAGTTATCAATAGTACTGCCACATACCTACCACTATTCCACGCAAAACTCAAAAGTAACGCTTCCCATTTTATCACCGCGCCCGGCGCCCGTAATGTACCTACCTACGTACATACCGCGCAGTATTTTTATTTTCTTACGGTGGAAATACCATTAAGCAGACTGATGCGTTTGCACGTCGGCGTCTCGGTCGCAGCTAAAATTACACCGGAGAATATTTTGTCGGTTAGAGAAATCCGTCCTAAATATATACGGACGCGCCACCGCTCTCAGCGGGGGGGCAATTGTGTCCCCCGGTTACTAAGATACTGAGTAGCACGAAGCTTTTTCTATATTACTACTGTGTATATATACTGACGACCTCCTTGGCCGAGTGGTTTGTACAAAGGTTTTCATGGTGTCGCCATCTCTGAGGTCCCGGGTTCGATCCCCGGTCGGGTCAATTTAGAAACTATTGTTTTTCTAAATTGTTTCGGGTCTGGGTGTTTTCTATGTATAATAAGTATGTATTTAAGTATTTTATGTACGTTTATCCGTTCTCTAGTAACCATTTAACGAGTTTCATAACGAAGTTTTTCTTGGGCTAGATAATTGGTGTGAGTGTACGAAAGTTTATTTATTTATTTATTTACATATATATAATCACGACTATTATCCCCGAAGGGTTAGTCAGAGACTAGGCAATGAGGAACGCGAAAGCAGTCCTCTGCCATAGTCCACTTTTCACCAAATAGCGACTGTTGGTGAGCCCATCGCCGCTCTATGCTGTTGGATGTATGTGTAGTATTTAGTCCTTTAGTCGCCTTTTACGACCCAACGGAAGAGAGGGGGTGGCATTATTCTTTTACCGCTACGCGACACGGTTAAAGAATAAAATAAAAAAAATGTTTTTAAACAAACTATTGACATTGTGCAAATATCTAGTGTCACTCGGATTTGTACTAATTCTTGAGAGCGTTTCACAAGAAAATTGCTAAAGTCTGGCCAACGAAAGCTAAACCTCATAGTTATTTGATTGGCAACACTTTGTCTCTATGTGTGTCTATCTGAGGTATCATGTCGTATGTCAAAAAATTTCAGCTGTGTGAGTGACCCTGTGTTATCCAGTCATGATTTTTTTTAATTTGCCGCGTTTTTCCAGGTTCAGCTTTCGTTAGTCAGACTCTAACAATGGTGATTTCTATCAAAAAACGTTAAAAATGAGCACACTGTTGTGTACAAAATTACTATTAAGACCTCTTTTGGAAACAGTGAACAATATATGAGGAACGCGATAGCAGTCCACGTTTCATCAAAGTATGCATATGTGCTCAGCGTGACAGGTGGTGAGCCCGTCGCCGCTCTATTTTAATGGATGTAGTATGTGCAGTCTGTCCGTTAGTCGCCTTTTACGACATCCAAGGGTAGAGATGGGGCAGTAGTACCTATTCTATTAATAAACCGCTCTAGTACAGCACCTTCCTAAATATATTCTCAACTAGCGACCCGCCCCGGCTTCGCACGGGTTACTACCCGTGAACGTACCAAAACAAATCATTGCCTATAACCTTCCTCGATAAATGGGCTATCTAACACTGCAAGAATTTTTTAAATCGGACCAGTAGTTCCTGAGTTAAGCGTTCAAGCAAACAAACAAACAAACTCTTCAGCTTTATAATGTTAGTATAGATTTGAAAGAAAAGATTTTGATGTAGAATAAGTTGTAGAAATAACAGTTTTGCAGGCACGTATTACCTAGGTAGGCAATAGCTGTGACTGTGGTATTACTTTGGGACGTTTTGGGATTCCCTTGACATTTGAATGTCAGTGAATGCTGGCAATCACATTCTTATGATAAGCCAGCAAAACGAATGTTTCAATTCGAAGATGGTAGGTATATTTAATAATAAAATACGCTATTATGTGACCAAATATTGCATTAAAAAACTAAAAGAAGAAGAAGAAGAAGATAGACAGAGAAACGACAAAGCAGAACCAGACAGGAAACAAGAAAAATAAGTTTAATACAAAATAGTAAAAAACGCAAGCATATAGGCCGACAACGTAGTACTTACGTCCGTTGTCCGCTCCTACGCTCTTTCTCCAGCTCTAGCATAACCTAAAAAAGCTAAGATCGTGACGCACCTGACGTTCGCGAGTCTGGTCGCGATCTCCTCCCAACTCTGCTCCAGCATTTCGCCGTCGCAGTCGACCAACTTCACTCCATTGTCGGGCTCCAAGTTGTGGGAAGCGGTAATCATCATGCCAACAGTGCGACCTGCAATTTGAGGAACAGGGTTACCGCTATAGTAAAATATATAACATACATACCTACATTCATACGTGACAGCATAGAATAACTAATAGTACATACTACCATAGAGAAGGCTCACTTTCTAACTAAAGTCAAGTTTAGGTATAAAAAAAGTTTAACTGCATCCTCGATGTACTTTGCCGGTCACGATGAGCTTCTCGAGGTTGTCACTGTCCTTCCTTGCAATGTGACCGAACTATTCGAGAATTCTGCATAGACACTCGGATGACAGCCGCGAGGAGACTTTGAGTTCTCGCAATATAGAGACGTTAGTCCGAAATGCAGTCCAATGAATACGGAGCATCTTTCTCCAACACTACATCTCAAAAGCGTCAATGTGTTTACCAAGCATATAGTAGTTTTGAATTGCTGCGCTCCAATAATGTGATAGATTGAGTTTATGAGCATTGTTTGCTAACCCTTGTTCATACAGGTAAGACATACATACACATAACCATGACTACTATCCCCGGAGGGTTAGTCAGAGCTAGGCAAAGAGGACAGCAAAAGAGGTCCTATACCATAGACCATTTTTCACCAAAATAGCCACTGGTAAGTAAAATAAATATTGCGCGTCGCAAATCAAATGCATTTGCATACAATTGGTAAGTGAGTGGTGAGGTGTATGCACTGACCATTTTTGACCCTTGATCGTATGACGGCCAGCAGTCCCATTCGGTAGACCACATGTTCCAGTAGATTGGCTCTGTAAACAAAATTGTTATTATAATGGATGTTATATTTAATTCATGTAGCCTACAACTACATCCATACATAGGTACATAGATTCCAACTATTATCCCAAAGGGTTAATCTAAGAACTTATCAGGATGATGGTAGCTTATCAAGATTATTATCAAAAGCCATCTCTTAATAAGGATTACTTATTAAGTCTGATTGGCCAAATATTGATTGGATAACATATAGAATACCTATTACATGTCCACTTAGTATCACACAATGTGACAATATTTATCTTTCAAGTGCCAGCCAACGTAATTAGAAACAGATTTTTTCAAGAACATGATAACACATAACATACTATTATTGATCATAATAAAAATAGCGGCTATCACACTAACAGGGACATTTAGTACATGCAATTTTAATGAGGATTGCTAAATATAGAACAATGTTGTACTAAATCAGTTAGTTGATTAATTGCGTAAACTTAATGAGCAAACTCATTTAAACTATTATAAAACTTGCAGTAATTGCCTCATGCATATTAATTAGAACATAGATAACAATAATTTTATTTAAATGCATTAAACATTCTGAACAAAATAACACTAATTTGGTTTTTAGTAACAATAAAGATTTTATAAATAGTTTACGATTCTTTAGGATAGTTAGGTACTGTCCTAGTTTGTAAATACTCCTAGTAGAAGTAATTCTATTAGAACAGGCACTCTCACTCACACACTCTATTGAATGTCCTACTATTATGGAGAGGACAATTTCTAATATTCTATGCTGTAAAAAAGGGAGAAAAGAAATGCCCCTGTTGAGTTTCCTCAATTGTTCTCCATAGGTACGAGGGCGGGTCAATAAGTCCGTGACTTTTGGAATAAAACACAGATTTTTTTATAAATAAATCATTTTATTTTTCAACGTAGTCTCCCTTGAGCTCTATACACTTTGTCCATCGCTTCTCCAATTTTTTTATCCCTTCCAAAAAATATGATTTGTCGAGGTCCTCAAAATAGGCCCACCTTGGCCTTCTTTGGCGCCGATTCATCCTTAGAAACCCACTGTTTTGACTGTTGTTTGGTCTCTGGTGTGTTGTGATGGATCCATGTTCCGTCCACGGTTACAAAACGGCGCAAAAACTCCTCCATATTGCGACTAAACAACGCCAAACCTTTCTGTTAAGTTGTTACACGATTGCGTTTGTGGTCGACTGTGAGCAAACGCGGCACCCATCTTGCGGAAAGCTTTCTCATGCCCAAGTGATCTTTCAAAATTGAAACCACTGAGCCATGCGAGATCCCTACAGCTTCCACAATCTCTTGCACTTTCAATCTTCGGTCGGCCAACACCATATCATGAATTTTTTCGATTGTTTCGGGTGTAGAGACCTCAACTGGGCGTCCAGGACGTTCGGCATCTTCAGTGCTTGTACAGCCACAACGAAATTCAGTAAACCACTTTTTTACCATTGAAATCGATGGTGCAGAGTCCCCATAGTGTTTATCAAGCTTAGCCTTGGTCTCGGTAATGGTTTTTTTTCGCAAAAAATAATGCTTTATAAGCACACGAAATTCACTTTTTTCCATTTTTTCCTCAAATTACTGGGTAGTTTGATAAAGATAGCTATCAAACACAAACTAACAGACGCAGCAAGTTCAAATTTTGATAGGAGTCAACTGACAGATGCCTGTTGACAGGAGTAGTGTTGCTTTTTCAGTAAAGAGGTCAGAAATTCAAAAAGTCACGGACTTATTGACCCGCCCTCGTATTCTGACTCGTACTTATGACTCAATGAGGTAGTGAAATTCTTAACAGCTCAAATATTGTAGCTTAAACTAATTTTTTTATACTTATAATTTTAAGTAGACTACATTTAACAGAGAGTAGTATAGGATGGCTTTTATTATCCCATATAATATTATTGTTACAAATGGGTAGCCCATAAAATTAAGTGTGTTTTAATAATAAACAATAAAATTGATAGAACTTCAAACAGCTGGCAGTTCGCCAAATATTTTGATAGGTGCTCCAGACAGTATATTTTCAAACGAGTAGTGTATTATGTTAACATAGGTGCAATCTGCAGGTTTATTTACAAAAATGTTGTTTAAAATTACTCCTCTAATAATAAAGCATTTTTCAATCTGCATGAATTTATTAGTAAGTGTTATTTATTCAAAGTTAAATGACTTGACAAATGACAAAACATGTGTCTATTAATAATATGTAAGTACCTATAAGGTATGCCTGATGACAAATATTTATACTATGATGTCTTTACTACCACAATAGTACTTGATACAATGAATCAGTATGTAAGAATTTATTTAACTAAATATTAATGTTTCCTTCTAGTGTTTAAGATGCATTTATTGGTACCGCAGTGCATTTTAATTAAACAGTTGCATGTGTAGTACTAGTGGACTTTTTAATTATTTCTAAGGTCATTGTGGCGACACTTATGTAAATTAAATACCCATGTGTTTTAACATTAAACTGTACAGATAAAAATAAATGAATGAATCACATGGTTCATTGTTTCGCCTTATAAATAAACTGCTGAAAGTCAATGACCAGAATCGTTACCGTAGTGACGGGTCACTTCCCGTTACGAATACGTAGGATACTATCAGAAAGATGACTCACATTTAATGGATTTGCAAGAAAACTAGATAATAGGAAATGAACTGCTTACGTGACAAAAATTACGCATAACATATGAAAGAGAAAGGCAGCACATATTTAACACAAAATGTTGTTTGTTGACCTTATTCGGCAGTAAAACAGTTAAGCATGTAGAAATAAATCAAATTCGAACTTACTTTGTGCGAAATCCGGCTGTTCCATATTGAATAAAAACATCGCTGGTTTTAGGGTGCATTTCTCTTGCGAACGCGTAGACAACTCGTAAACTACTTGGCGGCATTGTGATCGGCGAATTTTATTTAAAAGGTCGCGTATCGCTCAGATACAATCACTTGGAATCAACAAACGAGATTTCTGCATTCCCGCTGATTAGTAGATTCAATGAAAAATGACAGGTAAAACGTCAAATGCCGTCTACGTCTAATCTAATCGACTTTTGTTAAGGCACCCAATTTAAAAAGTGTGCCGTGAGTTACTAACTTGATATTAATTACGAAGACATACGAACTAAAATCGTTCCCATCACAAATAACTACATACGCTTTAATTTGTATGGGTTATATTATACATACCATTCCAAAACAAGCCAAGTGACAGATGCTAAAATTAGCATGCTACAAAGTAGGTAGTTCTTTTTGGTTGGACGCTAAATAAAAGTAACATATTAACTGGTAGATGGCGTTGTTGCTGCAAGTTTCTGTCAGATAGATAAATTCTCTACTCGCCGCAAGATAGCGGTAGTAGTAAATTGATAAGTATTTGGCCCATTGCCGCAGATATTAATGATTTAAAAATATTACAAAAAATTACTGTGGTTCTGGCTATCTTATATAATAGCTATCAGATTATAATAATAGGCTTAGATAAAATAGTGGTTACAGGTTAGCCAGGCGTATGTACTTATAAATAAAAAGCCCTTATAACCAATGACTAACAATCAAATCGAGCACATTAATAAAATTATTAAAATATGTAGGTACCAGCCATGTACTAGCACTGGTTTACAAAACCAAGACAAGAGGTCTAAGACCAGTGGTCTCTCTTTCCACACCTATGACTACCAAGATTTTAAAACCACCAGGTTTTAAAATCAAATCTAGCGGCCACCTGCGATTTCGTAGGTACTTATTATAAGAGGCCTATTACATCACGACGTGATTTTTGGGTAAAATGGCCCATTTTGGCGTTCTTGATCTCAGAAACAAAAATACATTAACAATTTTGACTTATTCAGTAGAATAGCTATTGGCTTTCGTAGCGGCCTCGCATTTTGTAAATTTTGCTTAACTATTTAATTAGACCCAAAATTGCAGAGAAACATTTTCATAAAATGTGCGAGGGCCTTTTTTGAGCTCCTAGATTTAACTACTGTTCATAACAAATGAAATAAAAAAAATAGAATGTTATCTCTTATTAAAGTCGTACAGTTCGCAGTGGCTTCAGAATTTTTAGATTTGATTATAAATAGAAAAAAAAATCTTATTTTAAACCAAAAAACTTCGAAAATCGCTTTATGTTAACTGTGAATTTCTCCTATCTATGATAATATTATTGACAAAATTTATAAGTATAATTGTTACTTCATGATGAATAAAGATTTTATAATGAATTTATTATCCTATTTCGATAAAAACGATAAATACAACTGCAAAATTACTACAAATTGCGAAAATGGGCATTTTACGCAAAAATCACATTCAAAATGTAATAGAACTTTTAAGAGCTCATACCTATTCCGCGACACTGAAGGAATTTCAGAGAACCCTGCTTTTCTCTTGCCAACGTCACTAAGGAAAGTGACCTAAGTACCTACCTTCTTGCCTGCAGATTTTCGGCGTGCTAAATCCAGCTATTTTAATTTTTATACTATATATATTACATTTTTACATTTAAAATATGGAATTTAGCTAAGCATAAAGTATTTTTTCCGTAGCTTATGCACCACCAGAGTGTAACTCACCTGGTTTGTCACCAGAAGGCGCTGCTTCATTAGCTTAATAAGCCAAAACAAAACAAAATCAAAACAATATATGTAAGTAAGTACCTACCTATAAAATTCGCTTTAAATGTTGAAAGAAACTGGCACCAGGCACTCTGGTAACAAACGATGTAAGTTACAAAAAATATGACAAGAGTATTATTTTCTTTTTGTTTGACCGCGCCGCGCTGCGCCTTTTCAGACCCCTTACAAACTTTCAAACGCTCCCCTGTCGATACGTTAGCGTTTCTCTAGGCGATCGCTACCAATTATAAATATAAATGAATAAAGGATAAATTAATTAAAAGGATGTTACATCAATTAGTTCTATTCTGGTTCGGGTCAATTTAAAAATAGCGGTTTCACTAAATTGTCTCGGGTCTGGATTGTTTTCTATGAAGGTTACGTAAGTATGTTTATCCGACAACAAGTTAACCATTTTAAACAAGCTTTAATGAAGTTTAACGCTTCAGGACTCGCACCCCTATTTGTGACGCCAAAACTCGCTACCGGGTCCGCTGGACCCAGATTATATTGTGTGATAATCCAAAACTGCTAAATGTTATTGAATATATCTTATTTATATAATATTATTACTTTTAAATAAAACAAGTAATGCAAAGACAATTACTAATAATTTACAAATTTAAATAAAAATAAACAAAAAATGTTAAAATTATATAAGTTTTTGGACTCTGTTACTTTCAGGACTTATATTATTTTTATTTTCTTATATATTCTAATGGCACATATTTTCCCCATACTACTATAAAATATGTATTAAATAAAACAAAAAGAGATCAATTACAACTTATGCGTTTTTTATAAACTAACTCTAAAAGTCAACACCTTTTATTCAGCTTTTTGTAACATGCATAACTACTAATCAACAATATTCAATATTTTTCTATATTTATTGTAACAATTTACATAAATTTGTTTTGTGTGTTCTCCACAAATAGCGACATTGCATTTGGCACAAGAAATTTGGTTTTTTTGTCCTTTTTCCAAGTACAAAGACCGCAACAAACCATTCGTCTACTTACTGGTTGACTTGGCTCTGGCGGTGCTTCGACTTGAGGTATTATGGCCCTGACTCGATTTTTATGTGCTGTGGAATGCTTATAATAGCCACTCTTTCATGTACAGTCACGAGCACCAATATGTATACACTTTGACTCTTATTCCATTGTATTAAGAGTTACAATTGTTTACATATTTTTGCTCGTGACTGTACGTATGGTTGAATCATCGTAACAGTCAATAATTTTAGGAACTAAGTCGTAGGAATCTGGTATAGCTTTATAAATAACAAATGCGATCACTCCAGCTAAACAGCACTTCTAAGTATGGACGAAAGTAGTCAAGTGCAGGTCGATGACAGCCTTCACATGATTGTGAAATTGGTTGCAATGTATGTTCACTTTCAGAGACTTCCCAAGTAACACAGACGTGCTGAATAAAGATTGATTACGAGCACTCATCAAGAGCATAAGCTGAATACTAAGCTGAATAACGTCTGAGTACCGTCTATTCAGCTGTTATTCAAGCAAAAAGGGCCCCAGTTTTGAATGCTTAACGCTGAATAACATCTGAGTAACAATTGAGTAGGAGCTTAATAATGTTTCAATTAGCTTAATAACTTTTGAATAACTGCACACATTGCTTTTATAAAGCTTTTACAACTCAGTTATTCAGCTACGTCGAATTGGTTAGAGTATTCAGAATTTATTAAGCATTTAGTTTATTGTTGACATTTATGCAAGCAATATTCATAGAAATTGGGAAAAGAAGAAATAAATTGGGTTCAATAATAATGTCGATACCTTTATTTGACATGACGTGAACTTTAAGTTATTCGGTAAGTAAATTTTAATTTACAAGTTAGCGGTCTGCTACATGTTAATTATTAGTGCGCAAGTAATTTTGTTGTGAATAGTACGTGTTTTGTTTTCATTTTTATGACGCGCCTCGCTAATAATCAAGATAATTAGTTGTAAATAGTATTTTCATACATACATACTAGGTTTGACAAAAGTACTTGTGATGAATTATCTAATTCTAGCAATTTTATCCAACAAAATAACATGACTTGAGTTGGAAATGTTGTAGTTGTAAGATTAATAAGCATTTTGGTGATCTCGTAAATTCCTTGTAAGAATTAATTACAAAGATTTCAATGGCGATCGATGTTTTTTTTATAATGCTGAATAAAAGTGCACACATGTTTTGTTATAACTTGAAAAAGAGTAGTCTCTTTACACTTACTTATGAATAACATTTATATAGTTGACCACATTTCTACATTAGTTACTCACATTTTTAGGGTTCTCTAATCGAACGAACAAAAACCTTTTATAATGTGTAACTTTCCCATCAGGCTTTCACTAAATTGATTACTTACATTTAAAATCACAGCATCTTTGTTATTTTTTTTTCGTGAAAAAGACTATTATATTAATAGTATCTATTATGTTTAAAAAAAATTGCAGGTTTCGTGTGTGTGGTGTGCACTGGGCCCTAGTTTATTTAATCTTTATTGCACAACAATAGGATGTACAAATGGCGGACTTATTATTATATTATTAATTATAATTTATATTTCGTTTCAGAAAAATGACGTTTAAAATAATTTCAACACGTTGTAAGGGTCATTCAGATTTGTGTACTGTGCCGACCCAATGAAAGAACAAAGAACAACTTCGATGGCCAAGATATAATGCGGATTTATTAATTAAGTAAAGACAGCAGTGTCCAACCTCGCGTAGATTGGCCTACGATGAAACAAACAAACAACGCAAATAAAACATTTTATCGCAACGTTAATTTTATTTTCTTGTATTGCTATACCTTCTGCTAATAAAATAACCATTTCCGAAATGAAATTTTCTGTATACTTAGATTTTTAGATCTTTCGGTTTTCCAATCCCAAAATCTGTTATGTTTTTTTTTAGGACGGAACCCTTATCATTAAAGGGAAAACACGCTTGCTGATTGGGACCGGGTTCAGTTTTGTTTAAACTATTTTCACAAATCCTGTCATGATCATTACTGCTGATGACACTTGGACAATTACCTACTACTGCTGATATTTAAATATTCTTTTAACAATTTTCTTTCGATATGACCGGTTCTTTACGCTCTTGCCACGACTTTTGATCCATGATTTAAACAACACATAAAATAAATACGTACAATAATATTCTAATTGCTGGTATTAAGCTATGGGCGCTATATCAATACAAATGTGGTCTTTAATTTGAATAAGTTAGTTAAAACTCTTTATTATACTGAAATAAGCTTATTAAAAACACAAATAATATTGTTTATTCAGCAGCTGAATAATTAGTAAAACATAGAATCTTATACAGTTTAAAGATAAAGTAAAAACAATTATTCAGTATCAAGCTGAATACCAGAATTATGTAAACAATATTATTCAGAAGGTGATACTTTATTCAGCAATTAGCTGTTTCAAACGCTACAAGCTTAGTACTGCTTTAATAATAGCAGTATAGATTATTGTTAATCAGATAAATGCTGCCGAAGGCACTGTTTTTCAGATTTAAGCCACCTGGAATGCGTAATGCTTAATAACATCTGTCTAATAATCTTACGGAGATTGGTTATTAAGCGTAAAGAAGGAAAGGACAGAAATACAGAATTTATTAAGCGTTAAGTATTTTAAGGGTCCGTACTCAACCTTATTCAGTATATGGCTATTCCCAAAGCTCTTACACAAACCATATTCATCTTTGAACTGTTAAAAGTTCTAAGTGTGTACTGTTATCTTGCTTATGTGTTACTTGGGTTGCATTGATAACGGCTGCACAACTGGACTCGGTGGTATAAACATTTCCTCCCCTTCATCACAATCTTGTTCCGAATCTTATTTATGTTCATTTACTTTTAATGAGTCTTCTGTTCCTGAGCAGTCTTCTTTTTCTTTTAGGTAAATTTGAATATTTCTGTCGTTTAGTGCCTTACTGGAAGCCATTTTCTACAATAAAACAAGAAAAATAATAATATAGTACAGTTGTTTAATTATTAAAAACACTTACGTATTTAGTCGCTACTGGGTCCAACGGACCCATACGCACCTTTTACGTCCACAAAACTCAATCGCGGCGCTCTAGCTGGCGTCTGTGAGTGTTAACCGCTGCGACAATGTATCGTTGAAAGGTAATAAGAGCGGCAAAGTCGCAAAGCGCTGAATTCATAGGTTACCTGCCAATATACCGAGGCCTGGGTCCAGTCCTGGTAGGCTACTCTTGAAACAGAATTGCATTAATCAATTTCCAATCACAAATCTAAAAAATGTCAAATGGCACTTTTGTAAGCGACAATAGCGCCACATTGGAATTAAATTGCGTGGAAATTGATTGAACAAATTACTATCGAGATGGCGTTCCGGAATTATCTTTACTTATCCCAATATCGATACATATTAATCGCATTGGAATTGTATTAAGATTGAGTTTGCGTTCGAGAGTAACCCCCCTGAAGTGTTAACTTGGGTTAGACAATTCGGTGTAAATGCGGAAAAAACTTGTTCGAATTGTGAAAGCAATACGTACCTATTCATCAAAAGTAAAGTAAAGTAAAGCCTATTTATCCTATCCCAGTCAGGATCTTCGAGCTGCCCCCTTACTCTTGAAACCGATCCCGACCGATCGAGATTTGTACCTATTGTGAAGTTTCGTAAGTACTTTTAAGTTACGACACCAGCGTTAATTTAAATTCATGTTGGGTGAACTAAATGGCATTGAGTTTGGCATTTGTTTTACTTTAATTCGCGCAATATCTCAGAATAAATAACTAAAGCATAGAAGTACTACGACATTTGAGTGAGCACTCCGTTTGGTCACCATTCGAATTACATTTGTACCTAAGTATAGGTCGCTTTTGAATATCATAATCCTACTAATATTATAAACGCGAAAGTTTGTAAGTATGGATGGATGTTTGTTACTCTTTCACGTAAAAACTACTGAATGGATTTGGATGAAATTCGGCATACAGATAGATTATAACCTGGATTAACACATAGGATACTTTTTATCCCGATATTCCCACGGGAACGGGAACCACACGGGGTAAACCGCAGGCGGCCGCTAGTACATACATAGATTATCGACCATTACCGCCAAAGGGTTAGTCAGAGACTAGGCAATGAGGACCGTAAAAGCAGTGGACGTTTCTCCAAACTACAACTGCACATGTGCTCAGCGTGATAGGTGGTGAGCCCATCGCCGCTCTATGCTGTTGGATGTATGTGCAGACTTTATTCCGTAAGTCAGCTTTTACGACCCCCAATTAAGAGAAACCGCAGAAGCAGTCCCACTGCCATAGCATAGTCCACGTTTCACCAAACTACAACTGCACATGTGCTCTGCGTGATATGCTCTAAGTATGTTGTATGTATGTGCAGACTTTATTCCGTTAGTTGCCTTTTACAACACCCAAGGAAAGAGACGAGTTGGGGTTGGGGCAGTGGTGCAGACTTGCTAGAATTTGATGTTCAGCTACGTAAAGACATGATATCAGTTAAGTATTTATCATGACTTCTATGTATGTCTGTATTTCAATGAAAAGAAGAAATAAGTAGAGTTTACTGCTATGCGATTCTCTAAGCGACATATAGACGCTGCGCTCATGGCTGTGATCTGCTGTCTCTTTCAATTTCCAATATGAAAGAGACAGAGTCAATTCTCAGCGCTGCGGCAGCCGCTGCTACTAGGGCTTTAACTTAGAGAATCGCACAGCTGAAGTGTTTAGAATTGCCTGTGAAGGATTTGAGTTTGGAGCACCTTCAAAAACATTCATTTATGAAGTGTCCTTCAGTGGGCTAAAGTATTACCTATTATTTGACGACCTCCTTGGTCGAGTGGTTTGTACACCGGTTTTCATGGTGTCGCTATCTCTGAGGTCCCGGGTTCGATCCCCGGTCGGGTCAATTTAGAAACTATGGTTTTTTTTTAATTGTCTCGGGTCTGGGTGTTTTCTATGTATGTATTTAAGTATTTTAAGTATATTTATCCGTTGTCTAGTAACCATTTAACGAGTTTCTTAAGGAAGCTTCTCTTGGGCTAAATATTGGTGTGAGTGTAGGAAAGTTTATTTATTTATTTATTATTATTCTTATAGTGAGCCCCTACACGGACGGTATCAAAATGTACCAAAGTGAAAAGCAGGTACTTATTAATAGTTCTCGTGTAAATCATGATTACGTGCGCCTAGTTCTGGCATGGTTCGTTGGCGTCGCGTCGCGACTTGGACGGATCCGATTAATTGGACTCTGGACAGTTGCCAAGGTGCTGTACACACTGCAGCAGGTCAATCTACCACAATATGACAAACCTCTAATTGATATATATCAATATATATACCCAAACACATACATTATACATATAATCACGACTATTATCCCCGAAGGGTTAGTCAGCTACTATGGCTATGAAGATCGCAAAAAGAGTCAGCTACATAGTCCACTTTATGAAAAATTAAATTAATAATGAAAAACCATTAAAAATTACTCAAGTTAGGAATACTCTAGACGCCAAGAAGAAGATGAGCATTTCGGCGTAGTCGCTAGAAATATGTTAAATAATATGTTTGCCCTAACTAAACCTAAGTTACATGTTATTTCTAGAGGGAAGTGATCTGACTAATATACAGCTTAATATACTAGCTAAACTAAACTAATATACTAGCCTTAACAACTGTTTTCTACGCTGCCTTGGTCACTATGCAGTGGTCAAGCCATCGTTTACAGCCATGAGACTCGGTGTATGTATCGGAGGAGATACCTAATAGCATAACATAGACAAGTATAGTGACACTGTCTGAGTGGTAGAGCTACGCTGCGTTGCAGCACGAATGGGCCGGCGTAACACCACCCTCAAATAGAATATCGGCGTGAAACAATAGCATTTGTTGCTGTTGTGTTTCGTCCGGTGAGTGAAATCACCGGAGGCACACATCTCTCCCCTCTCCACAATTCCTACATACATACATACATATATATACATGCATCCTACATAACCACGACTATTATCCCTGAAGGGTTAGTCAGAGACCAGGCAATGAAGGGCTGCAAAAGCAGTCCTCTTCCACTTTATACCATATATCCATGGGCGGCGGTGATTACTTCCTATCTGGTGAACCGACTGCTCGTTTGCTTCCTTTTTGCATAATAAATCGATATGGAATGGAGGCCCCCTTAGACAAGTGCCAACGGTTACACCAGTTTATTCCTAATGCGTTGTACACTAATGTATACTGTCCACTTGGTAGTGAAAAATTCAGCAGTGCGCGCATTGTAGGTACGTCGAATTTCGACTGGTGTTTGCTATTTGTTTAGGGGGGCTGAACGCAGTCTTTACAGGGTTGTTGAGGATGTGGTTATGAGGAAGAGCAAGGGGAAGAGGAATTATATAGCACAAAGAAAGAGGATGTGGATGAGGAAGAGGAAGAAGAATAAAGTGTGATGAAACAGGCACATTATGAAGTGTATTTTATCACAATCTCCGTTTTTCTTTCAGTTATTAAAACATAAAGTACCTACCTACGTAGTATTTTATTTAATTGTTATTTATTTATAATAATAATAATAATAGACACTTTATTTGCACAAACAGAAAAAACCACAATTACAAAAACAGGAAAAATTATAAAAAAGAGAGTACAATTAGGCGGCCTTATTGCTTAAAAGCAATCTCTTCCAGGCAACCTTGGGTGAAGAGAGTAATATTATAAAATAGTAGGGGGAGTGGGTGCATCTAAAGAAAGAAAGGATTGAAAAATATATAGTTATCTATATACTAAATACGGAATACGGAAAAATAGAAGGTAAGGAAAGAAAACATATACAGTTAGTTAGAAGCAGAACAAAGAGAATTATTTGTTGCGGGCCGGAGATTTCGCGCGCAATTTCAAGTCCTCCTTAATTCCTCTTAATTTATGAGGAAGCGATAGCGGAAGAGGCATTTTTAACTTTTATTTATGGGGAAGCGATAGCGGTAAGGGAACTGTAATAATTGCGGTACTTCCGCAACATCTGGAAGCGGAAGAGGAATAGGTACTCATCAACCCGCCTTTTGACCGTCTCCGTGGTCTAGTGGCTAAGCCACCGGTTTCAAACCCAGAGGTCCCGGGTTCGATTCCCAGCGGGGGGTACATCTTTGTGTGCTCGGTTTGGTTGGTGGTAGGGCTGTTAAGTGCGCCTGGCTAGCTACCACCATCTTATCTAAGTCTGTCGCCATAACAACGATGTTTTTTGC
Organism: Scoparia ambigualis; assembly: GCA_963921215.1. Classification (NCBI taxonomy): domain Eukaryota; kingdom Metazoa; phylum Arthropoda; class Insecta; order Lepidoptera; family Crambidae; genus Scoparia; species Scoparia ambigualis. Next base: position 15,907,605 of record OY992524.1, read on the forward strand.
ATAGTTGTGTTCCGACAGTTAGAGATAAGATAGCCAGTTCCTCAGTGCTTCAGGATTCCGGGAGAAGCGCGCTTCCGCCTTCGGCCTTATCGTCACTTACCATCAGGTCAGATGAAGGCCAAGCGCTTACCCGTAACCCGTAAAAAAAACCCTAGTCTTTACTTAACATCCTTAAAGTATTAACCCTTCAACTGCGGCCGCGCACCGAGCGTTCTGGCACAGTATAAATATAAGCTATCAACAGTATAAATAGCTTATATTTATACTGTGGTTCTGGCGCAGTCAGTAGGTACTTTTCAATGTAACGACGATCGTAGGTACTAACAAAAACTTTGGTGACTAACCACATGCCCACCAATTAACATCATCCAAAGTACCTAAGCGAAATAACTCTCAGTCCATTGGGCTTAGCATATTCGAATCAATTAAAGCGGTCTACACGTGTCTTTATTTAGTTAATTAGACCGGCAGATATACTAGTGACGCCAAAGATATAATCAAAAGAGGCAGATACGTCACCGGCGTACAGAGCGCGAATCTATCAATAAAAATTTCGTTATTCAGTAAGCTTAAAATAAGCATTTTGAATCGTCTAATACAACACCAACTCGTTCGTACCAGTGACGTTTAGTTGTTTTTATTAAGAAAGAGAGTTGTAAATGCCCTGCTGTTCATTTATACGGTGCACAAACCACACAAGAAGCAAAAACAAGGCACATGCACATGGAATAAATTTTCGCGTTTAAGTACTTACATCAAAACAGAAATATTTTCATTAAAGATTTTTCATTATGACATTGATTGTCATGATCGAGTGTCCTGTTATCGTGCGTGGAACTTCGCGGAGCTTACTGACCAACTGCAAAAAGTATGTAGGTAGTTGAGTAGTCTATTTTTTGATTCATACCAATAAGGGCATTCCGTATCTTCCTCTTTTGCTTATATCTATGAGTGACGCCTTGTTTTTCTACGCTGGTCACGGCGGGTGGACGCGGGGATCATTAGGCTCGCGTTTAAGTTTCGGCGACTTAGTTGCAATTAATTAACAATTTGAATGTAGGCAATGGTTCTGGTTATGGCTGCGTAAGGCGTAGTCATTTTTGCGTTGACAAGTATATAAGGTGACTACTAGAAACCGCAAGAAACTTCAAGGGCTGGTCATGTCAAGTGTTTTAAACATGACAAAAATGACAAAAAGGAAATTCGTGCTTTTTTCATTTTAAATTAAATAATTCATTTTGTAAACTTTAATTGGATAGTCTTTGAGTATCTAATTTATTTTAAAGCACACGCCCGTCTGTTGACCCGTCCGCGTCAGCTGAGCGATACATACCTACGTTGACGGGTCAACAGACGACCGGCCGGCCGGCCGTTGCCCCCATCAGCTGGGCGATAAGTACCTACGAAAAAAACACAAATTCCTTTTTTGTCATTTTTGTCATGTATAAAACACTTGACCTGACGAGCCCTTGAAGTTTCTTGCGGTTTCTAGCAGTCATCTTATATATTATTTAATAATAGCGGCCTCCCCGCCATTTAGTCCGCGTGAACCCCGTACCCTGTGACGGATTTTGACATTTTGACAATCCTGACAATTACAAGCACAACATTTAAAATATACCTTACAAGAATCAGCCAAAAACTTAAGTAGGCACAGCCGTTCTCGTGCCGTTCGTGTGTGTTATGATTTGATTTTAGCCTATAACGCAATTTAAGAAAAATGAAGAGAAATAAGACCATCTAATTATGGTGGCTGGCAGCAAATCAAATAATTTTTTGCACTCATTTAGTGTAAAGATGGTACGTATAAAACATTTCAGGAAATAAAATCATGACCCTGTTAGTAAATGCAATTTTCTCATTTAAAAAAAATAATGTATTATTATTACAAATTAATTATAACTAAAGAAAAATTACATACTTAAACAATTTTAAAAAGAAGACATCTTAAGTAGGTACTTTATAACTTAACATGGTTTTAACATTATGTACTACAAAACAATAGTACTTACTCATGTAAAAAGTAAAATAACATAACATTTGAAAGGTCATCATTCGCCATAGTAATAGATCCATATGTTCATTAAAAAAATATTTTTATTTACCCTTGTCCAAACAAGAAGAGCTACAAACGTGCGATAAAAATGGAACAGTATAGCAGAAATTATATATTATAGAGACAGAATAGGAAATTGAATTAATGGATAAGGATAGGGCACCCAGAAGTGCCAAGGAAATGTATAGGCGTATGATACTATTTGATAGGATGCCGCAGTAGAGCGGATTAGTTTCATAAATTAGTTTATAATATCTCCGACATAACTCACGTCGGAGGAGAAGAAAAAAAAACAAAAAAAAAAACAAGAATAGCAGAAAATCGGCCTCTCAGTGGCATTTATTGGGAGAGGCCTACTACGGCTAGCAGTGGACTGACACGGGCTGATTATTAGGTATAATGTTGATTATAAAGAGAAATACCTACTCTATTAAACAAAAATTTGCTTTCATTGTGTTGTTTATATAATTACGAAAATATCTATGTCAATACAAATTCGTGACCGAATCTTAATTAAAATACTAAATGGAAAAACCATAAAACACCTAAAATAATAACACAGCCAGTCGCGGATGCATTAAATCTATTATTACTGATATGATATCAAATTGCCAGTAATATCATTGTGATAATAGGCAAAGTTAATGGGGCGACTTGGTACAAAACACCAACATAAATTGAACTGCCATACCCCTCTAAGGAAAATTACAAAGTTATCTGTACACATCAAGGAGATCATAAACCGTTAAGAATACGGTTGTTATTCCTTTGTCTTTTTGAAAACGTAACGTAGTGTTTTGTTTGGTAAAAGCAGTTCGTCTGACGTCAGGGGTCTATCGTAATGGTCGGGCCTGAAGAACATTAAGTTATTTAGTTATATGCCAGCAATTTCGCCATTAACTATTGGAGCATTTTGTAATATCAACTCGTGGGCTACGATTCCGCGCCACGCTCCGTTCCGATATGGCATTTATTGTGAAAATGGTTGGAAATTATATGTTTATGCTTGTAATTAATTCACTTATCTATGTACCCACTAACTTTTGCCTGCGGCTTCGCTCGCGTTAAATTTTTGCGGGAAAAAGTAGCATGTAACCGTCTCCAGGTCCCCATCTATCTCTACACCTAAATTCATCAAAATCGGTTAAGCATTTCATGTTCAAAGAGTAAAGTTCGCCGGGACCGGGACAGCTCGTAACATATAAATCAATTCGCGAGTTAGCGTTTACCATCAGACGGACTGCGGACCATAAGCTAGTTCGCCAATAGCCTACCAATAGACTCAAATAAAAAATGTGTCACCGAAGAGGACATATCGTAGCCGATTCTGATAAAAACAAAAAAGCATTCGATTTAAGAAAAGTTTAAGAAAAACCTAACCTAACCTAGCCAGAATCGAACCTATTGGTATTGAATATAGAGCACATCCTGTATCATCCATCACACTTGCCCTCCCAGAGAAGTGACACACGACACGCTACATGTCGATTCGTTAACGTTTGTAAGCAACTTGATATTTGATTTTATTTTAAAGATATTTTGCTAATGCTTACTCTTTTCGATCGCTGCCACGATATACACCCTTAATTTTTATTCGTTTTAATGAAATTAAGGGTGAATTCCACCCATGAAACTGAACAACTTTCCCCAAGAAACCTTTGTGCAAAAATGACAATAAAATTTCGACCTCCCATACAAAACTGTCCGATCAGCATACGATAATAGTATTGGGATATCGATATTTTTTTGGTCACTTTTACACATAGGTTTCAGGGGGAAAGTTGTTCAGTCACAAAGGTGGAACTAACCCTAAATTTCATTAAAACAAATGAAAATGAACCCCTCAGTCTTGGAAATTTTTTGACACTTTTTTTGGCGCAACTGTCAACGTCAAATTTGACAGAATCGAGCATAGACTATGCGATATATTGCGATAACAATACATACGATGTACCACAGAACCGAAATAACCAAACTTGTTAATACTAAAGTAGTCTGTAAGTCTATGAATACACGGTACAAAGTCAAGTGTGTTTTTGTAGGTGCGGTCTCATGCGACCGCTTGGGGCCTGAAGGGTGCTTGTACATATTGTATACATACGCACTCCCACGACTATTATCCCCAAAGGGTTAGTCAGAGACTAGGCAATGAGGACCGCAAAAGCAGTCCTCTACCATAGTCCACGTTTCACCAAATTACAACTACGCATGTGCTTACAAACACTGGCGGACTCCGTCGCTTTACCAGTCTAAAGGTAACATAACCCCTTGCACACCGCGTCGTCTATTTGGTACGGGCACGTACCCGGGCGGGCGGTGCGCTTCATACGAAAATCGCTGCAAAGTGGTAAAGCGACGGTGACCCCGACCGTACACTTTGGTGGTGAGCCCATCGCCGCTTTATGTTGTAAAATGTATAAGGCTTTAGTCTGTTAGTCGCCTTTTACGAAACCCAACGGAAGGGATGGGTTGGTAGTATTGTTTTAAGGGGAGGTATTTCGAGCGCTTCTCTCTCGCTCTCTCGACGGTACGACGGTAAGGGACGGGTATAACAGCGAAGCGGCGCGAATAAACGCGTTTTATATTTTAAAAAATTGATAGATGTAATAAACAAAAAACGTTTGGTTATAATCTCTAAAGTTATCTATGAACTTCATTTTGGTAAATGACTCATAATATCAAATCACTTATTTTAAGAATAAAACCTGGAAAAGAAGATAAAAATGACACAAAAATATGTGCATTTATTCTATCGAGCCAACTTTATCAAATCGTGTTTCCATCGGGTGTATTCTACAGAATAAAGCCTCAACAATATTTCATAATTATCGCAAATTTTATTTTATTTTTTTTATTTTATTTTTTTTTTTATAAAAGAGGGAGGCAAACGAGCAGGCGGGTCACCTGATGGAGAGTAATCACCGCCGCCCATGGACACCCGCAAAACCAGGGGAATCACAGACGCGTTGCCGGCCTTTAAGGGGGGGAATAGGTTTAAGGAAGGAATAGGAATTGGAGGGGGGGGGGGGGGTGAGGGGCCTCCGGTACCCTCACTGGTCGGACGAAACACAACAGCACCAAGTGCCATTATTTCACGCCAAATATTCGTGAGAGGGTGGTATTACGCCGGGCGAGCCGGCCCAATGCGTGCTGCAACGCAGCGCGGCTCTACCACTCAGGAATTTTAATTTTACTGTTTACTACTTCAAAAAGTAATTGTAATAACGTGTTATTTTAATTTTTCACTAACAACTAGACTTAATAATGAGTGAGTTGCGCGCGCGTTATGCCCTCGGTGTCGCGTCCATTGGCTGCGTCGGCCGCGCACAAAGTACAGTCTGTTTCTGTCCCACTGCTGGGCAAAGGCCTGCATCATTGAAATCAAGTCATCGCTACAAGTGTCGGTTAATATCAAAAGTGGCTAAATCCTTACTAAACCATTTTTCACAAACTGCAATATTCTGCAGTGCGATTCTCTAAGCTAAAGCCTTGAATGCTGCGGCTGCCACAGCGCTGAGGAATGACTCTGTCTCTTTCATATTCATAGAATTGGAAAGAGACAGCAGATCACAGCAATGCGCGCAGCGTATATGTATCGCTTAGAGAATCGCATAGCTGTAACAGATACCTGAAATTCGACTTGTACAATAAAGAAACTCGAAGTAGGTTCTGCTTTACTTTTAAAGTATTTCGTGTAATTTTATTATAATATACTACACTTATATACACTACACTTATTATCTACATAAAACGTAAAATAATTTTGGATTTAACCAAGTTTGATATATTGTTGTGGATTTAACAGTTTTGTAGGAAAACATCTATGAATTACTTCAAAACTAGTTAAATCCACCTGGATTTAGCTAATTTTGATATCAGACCCAAGCTGTTTTGTCTTCTGTGTAATCTAACACTTTATAATAAGCTTTTTTATAAAGCTTTTCTTTGATTTTGATTTTTTTAAATTTATCAAGATCTAATATCTGAATATCATTTGGTACGTTGTTGTATAATCGTACACACAGACCCTTAGAAGAATTATTTATTTTATGGAGCCTAGTATAAGGTACTGCTAATTTGTTCTTACTTCTAGTGTTTAGTTTGTGAATATCACTGTTTTTGAAAACATTTCAATATTTTTATGAAGAAGACGAACGTCCGAAGATTAACCAGAAGGGCCGACCCCAAATAAATAGGAATAAGGCCAGGCAGAAGAAGAAGGTGATTAAGCCAATAGCCATTGTGTCGGTGGATATCAAAATTGGATAAATATATAATGGTAAAAAAATATTTTTTATGCCAACTCAATCGTAATGTTAGTATGGTCTAAGACGCTGTTATCAAAAGCGGATAAATTCATCGTTTTACTGTACTAAATCGTGTCCAAAGTTTGATTTTATATCAAACTCGGTAAGATCCACACCACGCATTTTTCCAATATGGCCGTTACTGCTACTGACATTCAATGACATGTCATATCAAAATTAGCTAAATCCAGGTGGATTTAACTAGTTTTGAAGTAATTCATAGATGTTTTCCTACAAAACTGTTAAATCCACAACAATATATCAAACTTGGTTAAATCCAAAATTAATTTACGTTTTATGTAGATAATAAGTGTAGTGTATATAAGTGTAGTATATTATAATAAAATTACACGAAATACTTTAAAAGTAAAGCAGAACCTACTTCGAGTTTCTTTATTGTACAAGTCGAATTTCAGGTATCTGTTACAGCTATGCGATTCTCTAAGCGACACATATACGCTGCGCGCATTGCTGTGATCTGCTGTCTCTTTCCAATTCTATGAATATGAAAGAGACAGAGTCATTCCTCAGCGCTGTGGCAGCCGCAGCATTCAAGGCTTTAGCTTAGAGAATCGCACTGCAGAATATTGCAGTTTGTGAAAAATGGTTTAGTAAGGATTTAGCCACTTTTGATATTAACCGACACTTGTAGCGATGACTTGATTTCAATGATGCAGGCCTTTGCCCAGCAGTGGGACAGAAACAGACTGTACTTTGTGCGCGGCCGACGCAGCAAAAGGACGCGACACCGAGGGCATCACGCGCGCGCAACTCACTCATTATTGCTCATTATTGCTCCAAGTACTCCAACAGCTATTTCTAATTGTCTATAATTAATTTATGTAGAGCACCATATTTAATTAAACAATTTACATTCAAATTCATATTTTGTATTTTAGGACCTGGTAACGACATATACAGGGCGTCCTACGGATATGCCACATGGAGGGACCTTGAATATTGTAGATGGATGGAACATTTTAGGAGACATTATTTGAATTTAAAAAACAATTTTGTATTAAAAATGTCAAAATTCATGGTCTTTCTTTTATTTGTGACACTATGTTATTTCGCAAAAAATAATCCTTATGATGAAGCCTTTCGGTCGGTATGATAAAGCTACAGGGTGATTATTTTTCTCATATAACGGGTTCGATTCCCGGTTCAACCATGTAATTATTTAAATATCTATGAAAGCAATTTAAATTGTTTTTTAAGTTCAAATGATGTCTTCTTTCAGTATAATGTTCCATCTACAATATTCAAGGTACTTTCCCTCCATGTGGCATGTCCCACGTATACATATTTTTTTGTAAATAATGTTGCTTCTGTGAGCTGTGGTTTCTTACGCCCGTTCTTTGCCACAGTTAAAAAATGATGTCCTGAATGGGTGGTAGGTTAAAAAAGATTTGGACGATTCAAAGTTCTTATTAATTTAGTTTATTGAATAAATATATTTTGACTTTGACTTCGGACTTCAATTCTCCAAGACGGCCTGTCCTTGGTCGTCTGGGGTGGTAATTGTGCTTCTTTTAGGTCTTTATCAATAACGGACATCCATGAGGCAGGGTCTTCCGCGTCTTCTGGGCAGAGTACTCATGTCAAGTACTTTTCTTGTCATGTGGTCCGATTGTCGCCGCATGACATGACCGTAGTACCACCTTTGGCGGCTCTCCAAATGCTTCTCCGGTTTTATCACCACGCTTGCCAAATGCAAGTTGGTGATCACAAACCCCGGCTATTCATCAAAAAATCCGAAAACACACTTTGCAAACCCACAAAGCCTTAACGCTTTCCCATCAGTAGGCTAATTCACGTAATAAAACTTCGACCACATTCAAACGATTTCATCGCTGAAGTCACTTTTCGTATTCACGTATCAATCGCACGATTTTGTTCAAATCGGTTTTGTCTAAGCGTATTCACGTGCATTATCGATTAATGCACGTGAATACGCTCGTTGTCTCCGCGGTATTCACCTATTGTTTTGACGTTAAGTTTGATCGGGTGTCAGCGATTACACGTATTGGAAAAAAAATATTTCTGCATGTTTTGTTAACAGAAAGTATTTGAATTTATTTGGTAGAATTGTAATGGCAACATTAAGTTTAAATAGTTGACAAATCGCTGAGATGCGATCTTAACGAGTAATAGTTCTATCGAAATGACAGGTGAATACGGATTTATGACTGTTTTTCAATGGGACGACTTCTAAACATAAGCGACATTTTGACTATTACAAAATACGTGAATCAGGCCACAGTGCGTTTCAATAAAAGCTCGAATCCAAACACGATCCTGAATCCGCAGTGATTTTTCCGCATCCGTAATATCACAAATCGGCATTTTCCAAATTCGACTTTACACAAACGTCACAAAGGTCACTCTCGATCTTTACATGGTCGAAGTGAGATACGAGTTTACGACATCCACAGCGAGCCTCTTAGGCGGGCGGTTCACACGTAGCCACTTGTACTAATTATTCGAAGCCGTAGACCACACGCCTGCTGCATAAACCTTACCTGCTAATCAAATCAATAGCTATGAATCAATAGTTATGGATTCGGTAGCTTACACAGGGGCAATACTGTCACCTCTTAAAGCCGTATTGTCTTCTTGGCGGGAAAGTGAAGCGTCATATCTGTAGTTTTATCTTATTTCCTAAAATTTGTGTTTTGTCGAATATTAATGTGGAAGATGGATTATTAACCGTTAAAGTGTTCGTGAAAGTGCATGAGTGTTGGCAAATAAAACAAAACAGTGCAACATCACTTTTCAAATTCTCTCAAGAAGTCCGTGTGAGATTTCAGTAAAGTCCCACATCTTTACTGGAACTCAAGGGATTTGGGGGGAATATCATTCATCACTCATTATCATCATAAAAGCTTTTAAATGAACTCTATTATTCCGACTGAAGGACTAGTATCCATAGTCAAGAAACAAATTATCAAAAAAAAAATTAAAGCAGTATTATGCAAAAGTCGATGTTCAATTTCATAATGGGTAGAAGGTAAGATTACTGCTCTAAGAGTTGAGAGTAAGCACAAAACAGATGTTTTGTGTGGTAAGTTCCAGGAAATAATAATATTTTTTATATCTATAGGTACTAATATTATAAAGCTGAAGAGTTTGTTTGTTTGAACGCGCTAATATCAGGAACTACTGGGCCGATTTAAAAAATTCTTTCAGTGTTAGATAGCCCATTTATCGAGGAAGGTTATAGGCTGTAATTTGTATAGGTGCGGGTAATGGTAGTAACCAGTGCGAAGCCGGGGCGGGTCGCTAGTAAATATATATTATGGCACTTGTCACTTACGGACGGCTCTCATTTCTGTTGTTACTTGTGTTTTTGTTTTTAATTGTAGATACTTCTGGTTAGTTGCGAATCTGGTAAACTGCTCTAGAGCGTAGAAAATATATAGTCACCTTCAACTTGTGTAACGCTTCAGTGGACCAGTGGCCAAGCGCTCGGCACGCTGTCCGGAGGTCCCGGGTTCAATTCTCGGTCGGGCAAAGTGTGTATTCGGGTTTTTCGATACATGTCCGGGGTTGTCCAACCCGTACTTGGCAATATTTTGCGGTTTAATCGTGAAAACGTAAGAAATAAACAAAAAAACTCACTTTCGCATTTATGATGTCATAATTTTATAGGTGTGATATATCATCAGGTGAAATGTGATCAGCGGTACATAATACTACCACCCATTGAGAATGCCAAGAAAATTGTGGAAATAGTTAGCAGGAGAAATAAAGACCCGTAGATAACATAGTATAAGGAAAAGGAAGACCACACACGTGGCAGGATGTAAAATCATTCCGGAAATTAAGAAGAATAAAAGTAAATGGAAAATATACATGTATGTAGGAAAATGTAACATAAGTACAAGGAAATGTATTAGTTAGTAAGAAAATAGTTAATAAATATAAAAAAGTAATGTATAAAATAATGGAATAGGAATTATTAGAAAATAAGAAAACATGTAATTAAATATAGTTATGCGAAATTGTAAAATAAAAGAAGGACAGAAAATATATTAGAATAAGAAAATATTGTAATGAAGCAAAAAGAAGAAGAATTTAAAGATAAAAACGAGAAAAAAGAGAGAAAAAAAATGAGCTCATGAAGCTCCAGTATATTAAACAGCCCTTATTATTATTGTCAGCCTATTTTGTCCCACTGCAGGGCAAAGGCCTCCCCTCCTTCGTTCCACTTTTTTCTGTCTACCGCCACAGTGGTCCAATAAATAAATAAATAAATAAATAAATAAATAAATAAATCTTTCCTACACCAATTATCTAGCCCAAGAGAAGCTTCGAAGAAACTCGTTAAATGGTTACTAGACAACGGATAAACATACTTAAAATACTTAAATACATACTTATTATACATAGAAAACACCCAGACCCGAGACAATTTAGAAAAACAATAATTTCTAAATTGACCCGACCGGGGATCGAACCCGGGACCTCAAAGATGGCGACACCATGAAAACCGGTGTACAAACCACTCGACCAAGGAGGTCGTCAACCACTGTCTGCCTTAACCACTTGGCTACCGAGGTCTAGCTTTCAACCGTCGAAATTTGTCAGTGCTTGATGCTTATGTTTTTAGTCAACATGGCTTCATCAAATCTTAGAAGTTTTCACCTCTGAGATCCGAAAGAAATATTTTTTCAAATATTTGAACATTCGGTTAAGATGAAGCTGCGTTTATAGATTAATATTTTATATTTTAGCGTTTTATTAACGCTTAAATATACTTAAGTAAAATTTTAAACACTGAAAAAAGACGACAACCTCAGACGGGAATCGAACCACGCACCTTCCGCATTCCGGGCGGCTGCCTTAACCACTTGGCTACCGAGGTCTGGCTTTCAACCGTCGAAATTTGTCAGTGCTTGATGCTTATGTTTTTAGTCAACATGGCCTCATCAAATCTTAGAAGTTTTCACCTCTGAGATCTGAAAGAAATATTATTACAAATATTTGAACATTCGGTTAAGATGAAGCTGCGTTTATAGATTAATGTTTTATATTTTAGCGTTTCAGCGTGGACGACAATCTGGCTGATATGCGTCCAGCTCGTCACGCCATCTTCGCCTCGGTCTGCCGCGTCGCCTTCTAGCATTGGGAGGTACCCAAACGGTATCGGCCTTGGCCCAAAGTTCCTCTGGCATGCGGTAAACGTGCCCGGCCCAATTCCATTTAAGTTGGGCAGATTTTTGAGAGACGTCCTGAACTTTGGTCCTTGAGCGCAGAATTGAGTTTTTTATACGGTCCGTTAGGCGGACACCCAATATAAAAAGCCCTTGCAAAGAAAAAAAGAAAGACAAAAACCGAACCTAAAATCCTGCAAAATAGCGGGGAGCTGATAATTTAAAAAAAAAAATACTATCACCCAATCTCTGCCCTTGGGCGTATTAACCCTTCGGGGATAATAATCGTGATTATATGTATGTATATATCATCAGGATAGTTAAATTATCCTAACTAATTTATTAGTCAGCTCAGCATGATTTGGACGTAATATGTACCTAATTACTTATTCTGTGGTAATATACTATCCTAAATTCCTGACTCTGATGTTGGCTCCCTTAGCGCCACATGTTTCCAATGTTGATCACAATTAAAACACAGAGGGGAGGGCATCCAACTAAATAATCTAAATGTCGGTAAAAAATATTAGATTTCATGGTTGTTCGAGCAATCCCACAACAGAATTACCACACGCAGCAAGAAGGCGGAAAATCCACGTGCAACCTCTAATGAATTATAAACCGCTGTCCCTCCCTTTTGGAGATACTCCATTTTGAACCTTATTCTTATTGTTCTAAGAACATCGGTGGTTCAGTAATTTGAAGGTAAGTACTGCCCATGTTACCATTGAGTTAAATGTTTGTGTGTTATCAGTTATCACGATTCCGTATGAGCGTCGCGGTGGTCTCATTCGTAAGGCAACAGTTCGTAAACAACTCGAAACTATTTTCTGTTTTAGTCTCGAGTCTCGAAAATGTTGCCAGTAAGGTGCAGTTGCAACGAACGTCGCTGAATACTTTAAATAGTTCTTTGTCACGGGATATGAAGAATGTGACAGGCGTTTGTGAAATTCTAGAAAAGTTATTGTGCATGTCACATATGGTGTTTAAGAACTTTATTTTCTCATAAAGAAATTACATAATTTCACTCACAAAGAAACAATATTTTAACTTAACAATAATTTGAAAGCTATACATAATGAGCGAATACAAACAACATAAATATCAATAAAAATTATGTCGGGTATACGTATATCACGAAAATGTCAGCGTCGCTTGAATATCTCACCGAGCAACCACGGATCTAAAGCGAACAGACAGAGCGGACTTGCATTCTGGATGTAGCAGATCAATACTCAATCAATGCATTCAAGTAGTATTAATAAATATTGTAATTTTAAATAGCTTACCAATCGTGTTAGTGATTTTATAATAGTAATAGTAATATCTTTATTTGTGAAATGTAGGTATTACAATAATAGATGACAATAGTTTGTTACTAGGTATCACTACATTTCGACCTTATTTAAGGTATACAAATACATTTGAGGGACCATGCCCAGTCAGAAGAATTAATTAATTACAATATTGTCAAATGCAAAATAGTACCTAGTTATTATAATATAAAATGTCAGAAATTGTGATCAAATAACATAATTTCAAAATTAAGAAGTAAGTAACGAATTAATAATTTTATGGTCATTTAAAAATATAAAATAATAAAAGTAAGTATATGAATGCAAAAAGAAACATTGTTATTTAATTTTATCATTTAGAAATTCCTCTATTGAGTAATAAGCCTTGTCAGTAAGAAATTCCATCAACCTTTTTTTAAAACATTTTACAGGTAAGGTCTTAAAAGTATTAGGAATTTTGTTAAAGATTCTATAAGCCATTCCAAAGAAGCTACTGTCGACGAGATGAGTTCTATATTTTCGCGCACATATTCTGTTACCGTTTCGGTGACTTTTATTAGTATTTGTCTTTATAAACGTAGGGAAAAGATGGTCGTTACACATGACAAACATTGTTACCTCGTATATATATAAAGATGGCAACGTTAAAATTTTTAATTGTCTAAAAACTGGTTTGCAGCTGTCCGTTGGTTTAAATCCCTTAACCGCTCGTATGCATCTTTTTTGGGCCTTAAATATTATACCTTTATTCACAGAGTTTCCCCAGAATACTATTCCGTATCGTAGTATGGACTCAACATATCCATGATAAGCAATTAATATGCTATTGAGATTTGCTATCCTAGAGAGTTTATATAGAGCATAAACTGAACTGTTGACCCTTTTGCATAAGTTCTCAGTATGAGTCTTCCAATTAGTTTGGTAATCTATTTGTAGACCTAAGAATTTAGTTTCATCAACAGTTTGAATAACTTCCCCATTACACATCAATGTAACGTTAGGCACTCGAGTTCTCTGTCGAAAATGAATTAATTTAGTTTTTTTACTATTGAGGATTAAATTATTTTTGACTAACCATTCATTTAAATTTCTCATTGCATCATTTATTTCGCTTTCATATGTCAAAATATTATTACATTTTATTATTGCTGTGCTGTCGTCAGCAAATAAAATCAAGGGAGAGTCAATTAGTCAATTAGTCAAAGTCATTATAAAGTTAATTTATGACTTTTGATACATGATTGATACACCATGTAATTAAGTAAATGAAAGAAAGGTGTGCACTAAATGGTATTAAATTAAATAACATAGATATAACCATTTGCACGACTTATACCACAGAATAATTAATCACAACTTTCACCCCGAAAGGCTAGTCTGAGACTAGGCAATGAGGACCACAGAGGCAGTCCACTGCCGTAGCCCACGCTTCACTAAACTACAACTGCACATGTGCTTAGCTTAATAGGCGCGGCGATAGCGGCGATAGCGCCGCTCTATGCTGTTCGATGTGAGTGCAGACTTTAGTCCGTTAGTCACCTTTTACGACACCCATGAAAAGAGAGTGTTGGTAGTATTCTTTTCCACACGGTTAACACACTGCTGTAAAAGGAATATTGATCAAAATTTTAACTTTTACGTTAAAAAGCCATTAGGAAAGGAAAAGTGACATCAGTATCAAACCCGCTAAAACACCAGTCTGTCACTATCAAATTTCTCTAAAATAGAATTGGCCAATAGCAGATCTTTATTTAGGATACGTGATTTTAGAAAATTATGTCTCTATTGGGCGTTATTGTTGCCGTCGCGAACATATTATGCTTTTAGTTTTTTTATTAAAATTTACGTCATGAATTATCTTCGTTTGTTAAAAAGCGCCTTAAAGAGGGTTTACGCATTTCGGTTTTCCATACAAACTTCCAAGTCGAAATTTTTAAAAACCAATAAGCCAATTCTGATGAAACTTTGCATGCTGAAATAAATTACAGGGATCTAAGTAGTTTGTTGATAAAAAACGTTTTTATAGCTGAGTTATTGCGATTTAAACTCCACTGTAAAAAGTTAAAAATCGCAATAACTCAGTTAAATAAACATTTCTTTAAATGTTTTCAACAAACTATTTAGATCCCTGTGTTTTATTTCAGGAAAATTAGCTTATTGGTTTTTAAAAATTTCGACTTGTAAGTTTGTATGGGAAACCGAAATGCGTAAACAGTCCTAACGAATTTTGAAATAGAACCCTCAATTCAGCTTTCGAAGTTCAGTGGTTTGGACTGTGCTGATTTTTTTCTTTTTAAGGCGAAGGAGATTGCTCGTGGCGGTCCGATCCTTTTGGCGGCACATGAGGAAAAGCACTGGAATTTTAGTGGGTAAGTAAGCCTTCCTCCTTCCGTTCGGGAAAGAGTTCCATTATATAACCGCATCTCTTAAGGCACAGTAATATGCCTATAAATTTTTTCCTATTTGAAAGCTCGAGTTTAGCGCGTTGTTGCCCGCTAAGCAACTTTCGCAATGCCGGGTCGCTGGATGGGTGACCAAATAAAAAGCATCTCGAGCTCCTCCGTGCTTTGGAATGCACGTTAAGCCGTTGGTCCCGGTTGTTGTCGTAAGATGACAGTCGTCAAAACCCACCAACCCGGATTAGGCCAGCTTGGTGGGTTATGGTGGCCCAATATCCCCACGAACTATTGTCATGGGAGGCCTGTGAGCAGCAGTGGGACGTTTATAGGCTGTTGATGATGACTAGATTTACATACATACATATTTCAAGACTATTATCCCCGAAGAGTTCAGACAGGCTACGTTTCACCAGATAACAAGTGCACATGTGTTCAGCGTGACAGGTGGCGATCCAATCGCCGCTCTAAGCTGTTCGATGTCACATAGGTACAGTCTTTAGTCCGTTAGTCGCCTTTTACGACACCTAAGGGAAGAGATTGAGAAGAGAGACCACACAACTCATTACTCTACCTACTAGATTTAGCACAAATTTATACAGAAAAAACAATGATACTTACTTAATTTAATTTACCTACCTACATAATAAAAAGTAAACGTTCATGACACGTTTTGTCAACAGTAAATAATACATAAACATATTTAAAAAATGCCTACATTTAAGACTGAATGAATATTAATCATCAACAATATCGGTGTTCGATGTCGATTCGACCTTGTCCAATACCAAACTCAAACCCAATAAAGTTAAAAATCGATTTTGACATAATAAAATTAGTACAAATCCACTTTACAACTCGGTTATAGATCGCTCACAGTTTAATAGAGAGACCATTAAACCACCTTTCTATAAGTGTAGGTGCCATATAAATGAATAAAAACAATTTTAACTCTACCAAATTGAATTGGCAGCCGGAAAAGCGTCCCACGGGATGAACATAACTTTATTGCTTTAAAAATAGGGTTGAAGTTTGCATGCATTCTTGAACTTCGTAAAACTATCGGTGATATTTTAGTGATGGTTTGTGTGCTTTGGGTGGAGAAGACAGCAAGCGTAATAGCGTTTGCGTTAGCGATTCGTATTTTATTATGACAATAATTCGAAACACACGTTATTGTGTATTTGTGTGTTGCAGTTTGTAATTAGTTGTAAAATTTTACGACGTAGTAAATCATTTTACAGTAGTAATGGTGCAGTTATCGATAAATTCAGGGTGGTCGATGGCGCCGCTTTCTTCTTTACAAAGATTGTTAAAGTTAAGCTACCTTCAGTGTTGTAAGTACTCGAGTGGGTGACCAAAATAATTGGTCTCGATTTACGAGCTGCATACTTCCAATACGGCAAATCGATGGTCGTGGCTGCTTTTAGCAGATTGCAGTGGTAGGCCAAAGCATGTCTGAAGCCTCAGTGACTCTAGGTTATAAGAACAGCTCATAGCCCAGAGATCTTACCATCAACTCGTAGATCAGTATTATATTAAAAACCTATAAAATACAAAACTGCCGACATGACGCTTCACTCACCCGCCAAGAAGTCGCTCTTGTCCTTTCCTAGTCATGATATTCCGAATTGAAGGAGATGAACGGTAAAAGTGGTGTAAGCTGGAAAACAGGATAAGTCACTCTTGCAAAATCGGAAGTTTTGCGCAACGAATAAAAGATATGATTGCAGTTATAATAAAGTAAGGCGTTGCTTAATGCATTAGCGTACACACACTACACTATAGGAGGAACTCAGTGCTGGCCTGGCACAGTTCGTAGTCCCGAGCGTGGCAGAATAGGGATGGTACTAGGTTTTAGTGAGAGGCCTCCTTTTCTCCCGTCATCGAGCTTTTCATAGGGTGGGTAAAACAGAATTTTACAGAAACAAAAAGTAATATACACTTTAAAACTTTTGCGTTCCATTCCATTATAAACAAACATTTAAACAGGAATTAAAGCTACAGCATGGAATCTAGTTTGCAAAAACGCAACTTCGTTTTAGTTCGCAATCGACTAACCACCAGAATAAGACGTGTATACGTACGTAATAGGGTCACTGAGTATGGTATTGTGTGTCTGGACGACAATGTGGCGATGAAAAAGGACTCTTCCTCGCAAACGGAGGCGGCACATCGCGACAACAGTCAGCCCGTAACCACAACCGGTGCATTTAGTCGAAACGTCAGGTATTAAAATGCCTTTAATAATTAGTTATCATTAATCCCCCCCGTCTAAATGATTGTTTAAAAAGTCTAATTCACTATAACCCAATAATTTCTATTGTATTTCTATTTTCTTTTTTCATTCCTATTTTCCAGCACGCCGCGAAATATTACTTCATCAGTGTTCTAACCGCTATCACTCCCGCTACCCGCTACCGCTGGCACGCACCCCTTACCCCGCGCGGCGAGATGAAAGCGGCCGGCGCGTTTGAGAGCGCCGCGCCGCAATTAGGGCCGCGCGTAATGAGCGCAGCGACACAGCCGCCGCTAATCGCGGTGCCTCGGCTAACAGGGCCTTTATATTGAAATACTAGCGGCCTGCCCGCGCCTGCCGCCTTCGTCCACGCTAACAGAAACACTTCATTCTTCATACTTCAGCCATTTTGTATAAAATATCTAAAAATTATACACAATGTGTATTGGCATTCACTGTACAAACTTTAAGGGTGGATTCTACACACAAATATACATAATAAAACATTAATCATGAAAAATTGTAAACTCAATAGTTTAGAAATGGTAGCCCTTATAAGTCACTTTTCAACACCAAAAATGACGAAAAAAACACAACGTAAAATCTACTATTTTATTATATTTTTTAAATATTTTTTTATGATGTATATTGTAGCTTAGAATTCACCCCTAAAGCTTGTACATTGCAGTCATTACACATTGTACAAAACTATCGTCAGTTATCGCTCTTTCTATCGGTAAAAACCGAATAAAACTTCATTGCATGGTTAGAAGAAGAACACGGAGCCACAAACACAGGAAAATGGCTACGTTACTTTATATGTAATTTAAAAAAAAATCAAAATTATTTATACAATTTAGGTTACAATAGTTGAGCACTTATGAATGCCATCGATTCGTAAGTCCTAACTATGGACGAGAGCCTTGTACTGAGAAGAAACGTCAAGAAACTCAGCAAGGACATATCTTTTCTCCCTTTCTTTTACAGCGTAAATACAAATTGGAAAATGCCCTCACTATCATAGAAGGACATTTTCCATTATAACCTTAAAAAAACATTTAATACGATTACAAGACAACACAACACATACAAAAGAATATCCAATAAAGAAAAGTATTGTTCCATTTCAAATAAAATGAACAACGTCTTACAAAATCTTAGAAACAAAAAAAGACAGACTACTACAAATTTCTACTACAAGTAAAAATAAGATTGCAAGAGCAGACCAGCCTCCACACGCGGCACCCATATAAACCATACTCAGTTTTTTCTATCGGTTAAAACCGCATAAACCATTGCGTGGTTTAGAAGAAGAACGCGGAGTCACAGACACTGGAAAACGGCGACCATATTTTATATAATACGTAATGATAATGATATATGCCCGTTGTTTTAATATACTATTATACAACACATATACAAAAAGATCCATGACTATTAACTATTATCCCCGAAGGGTTAGTCAGAGACTAGGCAATGAGGATCGCAGGAGCAGTCCACTGCCATTGTCCACGTTTCACGTTTTCTAAGCCCGGGGAAGCAATGATCTAAACACCTCTTTAGTCTAGTGGCTAAGCCCGTCTTAAACTCAGAGGTCCCGGGTTTGATTTCAAGCGGGAGTACTTTGTTTACTTTTCCATTCATTCCTCCATCCCCTTTCTACTATAGGACAACCAGACAAATTGAACCACGACATAGATTCACAGTGGAGATTCCGCGTATGCGTACGAAGCGCTTTGCGTCTACTTTTCATCATTCGTACTGCAAAGCTGTGAAACTCACTGCCAGAGTCGGTGTTTCCTATCAGGTACAATAATGGGGTCTTCAAATCACGAATGAACAGGTTTCTTCTAGGCAAGCATGTTCCACCTTTGGCCACATCATCACTTACCATCATGTGAGATAGTGCCTAAAGGCAAGCCTATCACACTATAAAATTACTTGGTCTGGTTGATAGCAGGGCTTGTTAAGTCCGCCTGGCTAGCTACCACCACCTCATCTCAGGTCTGTCGCTATAACAACATTGTTATGGTATTGTTGTCATTCGACAGTTAGAGATAAGAACAACTGAGCAAGATGGTTCTTCCTCAGTGGTTGAGGATTCCGGGTGAAGCGCGCTTCCACCTTCAGCCTTATCATTACTTACCATCAGGTGAGATGAAGGCAAACTCTCCGTAGTGGATAAAAAAGATACTTTAATTTGCTTGGTTACTTTACTACTTTCCTTTAACGACTGTCATTCCCTCCCTGTCGCTTAGACGTATATAATATGGCGCTTTACCACCGTGCGATTTCGGCGATACATCTCACCACGATCCAGCTCTATGGAACCAGCTTACAACATACTGATATTCTCGTGCTGGAATTTCTATAGGTAGGGAAAGTAAGTGTCATGTAAATGCGTCACTAGCATTAAGGCATTTACCTTCATTACAAATCGGCCATATTCTTTCCATTGTGTATTGTTTTGAAAAACCTTATTTAGATATTTTTTATACAAATTCTACTGATCCGTACTAACGATAAAGGTACTTGTAAAAGTGCAATTGCCTCTACAGTGATACAAATGGATTTGAGGAGCGTAATTTGTGTAGCAGTTTGAAAAAAAACGGCCCAAAATGCTAGACTTTTCAATATGCGTCAGGATCGTAGCAAACGGAAGACATGGCCTCTGCCAAACAAACGTGATGTATAAAAAAACATACATACATATAATCACGACTATAATCCCCGAAGGGTTAGTCAGAAACTAGGCAATGAGGACAACAAAAGCAGTCTGAGGACTGCTTGTCGTTATTTGGTGAATAGTGGACTACGGTGAGCCATAGTATAGGGGGTTAAAGTTACTCGCGTCCGTAGGTTTACCCTTTAGACCCTACACGTGACCCCTGGGTGGTGCTAAATGAGTGACACTGACTGAGTGGTAGAGCCACGCTGCGTTGCAGCACGCATTGGGCCGGCTCGCCCGTGGTAATACCACCCTCTCACGAATATCCGACGTGAAATAATGGCACTTGGTGCTGTGTTTCGCCGGCCAGTGAGAGGTTCGGAGGCCCCTTCCCCCCCTCCCCCTCACAATTCCTATTCCTTCCTTACTTAACCCTATTCCTTTCTTAAAGGTTGGCAACGCATCTGCGACTACTCTGGTTTTGCGGGTGTCCATGGGCGGCGGTGATTGCTCTCCATCAGGTGACCCGCCTGCTCGTTTGCCTCCTTCTAAGATAAAAATAAATTAGTCCACTTTTCACTAAATAACGACTGCACAAGTGCTTAGCGTAAGAGGTGATGAGCCCATCGCCGAAGAATGTGCAGTCTTTAGTCCGTTAGTTAGTCGCCTCTTACGACACCCAAGGGAAGGGAGGAGGTGGTAGTATTCTTCCACCGCTACGCGACCCGTTTATGTATAGAAAAACAAAGCAAGAAACTAAACCGTGTATGCGCAACGTAGCAACTGACTAACACCGACTTCCATTAAGTATCATAAAATCAGCACCTGATTTTGAAAAGACTCCCGATCCTTTTGTACTCCTAATGTGACATCCGTCGATGACGAATGACGGTCTTTATAAACGTATCCATTTATATGTCATTGCATTTTAGACTTTACGACGTTCACAGAAGAGCCAACGAGTTTTTTTTTAATTTTTATGTTGTTATGAAGTTGTTAAAAAGAGGGTTGATATAATCCCAAATACGGAGGCGCTAAGAGGTGGTCGCGCACAATATGTTTGTTCAAAACTATTGACTTTAGGATAAATACGTTTGCGTGAGCATTTGATATTCAATGTCAAAATTAGCACGTACGCATAAGAGAGATAAGCGGAATTGTATGAGGTACCTATTAAAATATTTAAAAGTGTTTTAGTATGATCTCATAATAGCCTTTTTAAAACACAAACATAATTTTATATAAAATGCGGTAATCTAATTCTTCTCTATGATGCCACGGTGATCGAAAGGTAAAATGCCTGGCCCGTCTGAGGTCCCTAGTTAATTTCTCAGGTCGTGCAAAGTTGGTTTCATATTTTTATTTGCATAGCCCGGGTTTATGATCGACTACCCGTATTTTTACAAGAGTAGTGATAACCAATCAACTGTAGCGATCTAGCGATGATTTAATCATTGAGTCATTATTATAGTTTAGACTGTACTTTTTTTACGTCTCTTCTGGTCAAGACGAACTCTGGATTGGAGACCTTGCACCAACTCGCAGTACAGGCAGACCACCCGTGAGATGGAAGGACAACATCTGCCAACAAGCAGGCCAAGAATGGATGCAGACGCCAATGGATCGTCAGGCATGGAGGAATGGAGTTGAGGCCTATGTCAGAAGGCGGACGCAATAGAGGCTGCGTTGGAATGGATGGAGACTGTACTTGATTTAATCATTAAGTCATTATTATAGTTTAAACCGTACTTTTTTACGTCTCTTCTGGGCAAGACGAACTCTGGATTGGAGACCTTGCACCAACTCGCAGTACAGGCAGACCACCCATGAGATGGAAGGACAACATTTGCCAACAAGCAGGCCAAGAATGGATGCAGACGCCAATGGATCTGGAGACTGTACTTTTTAAAGCTAATTCTTATGAAAATCTCTATGCTTAGGGATGATCACCTTTTCTGAGTCACCTCTGTATGTTAAAGTTTAACTTTATTTTTAATTTAATAATATGATAAATAGTGACTCTGGATAAATTATTTTTCCTTTGTTTAAAATACAGAGACCTTATTTATTGATTACTTTATTATTTTAATTTACAACAACGACGTAGTAGAAATATTGGTAAAAATATATTTGATAGTTAAGTTTCGAATATCTATTTGTTTAATCGCAATTGCGTGGGATAATAAATTAACTTTTTTTTAAATTTTATCAAGAGAATTACACTGGATTTTTATATATATACTTAAATAAAAATAAATTGCAGCGAATGTTTGTTCGGGCATCACTATGAAACGGCTGCACCTTCTATACAGTTTATTGGTATACTAGCACTGTATTGTCTGTGTATACTAGCGACCCGCCCCGGCTTCGCACGGGTTACTATACGTACCCGTATCTAAACAAATTATAGCCTATAACCTTCCTCGATAAATAGACTATCTAACACTGAAAGATTTTTTTAAATCGGACCAGCTATGCCATTCTCTAAGCGACACATAGACGCTGCGCGCATGGCTGTGATCTGCTGTCTCTTTCCAATTCTATGAATATGAAAGAGACAGAGTCAATTCTCAGCATTGCGGCAGCCGCTGCTACCAAGGCTTTAACTTAGAGAATCGCACTGCTGTAGTTCCTGACCAAAGACTATATAACCCCTGTTCCTGACATTAGCGCGTTCAAGCAAACAAACAAACAAACAAACTCTTCAGCTTTATAATATTAAGTATAGATATCTATACAATTTCATTGCAATTAACTCATATTGATTTTAATAATATAGTTCTTCGACATGAGTACATAACAATCACTAGACAATGGGCTCACCACCTGTCACGCTGAGCACATGTACAGTCGCTATTTGGTGAAAAGTGGACTATGGTAGAACACTGCTTTTGCTGTCCTCATTGCCTATCTCTGACTAACCCTTCGGGGATTATAGTCGTAATTATATGTATGTATGTACTAGACAATGAGGAACGCAGAAGCAATCCACTGCCATAGTCCACGTTTTACATAACTGCACATATGCTCAGCGTAGGTGGTGAGCCCATCGCCACTCTATGCTGTTGGATGTAAGTGCAGTCTTTACTCCGTAAGTCGCTTTTTACGACACCCAAGGGAATAGACGGGTTGGTTGGCCGCTATACCATATCGATATCATAATAGCACCCTAAACATCATTTAAACGACCGTAGCATTCAAAAGCTCCTCAGCCGATATTAAGCAGCCATTCGATAGAGTCATACGTTGTCACAGCGCGTCACCCAGGCACCCACCTATCTATCACGACCGTATGACATCGGGCAGCCTTGGTGCATCGGTCATGGATAATTAAAAGGCCCACATTGTTGCCGCTAGGGTGACTACGCTGGGGATAACAGTGCGAAATTGTGGGACTTTAAAAAGAGCATTATTATAAGTATGAAGCATGGAGAGTAATTGAAAGATTGAAGCGTGAAAATCGTAGCATAAGGAAAGCTGTTGTTCCTGTCTGCAGTTGTGTATTTATAAATACATAGGCTTGTCTAAGACATTTTAGAGTCCTTCAGTGAAAAAAATATATATTGTTTTATAATTTATTTAAATACCTAATATTACCACAGACCTATAACTAAGTATATAAAT
This sequence comes from Scoparia ambigualis, assembly GCA_963921215.1. Lineage (NCBI taxonomy): Eukaryota > Metazoa > Arthropoda > Insecta > Lepidoptera > Crambidae > Scoparia > Scoparia ambigualis. The sequence goes on from OY992524.1 coordinate 15,931,346, forward strand.
GAGCACGACCATCATAATTTTTAAAAATAAAATATCTGTCTCTATTCGGTAAAAAGTGTTGAAAACGTTTTCCACAACGAACAATTTAACATCGTATCAAAGTTTTTATTTACTCACAAGTGTTTGTAAACATAAAGTGCATTTATATCAATGCGGTTGCCCTTATACGTATAGAGAAATGATATTAAAACATTAGCTGTTAACAATTAATTTAAAATCAAAATTAAAGAAAAGCTTTATAAATAAGACAATCTTAGATTAAAACAAAAAGGGAAGATACGGCATGCTCCTACTTGTAGTCATTCAAAATATAGTCCTACTCAACTACTTAAGCAAACTCTCACACACGCACACCTATAAAGTGTAAATCGAGCGAGCGAGACAGAGCGGTAAGTTTCAACGTCAGCGCGAGGGAGTCAGCGAGTAGCGCGTTGACGTCTCGGTCGCTTTGCAACAGACGAGTAGTTACGTACGACCGATTCCGACGCCACTGCGGAGTAGCGTCTTTCTCTTTTTCACACAGTAGAATATCCGCAATAGTGCGATGTAGCCTGTTCGCTCGGCAAATTGTGACTGAAGTGAAATTGTGCCTTTAGGCCTAATTTTGGCGGCTCAATCACGAGACGCTAATGCCGTATCTTCCCTTTTTGTTTTAATCTAAGGACATAATATAATATTTGTGAATGTCGTTACTTATAGAAGTACGTGAACCTTTACTTAGGTAACGCTGTGCAGTTTTGCTCCGCCCATTCTTGTCCAAAGCTGAAAGAGTTCCTGAATGGCTGGTAGATAAAAAATGTTTATGGACGACTCGAAAATACTTCTTTTGTAAGTTTACTTGAATAAAGACATTATGACTATGACTGTGACAGGCAGCGTGCGGTTCGCAAGAAAATTTGCCATTTCTCTTAGCCTCACTGTCACCCTACTGATGTAACATCTGCTTTGCAACAATAGCAATGATTAGAACGTGTCCACGTTCGTTTGTCACCAGTGTCGCACCATTCTCGATCTATTCTCGCACTATTCTCGAACCATTGACGCTCCATCGTCACGACAGCGGCTTGAGTGTTGATTGACATTATCGGTCCGGTTCAAATCGAGTGAGTTATGACTTATTCGATACTTAATATCCGATGTGGATGTGAGTGTTGTCAATGATTAGACGTTTGGGTGTATTAACATAGGGTGTTTTTTAAATAAATATTCGAACTTCTTACAAATTGATTTGGTTGTATTTTTTATTTATTCGGCTCTTTGCTGGAACAGCTTTAATAAATGATGAATATAATTGTTAAAAAGTCTCTGACATGACACTCAATTGATTTTTGTAAGAAACAAGTTTGTAATTTTAGTTTGTAACATGTTTATTTTGCATTTAGAAGCTGTTAATGTTACAGATAAACAAACTGGAAAACGACAAGAAGGAAAGAAACTTGTTATTTGTTTTAAAAAAATCCCATTCTATTTGGTTGTTACAGGCGTTTGTTAAAATGGCGTTCAAATGATATAAAAAATATTTATGTAAGTATGAACCCTTAATTTCTATTTGTTTTAATGACATTAAAGGTGAGTTCCACCCATGAAACTGAACATGGGTGGAACTCACCCTTGAAACTTAACCCAAATAAATTTCGACCTCCCATACTATTGTCGTCAGCTGATCGGACAGTTTTGTATGGAAGGTCGACATTTTTTTGTCATTTTTGCACATATACATTTCTTGGGGAAAGTGTTCAGTTTCAAGGGTGGAACTCACCCTTAATTTAATTAAAACGAATAAAAATTATAGGTGTAAAAGTATGTTTTGTTTGCGATCATCAACCGGGTTGGGATCCTCAACCCACATTTGACAAGCATAGTTAAACCAATAGCTTTTTGAACCGTTGACATGTTTTCAATGTTGGATGACTTTGCCCACCAGTGGGTCAGCATACAGGCATTACTTCACTTTTGTGAAACATCGAACTGTGTATTGAAAAGACCAAGCAATCAAATATGAGTTGTGCTCCAATAAGCTTAGATTTGTATCATGAGTAATTTCGTACGTTATGCTTATACATAGAAACATTAATTCCCCTCCCGTGTAATTCACCCTAACCAAGTTTATACGTAATACCGCCATTACAGTCGCATAATCAATTCCGGGAGCTTCTCAGCGGTAATAGAATGCAATCGCGTATAATTTCACCCCACAAACACACCAAGACAACTGGAAAATAAACCACATCGACATACAATGCGTAGTTGGAACGCTACATCGCGGAAACAATAGAATAGAATAGAATAGAATAAAACTTTATTGCATTACTGTTACATTTTTGTTTGCTAGGTTACATTGCATTAAAGTAAGAACAGTTACCCTTAACGGGCATACAATAGAATAACACATTCAACGATTCAATAATTTTAAATTAAACAATTCCAATCACATTTCATAAATATTTATACATATTATTATTATTATTTATTAATTACTTAATTCATTTATTTATTATTGTACATTGTTAATTATTATTAGATAATAATATAATATTCATGCATGCCTAATTAATTAATTAAGTTTTTATATCATAATATTCATTAACATTATAAAATGCTTTAGTAATTAGCCACTCTTTCAACCTTCTTGTAAATTTATAATCGGCATGGAAACGACAGCGGCTGACGCGCCAATGTACGATAAACAATGCTGAGTTACTGTGGTTTAGATTTTTATTAGTGGATATCTTTCTGCTACTGGTACGGGTGTTTCGTAGGCAGAGAAAGGCTTGTTGCAAAAGTGCACAGTGGCTGTAGACGCATAATGCACGAACAATTGTGAAATATTGACATTTCGATACGCAAGATAGGTAAGTATAAATGTCTAATCTAAGTAGTATTTATGTTAGTACTTTATTGCACAAAGAAATTAGTTAATTTCTTTCGTCACGTTACACAAAACCTTATTTTAAGTTTAGTTCCTCAGTGGTTGAGGGTTCCGGATGAAGCACGCTTCCACCTTTGGCCTTATCGTCACTTACCCTCAGGTGAGATGAAGACCAACTTTTTTGTTTTTTATCATATACTACGGTTACCTAAGCAAAGCACCCCCCGAAATTCACCAAAAATATAAACTCAGAAAAGAGCTTATCTCGAGAACATATCTATTACTTTATTATAGAAATTTTGCATTCACAATGCTATAAGTATTGAATTTTTTTTATCCTACATCTACTTAATAGCATTGTAAATGCAAAATTTCAATAATAGAGATACTTATAAGTAATTTTTTAATCTTTATCGATTGTTAAATAGGTACTTGCAATAGTATTTCTTTTGACTGTGAGAGTAGACTTCACAGTGACGTAATATAGCTGGCTCACAGCGTAAATCACAAACTACTAGAAAAAAATCAACGAGTCTTCTGGGGTCTCGGTAGCTCAGCGGTTAGAGCAGTGGACCGGCAATCCAAAGGTCATGGGTTCGAATCCCATTCGAGCTTCCTGAGACTGGTTGATTTTTTTCCAGTAAACATTTTATCCAACATATCTATTATCTATTCCAACAGTAAATATGTATAACACTAGGTACCTACCTACCTACGTAAACAACTACTAGGAGTAGTAATCGCTAGGTGCCAAATAAATGACTTCGGCCGCCGCCCACTGGCGTTTGTGTAATTTCGTTTGAGTTGTTTAGAATAAAAATCGACGGGACGCGTGCTTGGCACTCATTAATGTCGGCCTTAGAAGTAGCTTAACACGTTAGACCCGAAAGTCCTTAAGTTAATACGTATTTACTTATATTTTGTAACAGCATAGAGCGGCGAGAGGCTCACCACCTGTCATGCTGAGCACATGTGCAGTCGCTATTTGGTGAAAAGTGGACTATGGTAAAGGACTGCTTTACTGTCCTCATTACCCTATAGTCCCTATCTACCGACCTCAATAGATAGGGTATCGCAACTGTACTACGGGGTTCCGGTTCAAGCCCCCCGCTGGTCGTGCCTTTAACCAGGCGCCTCCGGCGGGATCCGGACATGGGTTGGACTCGTAGTGGCATGTGGTTAGCTGTAGAGCTTGGGAATGTTCGTTTGTCCTGGTATTGTGTGCCAGGACTTCCAAACTCGTGCACAGCGAGCGGGGCCTAGTAGCGGTCTCTGAGGGGCCAGAAGCGAAAAGTCCTGCGGGGAACGTGAGTTTCCCTTATAGTTGGCAGCTTTGTCCGGTGGTTTTCATTGGACATTGGTGTTGACATCTCCGGTACTAGTCTGGATAACTAGTAGAGACGGCCTCCTAGATGCCGTAGGTCTCCGGTCCAGCCAGCCGCGTAGGACGTGGGAACTGGCTAGGCTCCCGGATGGGTTCCGAGAAGTGAGTGTGCTTACTACTCCGCTACCAAGGTGGACACTTGGGAGTCGACTTTAGAGTCGACGACCCTAGCAGTGGCAACTGCGAGTTGTGCCCTTCGTGCAACGAGAAGTGAGCGAGCTCGACAGCTCCGGCTACCTATCTGGACAATAGGCAGTGAACTACACGTGTTCACGGGGATACTCTCCCGAGACACTAGTCTTATGAGTACCGAATGAAGAGCGCGCTGCGGCGGGCACTAATTTGGCGTCAAGACCTAACGTTGGTGGTCTCCTGCGCGAGTGTTCTACTGGCGCAGGGACGTCTGGTACTTCTTGCATAACCTAACGGTTGGTCTCGAGGTGCCAGTACAAATAAACTTAGTGAATTAACGAGAGGGGATGTCCTCATTACCTAGTCTCTGATTAACCCTTCGGGGATTACAGTCGTGATTATATGTATGTATGATATATTTTGTTATTCATTTAATGTACCTTCTTTCACATAATGGGTCTGTAATAAACTAAATAATTATTAAAATCATATTCGCCGAAACTGTAAATTACACAAAAATAAAAGAGAACTCTCTTACAAGACAAAATCCAGCTGGGGAAAAGGAGGGAGGAAATGGAAACCAGTTTATACTCGTAATAAGTATAACATAAAATGTTGTTGAGAATTCAAGATTAGATTTTATTACTTTTGGTTTATTACTTTTGGTAGGTTTGTGCACTTATCATTGTGCACAAACCCTGACGCTTCTTTATAACGTAAGGTTATAAAACTTAACGATGTTTGTTTTTAATGTTTATCGTTCAGATTCTAGAGATTTCTTCTTTATAGTGGGTTCCATACGTCGCCGGTATAATTAATTTAAACTAAATTGAGCTCTAAAAGCCCTAAAATAAAGTAATAATGACTGAAAGCGTGAATTTTAATAATGTTGAACACATACATAAAATCACGACTATATAATTATACTCGAAGGGTTAGTCAGAGACTTAGGCAATGAGGACAGCAAAAGCAGTCCTCTACCATAGTCCACTTTTCACCAAATAGCGACTGCACATGTGCTCAGCGTTACATAGTGAGCTCATCGCCGCTCGATGCTGTTGGATGTATGTGCATTCTTTAGTCCGTTAGTCGCCTTTTACGACACCCAAGGAAAGAGAGATGGGGTGGTAGTATTCTTTCACCGCTACGCAACACGGTTAATTTATTTACAAAATTGACACACCTTTATATAAAATCTAAAACCTTTGTTATTCTTATTACTTACCTAGCGAAGTAATTCGCAAAGCCAGCGGGATCAGCGACAAACTCTTCGATCACGTAATAAAAACGTTTAAATTACTAATTTGGTTAAGCTATCTAGTCACTTCTCATGTTACACCTAATTTCAATTACCCATAGCAGTAACATTGAAGTAGAGCTCGTCTTAGTACTTAAATAACCATAATATAACCATCCATTACTTAGGTACAAATGCTTTTGTTTATCACACAAAGAGCGACTCGCGAGATTCTAAATGTTAACTTCAGATCGCTGTCTTTCCACATACCTACATTGTCGAAAAGTGAAATTTGGAAAACATGAAATATAGGAGTATACTCATTATGGTCGACTCAATTAATCCAGAAACACCTTGGGTCAACCACCTCCCCACGTGCTCTCTAATGCGATGATAATCCCTGGCCACCCGCATGCTATGGCTGCTTATTACAATTTATGTGTTGAAACTAAATTGAGATGTGTTATAATGACCGCACCCGAAATTACGTCTATGAGTTAGTTCGTGCGTGCTCGCGTTGCGGTCGTTGTATTGGAGTTTTCTTTTATGTCTTTTTGTAATTTAATTATGTAGATATCTTAGAACTTAAGGATATTGATATGAGAAGGTAAAAGGAAAGCTAACTGTCATTAAAAAAATATATGAAAAAGGAAGTTTGATTCAAAGTTTTATGATCAATTTACGAGTATGTAAAGAAAACAATAGGAAGTATGAAGTAGATTTAATATTCCTAAAACTATAGAATTTAATTAAATTGTCCATGTGTATTATTCGTTGTACAACATTCTTTGCTTTAATAACGCTCAAACAAATTCGAAGATTCCCATCTGAGGTAGTCATATTTTTTTCGTTATCTTTATGTTTTCTTGCTTTCGTTATCGCTATGTTTATCATATTCTAAGTACAAATAAACTTAGTTACTCAAACCTAATATTTTTAGCATTTACTTATAATTAACTACTCTTACAACTGCCTCCGAAAGAGAAATAAAATGCATAGAGTAGTGTTTAGGCGGAATTATCTATAAGAAGTAAAAATGTGTTGTGTGTTCATTCTACATTTCGACATGTTTCTAATAAGATCCAGCTCCCCGTAGATATCACAGTATTTTGTTACATAGATTTTTTATGGAAATATAAAATTTTATTTTATAAACAGTTTTACAATAAAATTTTCTTAAAGAACTATATTACGAACGAGAGGTAGGTGTTGAATACACTGTCTTTAACGAGAAGGCTTTGGCCGCGGGTGTTAGAGCCGCCTAATGACGGAGCCTCCATCGCGGTAGTCCCCACTTCCGCTACACCACAGACTAAATTGTTTGCCACCGGGGGTGGCAGCTGAGGGTAAATGACATATACTTTTAAAGTTTTTTTGCATGCTCATATTAACGAATCGAGATTGACTTCTCAATTCTTTTAATGAGACGCAAAAAAGTAACAAACTTTTTGTAGAGAACGTAGCTTTTTACAAGCTTTTATTTAACTTGCAATGTATGTTTGTTCGGGTGAAATCTTGGAACTCAATTTTGAAGCATATAATATCCTTAACTGATTGAGCTGAAATTTTTTATAAATATTCAGTTTCGATGACAATGCATGGTTAATTTTGTGACGTCATTCAGAATCCAAGATGGCGGCACACCCAAGATGGCGGTCTATTTATTTTTAATGCATTCCTACAATATGGGTATCAAATGAAAGGGCTTGGCTCGAAGCTCTGCGCTGCTGGTCGAGCATGTGTGGCCTTAAGTAGGGTAAAATCATTAGAAGGTCTTCTTAATGAAGACCTAGACTATTGGAAATTACCGGCAAACGACCTTACAACAACGAGAAACGTGTCTAGGGATAACTAAAAAGTAAAAAATAAATGAAAAGTAAAAAATCTTTTAATAAACAAGCTTTTATATTGCGCTAAAGTAAAAATAAACTTTTACTATCAACTTATAACGTCATTACACAACTTATAATATGATATAAAAGGTTGTCGCGAGATTTACTTGTGTAAATTAAACAAGTAAATTAAATAACTTTATGTGATTGATTTTAAGTATTAAAATTTTTCAATCTAAGTAAATTCGAGTACCTAGGTCATACCTAGGTACTTACTTACGAGGGGCGTTCAAAATATTCTCGGTATGTGGATAAAAACAAACAAGTACGAAAAGTTTGATATTTTTATTTTTCAATATACTCCTCCCCTATGTTCATACACTTATAAGATCGATCAATTATTTTTTTTAATCCCTCATAAAAATATTTTTTATCTTTGGTGTAAAAATGCTCCTCCACGGCCGTCTTCAACGCTTCATCGTCAGAAAATTTATTTCCACGCAGATCCTTTTTAAGATTGGGGAACAAAAAGAAGTCGCTTGGGGCTAAGTCCGGACTATAGGGTGGATGAGTAACAGTTTCAAACCCACATTCAACAATAGCTGCCTTGGCAATATGAGCAGTATGGACAGGGGCGTTGTCATGCAGAAGCAGAACACCTTTGGTTAACTTTCCTCGCCTCTTTTCTTTGATCGCATCTCTTAATTGACGTATAACGTTAGCGTAGTACTGCCCTGTGATATTTACACCTTTTTCTTTATAATCGATAAGCAAAACTCCTTCACAATCCCAAAATATTGTGGCCATGACCTTGCCAGCTGACGGGATTACCTTGAACTTCTTGGGATGAGCTGAACTCTTAATGTGCCACTGCATGGACTCCTGTTTGCTCTCTGGGTCATAATGATGAACCCAGGTTTCATCTCCAGTAACTATTTTTTGCAGCACCTCATCGGGATTTTCACCACACAGGTCGATAAAATCTGAACAGCAAGCCACACGCATATCCTTTTGAAGAAGCGTCAGCATTCGCGGAACCCATCTTGCACTTACTTTTGACATATTAAGATGGTCATGTATAATGTCATGTACGGTACCAATAGAGAGATTGGTTACTTGAGCTATAGATTTTACCTTCACTCGGCCGTCTTCCAATATAAGTTTTTCCACTTTATCAATATTTTCTTGTGAGGTAGCCACTACAGGCCGGCAAGGTCTAGGGTCATCTTCAATACTCTCCCTTCCACGCTTAAATTCGCTTGACCATTTTTGAATAGTAGATAAAGAAGGAGCAGACTCACGGTAAACACAATCCATTTCCTCTTTTATGGTTTTTTGATTTTTACCCTGTTTTGTCAAGAATTTTATGACGGATCGGTGCTCTAATTTCGTTAAAATTGTTAATTCGCTCCTGGTGTTCATGTTTGTTCGGCAATTGCAGAAAAACAAAAGAACATCTCGGTTCCAATTTTACTTTTTTTTAATGTCAATGGATGAATCTTAGCGGCCAGTAACAAATATATATATAAAAGAGGTTGTAACGTATCAATACCGAGAATATTTTGAACGCCCCTCGTAAATCTCGCGACAACCTTTTATATTATATAAATTGTGTAATGAATGACGTTATGAGTTGATAGTTAAAGTTTATTTTTTCTTTAGCGCATTTAAATAAAAGCTTGTTTTTTTTTAAAGTTTTTTACTTTTATTAAAGTTTTGAGTTTTATATAAAAATATATTGTTAAGAGCGACAAAAATAATACTTAAATACTTTGTAGTCGAACTGTTGAGCTTGATTTATCAAGCTTTTGTATAATGGAGAATTTGCATTTTCTATAGATCAGTTTTTTTGTACAGATTTTTCCTGTTAGCTGCTTAAAAACCTCGTAACCGGGTTTATTGGCGGTTACTTTCTCTTCCCTTGGGTGTCGTAAAAAGCGACTAAAGACGGACTAAAGACTGCACATACTACATCCAACAGCATAAAGCGGCGATTGGCTGACCACGTGCCACGCTGAGCACATGTGCAGTCGCTATTTGGTGAAAAGTGGACTATGGCAGAGTGACTAACCCTTCGGGGATAATAGTCGTGATTATATGTTTGTGTGTATTTTATACTCAAGCCGTAGCGAACGAGCAATTCCCGGAGCTTTTCTAATGAGAGCGAAAAACTCTTGCGTCTCTAAGCACCTTTTACCTAATGTTTGATATATTTCATAATCTTTTATTGCGGTTTTTGTTACAATATTAAAAATTTCCTATTCAATTATAATATGATTATTAAGTGGTGCTACTAGTATAATGTAGAGTACCAGTAACATATTCAAAACCGTAAGAATAGTTTACTGGTACTTACCATTTACCATTAGAAACTCGGAAAGACACCATCAAGTTACCAGTTCCTAAAAAATGTCGTCAACACTGCTAAAAGTTTATACAAAATTACCTTTAATGATTTATAATTCACTTTTAAAAGTAAATAGAGAACATCAAAATTTGCGAGAAGACGGCGCATAATTTATAGCTTAATAACTTACACTGACAAAACAATTACGTTCCGTTAAAGTTATTATTTAAATATGGCCGTTTCCTTTCTCCTCGCAGGCAGAAGCTGTGCAAACACCAATAATTTAAATACGAAGGTTTACTCCAGGAGGAAGTATCCACGAGATTAGACACTTAAGACCGAAACGGAAAACTAAGTATTGGCTTGTAACTGTCATCTTTGCGTATCTTATGCAAGTTATTATTTATGTTTGTATACTTAACCATAAATAATAACTCAGAGATATAACTCTTAGTAGTAGGTATACCCATTTAAGTTAATCAAATGAAGACGTGAAGCAAGCAAAGTGACTGAGTAAGTGGACACTAAAAGTCTCTAACAACTTAACAAAAAAATAAATTCACAGTAGATGTAGGAAAATATAAAACAGATTTATAGATATTTATATAAAATAGATATAACATAGGTATCTAACTAAACTGTTTGCCATTGTTAAACGGGGTTTATTCCTTATGACAAATAGTTGTAATAGCGGTTTGCTGTGTAGTTATTGTAACAGAGAGAGTTAAGTAAAGTATTTAAAAAAAATATCCTATTTTAAACTACTTAAAAGATATGAATGAAAACCATAATTAGTACCAAATAATACGTAAATATTAGACGAAGCTAGTAACAGACCCGTATCACAAGCGCTATAGAGCTTTTGAGTGATAGAGCCATGCTCAGCAGCACGAATTGAGCCGACTAGCCCGGCGTAATACCACCTTCTTACGGGATATCAGAGTGAAACAATAGCATTCGATGCTGTTGTGTTTCGTCCGGTGAGTGAAAATACCGGAGCCCAATCCTCCCTTCTCCTTCCTAAAGACCGGCAAGCTGGCAACGCATCTGCAACTCCTCTGGTATTGCGGGTGATTACTTTACGTCAGGTAACCCGAATGCTCCTTTGCCTCCATTCCACATTAAAAAAGAGCGTTCTCCTTTCATCTTAGTTAAACGCATCTGCGACTCCTCTGATTTTGCGGGTGATAATAGGCGAGGTGATTACTTTACGTCAGGTGACCCGAATGCTCCTTTGCCTATTTCCACATTAAAAAAGAGCGTTTTCCTCTCATCTAGTTATAGAACTGTTGGTACATAGTTGGTACGTAGGTACATTGAAAACCCAAATTTAAGTCTCTCTATTATTTACAAATAAGGATATTATCCTATATACTGTAACGGTACAGAATGAATGGTATCCGTCCGTTAGTAAGGAATGCATGGGAGTAGCACTAAAATAAATATTAATGCGTAGCACCATTAATAATAAGCATGAAAAGGGAATAATAAACTAGTTCAGAATAATGGTCAGTGGTCTAGCGCTTTATCTTTAGTTTGAATTTCGCGGGGACTGCTCTGTGTGCTCCTTGCGACATAGGCGCCGTCTAGCGTGAGTTATTTACTTGAGCTTCGCATAAGGTTGCTAGTTTGACTTCTTTATTTTGAATTTCGCGGGGACTGCTCTGTGCGTCCCTTGCGACATAGGCGCCGTCTAGCGTGAGTTATTTACTTGAGCTTCGTGTTAGGTTGGCAACGGGCTTTATCTTTATTTTGAATTTCGCGGGGACTGTTCTGTGTGGCCTTGTGACATAGGCGTAGGTTGGCAAGCCGGTAGACATACGGGCGGGCGCCACCTATGGTCGGAATACGGAACTTTTTATAATTTCACAAAATACAGGATTATTGGCTTAAGTGGATGATTATTGAGAGGGAATTGTTAATAGAAGGCTACATTTAGATATTCAAAGATGTAATATTGGCTATCTGACGAGATTTGGTTAGATTATGGAAAAATTTTAGAATTGCGCGGCGAAAGCGGCAATGAGCGAGCGAGAGGTTGAGAAAAAGACAGAAAGAGAGGTCGGATGATAGCTCCACGTGGCGCGACGCGAAGGCGGGGGGGCATCGGGGAAACGGCTAGCGATTGGTTGAAGGGAAGAAAAGCGGGCTCGCGCGGAAAAATGTCGAAGGCGTGTGGCGGGAAAGTTAAGATGCTTGGGAAAAGGGGCGGAAAATTAGCGGACATTCAGTTTTGGGACGTCAACGGAGCGGTCCAACTTAAGAGTGCGGTACGACTCATACGGGAAAAATAGCGTCCGAGCTTGATAGTGCGCTAAGTGATATTCGAGCTGCGATATTAATTAAGATTTGTGAAATTGAAAGTTATTAATAAAGTAAACTATTGCGATCGCAACTCGAATCCGTTAACAGAATGAAGTATTCTGGGGTACATCGGCGGAAACGAGTCACGGTGACAACAAAACCCTATGTACCTTTCAACAGACTTCGGTCTGGATGATCTTTGATTGTATTTAATAAGATCGGCGTTTTACACTATTACGCTAAACAATACACTATCTTCGACGGAGTAATGGGGGAGAGACAGTTGTCTCCCTAGTGAAAGTTGAAGATAGGTCAGACACCATTTAGCTGGAGGTAGACCCGTATGACCCAGTCCAATCTCGAGTCTATCTCCATACATACAGTGTAGTGATAGGAAAATAACACACTGAGTATACTGGCTCGACTGATAGAACATTTAGGAGTTAGTTGCTTTCAGGGGCAATGCGACTCTCACCACACACCACGAATTTAAATTAAATGAGGCTTGGCCTAGTTTGCAAGGTACACAAGAGGGACTGTTAGTTCGACAAAATATAGGCATTTTCAAGTGAGGAAAGTTGTAGGAATCTATAGGTAGGCGGATATATATATATGGTTAGTTATTAATTCAGACTAATAAGGCAGGGATAATTAAGTTACGGCGCTAAATAAAATTATGATGAAGTGATGTGGGTCCTAGCTAGGCAAGTAATCTGTTACCGCAGGCCGGTAAAATTCTAATTGTTTTCCTAAAGTTGTTACCAATTAATTATTCATTTTAAATAATTAACAGAAGTATGATAATATCGTACCATCATTACTTTGGAGTACCTAAAAGTCTAGACTGGTTTTCTATTACAAGAAAAATACTAAAAAGTTATAGCAAATAAGCTTAGTCGTACTGTGATGTTTGATTTCTAACACTGATATGACCAAACAGGCATTTGTTAGCTTTCCCTGGGATGCAATACGATCTCACATGGCTATACTCTTCAAAGTATGGAAAATTTTACATCCGATACCTTAGCAAAAATAAGCTGATACAAACTGAACAACTAAAACCAGTTTAGAACCTAGGATAAGTCGTTGAAAGAAGACATTGCAAGCTATGAGCTTCTAATAATCTGAAACATAGAAATAATTGATTGATAACAACCAGCTAATTAGCCTGACAATGGTCTACTAATATCATTTGAATAAACCTCTTAAGATATGTAAGTACTTACTTCTAATAATATGAAACATAGAAATATTTGATGGGAACAATCTAATCAATCAGACTAATACCTAGTACAGTCTAATTTAAACTTATTAAAGGGAGTAAAAGATAACTTCTAAATGTAATTTATTTAATGATTAACAGTGATAATTAACTACCTAATTTACTACCTACTAAAGGTATACTAACTATGATTTAGTAGTCTATCAAATTAACCACTCAGTCTGAGAGACAGAGGGTGGGGGTTGATGGAGAAATAATTGACTACATTCACTCCCTAAAAGTCAGGGATGTTGAATGAATTAAACATCTTTCAATAAACTTGAGATGTATTTATACTTTATAAGATTTGTATAATGAACACTAAGAGTAACCCAAAGTAATTTACTTCAAATGATAGTATTCTATTTCAGTTCACTTCCTAAAGTCAAGGATATTGAATGAATTAAACATCCTTTAATAAACTTAAGATGTAATAATCTGCCAATGCAGCAATCCAATGTAGTTATATTGGAACTTTACAAGACCTGTATAATAAATACTAAGAGTAAATAAAAGTAGTTTTACCTGAATTAATAGCATTCTACTTTAGCCACCGCCTGAAGTGGCGTTTGATTAAATTATCCACCCTTTACGGAACTGAATATAAGTTATTGCATTGAATAATTAAGTTCTTAATGTGAAAAGGATATTTGGATGATAGCAAGCCTTGAGATAAACTCTATTGATTTATGTGGAATAATAAGAATTTAAATTGCTAACACATAGTTCATAATGTAAAATGAAATTAAATTTGAGGAGAGATGTAAATTCTCAGTTAAAGAATTAAAGGCACAAGCTAATAATTAAAGTTAAAGCCAATGTGACGGAACTGTAATTAAACCATGAGATGTACAGTACGCTATGGAGCGGTGGTGGGGCTCATAAATTGCACCAGGCTTCTTATGTATCATGCTACTGATAATAAATAATAATACCTACAAGCTAAGCTATCATCTGATTACCTTTGAGTGGTTACAAATCTTCCCCGCAGCTGCAGTGAAGGATTTAGGTCACAGTTCAGACGGAGTCATTGCTAGGCTACACATATTTATGTTAGGATTTATAGACTGGTAGGTAATTAGGTCAGGAGAAAATAATTTAACACAGGTATAAGCCAATTACTAAACTTTCACGAAAGAACTTGAGTTACTTAAATGCGGTTAACAACGGAGGGTTCACTAGACGATCTGGCCAAAATAGTAGTTATTATAATATTACATTGCTTGACTGAAATTCACTGCAAATAGAATTAAGCTATGCTAAGGTTTCATCATCATACAAACAATACGCACTAAACAAAAACTCCAGACACAACCATTAGATTGTAGATAAATTAGGTTAATTAGTTTTAAGAATTAGATAATAATTTAAGTTAAGGTAAAGCGGCGAGGATGTGTGTATGTATTATAAGCTAGCTAGGCATATAGGTGAGAAAGGCATTAGATTTAGGTTTAGATTTAGGTGTAGCAGTTTATAATAAGGGGGGGGAGGTTACAATTTGGTAAGCCATGACCAGGATCAGAAAGTTAAGTTATAAATTATCATTAATATAGTTGTATTGGATTTCAGTCAAGCGGTAATACTTTAATTTAGAAGTGGGATTTTTCCCACAAATTGTTGTCGTGTTGCGATGCGTGAGTTTAGAATTGGCTTAATAGGGAATAATTCAATGAAGATTAATTTATTCAGAGATATTGAAGAATTATAATTTGACACTTTTCACAATAAACGTTGTTATCTTCTAAAGTTGATTCATATACTTTGTATTACGGGCTCTTGATAGTGGGTGAATTATAATTTGACACTTTTCACAATAAACGTTGTTATCTTCTAAAGTTGATTCATACACTTTGTATTACGGGCTCTTGATAGTGGGTGAATTATAATTTGACACTTTTCACAATAAACGTTGTTATCTTCTAAAGTTGATTCATACACTTTGTATTACGGGCTCTTGATAGTGGGTGAATTATAATTTGACACTTTTCACAATAAACGTTGTTATCTTCTAAAGTTGATTCATACACTTTGTATTACGGGCTCTTGATAATGGGTGAATTATAATTTGAAACTTTTCACAATAAACGTTGTTATCTTCTAAAGTTGATTCATACACTTTGTATTACGGGTTCTTGATAATAGATTAAGACCAATATTGTAGACAGTCGCAATGAGAGCTGGAGCTAAAATTTTGTTGTACGAAATCTGTAACAAAAAGATTTTCAGGTTAGGTTAAAGGTCAAAGGAGGAGATAAAGCTACAAAACAATAGCGTAATGAGTATTATTTGAAATATAATACCTTCCAGGGATGTCCGTTGTTGCGAGAGGCAATGTAAGATAATGACACATCTGTCGATTTGGCACTCGATTTTAGGGGACAATGAAATTGCTTCGGGTGTAATTTTTGTTTTGGTTGAGATTGTTACAAGAAAAATACTACGGTTGAATGTATGGTGATTGAAGATTGTATTGTAGTACTAAGACTTTGTATTCGATTTTGAGACGCTAAGTTAATTGTTGACGTTAAGAGTTATGGTAACTGTAGTTTTGTTTCTATTCCTGGTGATAGATTTCATATAGGCATAGGCAACTGGTTCATACAGCCTTGTGTTGAGTTATTTTTAGGATCGTAAAAAGTCGATAGGGTGACATAGTTCAACATTTATTGATTTAGAAAGATTTGTGGAATAGGGGGCGGTTTAATTATTATTGCTGTCGGATGGGAAGGCTAGGGGGCGAGATTGGACAGAGGTAACCAACTTAATTATTGCTGGATTCAATTTATATTATAGGACGGCGATATGCTGTACAATATTATAAAGTTATGACGCTAACAGCATAATATAAAACTAATAATAATTATATTTTGACTAATAATCGTTGAGCGATTGCGGTTTTTAGTTGATGTGCTATTCCACGTATTATATTTTATTTTGTTGGTTATGTTAGAAAAAAAAATATAATAATGTACTTGAGTCTCACATCTGAAATCCATAGAGTAGTTTAGGCTAGTCAAGGACTATTAAATCATTTGTCTATGGTTGGACCATAGAGACCAATGATTTAGCGACACCATAAACAATCTAGAATTAGGAATGATTATAAAACATGAAGTCATAAAACCAATCGGAGAGGAAACTTCCTTATCGCGTAATCATGTGATTTTGTAATAGCAAGCGGAATCACCTGTTATTTTCCATACCTGTTATTTTTAATACCTGCGATTTTTACATTGAAAGAGATTTTCCTAATATTTATCACGTAGTAGATTGGAATGCAATGACATTGTGGTGGAATTATTATTATGTGACATGTAGATGGGGACAATTGCTCTGCACAAGGAAAATGCCGCTTCATTTAGTTAGTTCGCTAAAATCCTAGGAAAAGTAACATAAAATAGTATTACGGTTCAAAATACACGCGTTGATGAGGAATCGCGATTATAAGTAATAACAAGTAGCAGGGATGTCATGTAGGGGATAGAATCATATGACTATTCATTGCTAGTAGGAATTTTGGGTTAAAAGCAACGTAGTTTGGGATGCATAATATAAACGGATAAATACGTCTAGTAGGCGATAAAAGTCGTTACCGTCTGGAAACAACTATCTAATATCTACTCTGTTGTGGGGAGGTTACCTATTAGCGAGGCTAGATGGCGTTGGATTACCAATAAAAGATTTTATTTTGGATGATGGTAAAAGGGTGCGGTCTAATAATAATATGTATAATTGAAATACTCTTGCAGCGTTGTGAGTAGTCGTTACCGGTAATCGTCGCTTCTTACCGTATAGTTGAAATCGTGTTAAATAGTTAATTATGAAGGTTTATAAAGGATTATTATTAGCTTAAGATGAGGTTAATGTACGCAGAGGTAAAGCTCGCTGGGCGTAGCTTACTATACCTACTTAACTAATATTATCAGTTGTGAGTTACCTAGAAATATCTAAGTCGGGAGAGCGGTGAAAAGAAAAGACCTTACTACATGACTAATTAGTTAGGATAGGTAGAGATAGATAAATCATTAAATTCACTGGGTTGGATTAGCCTATTAAGAAGAGTATCTTGCACAATTGTCTATCTCCGTTGAACGATTAAGATGTTGAAAAAAAAAAAAAATGATATTACTAGTTAAGTGTTGTGTGAGAAAGTGTAGGAAGTATACTAGTGGTAGCATAGCACAGAATAGGGAGTAGTGAGTTTATTCTACTACAAAATATTATATATATTTTATAAATCACATCCAATCAGTACTTGTTACAATACTCAATTACAGTACACAAAGCAAAACATAATCACCCATTTTACAGACAAAAACATTGAATCGGATGCTTGACCGCGTCTACATAAGCCAGCAGCTTTGCTTGTGGGTAAATCGAAAGAGGCACTTGTATAAGAGGCTGGTACTGACTAATCGGGTAGTGCCGAAGGAGAATATTCTGACGCGTATCCCAGACGCTAGCTTTGGTTAGTTGATGGTTCTTCTAGGGCAACCCTGCCGACTTACTAGGGATCATTGACTAGTCGAAGTTTGATTCTACACACACACGACATTAATCTATTATATTTATAAGTACATTAGAACCTGCACTTGGTTATATTTAATTATTGGTTTTATATAAATATATTTGGGCGGAGATACTCTTGTGGGTGAGAAAGTGTAGGAGGTATACTAGTGGTAGTATAGCATAGGATAGGGTGTAGTGAGTTTATTCTACGACAAAATATTATATATATTTTATAAATCACATCCAATCAGTACTTGTTACAATACTCAATTACAGTACACAAAGCAAAACATAATCACCCATTTTACAGACAAAAACATTGAATCGGATGCTTGACCGCGTCTACATAAGCCAGCAGCTTTGCTTGTGGGTAAATCGAAAGAGGCACTTGTATAAGAGGCTGGTACTGACTAATCGGGTAGTGCCGAAGGAGAATATTCTGACGCGTATCCCAGACGCTAGCTTTGGTTAGTTGATGGTTCTTCTAGGGCAACCCTGCCGACTTACTAGGGATCATTGACTAGTCGAAGTTTGATTCTATACACACACAACACTAAAATATTATATTTATAATTATCTTAGAGCCGGCATTTAATTATATTTAAGGAACGATAGAAATTATGCATGCTAAAGAGATGTTAGTAGGAATACGATAGGCAAATTAGTAGAGAGAAAAAAAATTACTTCTCGAAGATATCTAAGATTGACGGATGATGGATAATTGTGGAAGGTGGATATTAATTGAGCTTGGGAGCAAAATAGGGGTCGAAAGAAAAATATAATAGTAAAGAAAGAATATAAATCGAAAGAAAAAAATAATAGTAGAAAAAAGAAATAGTTGATGGCTTGAAGTCGAGATTTAACGGCAAAATTAACGAGTTATAGCACTGTTATGCTATAGGGATAACAATAGCGTATGTTATCACATCAATTATAAAGGCGAGTTGCGGGCGTATGTTATCACATCAATTATAAAGGCGAGTTGCGGGCGGATGTCATGTCATAATCAATAGTTAACTCGTTTTATTATTTTAAAAGTTAACGCAAGCTACTTATAAAACAGTGATCGATTTTATATACCACAATTTTAAGTTGTAGGATAAATTTAAACTCATAGTCCGCAGAAACATTCAAGCCGGAAATAAAGCGATGATATTGCGAGCTGAGAATAAATTTCTTAGTGTAAAATTTATTAATAAGTAAATCCCTGATATTGCGTTATCGAGATTACAATACAAAATCAACTATCCCAATTCGAATCATACAAAGTAATTATTTAGATGTTATCTCGCGTCGACAGGTACAAAATTTAATTTAGATGGGTAAAGAAATTAGAACTGAAATGGGTTTCGGATGTGTGACGTTCTTAGGATACGTACTGTTTAGTAGCATAATTTAAATTTAATAAAATCGGCCGAATTAGACATAATTCGTTTTGCGGATATATATATTTAATCGAGATTATTGTGGAGGTAGCCATAGTTCAAAGTTTACTAAACCCGACCTAGAGTCATAGCCTATCTTTATATGTCAGAAGAAAATAATAAATTTATAAGTAGTATATTTTAAAGTCAATAGTAAATTTATTTTCCCGAGGTGCGACCTGAAACCTAGTTCGCACTAGGCCATTCAAATACTTTACCCGGTAATGTTGATTATAATAAATAAATGTTCGGGATTTATAATAATATTCTAATACTGCTATATTAAAATTGTTATTATGAAATTAAATAGGTTTGCTTAACAATTGGCAAATAATTATTAACTCAAGAATTTGTTTAGTACAAAGTAAATGTCTACAGGTTTAGAAATGATAGGACGAACGAAACGCGGTTTTGACTGTGGGAAGGTCAGCGCAGACTGTCACAGCGGAATGATCTTGTTGGTTATTGATTAGAATTGCTAGAATTCTTAAATAATCTAGATTATTGGCATCTAATATGTACGTGATGTAATTGTAGATGATTAAAATTAGTGCTAAGGTAGGTTATTGTCGAAGTTATGGCACAACCTTAAAATTGTTAGTTAATGTGAACTGCATGTTGCATCTAGATTGTTTTATACAAACTAATTAATTGACAGTTTTCACATATGTAGGCCGGGACATTGAGTTGATGAAATAGTGTTATCAAAATCATTCATCACGGAAAGATAAAGATATTTTATTTGCTAGTGTGAATACAAAAGTTTACTTCGGTTAGTATTATTCTGTTCTATACTAGGTTTGTGGTAGCGTTTTACCTAGGGTTGTTCTAAATTATAAGTAATTAATTGTTAATTGTCTGTTGTTGTCTTCTACGTTAGAAGAGGAACGGAGAAAGATAAGGGGGACTCATTTTGTTATAGTCAGCTGTATGATAGATAATCCTCCTAGTAAATATTTCTTGTGATTGCGGTAGCAACATAGAGTGTTTATAGGATGTTTTGTTCATTAACTAATTATCTTCACCGCAGCTGTGGATAGGGATGGCTAAAGTATGTGAACAGGGGTGGAGAAGATAGGTCATTATAAATTAAAATAAATACTTGAATTGCAATATGCCTGACTAAATAGTGCGAAGAGATGAAGTAACTATGTTAGAGAAATTCTCTATTGCATAATATTCGAACTTTTGACATTTTCAATTGTAACTTTAGAATTTTGATTAGAGTATTTAACTAAGCGGGTCCAACGAAGAAGGCATGCTGAAAGCGAGGTCTTTGGTCGTCTATGCACACAATAAAATTATAGATGACACAAGGGAGCATTCTTAATTGGCACTGTTAAATTAGTAAAAGTAGCTTGTTTAGGGTGTTCGAATATTTTTAGTCGCACTGGGCACAAATAGAACTTAGTTAAGCGTGTAGGGTTTATTTTGATTTACCTGGTGAAGTAATTGAATCGAAGTTTCGGAACTGTGCTGTAGAAGTGGGAATTACTCAGCACACAATAAAATTAAGTGGTTTCCATTTAGCTTCATTTCCTAAACTAGCCTTTCTTAAAGTTGCGGAAATTCTGCTGTAAGGTGGTTCCTTTGGGGGCGTCTTGTGAAGTCTAAATCAGGACAATTATACTTGACTAACCTATAGAGAGATAATGTCTTAGGCTGCAGAAACAGAGGCCATTGATGGCATTTCATTTTGGCGTGGTCAGGGGATCTCGTGTTGCTGGGGAATTTTACCATCTGGACGGAAGGCTGAAAAGTAAAGTAGAATGCATAATGAGTAACCAATTAGAGTTACAAACATTCGGGAGATTACCATCTTAATAATGTGTCTTGTGCGAGTGTAAAATTAAAATCATCTAATAAAAAAATAAAAAATAAAAAGAAACTAGCACTATTGAATCACGCAGTTTGGAATTCAGTAAATACGAGAAGGAACTTACGATATTAATTACCATGAATACTAAGACGAAGTGTCACCTTTAATGACTTATTATTTACCGATTTGACCGATTATTAGTAATATAAAAGGTAGGAAGTTAAGTAGAGTTGTGGGGGCGGATAAGATAGTTACCGGTCTGTTTAATTTAATAAGAAAATTATATTTTTCAAAGGTATAGGAAAGTAAGGGGATATTGACGTATTATATTTTAGCAAATGAGATTAAATGTTGTCTTTCATACATAGTAATAACTAGGGATGAGACATAGTTATTAGATAGGTTTTGGGATAAATATTTGCTTATACGCATAAGCTCAGTACTTGTCAATTAGTATACAATGTCCAACGCGTACCGGGGTATTAACAAGTACTTATCGATGACGCATACATTGACAGTTAGACAGATATACATAGCACACAAACTTCTAATAGATCTGAACTACGGGGTATCTAGTTCAAAACTCAAGGACGTGTTTCGAGATGCGTACCACCTTAGAGTGAGGGAGTTTATCCATAAGTATTTACGATCGACAACCTTATTGTAAGGCGTTAAGACCTTTATTTGTATGCACGGTATCACTGCGTACCGCACGGAAGCGAGTCTAGTATTCTATCTCGGTTATTTGCAGGATTAAACATTAGATGTATCTCATCTAAAATAAAGTTATAACTCTTGGGCGATGATGGTATGCCTACTGGTTTTGGTTGATATGGGGGTTTGGTTAAGATTTCTTATCCGCGGAGAGGAAAATAGGTTTCGGTTGAAAGAAGTAGCTAATTAGGGATTGTGGAGGACGCGGGTTCGATCCCTGCCTGAGGTAGACAATTGTTCCGACGTTTCGTTATCTTAGGTAATTATATAAGTTAAGATGAGATTGGTAGCGTTGAAGTATGAAGGAAAGTTTTAATTCAAATTATTAATTATTATTCATTAACCTAGTTGGAACTAAAAGACCATGACGGCGAAGTGGTTGATGCTTCACCCACGAAAGATCCCAGGTTCGATCCCTAGGTTGCAACATTTAGATGCGAAACAAGTTGTAAGAAAAGACGTAAGTTAAAAGAAGGCCATGATGACAGATGTACTTGAAATTATTCTAGAAAAATAATTTAAAGAATAGAATAATTGAATGGTTCGGAAGATGTTATAAACTTACGTCGGAATCGTCATAGAGTTGAAGAGTTTTCGCTAGGGGGCGTTAGTAGACAGCGCAAGAGACTGTTATATTGATCTAAATTATAGTAAGATTTGTTGTTATGATGGTAAACAAAAGGCAAATCATTATTCGGCGGTTGTGTATGATTAGAGACATGGTAGATGTCTAAGTTATTGGGAAATATTTACCGAGACTAAGTTTACTGGGATTTCGTTTCGAACACGAGAACTGGGTATGCGATTATGATTTTGTGTCAGTTGAATAGAATGAGGGGTGTGGGCTATTTTGCAATAAGAAAGCTTATGGAGGAAGGAGTCATTAGGGATTTGGGGAGGAACTATAAATAGTAGGAATATCTTTGAGGGCTAGGATGACAATGAGGTTGGCAAGGAAGGAGGTGCTATTTTGTACTTAATTAAGTACAGGGTTTAGATATAATTCGCCGCAGATAAGAGTGGTACTTTATCTGCTTAAATTCTATCGGGGGCGGCTGTAACGGTACAGAATGAATGGTATCCGTCCGTTAGTAAGGAATGCATGGGAGTAGCACTAAAATAAATATTAATGCGTAGCACCATTAATAATAAGCATGAAAAGGGAATAATAAACTAGTTCAGAATAATGGTCAGTGGTCTAGCGCTTTATCTTTAGTTTGAATTTCGCGGGGACTGCTCTGTGTGCTCCTTGCGACATAGGCGCCGTCTAGCGTGAGTTATTTACTTGAGCTTCGCATAAGGTTGCTAGTTTGACTTCTTTATTTTGAATTTCGCGGGGACTGCTCTGTGCGTCCCTTGCGACATAGGCGCCGTCTAGCGTGAGTTATTTACTTGAGCTTCGTGTTAGGTTGGCAACGGGCTTTATCTTTATTTTGAATTTCGCGGGGACTGTTCTGTGTGGCCTTGTGACATAGGCGTAGGTTGGCAAGCCGGTAGACATACGGGCGGGCGCCACCTATGGTCGGAATACGGAACTTTTTATAATTTCACAAAATACAGGATTATTGGCTTAAGTGGATGATTATTGAGAGGGAATTGTTAATAGAAGGCTACATTTAGATATTCAAAGATGTAATATTGGCTATCTGACGAGATTTGGTTAGATTATGGAAAAATTTTAGAATTGCGCGGCGAAAGCGGCAATGAGCGAGCGAGAGGTTGAGAAAAAGACAGAAAGAGAGGTCGGATGATAGCTCCACGTGGCGCGACGCGAAGGCGGGGGGGCATCGGGGAAACGGCTAGCGATTGGTTGAAGGGAAGAAAAGCGGGCTCGCGCGGAAAAATGTCGAAGGCGTGTGGCGGGAAAGTTAAGATGCTTGGGAAAAGGGGCGGAAAATTAGCGGACATTCAGTTTTGGGACGTCAACGGAGCGGTCCAACTTAAGAGTGCGGTACGACTCATACGGGAAAAATAGCGTCCGAGCTTGATAGTGCGCTAAGTGATATTCGAGCTGCGATATTAATTAAGATTTGTGAAATTGAAAGTTATTAATAAAGTAAACTATTGCGATCGCAACTCGAATCCGTTAACAGAATGAAGTATTCTGGGGTACATCGGCGGAAACGAGTCACGGTGACAACAAAACCCTATGTACCTTTCAACAGACTTCGGTCTGGATGATCTTTGATTGTATTTAATAAGATCGGCGTTTTACACTATTACGCTAAACAATACACTATCTTCGACGGAGTAATGGGGGAGAGACAGTTGTCTCCCTAGTGAAAGTTGAAGATAGGTCAGACACCATTTAGCTGGAGGTAGACCCGTATGACCCAGTCCAATCTCGAGTCTATCTCCATACATACAGTGTAGTGATAGGAAAATAACACACTGAGTATACTGGCTCGACTGATAGAACATTTAGGAGTTAGTTGCTTTCAGGGGCAATGCGACTCTCACCACACACCACGAATTTAAATTAAATGAGGCTTGGCCTAGTTTGCAAGGTACACAAGAGGGACTGTTAGTTCGACAAAATATAGGCATTTTCAAGTGAGGAAAGTTGTAGGAATCTATAGGTAGGCGGATATATATATATGGTTAGTTATTAATTCAGACTAATAAGGCAGGGATAATTAAGTTACGGCGCTAAATAAAATTATGATGAAGTGATGTGGGTCCTAGCTAGGCAAGTAATCTGTTACCGCAGGCCGGTAAAATTCTAATTGTTTTCCTAAAGTTGTTACCAATTAATTATTCATTTTAAATAATTAACAGAAGTATGATAATATCGTACCATCATTACTTTGGAGTACCTAAAAGTCTAGACTGGTTTTCTATTACAAGAAAAATACTAAAAAGTTATAGCAAATAAGCTTAGTCGTACTGTGATGTTTGATTTCTAACACTGATATGACCAAACAGGCATTTGTTAGCTTTCCCTGGGATGCAATACGATCTCACATGGCTATACTCTTCAAAGTATGGAAAATTTTACATCCGATACCTTAGCAAAAATAAGCTGATACAAACTGAACAACTAAAACCAGTTTAGAACCTAGGATAAGTCGTTGAAAGAAGACATTGCAAGCTATGAGCTTCTAATAATCTGAAACATAGAAATAATTGATTGATAACAACCAGCTAATTAGCCTGACAATGGTCTACTAATATCATTTGAATAAACCTCTTAAGATATGTAAGTACTTACTTCTAATAATATGAAACATAGAAATATTTGATGGGAACAATCTAATCAATCAGACTAATACCTAGTACAGTCTAATTTAAACTTATTAAAGGGAGTAAAAGATAACTTCTAAATGTAATTTATTTAATGATTAACAGTGATAATTAACTACCTAATTTACTACCTACTAAAGGTATACTAACTATGATTTAGTAGTCTATCAAATTAACCACTCAGTCTGAGAGACAGAGGGTGGGGGTTGATGGAGAAATAATTGACTACATTCACTCCCTAAAAGTCAGGGATGTTGAATGAATTAAACATCTTTCAATAAACTTGAGATGTATTTATACTTTATAAGATTTGTATAATGAACACTAAGAGTAACCCAAAGTAATTTACTTCAAATGATAGTATTCTATTTCAGTTCACTTCCTAAAGTCAAGGATATTGAATGAATTAAACATCCTTTAATAAACTTAAGATGTAATAATCTGCCAATGCAGCAATCCAATGTAGTTATATTGGAACTTTACAAGACCTGTATAATAAATACTAAGAGTAAATAAAAGTAGTTTTACCTGAATTAATAGCATTCTACTTTAGCCACCGCCTGAAGTGGCGTTTGATTAAATTATCCACCCTTTACGGAACTGAATATAAGTTATTGCATTGAATAATTAAGTTCTTAATGTGAAAAGGATATTTGGATGATAGCAAGCCTTGAGATAAACTCTATTGATTTATGTGGAATAATAAGAATTTAAATTGCTAACACATAGTTCATAATGTAAAATGAAATTAAATTTGAGGAGAGATGTAAATTCTCAGTTAAAGAATTAAAGGCACAAGCTAATAATTAAAGTTAAAGCCAATGTGACGGAACTGTAATTAAACCATGAGATGTACAGTACGCTATGGAGCGGTGGTGGGGCTCATAAATTGCACCAGGCTTCTTATGTATCATGCTACTGATAATAAATAATAATACCTACAAGCTAAGCTATCATCTGATTACCTTTGAGTGGTTACAAATCTTCCCCGCAGCTGCAGTGAAGGATTTAGGTCACAGTTCAGACGGAGTCATTGCTAGGCTACACATATTTATGTTAGGATTTATAGACTGGTAGGTAATTAGGTCAGGAGAAAATAATTTAACACAGGTATAAGCCAATTACTAAACTTTCACGAAAGAACTTGAGTTACTTAAATGCGGTTAACAACGGAGGGTTCACTAGACGATCTGGCCAAAATAGTAGTTATTATAATATTACATTGCTTGACTGAAATTCACTGCAAATAGAATTAAGCTATGCTAAGGTTTCATCATCATACAAACAATACGCACTAAACAAAAACTCCAGACACAACCATTAGATTGTAGATAAATTAGGTTAATTAGTTTTAAGAATTAGATAATAATTTAAGTTAAGGTAAAGCGGCGAGGATGTGTGTATGTATTATAAGCTAGCTAGGCATATAGGTGAGAAAGGCATTAGATTTAGGTTTAGATTTAGGTGTAGCAGTTTATAATAAGGGGGGGGAGGTTACAATACTCGTACACTATACAAAATTGTGCACCTAATCACACTAATATTTTGATGACAATGAAATATTACATAAATATGTAATACATACAAAATTTCGTACGAAAATTAGTTCCATTATAATAAGTGGAAAACGCGTGAGATCTGATAAAGGTGTACCTACCCAATATTTTCCGTAATTGCCAATCCAAATAATGTTACATGCTTACACAAATGTCGGAATGATTACCCCGTGTGATGGGTAAAATTATAAAAATTACTGTCAATAATGTCAAAGCTACTAATAATGTAAACGGTGGCGTACCGGAAATCGACATGACTGGCCAATGATTGCGGGAAAGCGAACAATATGGCGTTGGTTCCGGTGTGTGGGCGGGAAATGACTTGGGTGTAATCATACACTCGTATGTTGAAATGGCATAAGATGAACCGTTTTGTTTACATATTGTTATTAGTTTTTTAGATCGGGGTGTTAAAATCGAATTTGGAAAAAGTCCTTTTTTCAAGTTATTATGAAGAATGACCACTTTAGATTGCTTTCGCTGAGCAATCATTAGCTATGTATTTTTTTGGTTTTGTTTTTTTTTCATTGTACCTATTGTGTAATTTTTTCAATAATTTATTTATTATACCTACTGTGTAATCTGTAGATTGAGAATTTCTATTAGTAGTGCACATTTCCTATGCATGACGCATTACATACAACAGACGACGCTTTTGCATGGCTTTAAATAAGATGAAAGATTGAATTTACTGTATATGTTTACAGTAAATTCAATCTATCATCTTAGTATATTGTCTTTTCTTTCTTATTTTTTAATTACCAAGTTTTTGTTAGTACGAACATTTTAAATATTTCTCAAAAACCCTTTTCTTACTGCACTGAGCTTTTATATTTTTATTGCTACGACGGTACTACGACGCTACATAAAAATTATCTAGAAAAAAGACGAGAATTTTACAAGTGCATTTTATAAAATAGATTTTCCATAACTGCCATAGGTACATAATTTTCTTTGCACCCGACACCCGAAACATAACTGACTAACATTACTATAATCGTTATTTCATATCACTTTTCGTTAATAGGTAGGCAGGTGTATGATGAATGGACAAAATAAATTAGTATTTTAATAGCATCACACGGTCGACTTGAGCCCTCCCCTTTGCCCGAGTGGCTGGAAGAAAACAAAAGTCAGTGTCAAATTAGATTAGCTGTTTTCCCGCGTCGCGGAGCGTGTCGCGCGAATGTAAACAAATTCCAAAATGGCGGCGCAACGCAACGACAACCGTTATCGTAATCGAGGGTGATTTGTTGGACGAATCCGATTAGTGGCGTTAGCGTTTTAATGTTTTTTTATAATTAAAAAATTGTGTACTTTCGAAATAGAATTGAATGTAAGTATTTGTGAAATGTTAATTATTTTTACATTGATAAGATAGATGTTCATCTATTTTGGATTTCTATTCGGTTTTCCGACTATTGTGTTTACTCGTTACTTGTATTTACTTCTTTTCAGTAGATTTGATTTACTCTGATTAAATGTTATGCTAACGAATTTTGATTTGCGACTATTAGTAATATTTTTAGTTTAACTTTTGCAATTGATTTATACGCATTCCGTTTCATGAACTTTCAGTTGAAGTAAGAAGGTACAGTCAGGTTGAAACAGAATTCAACAAATCATGCTTATAAGGATAGCATCAGTGATATATCGTTACACTAGATAGGCTGTTCCGAACACGCACTATGTTCCACTCATCTGCGGAGTCGACTCGGCACCTTGCTTTAGTGTGGCTCTGACATTCGCGCGTGCGGAGCAGCGAAAATAATTCTTTATTTCTTTTCAAAGTGTACACCTAGACGTTTAATACAATTCAGTTGTCAAGTAAGTGAAAATAATTGTTATTTAAGTCATTAATATGTAGTTATATCGCATTATTAGAATAGAAAAGATATTTTTTCAATTATTGTTATTTGACAATCTATTTGGGACGCCATCTTGATACACACTACGCTTGTCTTTGACCGATCTGGCGCTGCGGCGCTGCGATGTCTGTCTGTCTAATGCCGGCACTTCACTTGGCGTATCGTGTTCGTGTGGCGATATCGTTGTGTTTGCCCAAATAATCTGGCACATCACTTGGCGTCAAACAAGCCATCCACACATGGCCTATACGGGCAAACAACGCAAATATTCACAATATTTGCTTGTTCACAAACAAATTGAATGCAACAGTGATGGACGTGTCAGTCGCAGCAGCTTATTATATTTATCTGAATGCGGCTTGCCAACACCTGTTTTTTTATTGTGCAGGGTTCTCCTAAGTTATTTTGAATATCGATCAATGAAACGTGTTGGTTTTTGTTTTTATGAGAGGCATTTTTGGGGTCCCAAATACAAGGATGCATTTGGTACAATTCCAAAAATCGCAATACGGTTTCGTTTGTCCAATCCATTTTACTATGTTTACGTCGTATAAAAAACTGAACACGTCTGAACAGGACAGCCGCACGCGCGCTTCTGAACAGAACCAAGTGTGGACGGCCGACGCAAATATTTGCCGTATTTGATTCCTTTGATGTGTGATCAAAAACCGACAAGTGGACGGAAACGCATATTCGCTATTTGCGTTGTTTGCCATATTCGTGCAAATAAAGCAAATATATTCAAATAGGCCGTCTACACATTGCCGTGTTCGGACAAATAATGCAAATACGCGAACACGATACGCCATGTGAAGTGCCGGCATAATGTATAAGCGCTGCAGCGGCTGCAGAAAGGTCTCTCATTCCAGAATTTGAACAAATGGTTTGTATGAACGTTCTTGTCTATACTTCTAAATCAATGTTGTCAGTCGTTTTTTTTACTCTAATTAAATGTTATGCTAACGAATTTTGATTTGCGAGTATTTAGTGATATTTTTAGTTTAACTTTTGCAATTGATTTATACGCATTCCGTTTCATGAACTTTCAGTTGAAGTAAGAAGGTACAGCCAGGTTGAAACAGAATTTAACAAATCATGTTTATAAGGATAGGATAGGAAGGATAAGATGATGATGTTTAAAGGTAGCCCCACCTCATCCAGCTATTGATGTTGATGCCAACAGTCCGATTAAAACTTTATATACCTACTCCTCTTTTTTATTGTTTGGCATTTTTAATCTATTTAATACTTCTTATTCTTGTACTACGACTAGGTGGGTAAGTACCTAGGTAAGTACCTACGTGTGAAAATTAAATATGATTACAAATCTAAATTAACCACTCACTCTTGGATTTTTTTGACAATTTTTTGACAGTAACTGTCAACGTCAAATTTGACAGAATGGAGCATAGACTATGCTATATTGTGCGATAACAATACATAAGATGAACAACAGAACCGAAATAACCAAACTTGTTCGTACTAAAGTAGTCTGTAAGTCTATGAAAACACGGTACAAAGTCAAGTGTGTTTTTGTAGGTGCGGTCTCATGCGACCGCTTGGGGTTTGAGGGGTAAAAATCAATTGCCGAAATGTTTGTACGCGCATCACTTTAAAACGGCTGCACCTATTTTGCTGATTCTTTTTTTGTCGTGTTTATGGTGTGTGTGAAAGAAGATTCTTGGAAATTTGTTTTGGGTTACAGGGTGTTCATGCGGACGAAGTTGTGGGCGGCCCGCTAGTTTTAAATAGGTATCTAAGTACCTACATATTAGGCCAAATTCGATGAATGTTTTTATTAAAAATATTCACAATTGTTATTCTCCCAAAATAGAAAGTTTAATAAGACTTCGATTTATAATATACCTAGATACTTAGGTACTTACCTACTTTTTGTAAACAAAAGACTTTTATATTCGTTTCGAGTACACTTTATTACATAATTAAGTTTTTTTTTGAAAATTCATAAAAAAACATTTAACCAAACAGTTTTTCTTTACCAATAGGTTTAGGTAGGTACCCTCTCTACTTTTCAAATTTAGTTGAAATTTTCATAGACAATTGCGCAGGCTTTGTTCTTAATTTTATTTATAATTGATACCATTAATCAACGTCAGCTCGGGCCACCTTAACTTTGACTATTAAAAAAATGCCACTATAAAATCAATTTAGAAAAATATACATTTTTTTTTAAAGTTTTCTTTTTGAAAAGAAAGGAAATTTAATAAGCTATCATAAAGTGTAAGGCATATTTTGCCAAAACTTATATAGTTTATTTAAATTTGTAAATTACGAAAACCAGTCAAAAAACCGCTTTGTCTGTGTTGACGCCTAAAGTGGCCATGGGGGTAAGGGCAAAGTGGTCATGCCTAAATATTACAAGAAATTAATTAAAAAAATTTATCAATAATAAATTAAAAAAATCTTTATTTATAATTAAATTAAATAGTAAACAATAAAGTTTCAAATGAAACAATCATTTCAGTCTTTATGTTTTCTTACTTAAATCTATGTATGTAGGTACCAAAAGTTCCGCCTGCGTAGTTTTTCTTTTGTAGTTGTTGACCATCTAAAAAAATAATAAAACATTCTAATCATAATATTCAAAAACATAAATTATTATAAGCGGCCAACTGCCCGCTTTGCCCTTATTCGTCGCGGTTCACTAATGTGAATACGGGCAAATTTATCACTTGGCCACTTTGCCCGGACCGCTTTTCCTTTTTCCACCAATTTGTTTTAAAAATAAACTCAGCTCACATTATTTAACCCATTTCGAAACAAATGTTACACATTCAAATCCAAATATGTGTAACAATAGACGTGTAATAAAAATATTGAATTCTTAAGAGGTTTTATCAAAACAGGTTGAACTTACCCTGCAATCTAACCCTTAATCCTTTGCACAATGTCGCCGCAGCCAAGCGTTTGCTCCGATCGCCACCGAACGACTGCTTGGTGCGGGGCGGAATGTTGCTTTGTTACCTATATTTGTAGTTTGGTATAGGCAGTTATAGGCAACGTCGCGCTATCGTTTTTAGTTATCGAAAAATTGGGTGTGGCCGCTTTGCCTCATAGGCCGCATGAGCTGAGTTCCTCTATTATTCATACATAATACTTACCTATAATCACGACTAAGTATTATCCTCGAAGGGTTAGTCAGAGACTAGGCAAAGGACCGCAAAAGCAGTCCTCAGCCATAGTCCACTTTTTACCAAATAGCAACTGCATGTAATCAGCGTGACAAGTGGTGAGCCCATCGCCGCTCTATAAGCTGTTTGAAGGATGTGCAGTCTTTAGTCCGTTAGTCGCCTTTTACTGAGAATACTACCACTCCCTCTCTTTCCTTGGGTGTCCCAAGGGAAGAGAGAGGGTGGTAGTATTCTTTCACCGCTACGCGTTACTTATTGATATTATTCGGAGGCATACCTAATAGGCAAAAAAGTGATAAAAGCAAAAACAAGGCATAAAAGGCAAAATAGATAAGAGTGGCAAAAATCATAAAAGGTGATTAAGTTATAAAATTTAAGATCTAAGGATTTTGAGATTTACCTAATACCTAGTTACCTATATCTACCTTAATATGATACAAATTAAATAACAGTATTAAATAAGAAAGTCTAATTACGTCGTGTACGACACACAATAAAATTGCTTTAATTATAGTCTCAAAGTTATTAATTAGCAACAGGAAAACATCGTGGAAAAACAGCTGTCAATTAGTCACGGCTGTATATTAATGTCTAATTATAATCGCTTGATAGCCGCCAAGTTTCGATAATTATCCGATGAACTATAAATGAAGGAAAGTGGCAATTTCTTCAGTGACAAACGTCGGCCTTATCGACGCTAAATAATGGAGCGAGTAGTTAGACTCGCGTCTTCATCCCGGTAATTAACCGCCGCCCCGCGCCCCGCGCCCCCCGCGCCGCCCGCGTCCTCCCGCGGCGAGCTAAATTAATCACACCACGAATCTCGCCCCCAATACAGGGCCGGATTAAAAAGTTTTATTGGAGCTTCAAGTGCGACAACCCGGCTCGCCTCGCGCTCCGCCATCAACCAATCGCGCCACCTCAACAATAAAACGGAGCGCTCTCATTGGCCGGCGCTTAATAAGCTCCGCCTTCTATCACCGCCCGCGCCAGGGCTGTCATTCGCCACGTCAGTTGACCGAGGCGCGTCGACTCGTCAGCCGTATCCCGTGTTAGCTATAGCGTTTGTGAGATAAACAGAGCCGGCGGGACGTTCCGATTGATTCTGTGACTGTTGTGTGATGGATCTGTGATTCGAACGATGGAGGAGGAGTCGATGTCTGGACATAGCTGTTCCGAAGACGATATCAGTGTTGGTCGGCCTTCGCCGGCGCCGTCGCGGTCTCCGTCGCCTTCGCCGCACGACTACTTCCGACCGCTGAAGAGGTTGAAGATGGCTTCGGAGCCAGCGGAAGAGAGGCGTGGCGACGGAGTGAAGAGCTTTTCGATTTTGGACATTTTATCGCACAGTCCGCGGACGCCGCCGCGCATAGTACGGCCGTGGGATGCGTCGGGGCTCGAGAGATTGCAGCGGCTGCAGCGGCTGGCAGGAGCTGCGTTGCTGGACGGAGAAAGATGGCGATTGGCAGCCCTAGGGCTCCTAAGGCCACGAGAGCTGGCCCCGGCGGAGTGCTGTGACTCTGTCTCTGAGAGATCGTCGTCCGCGTCCGACTGCTGTTCGGAACCCCGGCGAGCCCCGCAGCAGGGCGGAGCCCCGCATACACCCCTGGATGCCCTTTTCCATATGACCAGCAAAACCTTCGAAGCGAACAATGCTGACAGTGGAGGTAAGTTGTATTTTTTTTTATAACTTTGATGTATCAACTCGGCCATAGGGACATGCATATTTTATTTGTTTAATTTTATTTAATATTTATTATGGTAATAATGTCTTAAAACAGTAGAAAATTAAGAACTTTGACTCTACCATCGATTGTGTACCTAATATTATTGATACCTGAAACCGCTTGTAAACCGCGTATTTATATTAAGTAGGTAAGTCATTAATTTAATATCTACCCAACCTAAATGATAGCTGAAAACCTTCTTTTATACTTATTTTATTCTGTTTTGTCTTTAGAAATTGGGTACCTACCTAAGGAGCGGTTTGAGGACCCTACCAAATAAGTTTTAAATTCTTTTCTACCTATATCTATTCCGCGCACTTATATGATACTGAATGCTCATTATTTTGACTCCGGGGTATTAATTCAACACACATAACGTAAATTTAAATTATAAGCAACTACACTCAATTTGAAAAAATATTTTTGCCATAGTTTATTATTTAGACTTTATTGCCTATAGTAGAGCAAATGGCGGACTTAATGCCATTAGGCATTCTCTACCAGTCAACCAGTGAAGACGTACAGGTTTTTTATATTCGGTGACATCTAGAGACTACCTACCTACTTGATTAAATTAAAAAAAACAATTAATTACGTACATAAATTATACACAATATATTAATAACAATACACATACATATACTACTTAATAATATAATATAACATGTATAAACCTAAGTGATATATATTGTCAGTTTAAGACTATTGGACAGATTTGAGAAAGTGCTCCCGTGCTAAACTCTTAGAGACAACTCTGTTGGGTTAGCGTCTCTGACGACAAAAGGCACTGGCATTCCAGAGTCGAATAGCAGTAACAGTGAATGAGTGAGAAACGAAATTAGAGCTATGAGAAGGAGTTTGGAGTACCAGATTATTGCTGGAGCGAAGATAACGTTGGTGAGAAGCACCCAAGAATTTAAAACGAATTAAGAACAAGAGCACGTATGAGCACAACTCTGGTGCTGGACGGTATAAAGTTCCTTAGTTTGTAAAGTGCGCCAAGTGTCCCATGAATTTTCCGACTGATATTTTGAATTTGACCCTCCCAACCCAAGCCGCTGTCAAGCACAAGCCCAAGGTTCTTTACAGAGGAAGCTTAAGGGATTACAACGCCATTGTATGCCAGAGCCGGAGCAGAACGCCAATTCAGTTGAGAGAGTTGACGAGATCTACCGATAATGATGGTCTGACACTTGTCCGGGTTAACAGAAATGCCAAAGCTATTCGACCACTCACGTATCCTAGATAAGGTTAAGAAGAGTTATAGCCTTGTCAAGGTTGTGCCGATTACTCTGTGCATAAACCTACCTGCAGGTCGTCAGCGTACAGATGATAAGAGGAAGAAAGAATGGGTGTAAGAGAATTAATAATAATGAAAAAAGAAGAGGTGAGAGCACGCCGTATTAAGGTACACCAGCAGACAAGTCGGGCCCAGTTGGAGACCAACTGGTTGACTCGCACCGCTTGTTGGCGCCCCCGAAGGTAAGAGGTAAACTATTGAAAAGCAGACGAGGAGTAGCCATACAGGGAGAGGATAGAGAGGAGAACGTCATGGTCCACTGCGTTGAATGCGTATGCATGCATAGTAACTGATATGACAAAATGTTAACTTGTGCTACCGCTGGGTGTGAGAAGCACATAGACCGGACGTGGTGGAGATCCTAGAGGGAGGCTTTTGCCCAGCAGTGGACGTCTTTCGGCTGATGATGATGATGATAGATATTTATTGCCTCAAGTTCAGTATTATTAATTCTACAAGAATAATTAACAAGGAATCAAAGTATTTTATTTATTTATTGAGCATAACACGTCCAACTATCATTACTGATGGGTACCAGAAATTAATAATATAACACTTACACAAATACAGAATCTAGAAACATTTAATAAAAATCACATTCATAACATAACTGAACAGAACGTTCTATGACACAACTTAATGTTCAGAAACCTAGTAAATTTGTTCTGTATTCGCTCTACCATCAACTTATACTTAGCTTCGTGAGGTGACCAAATACATGCATTGCGTTCCAAGTGGTTTTTCACTAATGCCTCATAAACCTCTTAAGGTGCTTAAATTCGTGAATCCTTGAGATTGGCGAAGCACAAATCCCAAATTCCGGTACGCTCTTTTGCAAACTTTGACTATGTGTCCTCGAAAATTAAGATCAGAAGCGAAATGAACTCCAATGGCTTTTATGTCCTTTACTCGTTGCATCGGAGTGCCACTCAGACAATATAGAAATTCTGAAGGCTCTCTTGACAACGTGAACGACATTACCAAACATTTGACCACTCTGTCAATATCCGCTTGCAGCCTTTCGCAGTCCGCCTGGCTTGTAATTTCCAGTTTCAGGTCATCCGCAAAAAGGCGGCAAGTTGATTCCAGTAATTCCAGAGTGGTAAAAAAAATGTACCACCAACCTTCTTTATATTTTTTAGTTACAAAGACATGTTAGTACCTAGCAGGTTTATATACCTTATATACAGATATAAATTGTCTAATCATAGATGTCCATCAATAGTCTATGCGTAACATATTGATTGTCTCATTAATTACACTAATTAACCGCCGACCTCAAATAGCGCATATCTGATTTATAGCCAACTGTTGACTTGACAGTATTAATCGGATATGTCTGAACTGGTACTATTTCAGTTATATATATTATAATAGAACTACATTGTGTCTAGATCCCTTCAAAAATAGATCTTCGGATTAGAATTATTTATATCTAATTATCTAGTAACATAATTTTACATAAATTTCCAATGAACAATAAATAGATATAAAATCGTACGCAAGTGTAAGTACAGATTTAATGGGCAGTACTTTGAAAACAAATTTATTAAAGGATTAGGTAAGTATAGGTACGAAAAGTTCTTAAGTTCGGCACTCTTACTCATTACAAGAATGGATAAAACTTAAAAACAAACTTCCCTAATGGGTAATAAATGAATTTAATTTGACAATTCATCGCAGAATGTTTGTTAACAAGGTAGCTCAGCGGTTAGAGCAGTGGACCGGCAATCCAAAGGTCGTGGGTTCGAATCCCATTCGAGCTTCCTGAGACTGGTTGATTTTTTGCTAGTAAACATTTTATACTATATCTATATAGCATTGTGAATACAAAATTTCAATAATAAAGATAAGTTATTCACAATTCTTCGTGCAAATATCTAGTGTAACTCTAATTTTTTCTTTCTCTTGAATGAGAAAACCACTATCAGTGGTGTATTTTTTTTAAATTAACATTAAAAACACGAGTGACATTGGATATTTGCACAAATAATTGTCAATATTTTTCTTAATGTTGTCTATCGAATTTGGCTCTAGTATTATACCTACCTAGTAGGTATATTTATTATTTTTTAATATTTGACAATACTTTTAACATTGCCTTCCTACTTGTTTTGGTTGAAAAGATAGATTCCAACTAACTTTATAAAACTAAACATCATTCGGTAAAATAAGCAACGGTTTTACTCTCTATTTTCATAAAAAAGTCTGTCTTTTTTGTTTTAATTGTTAAAAATTAACAGCCTTTAAAATTCATATTTTCCTTTTGAAAAATATTACAATGGACACCGATTTCCTGTTTTCTTAAAAAAAAATAATTCTGATTCACACACCAAACAAATAATTCACCGCATCGTTTCTCAGAACGGAACGGAAGGTTCTACCATTTTGTAAAGTAACAAAATACCACAGATAAAGATGTTATTTATTCAGAGTTAGGTGTGGAGTGAAATAGTCATTCGTGGTATGATTACAGAGCGGTCTTGTACAAAATTGAACGGCCGGGGACCGGGCGCGCGCCGCACGGCTCATTAGGGACGAAGGCTCTTGGGCTCTCGGTGCCTTTGCGTATTCAAATTACGGTGTAATTTAAAAAAAATACATAAAAATCTGTTTTTTAACGAACATACTTGATGGCTCTTCAGAATTCTTAGGCACCTAGGTTTTATAAACGTTGTTAATTTTTACTATTAATTTTTCAATTTGAAAATTCATAATTAAACAATGTACTTACACAGTATACTGTATACATAGTACCTACCAACGTAAGTATTGAAATATTGTACGGGTTTTGTAGCAGATCTGATTGAAAGAAAGATAAAATAATAATCTAAACCAGATAAAACCCATGAGTAACTTATGTATGTTATATTTCTAAGATCAATAATGTCTCTAGAAAAAAGTTTAAAGGTGTAAAAGTAAAAACTATTGCATAAAAAAACTACAACATTTTATATTAATGCTCTCTAATTTAACACTCATGTGTGTTAAAACGAACGCTGCCGTTACAAAATTAACCACTTAATAAAAATAACAAATCAATGAGCCCTTTAAAGGCCACAAAAGTTATACGCAGTCATTCAGAGACCCTTCTCAAACCTCTAAAAAGGAATTAAATTGACTCTATGAACGTAATTTACACGGACATTGCAAAAAAAAACCCTATTGTTGATGGCACAAAAGAAGACATCAAAACGATTAACACAAGACTTACGGTACGTCAAAAAAGAGGCAGGATAGTCTATGCTCCATATGCTACGGGATTAACACGTAAGCGCCAAACAGTCATTTGTCACTGGCAACACCTATGCTTGATTGAGGAAGTCATTTCTTGTTTCTGAACGGAAACAATATGTTTTTTTCTAGCTCCAGCCAGTACAGGCACCGCGGGAGATTAGAAATTATTGTTGAGGATATATCATTATTGCCATGTGCATTAAACGAGTGACCGTTTGAGCATCACGGATGCGGATATTCATAATGCTGTTTCTATGAGTCCATTATATTGAAAAAAAATGTACTTAGTATTTGTTGTAAGCGTTTCAAAATTACTTTCAAGCATAGCTAAGCAATATAGTTAACACAATATGGTATAAATAATACAAGTTACAACATATTATTCAAAGTTTCTTTGAATATTTAATACAGCTAGTTATTGGTAAGTATTAGTAATAATGCAAAAGTTGCCGTCATTCAATACATTACATGTATCTACTTGTACATAGGTACTTTCTTTATATGTAGGTGAAAACTTGTAATTGGCCTTATTGTATTTGTACATTAATATATTTTTAAAATATAGCTGTAAGTATTCCAAAAATTTTAAAAGAAAACAAAGTAAAATAACTCTCATTTATATATATATACATTTTACAACTGGCAGTACCTACACACAAAATAATTAATAACCTTACTCTTCTTACATTGTAAGTAGGTACCTACTTACATACTACTTAGCTTTTATTATCGTGAAATCTCTGTCCCGAAGACATTTTATGTTTCCTAAGATTAAACCTAAGGAAATCTGGTCTTCAAACTATGGTATGCGTAAAAAAAATGTCATCAATCCGTTACCTACTCCGTTTTGATGAACAGACATACTTCGTATTTATAATAATAGTTAGTGCATTCGTACATAAATAAAACATTCGTGTCATTACATCGATGCAATCTGTGTAACGACTGCTCGCTACATTAAGCGTGATTCAGATGCGTATGTATGAATGCAAGAATGAAACGTATAAATACTCATTTATACGCTACATAGTATATGTTTTGATTAGGTGAGTATATAATCAGTATCTACAGCCCTACTACTAAGTATACGACTCTACGACCTATATTATGTTCCTACTATATTTTATCCATACTATATGCGTTTTTCATCTTAAATAAACTACAGACTACATGAAACGAAAACAAAACTCAACAGATGTTTATAGTAACAAATAATTACGTTATTACTCCGACAAGTCAACAAACAGCTTAGCATACAACAACAACTTCTAAATTCAAACTAGGAAACAAAATCTTACAGTGGCGTCGTCGGCGACCATAGACACTGCGCGGCCGCCGCCGTAGAATTATTATATTTTATTACCGCGCAAATGACTCCTACACTGCCGCTTGTGGGGTCCGCAAAGGTGTCAGTCCTGGCACGTTTGCATTGACCCTATTAAGAAAAAAAAAGATACGAAAAAAAACGCGGCAAGAAGCCGCCCGCCGCCGCCATTATGGTGGCCTATAGAGTGAGCTTTTACACGAATAATATGAGTTTCAGAGCGAAATCGCTGACTAATTGATTGTGAATGAAAGGTTTATTAAATTGGAAGCCGAAGGGTGCCGTTTGGGTCTAATTCGGATATAAATTTTAATGAAATAAATCTTCCGCTGTAAAAGTTGTTTCGATAATTGTGTGCATTCGGTTCTATACAGAGGTGCATTCGTTGCATTTGTAATTATGGAGAATGCATACAAAAGGCAAATTATTCGAGTAACGTTAGAATTATCCTAATTTCTGGAAATAAGAAAATAAGATCATGACATTTCTATAATTTCATTTCTTTGTTTTTTTAATCACTATTTTATCCTGACTCTCAGCAGATCCTTATATCCTATTATTTTAATCTTCGGACGGTGTAAGACAGGTTTTTCTTAAAAATTAGTAAAGACTAGTACTCATAATAAAACTTTACCCTATTATTAGCGTCAAATCAAAAGGCACATAAAACAATCATTTCAGAAATGGTCGTGCACACCTCGGCTAATTCCCGAAGCGCAAGGTGCATACTATCTCTATCTCCTTCCCTCCTATGGAGTTGGAGCAGGGCAGGTGCCTGTGACGACGATTAATTTAATTATATTATTCGGGTACACCTTCGTCGCGACCTATCTCTTGTCCATCTGTGTGATAAAGGTAGTAACTTATTAAAGGAAGACCGACCAACTTAGGTGCACAAAAGATATTTAAAAAATCTTAAGAAATGTATAAATTAACAAAATAATCATCATCTCTATAAATCCTCAGCCTCTAAATGTTCCACTGACGGGCATTACAGGCTTTCCCACATGGATAACACATAAAGATTAGGCCATAAACTCACCACATTGTTGGCTTAATGCAGGTAAAAAAACATGAAAATACAATCAGCAAAATTAATAAACACAAAGCCAAATAATATTTGTACGAAGGAGTGTCCATTTTGATTTAAGGCCATCTAGTAAGTGTAGACCAGACATAGATTAAGCTATCATTTAATATTAGATTTTATAACAAACTTGGGGATAAAGTCATTAAAATTGGTACCTAATAGCATAAAATTATCAAACAACTATCAACCAAGACAGCAGGTAATGGAATTGTGTTGTAACTCAATCACTTTAATGGAAATAATCACCATCTCAATATCTGACAGTGGCTAATAAATCTCTATCGGTTACTCAATTTGTGTATATAATTTGTCTTACAGTTAACGTCGCATGTACTTATGGGCATACTCGTTTAATCAGTTTAAAACTTATATAATTAGTTGCTATTCTGGCTTCTGTATACCCAAGTGAGCTATCGCATCTGATACTAATCTGGTACACATAATAGTAAACATAGTTCTCATGTCTGAAATATACAGCTGATTAAAAAGCTCTTCATAATACCTAAGAAAATGATATATTCTACATTTCCTGGCCCATTACATATACCTATATAGTAAATGTTACCAACCAACACCAACCGTATTGTTAACAACCACAAACAATGAAACTTTGAAAAGCAACTCCCGTACAACAATTGAGCAAATCTAATAATCACATAAAGCTCGCACCGTTTTCTAGCGCGCAGCCATCGGCATTAGGCCTTCGGCGCGACGGCAGCGGGTCATTACGTAATAACCCCGAATTTCGGACACCCCGACTGTCGAATTATAGGGTTGTTCTTGTAAATAAACCAGCGGCGGCGGCGCCTTTGACCGTTGTGCGCTGATGGGCTACAGTGTGACTCAGGCTTTATACGTATTAGTGTGCGACCTTTTTGTTTTATAAATAAGTAAAAATTTATGGTT
The DNA here is from genome assembly GCA_963921215.1 of Scoparia ambigualis. Taxonomy (NCBI): domain Eukaryota; kingdom Metazoa; phylum Arthropoda; class Insecta; order Lepidoptera; family Crambidae; genus Scoparia; species Scoparia ambigualis. The sequence goes on from OY992524.1 coordinate 15,972,581, forward strand.
CACTTTTGTTTTTAATAATAATACTTAACAAACTCTTTGTTGTGTGTAAGGTAAAAGTGATATTACAATAATTGTTTTTGTGAAGATTGATAAGAACTTATGTTACTACAAGAAATTACATTATTACCCTTTATATATGCGAAAGTAAGTTTGTTTGTTTGTAACGCTTTCACGGCTTAAACCGCTAAACCGATTTTGATGAATTTTGGTACAGAGATAGATGAGGCTCTGGTGTCGGTTATACTGGATCGTAGGCTATTACCTTTTCCCGTGAAAATAAAAGTTAAAGAGGGGAAATCGACTATAACGCGAATGAAGCTCCAGGCAAAAGCTAGTTTAGCAGTGAGTATAATATTTATAAGCAAATTATAATAAAAAATATATTTTATTTTATGCAGACTACCTCTGTCTGTAATATTTTTCGCTTTATTTAGGTAAAATTAAAAATTAATAAGAAGTAACTACGGCAACAGATGTCTTGGTGACTAAAAACCATTTGATGACGTAGCCATAATAGAAATAAAGTTTGTTAACAAAAACTTAAAATTAACTTCCAACATAGGTATCCCTCTATTAAATCGCTCCCCATTTGGAGTCCCCCACAGATATTGATTTAGATAAGTTAATCGATTGTGTTTTTTTTTATCGATTTAGCCGAATGCGCCCAAAATTGTATTAGCCGTTATTCGTTAGGTCTGTAAGTTTAGGGTCAGGTGTGAGGGTACTTTTGATTGGTTGTTTAAAAAAGGCGGCCTCTTTTGTATGACGATGGGCGTGGTCGAATTAAGGTTTATTAGTCAAATAACCCTCAGAACACATGCCCGGTCAAAGGGACCAGTAATAGTCCGACTAGCTTTTTTTCAAAGAACAGACTTCGCCAGTGGACTCGTCGTAGTAGGTGGTGGTAAAAATATCTTATACTCACCTACTATGACCAGGAATCCACTTAATTGCCAGTCTTTAGTCCTTGGCAATGGCCAAGAATCCAAATTGATAGGACCATCCTTTTTCTGTCGAACATCAATGTATTGCTTTGATCTGTTGTAAAGGGTGATCTAGTGAAAATACAAAGCATAAGCGCATTAGAATCGAAGCTTCAGGGTAAATAAACGCGAGCTTTATGGCATGACACCGTGCTTCTGTAAAAATAACTATGTTATAGTTAAAAATAACTATAAAATACACACGACTAATATCCCCGAAGGTTTAGTCACAGACCAGGCAATGAGGACATCAGAAGCCGTGCACTACTATAGTCCACTTTTCACCAAGCAACAACTGCAAATGTGATCAGTGACAGGTGGTGAGCCCATCGCCGCATTATGTGCTGTTGGATGTATTTTCAGTCTTTAGTCCGTTAGTCGCCTTTTATGACCCCCAAGAGAAGAGAGGGGTTGTTAGTGTTCTTTAAGTGAGCCGCTACACACACGTCTCTACCTAACTAAGCTTTTCAGTACCTAGTTTAAGGTACGTCGTCGTACGGTAGAGTCTGGCTAATGAAAGCTGTCTCTGAGAAACGGCAACAATTTCAAAAAATCTGCTGCTGGTAATACTGTCTACACGGAAATAAATTATTAGTTGGGTTTACCATATTTCAACAAAATTTTAGGGTTAATATAGCTACTTAGGGTTAATACAGCACCTATTCTTGAGTTTTGTTGAATGAACAAAAACTGTATTGTTGATCAGTTACGTTAATTTGAACTTATTACATATATCTTTTGTTGTTTTAACGTATTTATTTTGTAAATTGAACTTTAAAAATGGTTATTTCAACAACTTGAACAGTAAAATCAACAATTACCTATTGAACTATGCATGAATTGTTACGCCAACATGTACAAATAGGTAAAAACAACTGTTTTCATATCAACAAAAACTTTTCTGTGAAAACAACAATTTGTTCATGTTGCTTTAACCCATCACTTTGTTAATTCAACTAATGTGTCGCCAACCCGTGCAAAATCAACCCTTTTGTTCTTTCAGTGTATACACTGAATAAATGAAGTTGATACTATTATTTATATACTTATATAAAATCAAAATGAAATCAATTTCGTTTTTGAAAAGTTGCGAGCTCATACTGACTGACAACTTGAGAAATTGATGGTGACATTTGCATTTAGCATTACCATGTAAAAAGTTTGCTAAAATGTCCAGGGACTACTTTTGATAGCCAGACTTCTAGTACGTGGTACAGCGCGGCGTAAAAGTACATCTTGGAGTTGGCGTTCTATGGTCGCCTCTCCCACCAACAAACTTGGGAACTAACGCAGCAGGATTTTGTGCTAGGTTCATCTGCTCGTCGCGTGTATACTTTCGGATATACTTGCGGATGTACTTTCTCTAATTGTAAAATTACCTCTCTGAGATATCTTTTACATGAATAGTGGGAATTTGCTAATTTACTTTTGAAGTAAGGCTTTAATCCTTTTAAAAACTGCGTAATAAACGTTGCCTCCTTGGTAATATTAGCTTTACCAGCCAACTCCGATAAATTATAATAATATTAACTCAGGCCTTTTTGGTTCTACTTAGCATTATAAAACAATTCGGAGTAATCACATCACATACTTCAAACTCTTCTCTCAATTTATTCACAACTTCTTCAAAGGTTTTACATTAACTTTTTATTCAACGGAAGAAATATAGGAGGCTGCCTTTTAAGAATGATGGCAATAACAATAACTGTTCCTCAGAGCTAGTACATTTTTTATATACTGCTACTGTCTAGAACTGCTACAAAAACTTTTCCACCGACTCGTCAAAATGGCCCTGAAAACCTTTGATTATATAGGTAAACATGTGACTATGCGATCCATTTGCTTTTATAATATTATTTAAGGATACATTATACTTCCTGCTACGTATCCTTCAATCTTCAAAACGAAAAACTTTTTCTATCTTTTCCATTTAATTTCAAGCTCTTATTTGTGTCAGTTGAAATTACGGAAACAATTCGCAAACGGCGCTTCCACCAATGAAAAGCTTTCGGGAGCGTAGTATTAATTAAAAAGCTTTTCTTCATAATAATCTTGCATATATTTAGTGAGAATTTACACTTACAAAACATATAAAATAATCTCACGTCATGATTACCTACGGATATCCATCCGTGCCCGCGCGCCGGACCGTTCTCTATAGAAAGCTCCTTTTACGTTCTCATTATACTTTTTCATAATTCAAATTTTAAGTTTTTTCGTACATTTTTTCAACGTAGAACCTGCCAGTGCACCAACATGGCATAGACACCACAGTTTACATTTTTATGACATAGGCACACAACATTTATACACCTACTATAAAAAAAACTTGCTTAGGTACTTTAACTAGTATATTTATGTCCAAGTAGAGTCAAGTTAAGACTGATGACCTAACAAGACAGGTAAAGGCGAAAGATATATAATTATTTTATTTTCGGTACATTTTGGGTAACAAAAGTTAAAGCTATGATTCATTGTATAATAAAACTGGACTCGCACAGTAATGGCGCAATATTTTGCGTACTAATTATAATTTCGGTGGGCATTTAGCATACAAAGGAACGTTAATTAATGACATAATTGGACAAAATGAATGCAAGAGATTATTCGCTACAGGTAGATTTATCGTTGTGAAGTCTATACCTAGATCACAGACTGTATACAAGGTAAATATATTATTTATACCTTACCTACAATACACATAGAAAAACTTACTTTAATTAAAGTATACTAGCCTCCCGCCTGCGACTTTGTCCGCGTGAGCACCCCATGCCCGAGACGAATTTCCAAACAATTTCTTTACAATATTAAAAACTTTTTCACTTTAACACCTATCCTCTAGCCAAAGTTATCCTTATTTTAAAACTTGTTTTTACTGGTAAGACAACGAATAAACATCCTACTAATATTATAAACGCGAAAGTTTGTAAGTATGGATGGATGTTTGTTACTCTTTCACATAAAAACTACTGAATGGATTTTAATGAAATTCGGCATACAGATAGTTTATAACCTTTATTAACACGTAGGATACTTTTTATCCCGATATTCCCACGGGAACGAGAACCACGCTGGTGAAACCGCGAGCGGCCGCTAGTATTATTTATACATAGAAAACATTCAGGAACGAAATCAATTTGGAAAGACAGTTATTTCAAAATTCACCCGACCGGTAATCAAACCACGCGAACACGGAGGTCGTCTGGATTTTATTTCATACAAACATTGTCCTAACAATTACAAATACTTACAGGTAAAAAAAGAATTAGCCCAATAGGTATATAGGCAAATATACCTATTGGGCAAATTAATTAATTGGGCAAATATGCAGCCATTGTTATGTGATGCGTGAACATACATTCTTGGCAATTGATTATTATTTATAATGTGATAGGGGTGGTACTTCTAACCTGTTAAGGCTAAGTAGGTACTACATCTAAATTCATCGACAAAAAAAATAATATGGCTTTACAAAAAAGTGACTTTAAATCACAACATAATGAATTAATGATTTTTTTTCTCACCAAAATAATCTCAATCATACGAAACAAAGTAATTTGTTAGTTAGCCAGTGTCATTAGCTACCGTTTGCCATTTTTTTCATGTTTCTCCGACATATGAAACCTTTGATATCGCATAAAGTAAAAATGGTCATAAATTCGACGACCTCCTTGGTCGAGTGGTTTGTACACCGGTTTTCATGGTGTCGCCATCTCTGAGGTCCCGGGTTCGATCGTTGTTTTTCTAAATTGTCTCGGGTCTGGGTGTTTTCCATGAATAATAAGTATGTATTTAAGTATTTTAAGTATGTTTATCCGTTGTCTAGTACCCATTTAACGAGTTTCTTCGAAGCTTCTCTTGGGTTAGATAATTGGTGTGATTGTAGGAAAGATTTATTATTATTATTATGCTCTTTATTTAAATATAATCTTAAGTAATTTTTTTTACAATATTTTATATAAAAAAATATATTTACAATATAAAATATTATAAAAACTTAACCTAGGTTGCCACCGGCAGCGGGGATAGACCCAAGTTATTATTATTATTATTATTATAAATTATAGGGGGAGGGGGTAGGACCCCCATATTATTTTTTTGTCGATGAATTTAGATGTAGTACCTAGCCTTAATGGGTTAGAAGTACCACCCCTATCACATTGTATAGTTATTACGTAGTTTTGTATTTTATATCCGTGTCTCAGTATTCTGTTTTCTGTGATCCTTCTGTTGTATCCGTATCTATTGTATCCTTCTGTTGATCCGTCTGTATTCTGAGAGAGAGAGAGAGAGAGAGAGTTTAGTATTATTTTACTTACATACATTACATATAGTCGCGACTATTATCCCCGAAGGGTTAATCAGAGACTATAGGCAATGAGGACTGTACCATACCATACCATACTGTACCATAGTCCACTTTTCACCAAATAGCGACTGCTCATGTGCTGCACATGTGATCTATGTGCAGTCTTTAGTCCGTTAGTCGCCTTTTACGACACCCAACCGAAGAGAGACTGTGGTAGTATTCTTTCACCGGTTTGCGATACGGTTTTTCTTGCTATACTTAAGTTAGAAATTAGATTTAACATTCATACAAAAATAAATCAAATTTCTCTAAAGATTACAGTTAGGCAAACAACTTAAAGATAGGTTATTGACACAGGCCACACCCTAACTAAGTTATAGGGTTATGCAAAAGTATGTTAGGTATATTTTACTGATATAAATGTAAGCCCTTAGTTATATATGTCCATAAAATAAGTCTCAATTACAAAGGTTATTTTACCAAGATACGCCGAGATCGTTTTAACCGCACGGCACAAAGTTCTCAGTAATCTTAAGACGTCGTAATAACTTCTTTTTAATTTCCACATTTTATTTCCACGCGAAAACAGAGACTCATTGAGAGATTCCCGCCTTTATTGTATTCAATTGAAAATTCAATTCATTAAATTATTAAGACTTCTTTGGATGTTAAAATTGAATTGTCGAAAGTGACGCTGTTATATTTCCGATGAATTTTAAATATTTTGGGTCACGAATGCCTTTCGAATCCGTAAATGAAGGCTGTACTGAAAGGAGGATGTAATTGGAGGCGTGTTTATGTCAGCACAATAAGAAATAAAGATAGTCAATCACATACAATAAGTACTCATGTATAAGTTACATTTGGAATAAGGTCACAATGGTCTTCGTGTCAGAGACAGACCACAATCATTGTTATACATTCATATAACAATTGTTATACAGAAAAACACACACGACTGTTATCCCCGAAGGGTTAATCAGACACTATAGGCAATGAGGCCCGAAAAATCAGTTTTCTGTCATAGTCCTCGGCTCGCCAAATAACAACTGCACATGTGCTCAGCATGACAGGTAGTGAGCCCATCGCCGCTCTACGCAGTTGGATATATGTGCTGTCTTGAGTCAGTTAGTCGCCTTCTACGACACCCTACGACGATACACTATACTACGACGATACTACACGACTACGGAAGAGAGGTGGTGGTAGTATTCTTTCACCTTTACGCAACACGGTTTTATTTCACTATTCTTAATTATTTTGTACATTTTAACATACTTATCTAAGATATCTCACCTACATATTAATACATATTAATTTCTACACATAATAAACCAAATTACAACTGCGCATGTGCTTACACTTACACTTAGGTGGTGAGCCCATCGTCGCTTTATGTTGTAAAATGTATAAGGCTTTAGTCCGTTAGTCGCTTTTAACGACACCCAAGGGAAGAGATGGGTTGGTAGTATTCTTATAACGAGCTGTCACACACACAGCTCTTTTGTTATCTTCTACTACGAGTAGGTATATTCAAGATACATAACATTTATAACATTATACACATATATAACATTTTGTTACTAGATGCTACAGAAAAGTAAAAAAATAATAATTAAGTACTTCTATTATATTAGAATAATTTATATTAACTGTAGTAAAATGTAAAAAGCCTACCTATTATAAAACGACTAACGTTTTCAATTTGCAAAGGCGATAAACTTATTTGTAAGCCGCGAACAGCCGATAAGAGATTTAATTGAATTATGTTTACAAATTGCAAACTGCGACTTGTCACAGTGATTCGTCACAGATAAAATACTCGGCTGTGATTGGTTGGCTCGACTGCGTGTAGAAACAATAGCGAATATTAAAGAATACATAAAACTAGCGATAACTGGTAATTGAATGGTGTTAGTTGAAAGCCAATGCACATGAGAGGCTTCTGATGCATTGGCAGCTATGTTACCAGCGAATATTAAACCTTATGGTATTGAAATAAGATTAAAAGTCCGTGCAAGGGGTTAAGGCATATCGTATTTTTTTTACCTACAGTAAAATTAAACCAACAGTTATGTCCAAAAGCTTGGCTTGGGTGACCAAATCCCCCAACGGCAAAATTTGATTCTAATTATAATATATTATGTTACACACAAGACATAAATTCACAATATTTTTATTAAGTACATTTAAGTGTTTAAATATAAAAGAAAAAATAAAAAGTTCATTATTTTTTAGACCCAATTAATAATTTCTAATAAGAAAAAGAGTGTGTAAGCGTGTCACGTAGCGGTAAAAGAATACTACCAGTTTCCCTTACCTTGGGTGTCGTATAAGGCGACTAAAGGACTAAAAATTGCACATACATTCAACAGCAGATAGCGATAATGGGCTCAGCATGACAACGCTGAGCAAATGTGCAGTCTCTATTAGGTGAAAAGTGGACTATGGTAGAGGACTGCTTTTGCTCTCCTCATTGTCTAGTCTCTGACTAACCCTTCGGGGATAATAGTCGTGATTATATGTATATATATGTATGAAAAAAGAGTTTTTATTACTATTAAATCCACCATTAAAAAAATTCGCAATCACTTTCAACAGCACCGCTTAACTATTACAAAATTCATCATAATATCAAATCTGTTATCATTTTCATAACAGACACTGTTGCTCACTGTGCACCAACTTGACAAGGAGTCAGAGCAAAAGTGTCGTAGTGTACACAGCAAAAGTGGTAGTTGGAAAGCCACAAGGTGTCGGTGGCTATTGCGTTGCGTCTTATTTCCAAACCGCATTCAATCTGAGAGCTTGGGCAATTTAAATATTTGACAGGCTAATGGGCGAATTAGCGGAGTCATTGCGTATGACTATGAGGGTACGCTGGTGGTATACCGTTTTGAGCGTGGAATCGTAGAAGTGTTAATTTTACTGTACAATAAAAGCATCGCATTAATATTAATATTGAGATAAAAGGTATTTTATGTTATGCTTTTTATAATGCACATTGAGTTAGGATTGTTAGGATTTAACATGATTTTCAATTATATAAGGTGACTGCTATAAACCGCTAAAAAAAACTTCAAGGGCTGGTCAGGTCAAGTGTTTTTTAAACACGACAAATTTGACAAAAAAGGAATTCGTGTTTTTTTCAATTAAAAATGAAATTAGGTGAATTTTAATTGGATAGTCTTTAAGTATCAAATTTATTTTAAAGCAATAACATAAGAAAAATAAAATGAAAAACAATTAAAAATAACGATACCTAATTTACAACGCGCGGGCAGCGGCCGGCCGTTGACCCGTCCGCGTCAGCTGGGCGATAAGTACCTACGTTAGTCTGCAATGAGACCATTTTTGTCATGTTTAAAACAGTTGACCTGACCAGCCCTTGAAGTTTCTTGCGGTTTCTAGCAGTCACCTTATATACTAGTGGCCTGCCCGCGACTTCGTCTGCGTGGACCCCCTGATGATTTCCAAAAATTTTCTTTCATTCAAACCTTGTCCTAACAATTACGTGCACAACAAAAAAATAACTAGCCAAATATGTAGAGCTGTTCTGAATTGATGCGCGTACAAACATTTTGGCAATTGATTTTTTTTTATTTATTCTACTACGGGTAAGCGTTTGGCCTTCATCTCACCTAATGGTAAGTGACGATAAGGCCGAAGGTTGAAGCGCGCTTCACGCGGAATCCTCAACCACTGAGGAACAGGCTACCTTTCTCAAACTATCGGTCCACAACAATGCTACTCGTATAAAAATCGTTGTTATGGCGGCAGACTTAGATAAGATGGTGGTAGCTAGCCAGGCGGACTTAACAGCCCTACCACCAACCAAACCGAGCACACAAAGATGTACCCTCCGCTGGGAATCGAACCCGGGACCTCTGGGTCTGAAACCGGTGACTTAGCCACTAGACCACAGAGGCGGTAAAATTATATATTATATATATTACTTATATTACAAATATTACTTACTATTTAATAATTTAGTAAAACGTATACCATGACCTAATATTAATAATAATAAATGTTTATTACACATAATGTTTTTACAAACACTAATTTGACGTCGAAACTAGAAAACTTATTGTTAACTAAAATGTAGTCATATCTGTTTAAATTTTAGTATCTTTTAGTAGGTATCTCTGTTTAGGTCTGAAGTTTTACTGAATGTACCACCACCAGTTTGTATTTTGCGAGAGAATTCAGCAGCTAAGAAGAGCATTACAATTTTGTAAGCATTAACAAAAAAAATGAATGAATTCTATAATTTGAAACTAATTTAAATCTAATAAATATAAACGAATAAAATCAGATTGATCAAAATATTTTGCACAGTCCGGAGTTGCGTTAAAACAATGATTTCCGATGTATTTAAAAGATAAATATACAAATATTATACAGGTCTCTGTAGAGAATGTCAATTATAAATACGTAATTCACACACTTTTATTCTACATTATTGTATGTAAAATATAATAAATGTTTTTAAATGGCTATGTACTTACAATGTATATTATAAAGCACACAATGCTTGGCCCTTGCTCACAGTCCATATGGTCAGACAGACAGAAAACGGCAGCCTTCTTCGCGGGGTATGTGTTGCGATTATACATCATTATATACCCTAAATCGACGAGCGTCTATGAAGAATGAAATTAGAGTAAATATAGCAAAAGAAGTGTGCCAGATCTTAGCAAATGGTGGAAATGGTCTTTACACACATTATTATTTCACTATTCTTCTACATACATACAAACATATAATCACGACTATTATCCCCGTAGGGTTAGTCAGAGACTAGGCAATGCGGACAGCAAAAGCTGTCCTCTACCATAGTCCACTTTTCACCAAATAGCGACTGCACATGTGCTCAGCGTGACAGGTGGTGAGCCTATCGTCGCTCTATGCTGTTAGATATATTAGTCTCTGTGCAGTCTTTAGTCAGTTAGTCGCCTTCTACGTCACCCTACGACGATACTAGACGACTACGGAAGAGAGGTGGTGGTAGTATTCTTTCATCGCTACGCAACACGATTTTATTTCACTATCCTTAATAAAATTATTTTGTACATCTTAACATACTTAACATATCTCACCTACTGTCTTTGGAAAGAGCGAGTCAACCATCCCAGAAGATGATTCAATATATTGTTACGATTACATTGAGTGATGAAACTATTTCGTTTTTTTTAAATTTTATTTTATTTATTATAAATGTATGCAGCCAATTCACACCATGAGCTAAATTAGTAGAGTCGATGCGAATTTAGTCCTTTTTGGTAAGTGATTATTAGGTAGCTAAAGCATTCGGGTTGCAATCTTGAATGGTAAGCAATTTTCTCACTGTCGGGGCAACAGATGGCTGGCCAAATTTGTAGGAGTAAAGGAACACGTGTGGTGGGAAAGCTTTCCATTTTTGGGTCTGCTCTTGCTTGTCTCTGTTTCGGCAGCCATTCTTTTAAGAGGGCTTAGGCGATGGAAACGGAAAAATTGTCTGTTTTCTATTAGCTGTTATTGAAAATGTTTTAGATATTTCGCACTAAAATTTTCAATGACTGTTTTCAAAAACGATTGAAAACATTTTGCTCTACAGACAAAAATCCTGAAGTTACCTCTAAAATTTTATTTAGATCAAATTTTAGAGGTTACTTCAGGCATTTATATGCACATTACGACCGTGTTTTACAATAATAGTTCCTATAAAATCACATACTTAGGTAATATTTACCTTTTCGATTTTTTGACTGATTTGGATTTCCAAAAAACTAAACATTTTTATTAACTTTTTGATAAAAATGTGGAAAAATGTGTGTGCGCTTACGAATTACCGCGGACCCCGCACCGCGCAACATCCGCGAGCGCCCGGAATTTTCGCTGAACACCAAAAGAGGAAACACTACGTGGAAGTGGCATGCAAAATTTTCTTACAAAACACAGAAAAAGGACGTTTTGGAGTCCCCTATTTCCTCCTTCAGAACTGGACCAATTTTTATTACTTTTTCAGTATCGGTTAAAGAAAGAGAATTTTTATGCCACTTAATGTTTCTGAAGATGCCTTAAAACGGAGTGATTTATCTAAATTTTTAAGACTCCTGCTTGTTCAATAAATGACTTAATGCAAAAAAATTAAGCATACAGACGTAGAAAATCTCTTTCTTTAACCGATGCTGAAACAAACATATAAATTGGCCCAGTTCTGAAGGAGGAAACTGGGGACTACGAAACGTCGTTTTTCTGTGTTTTGTATAAGAATTTTGCATGCCACTTCCACGAAGTGTTTCCTCTTAAGGAAACTCTACTCTTCGATCACATATAAAAAAATTGGACACACAATCCCATACTAATTCCTATATTATTTCGTAGCGAAATAGCGGCAACGTTTACTTACACATTTGACGTTTCTGTTTTAGAAGAAAAGCAATTTTTGATAGCTCTTCGTTATATCGACACTTAGCTCGTACACTAGGTAGGTACCAAACAAGATGCGTACCTAAACATTTTTTTTTAATTCTACAACGGGTAAGAGCTTAGCCTTCATCTCAGTCTCACTCACCTGATAGTAATGTGACGTTAAGGCCGAAGGTGGAAGCGCGCTTCACCCGGAATCCTCAACCACTGAGGAGCTGTCTATATATATATCTTATCTCAAACTTTCGCAACACGACAATGCTATAAACATCGTTGTTATGGCGCCAGACTTAGATAAGATGGTTGTAGTTAGCCAGGCGGACTTAACAGTCCAACCACCAACTAAACCGAGCACACAAAGATGTACCCGCCGCTGGGAATCGAATCTGGGACCTCTGGGTCTTAAACCGGTAGCTTAGCCACTAGATTATAGAGGCGGTGAAATCATCATCTCGCTAGGTAGGTAAGTACCTACTCTTTTTGTGTGGACGTTATGAGTTTAGTTGTAGTTTTTCTACGTAATCGAAGGCTCTACTCCATTCTCTCCGCATAAATGCTATAGTTAAACGCACACACAGTACAAATGGTAACAAAACGAGTGGTTTAATGAATGCCGTGTATTAACAGGCTCGATTAGTCAACGCTGGATTAGAACAACAATGGCTATTTGCGGCCGGTCGCTGGTCGAGCAAATAGGCTATTTGTGCTTTTGCGCCATTGTTGAGTGGTGGAAGGAATGCGGCCGTTGGCGGTGTTACTCGTATATGGTAAAGCCAAAGAAAAGCACGCACTTCCAAAAAGTACTTATTTCTACAATAGGCGATTTTCTGACAGCCCAAATTAAAAAATAAAAATTAGTTCTCAATCGTTTGATAGATACACAGGATAGATGGCGTTTTATGAAAGCCGAGCCGTACACGAAGGCTGTAATAGATTGCGCACTTTTGCTTGTCCACCAAAAAAATATAAAAATTGTATTTTTATTTCAGGACCTATTTTCCCTAACTTCGTTCACAGTTTGACAGTTACACCATATTGATATTTTCAGATACCATTACGCAGCCATACACGTGCTCGCCTTTAAGCTAAGCGCCATCTATGAAGTCATTAGAAACTTTTTTTTTTAATTTCGGAAAATCGCATATTACATAGAGAGACTACATAGATCGAGCCTGTTTCCCGGAGTGGTAGTCGGGACACTGCTTTCCGTTTGCCACATTTAGATAAAGATAAAGATAAAAACAATTTATTAAGTACAAAACAACACATTACAATTTGGACAAAATTAATTTACGACATTTGCTACACTTCTTGCCGACCTCCGTGGTCGAGTTAGCACGCCGATTCTGGCGTCGCGTCGAATTTTTGAGTTATTCCGTTCGGATTCCCAATAACTGATACCCTGTGGATCAGATATATTTTAATTTTTTTTTTATTCTGTTCGGATCCCCTAGAACGGATAGATATCCGTCCACTAGATAGTGGATCAAATTTATTTTAAATTATTTGTATTCCGTTCTGACCCCCCGACTGTCTATTTACATATTTTTGGAATAGTTAGCAGATAGATAGACTGATTAATCTTAATAGAAATAAAAAATATGTTCACACTAATAACTGTTCTTTAGTTGACTGTACTTATCCATTAAAAGGGAAGAGGATCGGAGCGGAATGGTAAAATTTACAGTGGATCAGACCAAAATTAAAAAATAACAATAATTGGGAGTGGATCGGTTTTAGGGATCAGACCGGAATAACTCGCCTTTTCTGAGGTTCCGAGTTTCCGTCCGGAATCGCCTAGTTAAATAAATAACAAAATAACGGTTTTTCTGAATTGATTTCGTGTCTTAGTGTTTTCGTTGTACAAAAATTATTCTGACGAATACAAAACAATCTGGACAACAGCGTTCCATTTGTTACAATTCTGACACACATTGTATATCTACTATAGTTGATAATATTTTTATGGGGACAAATATTTTGTTTACCAAAATGAGTCTTGTAAACCAAAACAGTATTCCCTTAAAATGATAAGAAACAAAAGATATTCTATCTTTTGTTGATAATAAAAGAATAGTGCACCAAAATGCGACCATCCAAAATAGTAAATGCGCATCGCAAATAAGCTAGAACTTTAACTGAAAAAGTGAAGAGCTACATGCAACTATAAATACCTATATTCGTAAGCCAAAATTAGTAAATCAGGATATCACCCAATTTACGCGACAATTCTACATATTACAAAGAACAACGCTTGCATTAAAATGTTCGAGGTCACCGTCGCTTTACCACTTTGCAGCGATTTTCGTATGAAGCGCATTGACCGCCCGGGTACGTGCCCGTACCAAATAGACGACGCCGTGTGCAAGGGTTTTTGACTTTTAGACTGGTAAAGTGACGGAGTCCGCGATAGTACACATAGAGTAAAACTAATGTTTTCGCGCCAAAAATGGGTAATAAATGATAATAGTTTGTTGATTATTTTAATAATATTTGGATGCTAGCCTTATCGCTACGGCAGCGATTTGTACGAAGCGTCATATAATTAAATCAAATATTAAGTACCTAATTATTATTTATTGTAACGCAAAGTTTTAAATAGGAACCCTGATCTATATATTTCTGTATAATTTAAAATTTTGCAAAATTTGGTATTTATGCTCTCAGGGTCAACTATAATAACGAATACGATATTCTACCTAATTGATTAATTTTTTCATGTAGGAAAAGGGCTACCATTTTGAAAATGTTTGTACCAAAAACCATTTCTTAACTAATTTTTGGGATTATAACGAGTTTCCATTAAAATATTCTTTATCATTTATTATTCATACCATCAACAATATATAACATTTTTAAAGAGTTAGAGACCGCGGGTTCGGCTTCTGGTTACGTATGAGATTAAAAAAAATTAATACAGTTTTTATTCAATCTGAAATCGACGTCATGGTTCCAAAAACAGATTTCCCTGTCTCTTATAGTTTTTGATTTCTCCCTTCTGACCCATTTGGACTGATCACTCTGTTTTTGACAATCAATTATTAAAAAATGCTATTCCGAATGTATATAGGCAGCAACCTATACTTTTTTTGATAAGTTTAAGCAAACTTTTTTTAGATAACATTTCAGAATAAATTGGAGTTAAAATTTTGATAAACCTTTATTATTTTGTGTGTAAATTATATTAATTTTCATGGCAGTTGCTTTATTTGGCTTACGTTAACTTAAACATAGAGGTACCTAAGTTTTCGTATAAAATAGGGTATCAAATTTTGGTGAACATTTTACCCATTTTGGGTAAAAAAATATTTTTTTCTGGATGTAACTTTTATTTATTTTTTAAGCAGTTAAACCACAGCCATATTTTAACAGTTGGTAACACTTACCTGCTGTTGACTACAAGACGTGCCCGTGACTTAGTGTGTGCATGGAATTAATAACTTTTGATTTTCACTACATACTAGCTACATTTATTTGTTTTGTTGTGAGACTTCATTTTGATTTGATTAACTATACAATTTTAAGTTGTACTAGTTAGTAAAATTTACTAGGTACTTGAAATTGGCGTCATTAAGATAATTAATTAATTAAGTTGCACATAGTACTTATTTATTCAAACGGATGGAGATACCATTAATATGGTTAAAAGTATACCTACGAAAGTTGTTTAATTACTTCGTAAATCAAAAGTGACAATCATATTTCTTAATACCATAACAAATTTAAAAATAGTTTGAAAGCATGGCTTTTACAAAAAGTCTATCATAATTTATACAAGATAGTTATACAAAATAGATTTCTATTTCTATGTCATGAATATGTCAAACCTCTTATAAGTAAAGAAATTAAACCGTTTCCCTCTCTACCTTCTAAAACTACTTAATCCTAATACGTTCCATAATCAGGCAGACAAAACTGAATACGTGTTATAAGTAATAATACATGTAATAAGTTTAATGCCTCCAATTAGTTCCGTTCCGTCCGACCACCGGCGAGTTGCGCAGATGCTGCGATGCGACCGGTTTAAACCATTGATGTATTATGACTAGAGACGAGAAAAAGAGAGATTTAAGTAGGTACCTTAATTATCTTTGATAAAAATTAAATTATTTTTCTTCAGTCATTAGTCTATTGCTTCTGAAACAAGGTATGTTGCTTACAAAATTATGCTGCTGGTTAACCTTTGGGGTGCCTGGTGGGTAAAACTCACAAGGCGTGCCTGGAGGGTCTGATGGACCCGTTTATAAAAATATTATATAAATATAAATTAATATGTACTATAGAAATGTTCCAATTAATATTTTCAATAATAATTAATTTTATTCCCGATTCACGCCTGAGGTTGTCGTCTTTTTTTAGTGTTTAAGAAATTTTACTTAAGTATATTTAAGCGTTAATAAAAACGCTAAAATAACTAAAAGTGACGGGTCTGCCAGACCCACCAGGCACCCCAAGGGTTAAAACCATAAGTTGCAATGTTGCAAACGCCTATAAAAACTTAGTCACGTCTATGTCATTGCGGCACGTTTGCGTTTGCGCGAATGCAACTGTGTACGCGAAAAATTGCTTTGTAGAGTCGTCTCTATTTATAATACCTCAATGGTTCTAACCGGCTACGGCTCTTCAATGGGAGACACATGCTGCCTCCTGGTTTAGAAGCAATATACTATAATATATAACCAAAAAATTTAAAAACATTTTTCCTTTTCTATTTTGTAAAAGATTATTTTCTTTTTATAAGGAATGATTTACAATATGGTAGCATTGTTTTAATAGAAATAATCATATTTTGGGGCTTATACTGTAAACATCAAAATAAGCATTACCTATCAGGCTAATCGAAATTAAAAAAATAATTTCGATTAATAAAAGTAGGTAAGTATAATTATTACTATACCTTAATTTATGGTATGTATGTTAACATACAAATATCACCTGCTAAAAGTTCGAGTTAGCTAACTCAGAGGTAATCTAAAGAATAATGTGGAACATCACTCAAAACTGGCCGCTAAAGTTGAAGACATTTCAATAAAGAAACATAATAACAGTAACAGTAGTGCCGAAATACTATCGATATTAACATAATCGATCGATAAGTAAGGCCGCGGCCTAATCAATTAGTATTTCGCAACGCGTGATGGGAGATCCGAAGACTGATCTCGCATAGTCCTGCTGTGACCATGAACTTATACCTTTGTAGGACGAGCTGTTGCACGAAAGATCAAAATGAATCAACTGTGAGAGTGAGACCTCTGCAGGCCCCAATAAGATAAGATAGGACGAGCTATTTATGAAATGTAAGGCGTTTTAAAACCCACACACTTACATCATGCCCGTTTTAAAAAGGCTTTTTTGCAGTGGCAGATGAAGTTAATTAATAAAATTAATGTTATGCAGAGATACTCAGATAAGGTAATAGTATGAGGTAGGTATAACAAGAGCCACCATCAAATTACTCCCGAAATTAATTACCTACGTATGTATCTGTAGTTTTGTCTACTATTTTTAACATATGCTCAAAACAAATTATTACAAATTTCTCACTCTATTAAGCAAAACAATTATCGGGCGTTAGCCGTATAAACCGTGACCTAAAATTTAGGCTTCATCATTAAGGATACATTTTGAGACATGGACGAGTATCATTTTATTTTACCTTACCTAATACACAAATATTTATATACATAAAGAAATTCCATAAATAAATGTAATATTTAAAAATAAACATACTCATACAATATATTTATTTCCTTTATTATTTATTTATTTTCATTTATATTTCTATTGTGTGTGCCAATTAATGTAAAGCCAATTAAAATTTGACTTATTCCTTTTATTTATAGTTTTTAACCATTTAGTATTTTTTTGTAACCAACCACACTTTAAAACTTACAGTCCTATATCATCACTGTCTATGGTCACCCCACCGCTAAGATTGAGCCATTTCATCACTGCCCGCGGTCTGATTTTATCTGTGGCGATCCTCTGTTGCTTTTGTTCGTATTTCGTTATACAACCCCTCATTATGAATTAGAGACGCTTTACCACTAAACATCTGTTAGACAGCCCTCTGGACGAAGCCGCGGGAATGGAGAACTTTTATAGTCCTTTAGTCTTTTTCAGGGTCAGCAACGCGTGAGGATACCTACATACATAGATTCATCAATATTATCCTCAAAGGGTTAGTCAGAGACTAAGGATAAGAACCGCAGAAGCAGTCTAGTGTCATAGCACATGTTTCGCCAAATTCTGCACATGTGTTCAGCGTGATTGGTGGTGAGTCCTTCGCCGCTCTATGCTGTTGAGAGCAATAGGGGTTGGCAGTATTCTTTCTGAGCACATGTGCAGTAGTTGTTTGGTGAAATGTAAACTATGTCCGTCAGTTACCTTCTGAAATACGTCACTCCAAGTCACTATCCATTTTTAAATCCAGGCTACACAAACATCTTTTAGTATTATCATCCACGAGTAACATAATATGTAATAGTTTATTTAATGTATATTTAGTATATTATATGTCTAGGTATATATGTATGTGTATGTAAATATATTAGTATATATGTTATTATTATTCATTCGTGTGGTATTTCTTTTGTTATGGATAAAATGTTTACTAGAAAAAAATCAACCAGTCTCAGGAAGCTCGAGTGGGATTCGAACCCACGACCTTAGGATTGCCGGTCCACTGCTCTATATAGCATTGTGAATGCAAAATTTCAATAATAAAGGTTCTTTTGTTATTTCGTAATATATATCTATTTATCTATTCATCAGATCTTGTGCACTTTCCCTATCTCCTTCATATGTCCACAAACCAAAGGTTGTCTGGAAGAGATCGCTCTTAGCGATAAGACCGCCTTTGCCCATACTAGTTTTAAGATTGTGTCATGTGTAACTGCTTCTTGTGTATGTGCAATAAAGTGTATATCTATCTATCTATGTCATTGGACTGATTTTGCGGTCCTCATTGCCTGGTCTCTGACTAACCCTTCGGGGATATAGTCGTAAATATATGTATTTACAGGTATATTGTTAAGAAGATAAATTATATTAGACAACAATTGAAAACAGCAAGATAGACGTATAGGTAGGTAACAATATTTCGGCATAAAAACTAAAACCTGAAGATTCATCATCATCATCAGCCTATAAACGTCCCACTGCTGGGCACAGGCCTCCCACCTGAACAATAGCACGTGGAGATTTTGGGCTGTAAACAACCTTAATTTTTCTTAATACAAAACCAATTAAGGGTGAGTTCCACCCATGAAACTGAACAACTTTCCGCAAGAAACCTATGTGCAAAAATGACAAAAAAACGACCTTCCATAGAAAAGTGTCCGATCAGCTGACGACGATAGTATGGCAGGTTGAAATTTTTTTGTCTTTTTTGCACATAGGATTCTAGGGGAAAGTTGTTTAGTCTCATGGGTGGAACTCACCCTTAATTGTTTTTGTATTAAGAAAAATTAATGTTGTATAACCCACCACGCTGGCCCAATGCGGGTTGGTTGGTTTTAACCACTGCCATCTTACTATCACAACCGGGACCAATGGCTTAACGTACCTTCCGAAGCACGGCGGAGCTCGAGATGTGTTTAATTGGTCACCATCAGGCAACCCGGCATTGCGAAAGTTGCTTAGCGGGCAAGATCGCAAGCCGAATGGGCTAGCCGCAGCGCTACCAAGCTCCTAAAGATTAGGACAAGCATGTATTAGAAGCTCTATGTCCAGCGGTGGACTGACATGAGCTGATTATGATGGTGATGATGAAAACTATGATCTAACTCAAATGTAGCGACTAAATGTCTCAGTAGCAAACTGTATGTTAACCCGATAAAGACCATTTAAAGAAACATACAATATACAACCTTCACCGCCAAATAACATCTTCCACGTCACGAACTAAAATAACTCCAGTTATTACACTTAATGTGGTCCACTATTGACACTTAATCCAATCACGAGGCTCACTCCGATCCTCAGATCTTATCAAACGTTCCGAAAGGCAGTCGCAACCATTTTCTCTCAACCCTCAAGTTTATTGAATACCGACCTTATTGTTTTAACTTTAAAGGTTTATAGTGCGGTATTTTCAAGTTGGTATTGTACATGAGAGAAGCCGGATCGAATTGGTAGGAAATCGGGCTTAGTGTCAACACTTCACGGATGATGGTACTAAACGGGGGTGGCGAGAACAATGCTGCGACTCTTTGAGTGTTAGAACAAAGTTACACGGGAATTGGGACGTTACACCATTGATGTTGGGAGATTAACGGGCTTGTCGCTGGTGTAAGTGATTCCTTTGTGGACGGTCATGAAATTGTCTTCTTTTTGTATGTGGTGTAGTGCTCTGGTACTCCTTTGGTATGTTTCCTATCTAGGATTTTAATCGTATTAAGTTTTGTGCTTCTATAATGGAGTCATGTGATAATACTACCTATGCGTGTTGGAATTTATTTATTTTTAAGCAATTTCTAACAATTGTGATACTAGTATTTGATGTGTTTTCTTTTTTGGTATTTCTTAAGAGGGTTCACGCATTTAGGTTTTCCATTACATCTATTCATTTTGTTGAAACACTTTGAAAGCTCTACATGGTAATTAAGTTCATGGCTCTACTAACTTGTATTATGATTATATTTGAATCGAATTATTTTATACCCTTTACCGTATCGCGTAGCGGTGAAAGAATACTACCACCCCCCTTCTTCCCTTGGGTGTCGTAAAAGGCGACGAACGGACTAAAGACTGCACATACATCCAACAGCAAAAAGCGGTAATGGGTTCACCACCTATCACGCTAAGCACTTGTGCAGTCGCTATTTGGTGAAAAGTGGACTATGGTAGAGCACTGCTTTTGCTGTTCTCATTGCCTAGTCTCTGTCTAACCCTTCAGGGATATTAGTCGTGACTATATGTATGTCTGTACATCTATTCATTTCACAACACTTTGAAAGCTCTACATAGTACCTTTCAGTTCATGACTCTACTAACTTGTAATGAATTAATTTATACCCTACCCCCAATATTTTCCAATGAGTAACAACGTTCATGGCTCTACAAACTTATTATCCCCTTGTCTAGGACGAAGACTCCTAGAGGTCGCTAACAATTGTTTTTTTCTATTGTATCTGGTATTGCAACAGCTTTATGATTTATATGACTCAATATTTTTTTTTCCAATAAGTATCGCAAGGAATGCCTCAGCAACACCACTGAGTTACTCCGCATTCCCCGCAACTATCGCGACCACATCGAGTGATCTCAACAAAGGCTTACTAATTGCCCCGTGCGGATCTCACAGCGAAATTAATCAATCTCAGTGCGCAATGCACCTCACTACACCTGACGAAATGGAATCACCGCAAAAAAGAACTCTAACTCCACAGCTTTAAGTTACACCGGCCATTGGTAAAGCTTAACGTTAATCACAATTGAGCATAAACATAAAAGTTTCATAAGCAGGTTTGTAAATACAAAACACGCGAATGTTGACCGTATTTGTTCTACGTTAAAGTCGTCGCGTCGAGTGTGGCTCGAAGCACCTCCGTACCTGCCTAATATAAACGTTGGTCGTCGGCGCGTTTGAAGTCGCCGCGGTCTCCAATTAGCGGGCAGCCGCCGCCTTTGGCGTCCACCGCCCGCTTTGAGCAGCCGCGGCGTGCTGTCTCACTCGCACCATGCCTCTCGCTCGCACCGCCTTCTCGGATGCCAAGCGCGCGCGCAACCATTATTCACGCTTTGAAAGCTACGCGATGACAAAATATAAGAACAGCTGATTGGAACGTATGTACTCGCTATGTGTTTTATTGTACAGTGGTGGTGTATTTATATTATGGGTGTGTTTTAATTTACTTAAAAGATCTACTACATGCATTAAAGATGAAAAACAAAATGTTAGTGTAAATATAGGGAGTGTTTGATAGTAGGCATATAATCCTGCAACTGCGTCATACTAATTTCATATTAAAGAATAACTATTTGTATCTAAAAATCCAGAAAAAGTCGGTATTTGTACTTCTGTACGAAACAGCTGTTTTTTATGAGATATAAACCATAAGCCTTATTAATAAGGTATTACTATTGTAAACAATGTAAGCAAGACCTTTATTTAGGCTTGGTGCACGTAGTTTACATTAAACGTATGCTTATGTTTAATTTATAAGAAAATTCATCTGTAGTAGCTCCTTCCCGTTTTTAACTGAGGAGGTTACATAGAAAAACAAAAATAAATGGAATACTCTATCCTCCTTTTTTAACAAAATTTAGGACAAATGGAACATTGAAATAGGATACTTACAACTTATGTTTCTTTTTTTATTTAAAACGGTAATATGCCAGCAAACATTCTTACCACTCATCAACTACAAGTTAAGTGTGATTTAATTATGTAATAATTTTATCTATTCTCGTACGGATAAAAATCTCCTGATTTAATAACCGAACACAATGTTGACCTCTGTAGTTAATTCCGTCGGCTCTTATGAATGGGCCTCTTCGGTGCGGGCCTTTTTGTTAGCTTTTTTTACTCATTTTATTTGCCACCACAGCGAATGAGTAACGTGTGTGGGAATTAGTTCCGAAATGCTTCTATTATTAGGAGAATAAGGGTTTTTTGTAACACTCCGTTGTTTTTATTAAAAAGTGGCATGGTTATGAAAAATGTTAAACTTTTTCTAAACATTCTAGTAATCTATAGTGTATTTAGCCTAAAGATTAAATATATTTTATAGTTATACAAGCAAAAGTAAAGATTTCTATGAAATAACACCGAAAACAATTACTAATTAAAAAGACATCAACGCGTTAAGCATTACATAAAACATAATCAATTAATTGATTACTCACATTATGATGAGCAAAGGTAAGTAACAACTCGTTTTTAGTAATTATCTTACATGAACTCATACATAACCTAGACATTAGAATGTAAAGGAACACTAAACATGTCCCGGGAAGCACGTTAAACCTATGGCCCGGTTACAAGATTAAGTCGTTAAAACCCACCAAGCCTACTCAGTGGTTGAGGATTAGAATGGAATAGTAGAACGTTTGTTGGTACAATAAAAAAACTACAAAAATATAATGAATACCATAACTATGTATATAATATCAAAACCCCGAATATGTTGCTTCAAAGCCCACGCGCCCGAGACGCAAAAACCTAGATCTTAAAATCGTCATAACTCCCAAACTTATTATTATTTTCATAAACTTCGAAAAACGTCCCGAGATATAACCTTTCTGAACATGTACATGTTAAAATTATGTAAAAAATATCATAAAAAAGAATAGATATTGGGCCCACAAGTTACACCAAAAAATTACCATTTTAGAGCATTTTTTTTAATTTATGAAAGAAATATATGACTATATCAGTTTTATTTTTTAGTAAATTATTAATAACGTTAATACAAATATTTTGACACCTCAATTAACTATATTGACCTAGAAATAACGGAAAAATCGGCATGTCGCACTTTTGTTGAAAACGGGGCCCCTGCAGAAGCGATCGAAAAAACATTTCCAATGTTAAAAAAAGAAAATACAATTTATCACAAAAATGAAACATGATAAAACACAGAACAAACAACAAAACTATTTATAAAAACTTAAAGGTACTAAAGGGCCTCCACTCAGCAAAGTGTCATGGGACAAACCCATGACGCTGATCTTACGTGGATGGATTCCGGGTGAGCGCGCTTTTAACTTCGGCCTTATCGTCACTTATCAGGTGAGAAGAATGACAATTGTTGACCGGTTTTAGATAAAAAAGGCCGTATTTAACCTGCATCATAACCCTTTCTTCTCCTACTGTACTTTTACTCATATAGGGGTCCGCCAAATTTCACCTAAATTTTCAACTCCGACAATCGGAACTCCGAAAAAGTTAGTTGTAACTTTTTTCATCCTACCTAACAATCACAATTCCTAACTACTTACTCTGTTTCTAATGTTCTTATTTCCGAATCATTCAACTTCATAATGTCAGTAGCAATAATTAAACATCTATTATACTAAGTGTTTTCCTATATTATCTCAACATACCTAACCGCCTTTTACACTATTTCTAAATGATTGAGGATCTAGCTGCCCTACTTCTGTAGGTCACCTGATAGGTAAGAAATTTAGTAGCGATTGTCTTGAATTTCGAAGTTTTTTTTATCAGACAACTAGCTGTTCTACTTCTGTAGGTAGATAATATTATTGAAATTACGTTTAGGGATAAAAGTGTTCTGAAAAACAACAGTAGGAGTTTAAACATTTTTACATTACATTAGTGATATTATTAATTACAATTTTCGGAAATATAAGTGTTATTGAACATCGTCGGCAGTAGGTACTTACTAAAAATTGTATCAACGTAGGAGTTTAAACATTTTTACATTACATTAATGATATTATTAATTACAATTTTCGGAAACATGAGTGTTATTGAACATCGTCGGCAGTAGGTACTTACTTGTAAAAATTGTATGAATGAAAACTTTAGGAAGAAAAGTTTTAGGAAGAGTGATCATTCGGTTTACAAATCAGTAGGAAGAACAATTTCGGGTTAAATACTTTAGGTGAGCCAATACCCTTACCCTTACCCTTCATGTAATAAACTAATGATGACACATGAAGGTCTGTATCACGATCACGTAAAACAGCCTTAAGTGCCAATGCTACTAATGAGACGAAGACAAAAACATCCAACCGGTCCGTACAAATTAAAATCCAGTAAAACCTTTACAGCGTGTTCCTTAGCTTACAAGCCCACCCCGTCCACGTAATAAATCTTTACGACGATATCACTTTTATTTTGCATAAATAAAACTAAATTATAACAGGCCTTTGCATCGCCCGGTAGCCGCCGCACAATATTGTAACCAATAACGAAAATGAATTAAGGAAAAGAAAAAAGTGTAAATGGTATGAGAAAAAAACGCGAGCTCTCAAAGGCGCCGCGCTCACGTACAGATATGACAGCGCGGGTTAGCAGTTAGCTGGGTTATTAAAAAGCGTACTAGTCACAAAAGATAATATAACCATGTTTTTATTGTTATTTTGTGTACTAGGTATGACTCCAAAGTACAACTTTACGAATAAAAATAAAATTTTTGTATAATAATAAGTACCTATATCAATACTGAAAATAGTAAAATATGAGTTCAAAACACCAGTTTATTAGGCCAGGAAGGTGGGTTATGGCACAATCTCCTTATGAGGGAAGGTCTGTGCCCAGTAGTGGGTCTCTTAGAGCCTATAAACGTCGCACATGATACATGATGACGAGGAGTTCCGTCCGATGCTAATTTTTATTTTGAGTAATAGTTAATGTTTTTTTAAATATATTTTAGAAAAAAAAATTACTTTCGTATATTTAGCGTTAACAAAACGCTAAAATATATATAAAAAAACATTAATCTATAAACGCAGCTTCATTTTAACCGAATGTTCAAATATTTGTAAAAATACACACATCAAAAGTGTCTAGGGATCAACATATATTTTTGCAATAACTTTTCTCCTGATTGATATTAATTAAAATTTTCTTTAAGGATTCATCAAATAAAGTGTTTTCGTTTGTCTACAGTAACGATAAACCAAGTCACCTTTGCATTAATAAAGAAATTTGCCATTTTCCTAATAAAGGGATTTTTGACATTTGAACCACTAACATTAAAGTCCGAAAAAAAGACTGAAATAACAGTTTTCTTTAAAATTTTATTGGGTAACTTAAACAATTAATAATCCGTGTTTCTACCGCGAACACTAACAACACAAGAACATCGGTTTGGCATACTCAAAATGAGTTCATCCAAATCACGCTGTGGAATGGCCGCCCATGTTCGTTGCAACAACAAAAAAAGGTCTTCTTGCGACTGGATACCCTCCATATTCGGCAGAGCTCTTCTCTGTAGCATATCCCATGCATGCTCAATCGGGTTCAAGTCTGGCGACTGAGCAGGCCAGGGCATGACATTGATGTTAGCTGCGGCGAGAGTCTGTCTTACAACTCTTGCGGTGTGCGGTCGTGCATTATCATGCATTAACTGAAATAAGGGACCGATTTGCACTTGTAGAGGAACGATGACGTCTGATACAATCGTCTCAGCATAAATTTGAGCGTTGAGGTTGCCTCTGATCCAAATCAACTCAGTTCTTCCGCCGATCCAAATACCCGCCCATACCATGATGGTTCCACCACTATAAGGATGGACTTCCTGGCAGGATTTTAATCGCTGTTGGCGTCCAGGGGTTCTCCAGTGTCGTATACATCTTGTATCCGGTCTCATACCAAAACGAGACTCATCAGAAAAGCACACGAAACGCCATTGTTCTTCTGCCCAATTTCTGTGTTCAAGAGCCCATTGATATCGAATCCTACGATTGTGCATTGCTATAGGTGGTACCCTTAGCGGTCTTCGGGAATGAAGGTTCACTTCATGCAAGCGGTTTCTGACTGTTTGGTCGCTAATTAAGTTCCCTGAAGAGTGATGAAGCCTCACGGCTAACATCATGGCGGTTATTGTTGGAGCTCTTCGAGTTGTGATTTGAATGTATCGGTCTTGTCTCCGTGTGGTGCAGCGATACCGTCCTCCATGGCGCTCAGCCACGGTACCAGTGCTTCGGTAACGTGTCCAAAGTCGACTGATAACACTCTGACTTGTATTCAAAGCTAAAGCCACAGTACGTTGCCGGGAACCAGCTTCTATCATTCCCACGGCTCTGAGCATTTCTTCCCTGCTTAAATGACGTCGCCGCTCCATAATAACGTTGGTTTTAATCAGTAGTAGGGAAACAGTAGCACTAATAATGTCTTCAATGCGTTGTATGTTTTTATAGGGAAAATATTGACAGCTGATTTTCATCTTTTACTAGAAATTGATTGAAAGTTCCTGTTTCAAATTATGAAATGCACCAAAAAGGATCCATATAAATTTATAAAATCATAAATTTATTACAAAGCCACATCTCAATCTCAAGAAATCCGCATAAAAATGCTTGATCCCTAGACACTTTTGATGTGTGTATTTCTTTTGGATCTCAGAGGTGAAAACTCGAAGATTTGATGAAGCAATGTTGACTAAAAAACATAAGCCTCAAGTACTGACAAATTTCGACGGGTGAAAACCAGACCTCGGTAGCCAAGTGGTTAAGGCAGCCGCCTGGAATGCGGAAGGTGCGTGGTTCGATTCCCGCCTGAGATTGTCGTCTTTTTTCAGTGTTTAAAAAAATTACTTGAGTAATTGTTTTGCTTTTATAATATTAGTGTACTGTGTAATGTACTACTACTATAATACTACAATTAGAAATATTAATAATTATAATGTTTCTGCGCAACAAAGCGAAAGGTTGTTTGTACGTCAATAACACCAAAACGGCTGAACAATTTTCAATTAAATATTTAGTACGCGTTTAATATATATTCTGAATTAGCATATCAGATACATTTTATTTCTTTAACATATTAACATATTTTGAAAAAGGCATTTTTGCGTTTGAATTGAATTTCAAACAAACGAAACTGCTACTAACTACAAGCTTGTATAATTAAGTAATGAATAAAACTACGATTCCAATCGTATGGCAAAAAGAAGTCGTTGACCTCTACGCAAATCAAGTAAGATATAACTGTCACTCACTAACTAACAAATAATTATACGGCGGTAATGTAAACTTTCTACGCCTTTCACCTCTTCACGTTTATTGTGAGAAGAGTAATAACTTCATTAGTTTTAAATGCGTCTTAAACACCAACCACGTTTCTTATTGAAAATAATGATTAAATCTAATTTCACAGCGTAAATGTAATGACACGTCAATACAACTGACACTCGGCATTATTTAATTGAATGACAGGCGGTAACAGTGCTACTATAATGCTTACTATTAATTATGGCAATGTTAACTTATTTTCGCAAGCAAACTTTGAAAGTTGACGCCATTTACTTTTATAGTTTCTTTGTATTTATATTTTGTATTTGGACTTTTTACAAATCTGCTCGCGTTTTTTACATACTTTTCCTTTTTTCCCCTTTTCTAATGAAAGAAAGAAGATAATTTAATGAAAGGGGAGAGAGGGACAAAGGAGTCTTCTTGTGAGAACAGACCTTACTATTTCGGTTGATGTTCGATGTATAAAATAATAATCGGTAGCTTAGCGGTTAAAGCAGTTTACCGGCAATCCAAAGGGTTCGAATCCCGTTCGAGCTTTCCTGGTACTGGTTGTTTTTTTCTAGTTAACATTTTATCATATATCTATATAGCATTGTGAATGAAAAATTTCAATAATAAAGATATAAAATAATTATTTCAATAACGCAAATTTTCGAAAAAATGATTTTATTGTAGAATACAAAACACGATAATGTTACTAGTTAATTCTTTAATTTCAAGCGCTTGCGAGACTTAACCATTGTGGTATCTGTGGCGCTTCTATGGCGCTCTTTACGGAGCTGTCGACACAAAAAATATGCTATAAGCTTGTGTAATGAATGACGCCAGGCCTATAATTAGATATTCCTTGTTTGAACACTTGGAGGTTAAGATAGGTATGACGATTCCCACCAGTGCAGGGAATCGATGTCTTGTGAATTATTGACTCGCTACTGTCTACATGTATTGTCAAATCATATTGCTTGAATTGGCGGAAACAAAATGTCGGTTTCATTGAAGGTTCTACGAGTATGTGGATGTTTTATTGATTACAAGTCGTATGGCTGCTGTGTTGTTTCACAAACCACCAGGTTTATTATAGAAAGAAGTTAGCTTTAATTTTACATTACAGCCATTAAAGGAAACATAAAATTTTTGAACAACCTTATCCTAAATAAATATCTGAAAATGAATGTATTTAAAAAACTGGCAGGTCAATGGTTTGTCGCTTTTCTTTTGATTCTGTATTGGTTTCGCACGTGATCAACTGCTAGCGGTCGCGTCTGAAGTAGTTAGGCCTCCACATCACCGCTTGTGGCTTTCACTACCAATAATACTATTGCTTAGTCCCACGGCAACATACATAACCTATGCAATACGTCGCTCAAGCAACAGAATCTATGCAATGACCTATGCGATGACTACTAATCAATGCGTAAGTGACTAGCTCAAACAATGTGAAGACTTCGCACAAAAAGCTACGTTCCTTTTCTTTTTTCTTATCGGTTCGGTACCGTACAGTACATATTAGCCAGTATTAAAGTTTTTTTCACATCATCGGGGAAATTAACTATAGGGTCGAAGGTTTAAACGCCCGTCTCAAAGCTACTTATTAAACTCTAATATTGCTGCCAACTTTATTTTCAATGTAAATTTAAACAAACGTCAGCTTCGAATGTCGAATGGATGAAATATTTTTTTAAAGTTAATTTTATTATTTTCTGCTTCTCTCAAGATGGCTGCTGGACATACGCCTCTCTCTGTATAAGCTATTCGCCTCGGTTCTGTGCTAGTCTGTTTCACGTGCCATTACTTACTATAATTAAATTTTTTATGTTAGGTCAAAGCTTCTTTTCAATTAAATAATTATAGGTACTGTTCTGTGATTGAAAGAAAGAAAGATAATACATTTATTAACAAACATAAAATAATAGATTTACAAAATTAGGACACAAAAGGACAAAAAATTAAAAATAGTATCTTAAAAGAAAGCGAAGAATGTGAACCGTGCCTGTCTCGAAAAGATTTTGTAGTAGAAATTTTACCTTGTGCAGTTTTCTAGTGCGTAAAGGAACAGTGTATTATCAATGCTTCTTTATTTATTTCACAGTGATTACTGGTTAAGCAACCGATGACTCTTGCATTAAGTCCCATGAATTATCAGAGTGGAACACGCACTATTCCAAGAACAAAAAGTACAGTAAATTAAGTACCTAACTACAGGCGAGTTTTTATTTTCTTTTTCAAAGGAAATTATTCGGCTGGAACTTAGTTATTATATAAAACTGTAGTTGTTGTAACTATACGTGGGTTTAACGACGGCCGTTTAAAGAAGAGCTTGCTTGCCAAAAAGGCTTAATTTCACCAACATTTAAAGTAAAGGAAATATTACTAAAATTTTCTAGAAAAACATTATTGTTTCACAATAAAATTCAAATGCCGCGTCCACACGCTTGGCAAACCTCAACAAGCCGTCACAAATTCAAACGTGTGGATAGAGCGTTTGGCTTGGTTTGCAAGCGCTTGTAGCCGATCCGTCGAACAAATCACAAATCGAAACGTTTGTAGAGCTTTGGAGTATGCGGCAAGTGCCAAGCGTGCAGACGCGGCATAATATATTGAAAAGTAAAAAAAAAATATTACCTCGGACATGAGTCAAACCCACGTCTCGCTTGCATCGACCACTCCGCTTCGATTCCCACTTGAGGTATGCATTTATCGTAACGTTTCTTAGAGCCCATTTGAGCGTTTCCAACGAAAAATACATCAAAGTCTCATTCTAGTATAGAACTCGCGAGCGAAAACAACTACGTATATTTTGCATCTCACATCACATCATAAACATCTAAATATTACAACCGGAATGATAAATTCACATACACCCGACTCGACGCCGTCGATTAAATCGGAGCTCTCACACTTTTTGTCTCACCAAAAAGGAGTATTTGAGATTTGAATGAAACAGTACTCATGGCCATTCATATCCGGGCATTCCGACGCAGTGGCGAGGCTCCTTTGAAGTGACCGCCTCTATTAAATAGCGATTAACCGGGCCGAGACGCGCCGGCTCCCACTTTCGATTTTGCCGTCATAGAATATGACTGCGCTGGTTGTGGGGTATCGGAACACGAAGAATGAATTGTCCAAAATTTAGTAGTACAATTGTTATAGTAAGTAATATAGTAAGGGAGTTCAAGGCTAACTATAAATACTATGGTTATATAGTAATTCCGATACCCCGCAACAGGCACAGTCATATTCTATGACGACTACTATAACTATAGTGTGTATAGTTAGCGTTGAACCCCCATTAAAAACCTAGTTTCAAAAAGTAGCGTAAAAATTAATTAAGTAAAATTAACTTAATAAAACTGTGCACTTTTTGCAAAAGGTGTATTGGATCACGAGGACAACGGACGAACGGAACATGAAGTCACAAAAAGAACAAAAGTTTTGAACGAAGTTTTTATCCGATCTTACTATGTTGTAATTAATTGCTCCTATATAGCAGATAAGTACGAGATTGAACTATGGTTATGCAGTTAATTGTCATGTTAGCGCCATAAAAGTTATTATTATAGTTAACCTAAGGTTACTCTCCACACTTCCTTATATTTAAAATTTATAGCAAATTAGTAATAAACACTACCTAGGTCGAAGTAGCATCGCCAATTGGCTCGACAGTCAACTTAATTGTGAACAACTATCTATGGAAGAAACTAATTATACCTATAACTTGCGCAACACGGTAATCTGCTGGCTAATCCATCATTTAAAACTTTTATGATACATTTCTGATATACAGCCAATAAACTAATTGTTATATTAATGCGTCCGTTCAATCTCCAAACGCTACAAATAAGATTTTGCATATATTTAATTGAATTAGCATTTATATGAGACCTGTTTAGTGAGCAAAGTTTTGTTAACAGCCAGTCTTATTATCCATTGAATTAAAGTTGAAACTCCTTCGAACGTGTGACTCTTTCATAAGGATTTGCTGTATTTCGAAGTAAAGGCTCCGCACTCATTAAGCTCTATATTAATATGACTGTTTTATGGAGGTTTTCAGCTACCTTATAAACGGTTGCGAATGTTAAAAGAGAGATTCTTGAAACGTAGTACCTATCTACATTTTTAAAGAAAATTATACATTTACTTGACCGAAGTCGACCTTTGCACTAATATAAAATGGTTTGTGACGGCCTTGTTGGTTTGGCAGTTGATGAGTCTCGCAGTCGCGTGTTTGAATCCCGGATGTTTTTTTGTCATTTATAGATTTGTTGGGTCATGCATGTACGAGTATTTGTATATTATACTTATTTAATCTGGTATCCATAGTCCAAGCTCGGTATAATAATTAGTACCAAACAAAACATTAGTTTAATTTTCTATTTTAATTAGACCGTAATATTTACAACACCTTTTTATACCCACCAGTAAGATATAATTACATCCTTTTATATTTTATATAAGTATATTTTATCAACCTAGATAGATAGATAACACTTTTATTGTACCAGTTTACATTTTACAACACGAAATATAAAAATACAAGTACAATACACAGTTACAATTTGGCGGTCTTATCGCTATAAAGCGATTTCTTCCAAACAACCAGTTTACTTACCTATTATTATTTGATAATACTAATCACTGTCTCTATCTATTTATATACACTGAGACTGTAACTATCAACGGCAAATAATAAATTTAATTATTTGAAATTTTTCTTTAATCTTTACTCAATAATGTAAAATTGTATATTTTATCAAATTAAGATTAGTAATTTCGATTAGCAAAATGCAAACTTTTGCCGGTTAATAAATTAATGCTTTCGTTTTACGAGTTTCGTAAATTAAGCTTTTATTGGTTTTAGTAATTTGGCTAAGTGACCGTTTGCATAAGTAATTACCTTATCGATAAAACATAATATAGGTACTTAATTAAAGCCTAAAAATATTAAATAACTCTTATGAAATCTATTTGTTAAACATTGTTGAATATCTTTATTGTTGTTCTGTCCGCGTCTTCGTTCTCATATAAGAGTCAAAAGTCACATAATTATGTATTATACCACATTGCAACCATCTTATTATAGTTTTACAATTATGAACGTATGGTGTAAAATACGTACGTTACGTTCTATTTTATTTATGAATGTGGTTTAAAAAGGGTATGTAGGCAAATATAATAGAGGAAGATAAATAAAACTTAATGTTCAAAAAAAAATCTTATTTATTTTGTTTATATTGGCAATGTCGCTGACATAAAAGCTTTTGCCCAGCACTGGGACAGTATCACAAAATACAGACTACAACATTTTTTTAAATTCTTCTAAACATTTAGGTGAGTATTGAATATAAGCAAGCTTATTTTCCATTGTCATACGAGCGCCCACAAATTATTTTGCCATAATTATACCTCTGTAACTTATGTTTGCGCTTGTGGAGCAGACAAATTAAGTGATACTTAATCGCAGAACACTGAGCACACGTGCAGTCGCTATTAATTAAAAAGTAGACTATGGTAGAGGACTGCTTTAGCGGTCATCATTGCTTAGTCTCTGACTAACCCTTCGGGGATAATAGTCGTGATTATAATAAAAGTATGTGATTAAAAAATGACACCGTCGGAACAATGGGCCGCGGTGTAGAGATCAAAGCGCGCCGCTTACGGATCTAACGCCGCGCGCCGCAGCATATTTAAAAGACATTAGCTCCGATCAATTTGACGCTGACTGTAGGGTGAGGCCACCAGAGAGTGCGCTTTTCCACTTTCTAGTAATTAGCTAAGCTTCATTTGAAACTTGTTTTCATTGATTAGATAACCATTTAAACATACTTATTGTATCAAAGAAAACGCCCAAAACCGAAATCAAAAAACTATATTTCTAATTTTACCGGGAAACTCCTAACCGGCGTGGCGGCGGCGTGTTAACCACTCGACCACGGAGGAGTACGTCTGTCACACACATATATATCGTCTCTAATGGGAGGAACTAAATTTTGCTTACTGTACAGGAGAGCAAGTTTAAAAGTAAAGATTTAAATTGAACTGTCATATTTAATTTTTCAAGGGTTTTGTTCCTGTTTTAATTATTAATATTTAATGATTATGTTTTAAATATTGTTAATGAATGTAGAAATAATGTAGAAATATAGCACTGGTACCTAGTCCTAATTCAATTTCGATGAGTTTCATTTATTCGTGATGATTGACGATAAGGCAGGCACTTCTTTTTGAAAATAACAACCTCATTCATTCCATGTACGTTTCAGTCAACTAACAGACAAAACGTGGTGGTCTCAAATATGATCAGTTAGTAGCAAGCAATACCTGCTCTTTGGTAGTAGTCATTATTAGATGGTTTTACCCTACACGGCGTGTTATGGGGCTGCTTTAAAAACAGTAATTTCGTAGTTATCCACAACGCCGGAAGAAATTATTTAAAACACGACCCGATTGGAGAGGTCGCTAAACGACTCATGATGATATGAAGAGCTCTGATCGATACATTTTATCTGTGTTATACTAGTTTTTACGCATAATTGCTAGTTCAACTTAATAACATCTCAATTTGTTAAGTGGACGGTTAGAATGTTGTAAAGTGTTGAAAAAGGCTTCGATGGAATGATTACGCATAATTATATCGGACACAAAATATTGTTATCTTATTAAAGCTGTTTAAGCTTTTATAAAATACATTCTTTCGTTCTACGGCAGTCTCTAAAGATAGCAAAAATAGTTTCCAAAACTAACAGCATGACTCAGTTAATGTCTAAGAACCCGTTGTAGGCCTCTGTTTAGTCAACATTGAATTAATACTACAATCTACAATATTACTGTAGAAACATATTTCACAAAGAAGTTATTATATAGGTATCTACAGCTCAACCTCTTACAGCAAACGAAATTTCCAGAACCAATAGACAGCCTATTATAGCCAAATGTCTATTAAGCACCGCGTTGTACTTAGACATTGAGGTATTATAACTAGAGACATACCGCGAAGTAATTTTTTGCGGACTAAATTGTGGCGCATGGGCTGCAAACTCCTAGTCACTACCACTACAGCGATTGGCGTGTGTTTGCAGGACATGGGCCGCAACTTCGTGCGCAAAAAATTGCTTGACAGTGTCGCCTCTAGTTTTAACACCTCTATGGTTGTAGGCCGGTGTTTATGCATTTCGCAACGGCTATGGCAGTACTCTAGTCACTTAGCCGCCATTGTTATAACGACACTTTGCAGTCACTGCGACTGCCGCCTGCGACTGACAATCGTTACCACGTGTAGTTAGAGAAGGTAGACTTTGTGTGAAATGTCTGGTTTGTAAAAACAAAAGAGACGATAGTTGAGGGTTAAGGGTCCGTCGTCAGCTTAAACGTCACTTACCATCAAGTGAGTGATGGAGAAGCTACTGAAATAACATGTAAAATAAACTGGACTGTAAACTGATCTAAACATATTTTTTAATAGAAAAGTTACTAGTCATAAATAAACTATTTTTTCTATGTACGATAATTACAATAGTTATTTCTATTTAAGGGCAGAAGTTCTTACGTGGAAGAGAGCAATAGAAAACGCACGTAGCTTTTACAAACAAACAAAATGCGGCAGTAAATAAAACATAAAAGCGATATTGTATTACAACATAATCTCTTCTAAACATTCCATTGTTACCTCGACACGTAAACGCTCACGACCATCCGCGCAACCATTGCAAAACGAGAAACAAACCACTTAGTACACTTCAACATTCAGACAAGTCGCAAATTATCCAATCCTGCGCAGTGCCAGTGGCGTACCTAGTACCAATTACATCGTTAGTCCGCTCTAATGAGCCTGCCCTAGGCCGATCCTAAATGTACTAGATCACTGTAACACAGTCGCTATCCATTTAGGACCACTCTAAGTGATACGCATAAAGGTTGTTTTCCATAAACCTAACTGTAATTCCGTAATGGTGGACCGCGTTATTATCGGTAACTACTTCCCATAGTATGTGTGTGGTTCCACTTTTTACGGAGTAGTTAAGCCTTTTTATGTAGCAAGTTAATGGGGGGCATGCTTTTTGCCAAGCGATTAATTAGCTTGTACTTTGTACTTGGGCTAGCTTCAAAAGTAGAATTGCATTCTTTGTATATACTTACGTATACATAAATTAACGACTATTATCCCCAAAGGGTTAGTCAGAGAGTAGGCAATGAGACAGAGAGTAGGCAATGAGTCAGAGAGTAGGCAATGAGTCAGAGAGTAGGCCATGAGTCAGAAGCAGTCCACTGTCATAGTCCACGTTTCACCAAATCACAACTGGACATGTGCTCAGCGTGATAGGTGGTGAGCCCATCGCTTTCTATGCCGTTGCATGTATGTGCAGTCTTTAGTCCGTTAGTCACCTTTTACGACACCCAAGGTAAGAGATGGGGCGGTAGTATTCTATCAATGAGCGGTTTTTGCTTCGTTCGTCCCGAAGTTATTTCCACATTCCAAAAAAAAATTAGTTTGTCCCTATATTTATCACTATATTGAAGTTGTGCTTCGTCCCAAATTGCAAGTAGATAGTTAAAAGTTTAGTCAAAAAGAATTGCTGATTGCGTGTACCTACCTACATAGATGGATTAAAGTAAGTTTGGCATATAAAAAAAATATGGGCCGTAAAAGGAATATAAAATATTATAAAGCGAGAAAAAAAATATTAAAATAATATTTTGGGACGAAGGAAGCATATTTTTGGGACGAACCAGGATTTTTTATGTGAGACGAACGAATCATAAACCCGAAGAGCCGCTACCAGCACAGCACAATTGCGTTGAAATAAATAAATAATTAATTAACCGACGGTGATAATTAGACGTCGGCGTCGCGTGCTGCCCGCTCGTAAGTCTACGCAACGCGGCGGACTTATTAAATTACTCACCCGTTGAGATAAGTCCCAGTTTATGCGACAGCTTTCAGGGCGAGTTTTTATTTTGGTTAACAAGTTTGACCTTTTTGGACGGCCTTTTGTACTTTGCAATAAACCTTTTTTATTGAAGCCAACTTTTTGAATGAGACAAGTCTTATGAAACCTATCAGAATTTTATTATGCTCCTAAAAATTATGTGAGTAGCAATATTGCTTCTTTTTAAATATTATTATGCATGTTGAATGGCAAGTTTAAGTTGCGATGATGTATTGTAAACTTTAATGTACCCAATTGAATTACATAATGAATTTTAAAAATATCAGTTTCAATTGCATTTATTAATTGGTGATGTTTTTCTCAAATCAGAATACCTACCTTTAAAAAAATAATCGGAAGCGAGTTATGTAGGTGTAAACCACCCACATAGCACGATAAGACACCACGTACCAGGAAGCAGCCATGAAGATAACACGTAGCAGGAAACGAGGACAATCAACACCATTGTTATGACCATGATTGCTAACGACCTAATTCATGTACAGCATTAATTAGATAACCTTTTGTCATGTAAACAAGAACATTAAGTATACTATATATTGTAATACAAGATTAAATAAAGTCAGTCTTAACCAGCTCCTCCGAGCATCAACACCTTCTTATCTGTTTATAAATAAGCTTTTTAAAAAGCCTTTCGCCCTCGCCCACATCCTAACTGGCGCAGTCGGTAAACCACGCGTTCATAAGCGAATCAAGTTCGAATCAGTGAGCTCGACTTCGTAACGCGGGTCAAGAATCTACAGTGGTCGTCGGCAGCAGATATCAAACAGAAGACTCAATCTATCATCGATAATGCTCAAGTGGTAAGCATAAAACTCTGTTTACTACCAAGAGTCCTTTCACACTAACCGTGTGTAACCTATATTTTGTTGTGTTAATTGTGGTATTTCTAATCTGAGGATAAAAATGGCCAACGAAAAGAAATTAGACATTAGCACAGTCGAGGAAAAAACTATTGCAATTGACTATAGTACCCTCTCTATATTGTTACCATCATACGATGGCAACAAAAGAACATTAGCATTCTATTTAGAAGGCGTAGAAAACGCACTAAATTTAATCACGAATGGGGACGACCCCAGTGTAGCTTGTTTAATAAGAAACAAACTTACCGGTAAAGCTGTTGAGGCGCTCTCAGAAGGAACAGGTGCAAAAACCTGGTCCGAGATAAAAGCGACGTTAAAAAATAGATTTGGCGAATTCCGTAATGAAATTCAATTAATACAGGAATTAATGCGCCTGAACAAAGATAATAACTTAGATATTTTTTCAGAAAAAATAAGGGCTTTAGAAAGTACACTTGTACTATCTGATCCCAACAAAAGAGAATTTTATCGGCAAATGGCGCTTAATGTATTTTTAGAGAAGATAAACCCAATGACTGCAATATTCATAAAATTACAACACGTTGAAAATTTGGAACAAGCAGTAACAATCGCGAAACAAGAAGAGGTTAAACTTAGGAATAGGAGGGCCCTACAAATCAATAATAAACCTCCTTACCAGAAACCTAACTTTAATACAAACACTCAGACCAAATTCATAGCTCAGAATAGGAAGGAACAATATAATAAGAAACCTTCACCAAACCAATCAAATAAAAATTTCCACTTTCAAACATTGGATCAAGAAGATGATTCAATAAATGAGGAAATAGATAATCCCGAAAATAATGAAGATGTAAATGATGACGAAAATTTTCTCACCGACAATTTCGAAAACCTTATAACATAGTTTACATGAATAACGTACAGAATTATAACCGCTTACCTTACATATATATCAGCGAGTTAGGAGGCAGATTCTTACTCGATACAGGTGCCTCACAATCACTAATTCACCCTAATATAGTAAAAAACAAAAACATTAATTGCGAAATAAGAGAACAAACACACTATATAAAA
This sequence comes from Scoparia ambigualis, assembly GCA_963921215.1. Classification (NCBI taxonomy): domain Eukaryota; kingdom Metazoa; phylum Arthropoda; class Insecta; order Lepidoptera; family Crambidae; genus Scoparia; species Scoparia ambigualis. The sequence goes on from OY992524.1 coordinate 16,010,805, forward strand.
ACAGCACACGCAACTTCTAAACACGACAAAGTAGCAATTATCACACTTCCACATAGCTTATTTAAGAGAACAATAACTCATAAATTTTTACTATTCGATTTTGACACTGATTTTAGAGGTTTATTAGGATTAGATTTTTTAATACCATTAAAATGTAAATTAGATATTAAGAATATGATGTTATGCACAGACAAGACACAAATACCAATCAGGGATGACATTAAATCATATAGCACAATTAAACCCAAATCAGAACAAATAATCAGTTTACTTTGTAATAATAACGAAGGCGAATACCTATTGACCGAAAAAATAACACAAGACGGTCTTCACTTCCCAGCAGCTTTAGTTACAGTAAAAAACGGAAACTTGACAACATCAGTAATAAATAATTCAAATAATACAATTAAATTAAAAAATAGTTGCCAATTAAATCTAACAAAACTAAAACAGACAAACTTATCAAACATAGTATCCATAAATAAGATATCAGTGAATAAAAAAACAGAAAATTACCTGAAAGAAAACCTAAATAGATTAAGAACAGATCACATGAATCCCGAAGAAAAAAGAAACATAAGAAAACTTTGCTATAACTACAGAGATATATTTCATTGCGAACAAATCCCATTAACTTTCACACACGAAGTTAAACACAGCTTACGTTTAACTGATGAAAAACCAATATTCGTAAGAAATTATAGACAAGCACCTAAACAAAAGGAAGAAATAAAAAAACAAATTGACAAACTACTAGAACAAAACATAATAAAGGAAAGTAGTTCCCCTTGGTCATGCCCAGTACACATAGTTCCAAAAAAGGCAGATGCCTCCGGACAACAAAAGTGGCGTTTAGTAATAGATTACAGAAAACTGAATGACAAGACAATTGAGGATAAATACCCATTACCAAACATAGATGACATTCTAGATAAATTAGGACGCGCACAATACTTCACGACAATAGACTTAGCCTCAGGCTACCACCAGGTAGAGATGCATTCAAACGATATAGAAAAAACAGCGTTTACTATAGATAGAGGACATTACGAATTTCTTAGAATGCCATTTGGCCTGAAAAATGCACCAAGTACATTCCAAAGATTAATGGACTCAGTACTAAGAGGTATAGATAACGTATTGACTTACCTTGATGACGTAATCATCTACTCGTCTTCACTAGAGGAACATATAAATAAATGCAAACAAGTTTTTAATAGGTTCAGAATAAATAATCTAAAGATACAATTAGATAAGTCGGAATTCCTGCAAAAAGAAGTCAAATTTTTAGGACATACACTAACAGAAAAAGGCCTTAAACCTAATCAAGACAAAATAATAGCAATAAAAAAGTTCCCAATACCTAAAACACAAAAAGAAATTAAATCATTCTTAGGCCTAGTGGGCTACTATAGAAAATTTATACAGGACTTCGCTAAGTTAACAAAACCACTAACAAAATGCTTAAAAAAAGGCAACAAAGTGGAGTTAACAACAGAATATATAGAGTCATTTGAAAAATGTAAAGAAATATTAATCAATGCACCAATTCTACAATATCCAGATTTCGAAAGACTATTCATATTAACAACAGACGCATCAGACGTGGCATTAGGCGCAATACTATCACAGGGAACACTAGGATCAGACAAACCTGTAGCTTACGCATCACGCACATTATCAGAAACAGAACAAAGATACTCTACAATAGAAAAAGAGTTGTTAGGAATAGTATGGGCCATAAAATATTTCCGCCCATACCTATATGGAAAAAAATTCACAATCTACACAGACCACAGACCATTAACTTGGATAATGTCCCTAAAAGACCCAAATTCAAAATTAACACGATGGCGATTAAAATTAGCAGAATACGAATATGAAGTGCAATATAAAAAAGGTAAACTAAACACCAATGCTGATGCATTATCTCGTGTAAAAATAATTTACAATAATGAAATAAGCGAACAACAACCTAGTACATCAGAAGAACAGTTAGACCTAGAAAATATAGATATACGTACTTTACTAGACATGCCCATAACACCCGACATACCGCCCACACCCGAGGTACCCATTAACGAAGATATCGATACTAGGAACAACAAAGAAACTGAACAAATACCAGAGATACAAGACGCAATAGACAGACAATTAAAACAGATACATATTAGAAAAACACCGGGAAATCAGTACATAGTCGAGGACAGATCCAAAGGAAGAATAATAATAAAAGACGTTTTTATACCCATCAATAACACTTTGGAACAAATAAAATTATTCCTATTAGAACACACAATCCCAGACAGAATATTTCATTGTTACTTCCATCATGAAGATTACTACGCACTCTTTTGTAAAATATATAAAACAACGTTCAATGACCGTGGTCCTAAACTAATCCGTTGCTTAAATAGAGCGACACTAATAGAAAACATTAACGAACAAAAAGAATTAATAAAAAAATATCACGAAGGTAAAACAATTCACAGAGGGATACAAGAGACCTATAAGCAAATACACAAAAATTATCATTGGCCAAACATGCTACTATCAATACAAAAATATATAAACAAATGTGAAAAATGCTTAAAAAGCAAATACGAACGTAATCCCTTAAAACTACCATTATCACTCACAGAAACACCACATAAACCCATGGAACATATGTACATGGATTTATACAGTAGCGGAGGTACAACATTTTTAACAATAATTGACAATTTCACAAAATATGCACAAGCAATACCACTTGTGGCCGCTACAAGCATACACATAGCCGAAGCCCTATTAAGTATCTTCTCTACAATAGGAATTCCAATAAAAATAACAACTGACTCAGACACAAAATTCGACAATGAAGTTATAACAGAAATTTGTGCAATGCACAACATACATATACATTTTACAACACCATATAACCCTAACTCAAATTCACCTATAGAACGATTACATTCAACACTTGCAGAAATAATTAGAATTCAACGTATCACAGATAAAGATGAACCATCTAACCTCATGAAATACGCAATAATAGCATACAATAACACAATACACTCAGCTACAGGATTTACTCCTTTCGAATTATTATACGGACACACAAGTAGCAGAAACCCACTGGAACTACATTTCCCACAAGAATTTTATCAGGAATATGTAATTAAACACAAACAAATTATGGAAAACATACAAAAACTAGTGAATTCAAAATTATCAAAAAACAAACAAGTAGTAATAGATAAAAACAACTTAAATACAGAAACACCCAACTTCAAAGTAGGAGACAAGGTGTATAAACAGGTAGCAAAAACAGCAAGGTCTAATAAGCAGGAACCCAGATACCTAGGACCATACACAATAGTCCGAATACACCCAGAACAAATAGCAGAGATAGTAGGAAAACATATTAACGCGAAAACTATCAGAGTACACTTCCGCTTACTAAGGCGTCCTGAAAATGTTTCAGGAACACCATCGCCTGCATCACCATCATATGCCACCTCACCACAGCAACAGCGATCATTGAGCCAATAGACAACCACAATGGAATTTTAGTGCTAACCGAAGCGAAGGCCCAATATCAACTAGACACATATCACCTCATAGTCATCTATAATATTACACAACTACGAGAAATATACATAGAAATATGTAGTAATTACTTCACAATAAAACTTAAAGAAAATAATACAATAGAGGACTTGTCAACACACAAGCAAATAGAATATTTAATCGATACAGTAGAAAGTAAACTAGAATATTTAGGATTAGAAAGAATAGGTCTTAGAAAAAGTTACAGACAAAAAAGAGGATTAATAAACGGATTAGGCTCAATAATAAAATCAATTACAGGAAATCTAGATCAGGAAGACGCAGCAAAATTTGAGAGCGAAATTAAAACACTTAAAACAGTAGTAAACAATAATGCAAATAGCCAACAGAACACGATAGGACTAGTTAAAGATTTCACGCAGGAATACGAAACTAAACTTAAACAAATAAAATCAAATCAAGAATTAATAGCTTTAGCTATTAATAAAATCTCAAAAGTAACAAATTCATTAGAAAAAAGAAATGAAATAACAAGTATATACAGTGAAATAGGAAGATCGTTCCAACAGCTCTACAATAGATTGTATATGTTAGAAGATGCAATTACATTTTCGCACTTAAACAAACTACACCCTAGTATAATAGACCCAAGCTACCTCATAGAAGAATTAAATTATATACAAAACCAATTAAACTTAAGATTGCCCTACTCACCTAAGTTAAAAAATATACACTTATTGGAAAAGGCAATTACAGTAAAAGCATATGGTACTAATGAAACACTTAACTTCATATTGGAGATACCACTAGTAACAGAACACCCATATAACCTCCTACACCTTTACCCCATCCCCAATAACAACAACACTATCCTAATTCCACAAAACCCTTACCTTATCTTGGGAAATGACGAGTTTGCTTACCCCCACGAACCATGTTTGAAGATCACCGACAAAGACGTCATCTGTAAACATCTAGAATGGCAAAAACTGCAGCAATCCAACGATTGCATAGCACAACTTATACAGCACCAAGAACCACATAACTGCACATACATACTAGCAAATTACAGAAATAACCTAATTCAACAAATTCAAGATAACAGCTGGATTGCGATGATAAAGCAAGAAGAAGTAGCGAAAACAACATGCGGAAACGATGTCCAGTATCAGCGAATTAAAGGTGTTTATTTAATCACAATAGACAATAGATGCACCATTCAAATCGCAGATAGATACCTAACAACACATCAGAAATACATTAACATAAAGGAATCGATTCCACTGCCACGCGCATATAAAACACCAAACCCATCTGCAATCGCAGTAAACCTAGAAACAATCGAATTAGATGATCTAAATAAACTACTACAAAGGTCAAAAGAAATAGCACCCCCAGAAAAAGTGTCATGGATAACAACCTCACCCAGCTGGTCATCCATACTATTATACATAATAATCATCATAGCAGCATTAACGACGGCAGCATACAAATTCTGGTGGCTTCGAAGAACCAAGACCAGGAGTATCACGCCAGAAGATGGCGAAGAAGTTGTTCTCAAGCCGCTTCAATCTACGACGCGCCTTTCTCTTAAGAGGGGAGGAGTTATGTAGGTGTAAACCACCCACATAGCACGATAAGACACCACGTACCAGGAAGCAGCCATGAAGATAACACGTAGCAGGAAACGAGGACAATCAACACCATTGTTATGACCATGATTGCTAACGACCTAATTCATGTACAGCATTAATTAGATAACCTTTTGTCATGTAAACAAGAACATTAAGTATACTATATATTGTAATACAAGATTAAATAAAGTCAGTCTTAACCAGCTCCTCCGAGCATCAACACCTTCTTATCTGTTTATAAATAAGCTTTTTAAAAAGCCTTTCGCCCTCGCCCACATCCTAACTAGCGTTTCTAGAAATTATGTTATAAAAAAGGCGTAATAATAAAAATACTTATAGGTACTAAATTTCTTACTTCTAATGTCATCAGTCTAAAGAGGTCGTCCATACAAGACTACACATTCAACCTCTTTTGTAACAGTTTTTTTTCTCTCGATTCATACAATATCCATCCTAAACAACAACAAAAAAATACTTACAAGTGCAAAGTAGCTCCGTCCTGACTCCCGACAGACGGGCAGTCAATTTAAAACGTATTCTGTTTAATCTATAGTATCATGGACAGTTATGGACCGGCTTGTTACTTGGACAGTAATTTTATACGAGGTAATTGGTCGTAAGGAGGGAAAATTACGTTTTAACTCGGTGCCTCTTAAAATGATATTTAAATTCGTCAACAGTGTTGTATGTTACACTCGGAAATTTTAATTTATTAAAAGACTCTCAGAGGTTGTTACAACTGTACTACTAAATATGAAATCACTGGTTACCTAATAGTTCCTATAACCTACTAATGATTTTATAAGGTTTATGCAAATGGTACACTTGGGCCGATTTTTCAATTGGCTTAAAGTCTCAGAACAATAACCTAAAAGTAATATACTTATTACTTACAACCGTTTTGAAAATAAATTATTGTCATATCATGTGTTTTCTCTTTTACGTGTGAAATTTTAGGTTGATCGCGTTATACTTTATCAAATGAATAAGTTTTATCCAAAGATTGAAAAATCGGCCCTTAATAATACATACTAAATAAAATAAAAACTTTTAGGGTTAACTTTTAATACCGAATACCAAATGAACAAAAGATAAATTGTAACAGTACATCTTCATAAAGTAATCGTACACTTTCTCATATGTGGAAAAGGAGATTGGTAACAAAACTAATTTGGCATATAATTTGTAAGTAACGACGTGGGTTAACGATATGAAAGGTTACTTGTATCAATTCTACAGAACCTTTACTAAGGCGGCAAGTTAGAAGCAGTAGCGATATGAAACTATTTGAATGTTTATTAGACGACTGACTAAAAAATGACTGTGCAACTAACTGAAAATAAAAAAAGTAGACAGGGGTTAAAGTTACTCGCGTCCGTAGGTTAACCCTTAAGACCCTACACGTGACCCCTGGGTGGTGCTAAATGAGTGACACTGACTGAGTGGTAGAGCCACGCTGCGTTGTAGCACGCATTAGGCCGGCTCGCCCGGCGTAATACCACCCTCTCACGAACATCCGGCGTGAAAGAATGGCACTTGGTGCTGTTGTGTTTCGTCCGGCGAGTGAGAGTTCCGGAGCCCCCCCCCCCCCTCACAATTCCTATTCCTTACCTAACCCTATCCCTTTCTTAAAGGACTCCTGTGGCGCAGATTGCTCTCCGTCAGGTGACCCGCCTGCTCGTTTGCCTCCTTCTTACACAAAAAAAAGTAAAAGTAATATTATTTTTTTTAATAACCGTATCGCGTAGCGGTGAAAGAATACTACCACCCCCTATCTTCACTTCACTTTCACGCTGAGCACATGTGCAGTCGCTATTTGGTGAAAGTGAACTATGACATAGGTATGCTTTTACGGTCCTCGTTCCTTAGTCTCTGACTAACCCTTCGGGAATAATAGTCGTGTTATAACGGGTTGTTCCGTATTCATCCCACATGAACTCATCCCACTGATAAATTTTTCCTTACTCATCCCATTTTTATTCATTACTCAGCCCACAGCAATATTTTAATTTATAATTCCTTACTTATCCATCTCACAGGTATTCTTTACTCAGTCCACATCCACGAAATTATAAGGAAAAACCCTAGTTTTGGGTACGGTCTGACCAAAAACTGATAGTGCCTGTGCCTGTTACTATTTTGTTTTCATTACATTATTGTTTTCTGAGGTTTAAGCGAGCACTACACATTGAAATGAAACACTTTTTTACGGATTAACTCGCGTTTAATTTACTATTTACATAGTTTTTACATTATCCTGACGTTTCGAACCCTTTACAGGGTCCGTGGTCACAGGGAGAGTCTCCCTGTGACAGTGAAAGTGTTTCATTTCATTACATTAATTTTACGGTTCATAAAAAAAACCATTTTGTGTAGCGGCGCATTAAAGCGGTCAGACCGTACCCAAAACTATGGTTATTTCTTATAATTTCGTGGATGTGGACTGAGTAAGGAATACCTACTTGTGGGTCATCCCACAAGTAGGTATTCCTTATTCAATTTAATTTAAATTTTAGTTACTTCCTCATGAAAGTAATTAAAAATTAAAATTTTGCTGTGGGCTGAGTAGGTAAGGAATAGAAATGGGATAAACAAGGAAAAATGTATTAGTGGGATGAGTTCATGTGGGGTGAATACGGAACAACCCGTTCTAACAGAAAGACATTGGAAGTCGCTTGAATCAGCTGTATAACGGAGACTTAGGTAAGAAGGTAAAAAGAGTGAACTAAAAACCAAAAAGTATTTACTCCGTAACAGAGACCATGTATTTGAGGCCATTGACGCTGTAAAATAAAGGGAGAAAATAAATGCCCTTGCTGAGTTTCTTGCCGGTTCTTCTCAGTGAAAGGTTTCCCGCCCCATAGACTTACGAACTAGCTACATTCAATGTGCTCAGTTATTGTAAGCCTAAACTGAATAAATCGACGGAAATAATATTGAATTGAATTGAATAGACAAATCGCGGGTTCCTCTTCATAATCTCCTGTTAAAACGCCAAGGAGTTGTGCCTTGCGGTGTAAACAAAGACGTGTATACAGGTATCGGGTTCTTTCTCATTAGGGCAGACGAACTCGCCCGCTTCTATTATTATTAAGGTTTTCTTCGCAAGTATAGTAGTATTCGTACGTTATTTTAATGTAATAATAGATTAAAATGTTTACTAGAGATAAACAACCAGTCTCAGGAAAGATCGAATGGGCTCGCATTGTGATGCAAAAATTTCAATAATAAATATAATATTAGATTTTTTTTTTAATTTTATTATTAAATTTTGTAAAGTAAAGGACAGCCTGTATCCCTTTGCGGGGCAAAGGTCTCCATCATTGAAATCAAGTCATGGTACAATACATTTGATGGCTATTGGCTTAATTTATAATTTTAGACATTCTTAAAGTATTTTAGTTCTTTTTTGTAGTAAGCAGGCAGTTAATTTTGTCTCCCTTTACTAATGATGTCTGTCTTATAGATAACTTTTTATTTATTTTAAAATAATAATTAGGTACATCATTTAACCATTGCCACATAAAAACAGTAGTCAAACCCACATTTATTTTCAACCATGTCTTTACATTTTTATTGCAAGGTGTTAAAACCTTTCTGATAAGTAACTTATTCGTTATAATAATTATTATCCCAGAGTAAGTTTTGGCTTACTGTTTATTCAAAAAACAAATACATATACAAATTTATTTCTCTCCAACAAAGCATAAAGCATAGGTAGTCTTATTGCTAGTTACAGTTTTAAAAAATAAATTAATATTATTAATACTCTGTAGGAGACTAGTACTTAAGCTAGGCAGAATAATCCGGACACCAGGTTCCCACCTCTCAGATACACAAAGTATAAAATAAGTATACAAGATGTTTTTACACACTAGCAACTACTACTGATTACTGATTTATTTAAAATGTAACAAAAAGAAAACAACATGAAAATAAACATAAAATTGAGAAAAACAAACATAATCGCACGTGAAATAACTGTGAGTTTTCTATGTCCCTAACCGAAACAGGGCCCCTATTCTGTAACGATTCCTTGTTTCAAAACCACGTTAATTCCTTAAAATGTTACGATATCTTCCCAAAAACGTATGCGTTTACGTTTGTGCGCGGTAAGGTTTAGGTGTGGAATCTATAGATTGCGATACAGAATCAGGGCCCAGGTTAGAAATAAAAAAATACTTTACCAAAACCTTTGAAAACATTTAAGTTTTTAATTGCGCTCGCGTAGAATTGGCGCGGAGCATTGCATACCTCCACGCGCGGTCGGGTTACCAATTACATATGGTATAACGAGTCGGCGAAAAGTTACCCTTATACACCACGTGTCTGCTAGTCTGCTCTTATCAGGGATGTTGTTATAACTTTTGTGTCAAACTTTTGTATGCAAGAAATAATTTGAATTTGCGACTGCTTTAATTTTAGTGTGTGCAAGTGCAAAGTTATTGATTGCAAATTCAAATCAGAATTATTTCTTCCACATGCATGGCGTGCAACTATCTTCCTATCTTAAAACTACTTATCTTCTTATCTATTGCCAATGTTTGCACCTCCGATCTTAAAGTATAATTTAGTTCTCCCCATCCGACTGGTTGTCGTGCAGAAATCGCAGCGATAAGACCGCCAAATTGTAACATTGTTTTTCTTTTTTATGTAAATGCATTGTACATGTTTGTGTCATTATGTTACAGTAAAAGTATTATCTATCCATCTATCTATCTAAAACAAGGACACTGATATCTTATCTTGGTCATAGAATAATAATAGTTCTTGGTGGGACCTGCAGAGGTCTCCCTCTAAGGACCCGGCTATGGTCTATCCGGCTGAGCATTGCAATTTTTGTGTGATTAGCGACCCGCACGCAACCACGTGATGAGTTTCGAAAAAAAATTTTCATACTAACCTTGTCCTGACTATTAACAAACATAACTAAACAAGAATTAGCCAAATTGTTTGAGCCGTTCCGAAGTGATGCGCGTACAAACATTTCGGCAATTGATTTTTATTAATTTAGATTAATGTATTTTCTATAATTACAAATGCAATACAGAAGGCTAAAGTGTTAGTTTTATAATGTTTTAACTGCCTTACTTCATTAATAACTTAAGAGAGTTTACGCATTTCCGTTTCCCATACAAACTTCTAAGTCAGTCAAATAGTGCGTAGCGGCCTCGGAATTTTTAGATATAATTGATTTTATATAAGAAAAAAATCTTATACTAAACCAAAAAACTTCGAAGATTGCTATAAGTTAACTGTGAATATCTCCTATCTACGATAATATTATTGAGCAAAATTTATGCCAGAGTAATTGTTACTTCATGAGGAATAAAGATTTTATAATGAATTTATTATCCTATTTTGATAAAAACGAGAAATACAACTGCGAAATTACTACAAAATGCGATGCGCCGGCCGTCCGAAATCAACTTATGCTCACAGAATGGAGATTTGTAATATTATGCACAAATTTATTATCCTATTTCGATAAAAACGATAAATACAACTGCAAAATTACTACAAAATGCGAAAATGGGCATTTTACGCAAAAATCACATTCAAAATGTAATAGGCCTCTTAAGCATGCAAAGTTTCATTAAAATTAGCTGAGTGGTTTTTAAAAATTTAAAAAAAAATGTTTCCCTCAAACTATTTAGATCCCTGTGCTGTACTTTAGCATGCAAAGTTTCATCTAAATTAACTGATTGGTTTTTAAAAATTTCGACTATGTATCGTATAGGAAACCGAAATGCATATACCCTCTTAAGGCATAGAATTTTGAAATAGTGATTCTTCAATTGGATTTGTCCTTCGTCATTCGGATTTTCAAAGATCATGGGTTTTTTCGTAGCGAATTGACCATTGCAGATCATAAAAATATCATCATCAGCCTATAAACATCTCACTGCAGGGCACAGGGAAGGCCCGGCCCACATTGACAATAACACATGGGGGAAATCTCCCAATATGTCATCTCCAACCACTAAAACACACCACGCTGGCCCAATGCGGGTTGGTGGGTAATTACCCCCTCAGCCCCCAAGCGGTCGCATGAGACCGCACCTACAAAAACACACTTGACTTTGTACCGTTTTCATAAACTTACAGACTACTTTAGTATGAACAAGTTTGATTATTTCGGTTCTGTGGTACATTTTATGCATCGTGTTCGCAAAATATCGCATAGTCTATGCTCGATGCTATCAAATTTGACGTTGACAGTTGCGCCAATTTCTGTGTCAGAAAATTTCCACGAGTGTGAAAGTGCCATTTGGGAGTTTCTCCCGTGTTCTTTTAGTAACAACACGTGTTGTGAGACTCCATTTTATTTCAATCTACCGTACAATACTATATATATAATAAAATATAAGTGTAACTTGAAATTGGCTTAATGCTAAACGCGAAGCCATTAAATAAGATTAGATTAGAAGTGCCATTTGACAACAACCGGGACCAACGGTTTACTTGCCTTCCGAAGCACGGAGGAGCTCGAGATGTTTTAAATTCGGTCACCCACGCAGTGACCCGGCATTGCAAAAAAAACGTGTCAAAGAAAACAAAATAATTTTTCGTTTAAAACACAGAATTATGAATGTTCCCCAAATGAGATGACCAAAAAGTTTGTAATATTTTTTTTTCCCGGCATGCGACGAATGCAAAAAAGGTTGCAACATTTGGACAATCTGTGTGGGCTGACCTCATTGTCTTATTCTAAGTAAACATCTCATCTCGTAACATGTTGTAGAGTCATTTTTTCTACCGACCTTACTGCTAACAATTGCTATTTAAAAAAAGTTGAATTTGTCACTTTTTTCTAGAGAACGCAATTTAGTTTTTGACAGAGTCGGAATATTATGTCAGTTATGTGAAAATAAAATTATTGAAAGGTTTTCAATAACATTTACATTGCATCAATTAACCATTACGCAAGTAAGTAGTTTTCCGTGATAAATATCTACAAAACTAATTTATGAGTGCAATCTTTTTAAAACGTATACATTACAAAGATCATGGCAGTCTAAATTCCGAGTCGAGTCACGTGGTAGCTCTTCCACTCTTACACTAAACACCTTATCTAAGCGGCCACTTAGCGAGATTTCCTAATATTTGAACGTATCGGTGTCTGTTTAATGTTCCACTCCAGCGGCCGCCTGTCAAAATATTGGCGCCACACCCATGTAGAAAAAAAATCTACGAAAAACTCCCGCACTACACAGATTAAAACGTTAGTCAACTTTTTTGTGTTTTTTTTCTTACTTGCAACGAGTTTCTAATGTTGCTCGATTACCGTTCAAGATTAAACCGAGATTAATAATATGTCTCTATCAATATCCTTAATTTAAACTCTTCTTATTACAAACAATGTGTATAGCGGTGATCGCGTTTTGTACAACTCTGTGCGCAAGTGCGAAACATATTTATTCGCTTTTGAAAAAAAAAAAAATTATGATTGATGACTTTAAATAGGTTCGTAACAAGAACCGTTACCTGACAAAATTAGTGTTGTCGTAAAATATAACTATATCAGTCCCACTATCCCGCTGCTTATTTAATTCTCCACTTGATTTCACTAGATTTATTACGCCATTAATTAGAATCCAAATGGAGTCGCCGCAAGTTAATTTCATTATAACGGTCTCAATTTGCTAATAAACGTGGTGCTCATTCATTACCATCACACGATTCCGCGCAGTCATCCTCTTTTGTTTTCGTTTTTATGAAAAAAAAAAGAATCATTCCATAATAAATTGGAAATGAACTTTTTTAGACGGCCTTCTTTCAAGTCGACTCACCGTTCAGCTTTTTAAATTAAGAACAGTCTAGCTCTAGCTTTGTCGCTTGCGAAGGTTCCGTATACGTCTGTCCTTTTTTGTCGGCCATGTCTGTTTGTTTTGAGCGCACCATCAATTATTTTCCAGTTTTAAATTAGCCGAGTGGCGGCAGCGCGTATGTCTGTCTCGTTTGTCGCGTGCGGGCGGTGTGTTGGCGTCCCTGTCGCGCGCTCGCGCGTCAGTTTGTTTTGTGCGTGACGCGGCACGCCCCTGCGCGCGCGGCGTCTTTGACCGGTAGCGGTGCGGGCGCGCCGTTATCAGTTTTTTCTCCGGGCGGTGTGTCCGGCCAGCCTAATATTTGTGTAGGGTGCGACAGAAAAAGTCCCTTTGTAGGAGGTGCACAATGTCCTGTTGTTCCGTTCGCCGCTTGTATTGTATTCGCGTTAATGACCCTAATTTTTTGATAACGCTTGGTTAGCATTTGGGTATGCCACGAAGTGCTCATTTGGTTTTACTGTGTTTTTATTAGGTAGTGTGTTAGTTTTACCTCAATAAAGTTAATGGACATGGATTATTTTTTTGTAATTAATTTTCGAAGTAGCCTTGCATTACAAACACATTTTTAAAACAAATATGTAGGTATTGGTTATTGCAAAACTTCGGAAATGATTTTAGAACTACAGGATAGGTTTACATTGCTTTACAAATTATGTAGGTAGGTACTCATTCTACCTACCTAAATACAAGATCGTGAGAGACTTTGTATGAAATCCTTTCTTGCTAAATATCACGATTGCAAGCTTTAAAGCGACTCCATGATTAGTCAGTCAATCAGCCAGTGGCATTTCAGTCAGTGGACTCAGACACGTCAATTAACGTTAAAGATTAAATAAAACCTATAATTAACTTGTAAAAGAAGACTCTAATAAGGAGACAGGTATTTAAAACTTTTTAGATAATAAAATAATATTGATACTTTATGTATTAGGTAACTTCTAATACATAAAGTATCAATATTATTTGATATCTTGGAGTGCAGAAGATAAATAGATTATAATAAAATAAATTATTGATGTTGGTAGTAATTAGTAGTAGTTAGTAATTACAGGTATAGTTGATTAAGTTCACTTAAGAATTACAGGTATAGTTGATTAAGTTCACTTAAGAGAAACGTATAGCTAGTAACTCCCACACTACTTACAATTAACATGTACAACGTTATGTGATGTGTCTGATATACAGTTGCTAATGAGACCCCGGGCCGGTCAGTAATGCCAGTGATTTGTCGCAGTGTCGTGCGTCCGCGCGATTCGGTCGCACGAATCGCACGATCGTCGCCGCGATACGCGACACGCGACGCGCCACTCTTGCCACCATTACTATGCTAATTGTGGAGTGACTCTGATTATGGCGGGCGGGAGCGAATTTTTATTTGACTTACGTAAAGCCGGGTAAGGCTGTGGTTTTAATGTAATGTGGCGTAAAACGCCGCTCGAACGCACTTTGTGACCGGGAAGTAAGACGAAAAGTATCTTTTTTAATTATCACGTATTTATAAAACACAATTTCAGTTCTCCTAAAGGTAAGTAACTGTGCAGGTTGTTCTATGGCATAAAATACTATACATTAGCGCAAGCAAATTTTACTTTTTTTGGTGAACATTTATCTTAGTGTGCGAGAATCTTCTTTATATTTATCTTCTTTTCAAATGGCGTTTGTTTTTCTTATTTTGTATGAATAAATTACCTAAATACTTCATAATTTATAAGGTTTAGAATTATCATATTTTCATGTCTCTATCCTTCCGCTGCAGGGCATAAGCCCTACTTCTAGATATTTCTTCTTAAATCAGGTTATTTTTACTTATATCACAACGAGGAAAAAGCTTGGCCTTCACCCGAAATTCTCAACTTCTGAGAACTGGCTATCGTATTGAAACGCAAAAGCTTAAAACTCAAAATTCAAATGTGTGGTCCAAGTGTTATGGCTGCTCTTGATTATTACATTGATATATTACACAATTTGCTTTAGCTACTAACTTGTGCGTGACGTTGTCCTATAAAAAATAGCTACTTTGTGCTTTCTTGTTTTTACTTTTCAACCGTAGGTCTATATGTTAATTATTACCTACGCCTATTTCTTTAGTTTTTTTTACAGATTTTTTTATAATAAGGCAGCAGTTATTCTTCAGTAATTCAATTATTATCAAGAGTGGAAGCGCACTTCACCCATAATCGTTAACCATCGGGGAACTCTACCTTATCTCTAATACGCTGCGCAAACGCAGATACTTTCTTTTGACACTGACACTTGCAATGTCCAGTAGCGGTAACTGAACGAACTGCAAACTGCAAGCACAGAATAACTTATAGCACACAGAATAACTAATAGTAAACGTACAGAAGGTTCACTCTCTAACGACTTTCACGCGAAATTGAAACGTTTCGTGTGACCCGAGCGTTCATATTCCGTTAAGCAACGCTAACTCGATATCGATTTGACGTCATGCCGTCACAGTGCGTAGGGTTTACGCGCGCGCGCAGGGTTTATGAGTTAAGCGACTCGGCGCTCGGTGTTCGGTGCGTCGCTAGCGGCAACCTTTACTGCCATACGCCTAGGCGGCCTGTCTGGGAGGCGCGCCGGCCGAACGTATCTAAACTACAGAGTGACACCCCTTGCTGCAAGTCGTGTTTTTGTATGACGGTGTCCTGTGTCCGCAACAGAAAGAGTAACTGACGGGACACAACAATGCTATTAATGACATTGTTGTTATGGCGACAGTTAGAGGTAAGATAGTGCTAGCTAGCTAAAAAAAAACTTACAATAAACCATACCACCTACAGGTACTAATATCAATTCAGAACAAAGAAACGAACCCAGTACCTCAAGGCTTAAAACTTATGATCTTTCTACTATACCACAGAAGCAGACGAATTCAATTTAATATTTTATATTTCATAATACTTACTCGTGCATTTCTAATAATTTCATTACCTCTATCTAATCAAACAACGATTTCCATTAGAAATCCAATTACCATTTCTTAGATCATGCGATTACATCAATACTTTTTGTTAACAAAAATATATTTTTATACATTCTTATCTATGGCCTACTGACAGAAGCTAATACGCCATTCGATATTTACCATGTCGAATCAAATTCGCTAATCTCATAATAGAAAAGTTTTATATTGCCAACTTTGACTATATAATCAAAGATTGTTAATAATAGTAACTGCGGACATTTTGATTATACGGACGAACGCTAATAAAAACATGTGTCTGATTCGATTAAAACGAAAGTCTTGATTCTAGTAAGCAGTGTATCCTACTTTGAGGTTTGGCTGTAAAACAATTAAGTGACGATAGTTAATAATAACTATCTTAGAAATTCTTAAATATGGAAAAATTTCCACGAGCAAGATTTGAACCTACATCCTTCTGACATTCCGGGTCAGGTGCTCTTCCAATTAAACTACTGTGGACTTATTCAGCCCACCGAAACTCATCAACACTATTTAGTTTTTACTTTGAAAGCCCAAGATTCAATTTCAACGACTAGGTCATCAATGAAGATGAGGTTCTAATCCAGCTCGTGGAATTTTTTACATTTTCCAATTTGTAATTTGTTTGCATCAAAATTTTCGTTAAAATTATTTATAATAAATATTTACATTACTTACTTATAACAAGTTGAAAAACGCATGGCGTATTTCTATAAAATGAAAGTCTCAATTGTCTATGATTCCAGTAAGCTGTGTGCCCTACTCTGTATTTCGGTAAAAACAATATTGTTGGAATTAGGTGGGCGACAAACAAAGGCCCCTAATCTGCGCCGATGTTATAGTTCACGGGTAAAAGGGGGCTATTAGTTCCGCTTTCGTCGGATTGCGCTTTTTGAATTTAATTTCGGGCGACGCGGAATGGTGTTTAGAGTGTGCAGCCGGATGATTGAGTTTTGATGGTTGTTTTTGTACTAAATAAAGAGATCTCGAGTCTGAGCGACATTGGTGCGACATCATATTTTGTTTTAATGAAAAAATCTTCAATAACCTATAAACGACATAAAGTGTTTTGCGAAGCATGGTTGGTAGACGAGATGTTTGAATTTGGTAACAAATCCGATAACCTAATATTGTTAGGTTATCGGTTTTTGTATATAGGATAAAGCCAATCAAGGTAGCGTGAATGATATATACTAGCACTGCACCAGTTTATCAGCACCTCGTAAAAAAACTAAAAATATAAGATAATGTCTATGATTTCGAAGTCGCAAGGGTAAGAAACGCGTTCAGAAAGTTTTAAATTATTATAGTAGCAAAACTCTGTATAGTTTGGCATTAATTATGGCGCCGTATTCTTGAGGAGAAGTGAACGTTGTGTGATTTTATGTGATTTTCTGCCATTCTGACACATCAAGGGTAAGATTTTGTCTAGGTTTATTAGTCATTCAGTAACGCGATTAAAGCACTATTTATGGATACTGGTATTTAATCACATCCTTAACGTTTTTAATTTTGATCGTGCCATAATTACTAGAAATGTTAAATGACTGATTAACAATAAAAAATAGTACTCATTTCTGAAGGATATTTTGTTTTTCAGCGCTTAAAACGTACGATTCACAGTGCTTATAATTGGGTTATTAGGTGATATAAAATGGTGATGAATGTGCTTGTGAACGGTAATAGGCTTGTTTTTTGATAAATTGTAATTTTGACTCAATAATGGTTATTTAAAAAATCTTACTTTACACAACAGGTGATTATATTTTCAACATTAATAACACAATACAAAAGTTATAGAATATTGTAATATTTGAAATATTTAGAGTTGAAATTTAATGACCTCTTGTAGTGCTCATAATTTGGTCCGTCACCCTATGACAGAAAGCCTTGTCATACCTTGCCCCCCAAAATATGACAAGGCTTGAATTGTTCCTTTTAGCTCCTCTGAATAAAAAAATATTTATATTATTGTTGTAAAAAGAAAATACGCTTTGCAATCTTTATTAAAATCCCGTACTTAGAATAACAGAAGCCGTTAATTGACGAACGAAAATGTACCTATCGACAGAGGCTTGGTTAAAGTTCAATATTACCGGTTTAAAAAATGCGAGCTGAAAAGGGAATCATCAATCTACACAGCCTAAATACAACAAAGGGTCAATTCCGACCACAACTGAAAATAAAGCCACTAACGATACACGATAAAACTATTAATAGTCGGTAGCACAATAGCCGGCCGATTGTGTGCGCGCCTTTGTGATGCGAAGAAATGGGCAAACGCCAATAAAATCCAATATGGCCGGTTAGTGGCTCGGAAAATGACAGAATAACATCCACGAATGCATGTGTGGAGCCGCAGCGGCGAAGAATGATATTGTGCGGACGCGGTCGCGCGGCTAACTGATAAGTTCGCTACTTATTTAATCTGTGCGCTGCTCCTTTTTTATTGTTGAACTCTTTTTTTTTGCTGGCATTGGTTTCTTTACAAATGCAATGTTTACTTTTGTCCACAATAGGGGTGTTGACTTGGAATTGCGTGCTACTTTTTTATGTCATGTCGATTGCTACTACTAGTTTTATTATTATCTTCGCATTAGCATATTCTTTATAAATGTTGCATAACCAACACAAACAACGCATTACAAAATAGAGTTCTATCTAAACTCGAGACATTATGATGTAGTTTGAAACTGCTCGGAGTTGGAAGTATGAAAATAACAGTATTTGTATTCTTGATAATAATGAATAAGTTTGACCTAAATCGTCGTTTCAATAATTTTAAATATAACTAATTAATTTTCAGAACAAAGACGTACTTGCTATAAGAGCTACCCCATTCGTATCAGAACTTTAAAATTTGAGTGAATACAAACATAAAACATCGTGAAATTGCTATAACGTATTTCTTTAGAAAAGGCGACAGCAAACTAGACCGTTTTTAGCAAAGTAATTTTTTTATACAATGTTGCACCCCAATGTTAAGTTAAGCATATAATTTTCACCAGCGCCGTTAATGGACTAAACAATCAAGTTAGTTGCACCCACGTGTTATACAGAGCTGGATGGATGACAAAGGAGTGTTTTTTTGTAGAAACTGCTATTTAGCGATGAACTCCTAACTCGTAACTTTCTGCGAACAACCATCGACTGTAGACCATAAACTAAATCGTTTAATATCTAAGTTTTTTAAGTCGTAATTTAACATTTGGGGAAAGAAATCTAGTTCATACGTTAATTTAGTTAATTTTCTACATTGAATAGATTGATGATGGATGTTGAAGAGAATTTTTATGTAATATGACCATGCTTGCCACTGACTTCTTGAAAAGGAATGTTCCAATATTTCGTTTAGCAACAACATGCATACTACGAGTACCTACTGTTAGAGGTCTGATGCACGAATTAAGTTGTTACTAATAAACCATTATTATACACAATACGAATTAAAAAGAATAAAAATGTATGTTCGTAAAAAAAACTTCAATAGTTTACCAAGAAGTGCCCTTATTTTACTTAAAACTCATTTGTCACAATAATGTTTTGGTTCAAGTGCTTTACCATCGACTTTTGAAGCAGTATTACTTAGTAAAGTACAGAGTAATGCAAATTCCCATACGAATTGTGCATAGTAAGATCAAAGTAATATTGCTCTAATAGGTGGCAGTAAGTATACGACCCCTGCTCATAGGCACGCCATCATTGAGCTTATTGTTACAAAGCTTCAAATATTGTATACATATACAATCAGCTTTTCTAATGGACACCAACAGAGACATTGTCAACACCAAATTTAGTTGCTGCAGAACTCCACATGAATGATTGCCATGCAGTTGGCATTCAGAAATACCCAATCTAAATGACTGCAGCAATCGGACGATCTAAACGACCAGACGGCCGGATCTCTGGCACATTTCCACCGGTCGCCAGGTTAAACCTTAAAACTATCAACAATACGGTACACTTTCGCATCGAAAATCACGAAATTGTCAAACAAACGAGCGACGTTTAATTAACGTTCGCTTGTACTCTTTTTGGTAAGCTGCGATTCGTCTCTGACGTTTCGTATCGCCGATCTTAGTGTTGGTGACTGAATGTTTATGGATTCCCATCTAGCACTAAATATAAGCTTATTTGAGATTTCATTGTGGCTCCATTCTAAATTAGATTACTGTGGTATGCCGGATGCGAATTTAATGGACGTTAGTATAAGCACCGAAGTGTGTCAGGAAGCTAAACAATATTTTACAATAATTATAATAATAAGGAATCCCGAGTTGATTGAGACTCAGCGAGCTAGCGGGAGTCATGAAGGAACATAAAATAAAGAGACATAGTGAAATATCATAATATGTTAAATACTTAATAATAAAGACGCAGTTGTTTGAAGATAATTTAGTTGAATTAAGGGTTTTCAAAACAATAGATGTAAAACGAGAGTAAAAGATTTAGTAATGAGGCATTTTAAAGAATGAAGGGTTTTTAAATTTGGTTTATCAATAGAACTTAAATTTAATTGCGAATATGATATTCCCATATTTGGGCATCTCAAAGTTACGTTCCGTTTTACGCTTAATGAGCGTGCAGTATAATATAAATGTAATTTACCATTCATCATCTCTATCACCACCCATAATCATCCACTAGTACCTAAAATTAAAGCAAAACATTTAATTTTATCCTTTTATTGTCGTATTGAATTAAGGGAATTAAACAGCGTAATAACAATTATTAAAGATAAAAAGTAAGTGGGTAACACATAAGCCAAAACAGTTTCCACGGTTAATTAACAACTATAACTATTGAGTCAAAAATTGAGTACGAATAGACTAATAATATTATAACATGTCATGAATTAGTACTTGTTACTTAGGTATTCAGGCTTCATAAATGGACAGTGTACTCACACAAGGTAAATTTAATATAAACATTCTTAAAAAAGGCAAACCAGTAAAAACCAAATGTTCTAAGTAATAATACAGTAAGATATAAGCTCGAATATGTCAATTTCTTGGTAACTTTTATAGTACTGTTCACACGCTCTAATAATGAAGCGATTTTTAGCATAATTGGTGCGACATAATGAAGGGGCAAAAGTTTTAGTGGATCTTAGACCAGGTCTTGGGCATCGATACAAAATTTTGCTCGGTAAATAAGGCGATTCAACTAGATTAATAATAATCTTTTACAAGAAAATTTGATCTCTGTGCTGTCTTCGCTGTGACAAGGGTGTAATTTTATCTGTAACAACTTCCGGGAATCTATATTTTAAACGGTTAATAAATTTGTTTTGTACTTTTTCAACGGATTCAATGTATCACAAGTAAAGAGGATTCCAAACAGTGGACGCATACTCTAAAATAGATCTTATAAATGCATTATACAACAAAATCAAAGTGCTAGCGTTCATAAAATCAGTGGCTTGCCGAAAAATAAAACCTAACATTTTATAAGCCTTTGCGGTTCTTTTACTAATATGTGACGCAAATAGTAACCCATTGTCTAAGAGAACACCCAAGTCTCTTATCTCGGACATCCTATTTAGGTCTTTATTTGGAAGATGTATTTATAAAATATGGGATTCTTTTTCCTGCTATATGTCACAATGCAACATTTATCTATGTATATTCAAATGAAACTTATTTGCAGTGCAATATTGTAAAAAGCGATTCAAATGCTCTTGCAATAATTGACAATCAGCAACAGACATGATTTCAGTAAATATTTTGGTATCATCTGCATGTAACATTATTTTAGAATTATGAAAAATACTTACTATGTCATTCATAAATATATTAAAAAGTAATGGGCCGAGATGGGATCCCTGGGGAACGCAGAGGTTATTGGGATGTATGTTGAGCTGAAGCCCTTCACCGTAACTGCTTGAGATCTATTTCGAGACCCTGACCCTACACGTGACCCCTGGGTGGTGCTAAATGAGTGACACTGACGGAGTGGTAGAGCTACGCTGCGTTGCAGCACGTATTGGGCCGGCTCGCCCGGGGTAATACCACCCTCTCACGAATATCCGGCATGAAATAATGGCACTTGGTGCTGTTGTGTTGCGTCCGGCCAGTGAGAGTTCCGGAGGCCCCTTCCTCCCCCTCCCCCCTCACAATTCCTATTCCTTCCTTAACCCTATTCCTTTCTTAAAGGTCGGCACCGCATCTGCGACTTCTCTGGTTCTGCGGGTGTCCATGGGCGGCGGTGATTGCTCTCCATTAGGTGAGCTGCCTACTCGTTTGCCTCCTTCTTGTATAAAAAAAAATTTAAAAAATAGGACTTTAACCATTTCAACAGGTCACCGTGTATACCGATATATTCAAGTTTAAAAATGAGAACTGAATGGCAAATTTTGTCAAACGCTTTAGAATAATCTGTATACACGGCGTCCAATTAAGAACCTCCATTGATAGTTGTAAGAACTAAATCTAAAAACTCACAAAGGTTAGACTCCGTTGACCGCTTATTGATAAATCCATGTTGTTGCAACATTAAATAAGGTCTAATAGCTGGAAAATTCGTATCATGAATATCTTTTCAAATAATTTTTTGAGGACAGATAATTTGGATATTCCTCTGTATTTCCGTATATTATGTTTATCACCCGACTTAGAAACAGGTACTACAAGAGAACGCTTTTAGTATTCAGGCACTATACCACAAGTCAAGGACGCTCTAAAGAGTTTATTAACGGAATAAGAAATCTTTTTACTACAACGTTTCAAGGAAAGTGGATGCAAATCGTCCGGGCCACTACCCTTCGACTCGTCTAGCCGAGAAAGGTATTTTTCCACCGTTTCACAAGTCATTTCTACAGTTTCAATGATGATGCATGGATTTCCTATAGATGGATTCCGTGACGTATAATCAGTCGTATCCAAGCGCTCAAAAACGGAATGAAAGTTTAACTAGCCGCATGCGCCTTCGCCCACGCTAACTTTAAACATCGTGATAATCCAGCCATTTTGTACAAAATATCTAAAAATTATGTATAAAAACCATCATCCTTTATCGACTTTTCAATCAAACAAGACCGAGTCAAAATCCTTTGCTTATTCTAGAAGAATAAAGCGGAACCACAGAACGCAGGATAACGGCGACTTTACTCTATAATATAATAGGTTGGGGAAAAGGTTCTTTGCATTTTTTAAGAAAATTTAAAACATTTTTTTATATAGTTTATTTACATTTAACTAAAGTATGTAGGTGCCATTTTATTAGTTAACTTTTTGCCATCTTGTAGGTAGGGACATGATCTCATTGCTATAGAAATTTTGGGGCTTCTGATCAAAATACCACGACAAGTGGTTTTGGCAGTCCTCTCGTGATCTTAACCTGACACTGCCTAAAGAATTCTGAAGAGACCGAAACAGGTGGAAATCTGAAGGTGCAAGGTGTTAATGCATCCGTAGTCCTGACTACGGATGCATTAACACCTCCCAGGCAAACTCTCTTAACTTTTGCTGAGTGGCTAAAGATGTGTATGGTTTAGCGTTAACATGATGAAAAACCATACCCCTTCTGTTGATTAATTCCGGCCGCTTTCTTTCAACTTCTTGCTTTAATCTCATCATTTGTTCGCAGTAGAGTTCAGAATCGTGCATCTTTGACATCAAAATTTCCGGATTGAAAACACTTAAACCAAATTTGTGCTACTCCCACAGACACTGCAGGTCCATAAACATCGCAAATTTTTTTCGCTGCTTGCATTGCATTTTTACCTTTTTTGTAGTAAAATTTTAAAATTTTTCGAATTCTTCATTAGATTCACTCATCTTGACAGTAAGAAAAACAAATGAAAATCACACATTTTCCTAATTTTAATTTGGAATTATCTTCTTTAAAATTTAGACTTTTAATGATACCAAAACCAGCCAGACGCAAATAGTGTAGCGAAAGAGATTTTATTATTAGTTCTTATACATACTACATGCGAAAAGACTTTTCCCCAACTCCATAAACTTATCATCATACATACGTTTCATTTTCCAGAAAAACTATTAGCCGATTATCAGAACTTCTTATAAGTAACAAAGAAGACTACAAAATGGTGGCGCGTAGGTACTTGTAGGCGGTGTTCACTACCACAAAGTAGCTGGTTATTATAACAAGTGCTACTCAGTCCGCTGCGTCGCTAATCGGACAGACTGACACCGGTTATGGATCCGTCACTGGACCGTCGCCGATACACTAACCGTTCGCAGCATGCACTCGTCGCTTTAGGGATCTGTATGATTCGATCACATATAAACTAGATGCAAAATCAACGCTCTCAAAACGTCTAGTCTGAACATTAAGAGCGAGGGAGAAAGTACGCATTTGTTTTAGTAGTGCCACTATTCCGCTACGATTTAGTAGGTATAGGATTGTAATGTGTATCTATCTAGTATTTATGATCAAAGTCTGTATGTTTATATTTCACAAGCAAATGATGTCAAATCAAATTATTTTAATTCAAGGATACTTATTGAAAAGCACTTTTGAATCGTGCTAAATAATTTTTAGCTCGTCTTTCTTTTGACAAATAAGTTTAGAGAACAGATCATATCCTTATTGCTTTTAATTTATCTCCATCCAACAGGGAACGACTTTTAAATAGTCAGTCAAATAGTGCTATAAATCAATTATTGAGTTATTGAAAACAAAAACTCTGTCATTCCACTCTTGATTGTCCATCATCCCATTAGGTATTTCCACAGAACACCTTATCTATTCAATGGGTATTTGCCTGTCACAGAATCCAGCGCGGAACCTCTTTACTTTCCATCTTACTTTTTTAATAGCCCGACCGATCCATGTTTCATTGTCACCAATCTTAATGACAGTCCACCAGATCGCGGCGGGGTGCCGAAACCATCGGAGCTCATCACTTCGTCATGATTGGGAAATGACACGGCTGGGATGACGATCAACCGATAGTATATCTACCGCATTATATCTGTATACTCTTTTTGTTTTGGTTTATGTACTGGCGCTGTCAAGTCATTGCTGGAAGGAAAGCGAATCGTGTGGGCGTTCATTTTGTTTTGTCAACACACTAGATTTTGTGATTGTTGTGGGGTTGGATTGTTGTCGGGTTGAAATCTGTAGGTACCTATTTGTTAATGGTCATTTAACTCTTGAGTTTTGTTTACTCAACAATTAAAAATAAGTAGTTTAAGCTTTTAGTTTTTGACAAAATATCGTAAAGTATTACTTACTTACCTACTTGTGCTCTATTCTAAATACTTTTTTATTTTTTCTTTTAATTTGTACTATTAATTACATTACAGTAACATTACCTAACCAAGAAAGACGAAACTCTTCTTCTTTTCACTCCCAACTTCTTCTTCCAACCAGGGAACTTAACTTGTTTACAACTACACCGCACATTGGTACCATCGACCAGCTAGTTAGACAAAAAGTGCACACACCTGAGGTGTACTTGTCACGAACTACGTGACAAACAGATCAGACGTTTTGATGCGGACAAATCATAGCATTTGTTCGGAGAAATGACGGTTATCGGAATTCCACAGTGATTCGAATTGCTTTGCATTTGTGGAAGCGGTTTGAAAGAAAAACGTTATGTCTAAAGAACAAGACAGCTAGCTCAAAGTGTCTAATTCTAGTTATAAAATGTTGTTTTGGTAGATCATTCAGATGTTTAATTTTCAGTGGTTTATTGTCTGTCGTTTCTGAATGTCAGCTGAACAGTATATAAATAACTTTCAATTTTATTTTGCTGATTCAGCTGAAGAAGCACATGTTGATTAATCAAATATTTAGAACAACAAAGCAATATTTGGTCACCGTAACATAAGGCCACATGCGGTATTGCTACCATAAGTATAGCTAGCGCATTGACGACTCTGAGATTTTAGTTATCATTATGCATCTATGCCCAGTTAATTTACAAAAGCTTGCTACTGTATGTCGGCAAAAATATTAGCCATTCATAAAAGTTATGTGCAAATACCCACCCCATACTATGACAGGATTTTAAAGCTACAGTAGAAATAACGATGGCGGTTCTTTTACCACAAAACAGTTTTAAAGCAAAACGGTTACAACGTACAATTAAAAGCAGAAAACGTAATTGACTGGTGTAATAACACAGCACAAGAGTGATATATAACAACGACACTACTTATATTAATTTTCCATTGTTCAAAACTCGTGCTCATGTCCCAGCAAATAGAAACAAAGTAAAGGAACACTAGTAATTATTTACGTTCCACGTTTGTGCATGCGTAAAACATGATTGAAATTATAACAGGCACATCAGTTCAGCGATGCGTCTGCAATTATTTAGAAAAAAACTTTAAGAGAGGGGGACGGCGCCAGCGTCAAATTGAATCTGTGTTCTCGCAAAGGTATTCTAGATCAGGGTGAAGTATTCCTTTAGACGTTGTGACAGTTATGACGTAGCAGGGCGTGTCCGCGACTGCGCCCTCGCTTCATTTGTCGAGCCATTTGGTCGCCGGAATGCAGTGTCATCAGTAGGGAACGGAGCGTGAAATGGAAAACGCCCCTCCAGTGACAATCTTCCCTGCACCCCGCGCCCCCCTCGATCGCCCTTAACGCGCGCTAACGAAATTTCACTTTGTCGACCGAATTTGGCCCACGCGCCCCCGACGTCTGCTCACTGTGCGCTTAAATAGGCAAGCTCTCTTACCATTTATTACTTTAATTTAGACTCTAAAGTAAATAGAGTAACGTGAGGCGATTCGTTCTAGCAAAGTTACGGAGGAACTTTACACTGAGGGGTATTTGATATGCGTAAAGCAGATCGTTATGTTGATAGTTGTGTAGCTTTCTCATGTGGAAACTTAATGTTTTAGGTCGGGCTCGGCTGTTATGCTGTATTTTGTTCTGCCTTATGAACGTATGTTCGTAATCTGTTTTTTTAATACCAATTTCACTCTTGCTGCGTATAAGTCCATACTTTGTTCCCCTGATAACCGTAGCATGAATTATTCATAAATTTAAAATGTTTAACAGGACCAAATTGAACAACTAGGTACATCAAGTTTTTAATATGTACCGAAATCTGACTATGATTTTTGGAACATTTGTCTTCTCAAACTCAATTATCTACTTCTTCACCGAATCTATTGTCACAATCCGTTCGATGTTTTCGCTCCCACCTCCCAATAATGTTTTGTCGAGATTTCGTTAAACGTCAAATCAAACACTGGTTACACAGACAAACTGCCCGTCAGGGGTAATAGTGACAAATTGAGGGCAGGGCCGGACTCTCGAGGCGCGCTTTATCCTTTAAATCGGCCTGATCCGGCGATCCGTCTGCTAAAGGGATAACGGAGACGTGACCGACATGTTGACATGATAACACACGCACAGTGGGCTATTATACAACTTATTTTGGACAAAACTTTATAATTAATATAACACCGCTTTTTGTATTACCTTGTCTGTCACGAACACACCTAGAGGTTACTAACAATTGAATTACTATTGGGTCTGGTATTAGGACAGATGAGTTTATATGGTCAATTTGGTAATGTAGGGTAAAGACACCAAAGTGTGCGCATTTTTAACAGATTTATTTTTAAAAATATCAACTTTTGATTTACAGTCTTCAATTTAACTTGTATATTTTATGCTTTGGTTCTTTAGGAACACTTTTATAATTTTTATTATTAATCAACATTCAAATAATACTTGATAATTTTAAAAATCAAGAACGTGTCTCATGCGCACTCTTAGGGTACAATGTCTTTAAAGAGTGCGCATCCATGGCTCTTAGTACAAGTTAAGAGTACGCATGAGGCTAATGGAAGCTCTGCCCATGGCTGAACATCTACTTTAACCACGGCAAACGTCACACTTCGAATCCTAGGTAAGCGGAGCACTCATCGTACCACCAAGCACCACACTGACTACACGGGATGCAGTCTTCATCTGGAGGTTCTACGTAGACTTCGGCACAAAGGGGGCATCGAATTATTTCTGTACCCGTACTTGTTTCCAGCAGTGTCGGTCTATTTGGTGTCGTAGATTTATTTTTATTTTTTTGTTTTCTTGGCCTTTTCTTCTATTTCTTTTTGTTCTGCTTCTATTTGATTATTATAAGGAGAACTGGCACTTTTGTAGGTGCGCACTCTTTAGGTGCGAACTCTTTCGAATCTCGTTTTTACGACTATTGGCTATGACAGTTAAAATCATTCAAACAACATCACATTATAAGCTTACTTAATAGCAAAATATAATAACCAAATTTCAAGAATAATCCACATCCCCAGGTCAAAAACTTTAAATTGCAATAATTAAATTAATACATACCACACCAACTTGATAGCGTGTCTGCTGATTCCAAACGTCATTGTAAACCGGCAGTTAGCGCTGTTTGCCAAACGTTGAAATTTCGTACCATTTAAAAGCTGTGCGTACTCTTTGGTAGTGCGTACTCTTAGGTGGCTTTACCCTAATTGATATTTGTACTTCATATTATGTATGTCTTACAGCTTTCTTTGCAAATGGTCAAAATTATTTGTTTAGTAACCACCCCCTCTCTTCCCCGGGGGTGTCTGACTAAGGACTGCACATACATACAATAGCTTAGAGCGACGATGGGCTCACCACCTGTCATGATGAGCACATGCGCAGTCGCTATTGGGTGAAAAGTGGATTATGGCAGAGGACTGCTTTTGCGGTCCTCATTGCCAAGTCTCAGCTATGACTAACCCTTCGAGAATAATCGTCGTTATCTTATGTCTGTAGGTACCTATGTATGTTGTATGTATGTAGTTTTATTTACAAAATGTTTATAATCACGACTATTATCCCTAAAGAGCTCAGAGGCTAAGCAAGGATCGCATAAGCATGCAATCCACTACCACAGTCCACGTTTAACCTAAATAATAATAAAAAATATCTTTATTATCTTTATTATTGAAATTTTGCATTCACAATGCAATATAGATAGCGGATAAAATGTTTACTAGAAAAAAATCAACCAGTCTCAGGAAGCTCGAGTGGGATTCGAACCCACGACCTTTGGATTGCCGGTCCACTCCTGTAACCGCTGAGCTACCGAGACCCCAGAAGACTTGTTGAATTTTTTCTAGTAGTTTGATTATGCTGCAAGCCAGGGGTTTTACGTCACTGTGAAGTCTATCTTTAATATTAAGTAATATCTTTACTATTGAAATTTTGCATTCACAATGCTATTACACCCTTAATTTTAATACAAAACTATACGATCAGCTGACTACAATAGTATAGGAGGTCGAAATTTTTTTGTCATTTTTGCACATAGGTTTCTTGGGGAAAGTTGTTCAGTTTCAACTCACCCTTAATTTGATTTTGGGAATAAAAATTAAAGGTGTATAGAAATAGGATAAAATGTTTTACTAGAAAAAAATTACCAGTCTCAGGAAAGCTCGGAAGGGATCGAGCTTTCCTGAGACTAGTTGATTTTTTTCTAGTAAACATTTTATCCTAAAAAAAATATTTACAACTGTCACATCAATCATTCAGCCCAGGGTTGCGCAGTCAGGGTCGCTGCATGACCACTCGACCACCCGGCCGTCAATGATAATAACTGCACATGTGTTCAGCGTATTAGGTGGTAAACCCATAGGCGCTTTATGCTGTTGAATGTATTATGCAATTGCATGCAGTCTTTAGCCCGTTAGTCGCCTTTTACGACACTCAAGAGAAAAGATAGGTTAGTAGTATTCTTTCTGTAAATAAATACGCCACCACACAGGTCAATTCACAAAAAACAGTACAAAAATAAAATTGCTTTTAATGTTATGAAAATGTACATATTACACTGAAATGATAATACTCAGCAAAATATCATTATATGCCAATAAAACACGATTATGGTCAGGCTGACCATAGGATAATTTAATTCCTTCATTAAAAATACTTTTTTTACGCTTTGTTTTCAATTTCAGTAAAAAGTTTCAATGTTCGGTCCTACCTAACATTTTTGTTTTGGCCAATAATTTAGAATTTAAGCTAATTTAAGATTTGAGCCATTTGTAGCGGCACACTAAAAGAATAACTACCAACCCCTCTCTTCCCTTGAGTGTCGTAAAAGGCGACTGACAGATTAAATACTGCTTAAAGCGGCGATGGGCTCACTACCACACTGAGCGCAGCATGTTGAAACGTGGACTATAGTACACTGCCATTAGTCCGACTACGGCAGTGGACTATCTACTTCTGCGGTCCTCATTGCCTAGTCTCTGACTCTATCTGGGGATAATAATCGTGAGTCTATGAATATTAAGCCAAATATAACAGGTAAACATTAACACCTTAAACTCAAAGTCAAGCTTTTTCACGACCAGCAACTACTAATAAAACACCGTTCACACAAGCTGTTGCCATCCATTTACCATTCCACCGGTTGCTAAGGCACTATTGATTATCAATAAATCAAGCAGTCCGGTGACACGAATCGATTTCGGTGAAACGCTGGCTGTTCGCGCTGCCCATTGATAACGGAATCAAACAGTTGACTAACGATGTTTCAGCTCATAGACTAAGTAAAGCGTTTACGATTCGTACGAATGTTCAACTCGATGAGGTAGTTGTAACTATTAAGACTGACCATGCATAATATAACTTACTACAAAATAATCTACTACAGCCATGCAATGAAGAACTCCCAGTCCCTGTACTCAGCATAAACAAATCGTCTGAAACGGACGCAGGGGCCAATTATGGAATAAACTACTATTAATAGTAAATAAACGCGAGATACATACGTAAAAAGTGTTTCATTTCAATGTGTAGTGTTCGCGTAAATCTTAGAAAATAATATACTCGTAGATATTTGCTTTACGAGCCTAATTTTAATAATGTTTTTTGACGTGTGTCTGTGTGTCTTTGTATTCTAAAAGGTATAGATACGTAATTAAGCCGGAAAACAAGCATTTGACCCGCAAGATGGAAATCGCTTGCAACATCTCATGCGCGTTGCCGACCCTGTAGTTACAGTTCTTATGCCTTTGTACCATTTAATGTTATTACTGAAACTGGCTGGCCATCGAACAGTGGTTAAAAACACTAAATTTACGGGACATAATAATAACGTTTTAGTCCACTATTACTAAACAATTTCTATGAACGGTAATCGTTTTGACAGGTGTTTAAAAGTGTATTTATTGACTCAACAATCAACTATTCTATTTTTGACATCGGAGTTTCTCCCGTGTTCTTTACGCAACAACACGACGTGTTGTATGAGACTCCATTTTAATTCAATCTACCGTATAATACTAAATGTACTAAAAATATTATATACCCCTTAAAATCGGCTTAACGCGAAGCCATTAATTAAGCTATAATAATAACGTTTTTGACATCTTTTTTGTAAACTCATAGTCGCCGGTGATTTATTTTTAAAAAAGTTTTTTTTTTACAAACTTTTGTTCTTGCGATCTAATAAACAAAGTATGCTAAGGTTAGTCTTACTTAAGCCCCTACGGTGGTGGCGCAATAAATCGCCGAGGGGAATAAATCTAAATCGGCGCGGACATTTTGATTGTCGTCCGGGCGGTGAATCTCCCAAAACGGTGATTTTGCGGGTTCGGATGATTTGTAAAACCAGTTGGTGTATTTTTACTGAGGTTTCAAATGCTGTCTCTATTGATGTTTATTAACAAAAATCAAATTTTTGCACAAAATATTCTTATGGGTTGATGTGCAGACGTGACGTGTAAGAGGAAGATCTCGGCAGGCCCCACTATAAGATAATCTTTCTGTCTTTTACTTTTCTGCCACGTCCACGTACATGAGCTAAGCTAGTAGTAGTTAGACAGAGCAACTATTTGTTTGACAACACTTATAAGTTTCTGTGTCAACGTCATCATCATTAACATGTCACGGCAACATTGGGAGATCAGGCAAAAACTCATCACGCTGTTTCAAACTCGGATTTGTAGCTTTAAACGTAAAATCATCAAACATTGCTTTTAAATAACGTCTTCTTATTATGAATGGAAATAATAAAATGAGAGAGACTAAGATATTTATATTTCATCATTGACTATTAAAATAGCCAATTTTCATACCGCTCCGTCTGCATCCTCGCACCAGAACGTCATCCCATCATAGCTGAAGACTTGTTTAATGTGGCGGGACGCTAACAAATACGTCTCAATTAGTGACGCACACTGGTACAAATAGCCGACATGGGGGACTAAATTAGGCGACATAAATAATGTGGCTTAAAAAATCCCTTTGATGCATCTCTTACTCTATTAGCTGTAATAAGAAATAATTAGCTTTGGAAGCATCGCAATGTATTTGTTTTTCAAATGACTATTTGTAAATGAAAAACAGGTTTGTAAATTAACGAACATTATAAAATGAAAAGTTTTTGTTAAAATTTGTCATTTTTTTTTTATTTGTCAAGGTAACAAACGTATAAGTCCTATAGATTTGTGTTGATATGTCTAATAAACTAACATAAATATATATCATAACAAATGAAGTATCTACCTAATTACTATGATAAGCGGTTGACTAGATTTCTATTCTCTCCTATACAAAAACAGACTACACTGTTCAATCGGAAAGATTGTTTTTAAGAATAGCTCTACGTTTGAGTTAAGTGCATTGCACACTGCGAAAAGACAAATATGAAGTAAGACAAAAACGCATCTCCGCGACATAAACATGCCAAAAGAGCAATGTTCAAGTGTCAAACTACCCTACCGACATTATAGCTGTCTATCTTCAATTGACTTTTCATTCTTGGGGCCGATCGCGTTATTTTAAAACGTTTAGGTTCGTTTGTGTTTCAATTCTGATCGTGTTCCAATTCTAACTCAGCTGGGCGAAAAATTCGTATCGCGATAAACTTCAAGTCTGAACCAGAGTTGGATTTGAATTGGACCAATCGTTCTTTGAGACGATAGTGATGTGATCCTAGTATTTTTGTTGGTATTCTGCTACTTAAGTACAATCCATGGTCGACTAAACAATTTTACTACATCACTACGTGTTATTTGACAGATGATGGTGGGGCGGGGAATGGAATGTTTTGTTTGTTTTAAATTACGATCAAGTTTCAAATGTTATGAGCTTATAAAACATTAGGAGTCTTGTGCTATATTCGTGGAATTCTTAAGTGTGCTATTAAAATAAAGTTAGAACAAAGGATTAATTAATAGGTAAGTGAAGTTTTTGGTATTATAGTGTAAAGTCTAATATTTTGGCCTAAGTAGGTACTTAATTCACTTTGTTTTGTGAAAAACTTCGTAGGAAAATGGAAGAGCGCCGCCGCGTTACAACTTTCCGTCAGCTGGAACTGCTGGTGGAGTTCCTCGAGGAACGCAGAGACCTCGCCCTTGGGCGTGTGCGATCCAAGGAAGCTCGATCGGTTGCCTCGCGATTGTGGCATGAGTGTGCCGAAATATTAAATGCGGAAGGGCCTGCGAGGACCGCCAAAGAGTGGTCTAAAGTAGGTGGTACTGACATTATATATGAATTCCTTAAAATTTACTTGAGATAATAGTTAACATTACCTTGTAATTTTAGGTTTGGAATGACCAAAAGTGTAGGGTCAGAGGGAAGTTGGTCAGCATAAATGCCAACCAGAGGGCAACCGGTGGTGGACCTTCAAATGCTCCATCGCTGTCGGCTTTGGAGGATAGAATAGCCAACATTTTAGGCAGGGATGTGGGTCCTATGCCAAACATTAGCCAAGACCAATTGGTATGCAAGATATTTTAAGTTATATTATGAAGAGATAATTTTAGTTTAATATTGACTGTATAAAATGTTTTGTTGATAATTCTAGGGTGAAATCATTGTGGAACATGTGGAAGACGAGGTGCAGGATAATGTGCATGAAGTGCAAAATATGTCACCTCCAATAGTGTAAGGCTAAAATATTAATATTAAACAAAATCATTGACTTGCATTGCTTATACATTATTATGTTATTTTAAAAGTTAATTTTTTTATTTCAGATTAAACATTATAGAACCAGAGTATCCTGCATCAGTTCCTCCATCACCTAGTAGGACAGGACAGGTGCCAACAACACCTCCCGGCCCCGGTAAGATAAGAAAAATTATACTAATTACATTTATTATTAGATAACATTATGCAAATAAATTGTCATTCATGACACTAAAACCATTGTACCTAAGACAACAAGAAAATCTACCTTGTCCCAGAGTCAAACCCAGGATTTCAGAAACAAAGGTTGTCAAGTGGGAAAGAAATAAAAAATGGTTTATAAAAATCCTATTATTATTACATACTTTTTAAATAAATTTTATAAAGTTACTTGCTATCTTACTATTACTATTTTATAAACTAATAATAAATTCAATGCAATTTACAGACTTACATATTATATTTATTAAACTATTTGTATAACTACCTTTTTTACAGTGAGGCGTACAGGCCGAGAACGCAGAAGGACACAAATAATAAATCAACCTCTGAGTCGACCAATCATGAGTAAGTAGCGATACTTTTTTATCGCATAACTAATATTATACAAAATGACTATAATTATGATGTAATATTGAATATATTAAAATAAAAACTTATCAGCTCATTTTATCCTGCAGGTACTAAAATAATTGTACTGAATTATTGTTTTTCTTTTTAGCAACTAGAACAGCTTTAGAAGAGTCGAGGTCAATGATTCTCACCATTGAGAGAATAAAAGCCGAGACGACGATGCATAACGCAGAGGCATTTAAGATGATGGCGGAATCTTTTCAATTAATTGCCGAAAGTGTAAACCGCTTAAGTCGGAAGGTATTTCTATCAAATTTTATAATTATTACGTGGACATCATATTATTGCATAATAGCTGTTATGGAAATTAGAAACAACAATGCGAAAGCAAATGTCACACCTACTCAGATCAAAACAAATAGAAAAGTTAATTTCTTGTATATTATATTCCATTATACATTCATCTGGGACTTCTGAGATATCGAGCATCTCCAAACTAAACATGTTAGCCACTCAACCCATGAAGTTGATTTAAAATCAAATTATTAAGTACCTTTACTACTTGCATTCATTTCAAATTTTATGATTATAATATTCACTTAAATATTACATAAATGTGAACTATATATTCACACATAGTTAAATGTAACTTAACATATTTCTAATTTTGTTTCAGTTTTGTCAAGAAGAAGAACAGAGGGGGGATAATTTGTAGAGATTTAAAGTATGTAGGCTAAGTTAGAAATAAACAATAAAAGGTATTACCAAAAATAGT
Organism: Scoparia ambigualis; assembly: GCA_963921215.1. Taxonomy (NCBI): domain Eukaryota; kingdom Metazoa; phylum Arthropoda; class Insecta; order Lepidoptera; family Crambidae; genus Scoparia; species Scoparia ambigualis. The sequence continues at coordinate 16,045,992 of OY992524.1, forward strand.
ATATAATATTTAAGCATTGTATAAGATAGAATTATGTATTTTATAAGGTATTTCAAAAATTATTTGTTATTTATTTGTAAGTCTTAGTTAACTATGTAGTTTGATGTAAAATAAATATACTATAGTCAACGCATTTGTTACTATTCTATTGCCCTGTTTGTCCACAAACGGTCAAAATAAGAGCTTGTCGGCGCGCTCGGCCCAGCTCCAGATCCGTCAGAGCGCGTCAGAACGACCAATACCACTGGCCCCATCAGTCAGCCCCCGTTCGCGAGCCGCCTCTTCTGCCGTAAGTGGAGTAAACGGCGTGTTGGCTCTATGTGCTATATTATGCAGCACACAATATGCATTAGTTATTCTTGCTGCAACCTCTGGTGAGTAATGCAGCTTTCTGTCGACCAGTAGGCACCTAAAGAAATTTTGATAGATTAAATTTATTTAAAGATTGACAAAATATATTACTTACATAAACATAATAATATATTTACTTAAAAATTATTTGTTTTTTTTTTATTTCTATTGCCATACACAGGACACATGTAAGTTGCACTAATCCAATCTTAATTCTTCAGATTTAAATTAAAATATGTAATAAGTAGGTACCTAAAGCGGGCTTTTAGAACTCCTATGCATCGTTCAACTGTACTTCTGGCAGTCAGGTGCAAGCTTTGATAGTGCTCCTCTGGTGTGTTTGGTTGTGGATCCGATACAGGTATCATCATAGTGGGTCGTAATGGGTAACCACTGTCCCCTGAAATGAAATTAATTGATAAGAACACTAAATATTATATTATATTTATTAGTAATCCCTAAATTATATCATACCTAATGAATATAAATCCTCTCCAGATGTGTGAAGTATTTCCACATACTGCTTTAGAAATAGGTTGGCCCATACAACACTATCATGTGTAGAACCGGGATAACTTGGATCTACACACATTACATTTAGTTTAGAATTACATATCTGTAAAAAATAACAGTATTAAAGGTCTTCAATACAGCTATCAATAAAACTCTGCCTGTCTGTCTGACTTACAATTAAAACCTTTAATGAATGGTATCCTTTTCTATTGAAAAATCTTTCTTCATTAACTGCTGGTCGCACAATAGCAACATGAGTCCCATCAATGCAACCCAGTACACCCGGCATCCTAAACTGACTGTAAAATCCATAAAGTAACTATAGTATAGTAACTTTATTGTAAAATCTAAAAAAAAACTTATAAAATCGATCTGCTTGCATATTAAGAGAAAAAAATATATTTTTAAGTGAATCATATTCACGCATAGTTAATTGTAACTCTGAAAGTTAACATATTTCTAATTTTGTTTCAGTTTATTTAAGAGAAACAGAGGGTGCATAATTTGTAGAGATTTAAAGTAGGCTAAGTTAGAAATAAACAATAAAGTTATTACTAAAAATAGTACCTAAGTATATAATATTTAAGCATTGTGTAAGATAGAATTAGGTAGTTTATAGGGTATTTCAAAAATTATTTGATAATTATTTGTAAGTCTTAGTTAACTATGTAGTTTGATAGGTGTTTAAAATAAATATACTATAGGCAACGCATTTGTTACTATTCTATTGCCCTGTTTGTCCACAAACGGTTAATAAGAGCTTGTCGGCGCGCTCGGCCCAGCTCCAGATCCGTCAGAGCACGGGACCCACGCGGCACACGACCAATACCACTGGCCCCATCAGTCAGCCCCCGTTCGCGAGCCGCCTCTTCTGCCGTAAGTGGAGTAAACGGCGTGTTGGCTCTATGTGCTATATTATGCAGCACACAACATGCATTAGTTATTCTTGCTGCAACCTCTGGTGAGTAATGCAGCTTTCTGTCGACCAGTAGGCACCTAAAGAAATTTTGATTAAATTTATTTAAAGATTGACAAAACATATTAGTTACATAAACATAATATATTTACTTAAAAATTATTAGTTTTTTTTTTCATTTCTATTGCCATACACAGGACACATGTAAATTGCACTAATCCAATCTTAATTCTTCAGATTTAAATTAAAATATGTAATAAGTAGGTACCTAAAGCGGGCTTTTAGAACTCCTATGCATCGTTCAACTGTACTTCTGGCAGTCAGGTGCAAGCTTTGATAGTGCTCCTCTGGTGTGTTTGGTTGTGGATCCGATACAGGTATCATCATAGTGGGCCGTAATGGGTAACCACTGTCCCCTGAAATGAAATTAATTAATAAGAACACTAAATATTATATTATATTTATGAATGATCCATAAATTATATCATACCTAATAGATATAAATCCTCTCCAGATGTGTGAAGTATTTCTACATACTGCTTTAGGGAATGGTTAGCCCATACAACACTATCATGTGTAGAACCAGGATAACTTGGATCTACACACATTACATTTAGATTAGAATCACATATCTGTAAAACACAACAGTATTAAAGGTTTTCAGTATAGCTATCAAAAAAACTTGGTCTGTCTGTCTAACTTACAATTAAAACATTTAATGAATGGTATCCTTTTCTATTGAAAAATCTTTCTTCATTAACTGCTGGTCGCACAATAGCAACATGTGTCCCATCAATGCAACCCAGTACACCCGGCATCCTAAACCGACGGTAAAATCTGAAAATAAACTTATTAATTGATCTGTTTACATTAGTCACTTGCATTTGCTTATTATGAGAAAAAATATACTTAACAACTTACCCTCTTTTTATTTGTTCTCTTTCATGTTGGCGAAAGGGGAAAGCTATATATTTATTAATTATTGAAGATTTATTTATGGCCATTGTCACTTGTCGGACAGCCTTGGACACACTAGCTTGTGAAACACAATGTTTCCGGCTGTCTCCAACTACGGTCTGATATGACCCACTAGCATAGAATGCTAATGCCACCAAAATCTAGAATGAATTAAATTTGCTAAGTACAGTTATAGAGTTAAAACTAAGAAAGTTACAGTGAGGTTATTTTAAGAATTTCGGTTAAAAGCTATATTTGCTGGCTTACCTTCGTCTCTACATCCAAAGCATCTGACCGTAGAGTTGGTGGCATATGTGGCGTCAATTCATTCACAAGAGAATAATATAAATCCTTCGACAGTCTGTATCTTTTTACAAACTGCCGGTCGCTCATATTATCTAGGCTATATTTCCGTCTTTCCTGAATGTTGTTCTTCTTCGATTTCGCTCTAGCCACTGCTAAATCGTATTCATAGGACCTTTCTAATAAGTCAATGTACGCGTTATACATTTTTAATTAATAATAATTCAATTTACAAGAAACCACTCAACGAACGATCCACAAAAAGTAGCGTCGCTTGAACTTTTTGTCAGCGGTCCAGCCACGGTCCAACTCTGTTCCAGTTGCGTCTCAACTAGCTGTCAAAACGTTAGCGCAATACCAAATGAGTGAAAAGTTACGTTTCGTTCGCGGTTCAGTTGCGCTTCAGTCGAACTTTTAATAACGCGATCGGCCCCCTTGTCTCCGACAACTATTTTTAAACCAAACCCAACCGCTTTTGTTGCTAAGTGTTAGAGTCAAAAATGGCATGCATCTCAACTTTAAGAACGGTAGATATTTAGTGGTTTTTACGTGAATGCAATGCCGCTAATATATCTGTCAGCCGGGCGTTTTGTTGTTGAGTTTAGCGGTAAACATGTGGCACTGATTTGTAGGACCGCACACATTCGTTGTTTTTTTATTATTATTAGGCGCCGAAATATTTGTAATAGCCCTGTAGTGTTATTAGAAGATCGTAAACGATTAAGAGAAAGTTCATTGTATCGTTTTGTGTGAAAGATGTTGTTTGATGTCAGGAAAGTTAATTATTAGATAAATTAAATGAAGATGAAATATATTTTACAGCGATTTTGCGGTTTCTTGATAACTCTTAAAACGTAGACTCTCTCGATATTGTTAATTAAGTGCAGAAAAATCGGTTGAATTTCACAAATACAAATTTAAAAAAAAAATGTCAAACACTAATTAAAATATTCTCCAGAACTCGTAAACATCGTAACACCCCAGAAATTACTGTAAAGCCCACAGCGTTAGTCCTAATCACACTATTAAACGATCATCTCTCATCCCGTCTATAAATACCCCCATTCACAGGCACTAAATAAAGAGACGACGGGAAAGCAACAAATCTCTCGCGTCCCACAGTCATGTGTCTTTATTCTGTCTAATAACAATTTAGGCAATTATGTGACAAAAGGAAGTGTTTTCGTCGCGTCCCTCTTGGGGTAAGTCCCCGGCGGCATCGAATCCCACATTATTGCCGTTTGGTGATTTATACGATCGCTACTACCAGGCCTCCGATATTTTCCGATAAAATTGCTCGTAATTGACTTAGTGCACGGTGGGCTAGTGTGTTAGTTTGAGTGCAAAAGTTTTTTTGTACCTACCTGTTTATTAATGACCGGGTAAAATGAAAAAAAATGTCAGAAAAGCGGGCTAAGGCTTATAGTATAAATCATAAAAATGGCTGGAAATTTAGCATTTTTTATTATTTTTTAATGTTGTTGTTTTATTTTATAAAATAGATTGTTACAAAGTCATTTTATTTAAAAGTCAATATCGGATTATTATTAATCACTTTATTTAACTAACATTTAAATTTAAACAACTTTGAATAAATCTTTACATTTACTGCTCTTTATTTTAATGCAACAATACGTTTTGATTTTGTGGCAAAAATTCACACATATACTCTGTTTTTATAAATTGATGTAACTACCTACTATTAACTAAGTACAATAAATACAATCATTCTGCCAGCTTGAAAGGGGCGTTGAACAAAAAGTGATTTGATCCAAATCGAACTAATAATGTTATTAGATTCGACGCCGCGCCGGTGGTCCGGCCTTTTATTTATTACTGACAGCATGTAATTAGGCTCTTACGAATCTATAATATCTGTCTGCTGCACTATCTCAGAACGAACATGGCTCATCTCAATGCGTAATAATACCTTAAATAGAATGCTCAATGATATAGTATGATGTATTGTAACATTTTGTAACATGAATTTATTGTAAACTGTGACTTTGATTTGACTGACTTTCGTTATTGCTTAACCATTAAAACGATCGCTATATAGATGACTTAAAGCCGTTTAAGTTATCGCATTTGAATGTACAAATATTGCCCTACATTGAAACGAAATACTGTGATGATTGACTAATGACAGCGACTACCTACTGATTCCCAAATCGTCAACGTGTAATTATAAATAATTCAAAGTATCTATACCTACAACTCGTTTATTTTCGCGCCTAGCCGTAAATCTGACTTTCCAAAATTTATTAACTCATCGATTTTCCCGCGCCATAAGCCACGAACAAATTACGTTTTCCGCGCGCGGCGGGTAGCGCATTACGCGCGAATTATCGTTCATCGCGATTTATGTCCAGAGTCTTGCCGGCCCGACACACTGTGGGAAAGAAGGCGAGGGGGCCTTACAAATAGTCTTCGATCATTAACCACTTTTGTGCAAATGAAGCTCTGTGCCAATAATAAACGGTGGAAAATTATTGCGTACTATGTTTTTTTTTATCCTGACGTGTCGAACTCTTTGGAGAGTTCGTGGTCACAGAGAGACTAGATGTCTCAAACTAATTTGTAACTGTATGAAATGGTAAAAATAATTTATGTTAAAACTAGCGGCTCGCCCACGACTTCATCCGCGTTAACACCCCGTACTCCGCGAAGGATATCCAAAAAAAAATATTTTAAACAAATCTTGTACAGCGGGCATAGCGTGCAACATGTCGCGGACGATTTTCTCTCTTCCTTCGATAGCGGGAAAGACAAACTATCTCCGTTACAGTTGTCAAAACTAGATAAAATTATGTTGCATGTTAGGGTTTGTAGACAAAAATACCACAGACAAGCAAAAACTACTATTATGTCTATTTTTGACATATCATATAGACATAACACGAGAAAACGGGTCGAGAAAATTTTCTTGTCTTGCGCATGCTAGGTCCGGCCCGCTGATAATTACAAATACAACAAAAAACAATTACTTAATCAAATACTTAGGTGCAGCTGTTCAGAAGTGATTGGATGTGTGAACATTTTCGTGGTAATTGAGTTTTATTTAAATAGATTCAAAGTTAATTTCCAAGACACCCCATATTGATTGACAACGTGTAGCGAGCATAGAGTATGCTTTAAGTATGCTCTAAGCATAATGCTTAGAGCATAGCGCCCAGTTCGCCTTTTGAGTAAAAATGTATTGCTTTTTATTCCAAATTTAAAAAAAAAATGTCAAGACTTTGTCTAATAATAGAACGGTAATTATCATTATTTTTACTATTACTAGGTAGCATGTAGCCTGAACTGACGAAGTATTGTATTTTCAAGGTTCATGTTAACGACTATGAGTGATGGCTTAAACGTGAGCTGAATATAAAATGGCCAATTAATTACGCAAATGGAAATCGTGAAAACCATCAAACTAGTTTTCTATGTAAGTATTGTTATTAACGCAAACATGATTAAGAAAAATATGTACTAAATATGTAATGGCAAGTACAAACTCATACAGGTTGCATATTAGCGAACAAACAAAACAAATATTTAGGTACCTACATTACATTTATTTTTACTTTTACTACGGCCATACCTACAGGAGACTGAGTTGATGATGGATAAAAGTAAAATTTTAATTGACAGTTGAAATACTTTATTAAAATATTACAGTGAAATATTTTATTAACATCAAAATATAAGGTAAAATAACAATAAAAACAATAATAATAAAAAAATATGTGAGTGTATTTTTTTTCAATTTATTGGATTAAAAAAACAGTTACGCGATAAACTAAAAGTAACATTAAGTAAGTGAAAAGTGAAAATAAAATTAAGTGAAAAGTAAAATTAATGTATAAAAAACAAAATAGTCACCATTTTATTTACATTATTAGTTTTTGGTCAGACCGTACCCACAACTAGGGATTGTCTTTATAATTTCGATGTGGGTTGAGTAAGGAATAGAAATGGGATGAGTAAGGAAAATTTTATTAGTGGGATGAATTCATGTGGATTGAATACGGAACAACCCGATATCTCAATATAAAACCCGCACCGTTAACCATAACAATTTTATTTTAAACAAAACAAAACGTTTATATCTTGAATCAACATAAAACGCGAAGCTCAAAATTCACTTCGAAACAAAATGGTTTTCCAACTACCTCTAACGAATAATGTTACACTCACTATTACTCTGTATTTACATAGACAGCGGTCCATGAAGTCTTCGTACAGACAAAAAGCAGTAAATAAAACATAAAACGAGAGGAGGCAATAAACTCAAGTGGCACCTCTGAGGGGATATAAATGGTTTGTTGTGACTACTCGGGACTGAAGAGGCATTAAAAAAAAGGTTATCAGTTTGCCGAAACATCAAAGTGAGTGTTTTGACGATGCCGGCCGAGATCGGCTTAGAATAAGTGCATTAACAAGCAATTGCATGTATCTTGTGTTTGTTATAGCTATTACTTCGACCACATATAAACTCAAACTCAAAATACATTTATTCAATAAACTCAATTAATAAGTACTTAGAATCGTCCAAATCTTTTTTAATCTACCACCCAATAAGGACGTAATTATACAACTGTGGCAAGAAACCACAGCGCACAGAAGAAACGACATTAACAAAAAAAAAGTCGTTACCAGGTCATAAAATACAAAATATGAATTTAAAAAATAATAAATGATGGCAAACAAAATAGTGGCAATTTTGACATAAGTATACATTTGACGTTTAAGTGTTTTGGCAGAATAGCATTTTTTTAGGGAGCACTTCGCCATGTTCACACTTAGCTGGCATACTTCTTAAGGGGGTACGCACGAAATTGTGAAAATTTACGTATTTTTAAGTCAGTTGTACTACCTCGAAAAAAAAATGAAATAGAAAATGCCAAACCTCGCAATTGGACGCCGTTTAAATCATCTTTTATAGATGTAAGAGGCCTTTGATCATGATGATGTACTACCTATGTACTGAATTAGTTAAACACATTAAAAGAACTTATGTAAGTAAGCCTGATCATTGCACAAGATCATGGCCTTGTTGAAATTTGAAACAAATTCTTTAAACAATAACAAACAATACATAAATCTAATGACTCCTAAAACATATTTCTTCGACAACTTTCTTGATTTTACGCATGAAACAATAATTCTTACATAAAAAACGTTTGTACTGATATTCCGCAGGGCACCCCCTTCGTTAAAAAGTTAATTTTTATTTTCACTTTAGCACGCAAAGTTTCGTCAAAATTGGCTTATTGGTTTTTAAAAATTTCGACTTGGAAGTTTGTATGGGAAACCGAATGGCGTAAACCCTCATAACACTCTTATGTCATGTTTTGCAATCGCGCGGCACCCCCTCAACGAAATGAGTAAAACATCTCGCTATGTATCTACTCTTATGGTGCGGACGTTTTGAGAGCGTTGATTATGCATCGACCATTTTAGTTTATATAAATGATCGAAGAGCTACAATGGAGTTTAATATCGTCTGTAAAAGACTTGCGGTTCTGAGCGAATCTGAAAGCTGTGCTGTTCTGTAACTTAATCATCGTCATATGGTTTAAAATCGTCCTTAAAGCAAAATAGAAATAGTTATCTGTTATCAGGATTACTACCGTGTTGTGTTGTCTTCAAATATTCGATGGTACAGGTATACAACAACATATTCAGCGGCTGAAAAAGCTAAAGCATGCAAATACAGAGGTCTAGGCTCCGAATATGATTTTGTCCCATTCGGTGTCGAGACCCTTGGTCCATGGGGTCCTAGCGCTATGAGGCTTTTTAAGGAAATAGCAAAAGGTTAGTTGACATCACAGGAGACCGAAGAGCTGGCAGCTACCTCTGACAAATAATTAGTCTAGCTATTCAAAGGGGGAACGCTGCCAGTATCTTCGGAACCTTGCCTAAAGGGACTCCTTTTTATAATATATTTTAGTTATTATATTATATTTTTTAAGGTTTTTAGTTTTAGGTTCATTGTTCAAAGACAACTAAACATAATGTTAAGAGGCATCGCGACTGTAATTTTTGCGTAAAATGGCCAATTTTGGCGTTCTTGATCTCAGAAACAAAAAACATTTACAATTTTGACTTATTGAATAGTGTAGAATAGCTATTGGCTTGTTAACTGTGTATTTCTCCTATCTACGATAATATTATTAGCAAAATTTATACCAGAATAATTGTTACTTCATGACGAATAAAGATTTTATAATGAATTTAACATCCGTATTTTGATAAAAACGATAATTATACAACTGCCGGCCGTCCGAACTCAGCTTATTCTCGCAGAGTGGAGATTTGTAATATGAAGCATGAATTTATTATCCTATTTCTATAACAACGATAATAACAACTGCAAAATTAATACAAAATGCGAAAATATGCATTTTACGCAAAAATCACAGTCGAGATGTATTAGGATAGGGCCCTTAATAATCCCGTTTATAAATAATTACCTTAACTTTAGTGACAATGATGGTGTACAAAAATACCTACTACAGCATGAATTAAGATGCACTGGAAATCAAACAGCTGATCTGTATGTCTGACTGAAGTGAGCGGTAATACGACTGTTGAATCATTGTTGCTAATAAACACTCATTTAGCGTGTAGAGAGGAAGAGAAACCTGCAATTTTCACGTGAAGATCGCGATCTTAATGCCGTACCGAGCATTAAAGACGCACGTAAATACAGACTTATGTTGTTTATAGTGGTTTGAGACAGTGTCTCAGCCTTAGTAGATTTGAAACGTGAATTTAAGGAGCGGAACGAGGTGATACGCACTGTTGGTTTCAGAAGCCTAAACTAGATGGCGCTGCTTGGGTACCATACAAATTGTAATTAACTGCAACTTGTAAGAATAGCAATAAGAGCAGATGGGGGATGCGGGGAGTAACGCGAACTCTTTAAGACTACTGCCACACATAAATAGTTATATTTGCGACTATTATCCCCAAAGGGACTGACACTGTTATATCTAACGGGATTACATACAAAGTTTATACAACGTTGAGCAGTGAACAGCGGCAAAAAAAATGTGTCACGCCAAAAGCAACGCCACGACGCTGGTTTTTAGACGGAGGCCTTGAAGAGTTGCTCTAGTAGTTGTCTCACGCATGACAAAGTATTGGTATCTTCTTATATACAAATTGAGATAATTAATCTACATACATATATGCATACATACACGCACGACTATTATCCCCGAAAGCCAAAGGTTAGTCAGAGACCAGGCAAGGCAATGAGGATCGAAAAAGCAATCCTCTGAAATAGTCCACTTTTCACCAAATAACGACTGCACATGTGCTCAGCGTGACAGTTGGTGAGCCCATCGCCGCTCTATGATGTTGGATGTATGTGTAGTCTTTAGCCCGTTAGTCGCCTTTGACGATACCCAAGGGAAGAGAGGTAGTATTCTTTCACCGCGCAAACGGGTAATACGGTTAATGATCTGGATATTCGAGATATATTATAGTATGAGATCGAAGCAGCGACATCTAGATGGCGATAAGCAATACTTCCCATTACGCCCATGCTACTTGTCACGATCATCATCATAATCATCAGCCTACAAACGTGCCAATGCTGAGCACAGGGGGGTTACTCTTGAACGCAAACTCAATCTTAATACAATTCCAATGCGTTTAATATGTATCGATATTGGGATAAGTAAAGATAATTCCGGAATGCCATCTCGATAATAATTTGTTCAATCAATTTCCACGCAATTTAATTCCAATATGGCGCGGCGCTATTTTCGCTTACAAAAGTGCCATTTGACATTTTTTAGATTTGTAATTGGAAATTGCAATTGTGTTTCAAGAGTAACCCTATTTTTACGTGGACAAAAGCACATGGACAGATTGGTTCATAACCCACCACACTGGCCCAATGCCGGTCGGTGGGTTGTAGTTCAATTTAACTCGATCGCACTCATCATTCTTAAGCTGAGACAGCCTAGATGTTTTTTAACGATATTTAGTATTATTAATTTCAATTTGTATAGGATCGATGAAAAGCCAACTGATCTTGTTTAACTAACTTGTAACTACTTCAATGCCATACAAATTATATTATAATAATAATAAATAAAATATACTTTTATTACACACAACAACATAAACAGAAAACATTTATACTTTAACAATCAAAACAAAAACTGAACAATCTCGACTCTCACCATGGACGCGGCTTTAAATATGACGGCTGAAATAGCAACGGTCGTCTCGTAAGCCTGACGAGGAATATATTTCTGTCCAATCTATTTTTAAAACGCCTGTCAATTAAATTGGATTAACCAACGTTTCTGCAACATGTATCAGAATCATCATAGACCGCCATTATTTCATAAATATAAAGTGTGTAGGCGATTTTTGTGTGTGATATTTTAATTTTCGTTATCATAATCAGCCTATAATCATCCCATTGCTGTTCACAGACCTTTCCACATAGACAACAGTACCAACAGCACATAGGAAAATTGGATTTAACCCACCACGCTGCCCAAATTCAAACACCCAATTAGAGCAATGAATCCGGGTCACTTATAGAAACCTATATATCTCGGAAACGAAGAATGCTAACATAATGAAATAAATTGTGTTTAATAGACATAAATATTCCTTAATTGAAAGTAATAAAATTTATATATGTTAATTTACTACATTTTAATCACAAAAAAATAAATAAAGAAAAAAAACTGCTGATCTAGGAAACGTGTAATTTTTTAACAAAACTACGATTTTCTTGAAATTTAATACTTCGTATTGCCTCCTCGTGCTTCCATTACTTACTGCGTTTACGCGGTTGGGCAATATGTCTACACTTTGACCCTTATTTACATATTTTTGCTCGTGACTGTACACCAAGTTCCTTAGAGTCTCCTTTTTTCAAATTTGATTTTTTTAAGACATAACTTTACAATAACTAAAAAGTTTTAACACCTTCATTTAAGGAGTATTTATTGTCTATTAAACAAATTTATTTTACTAAGCTAGCATTCCTAGTTTCTGAGATTTATTGGTTTCTTTATTTAAAAATTATATTATTAAATTATATTATTATTTAAAAATTACAAAATATACTCGAGAGCAATAAATCCGGGTCACTTAAACAAACCTAATAGGTTTGTTTAAGTGACCCATGATAAGATAAGTACTATACATTTTTTTTTTATTTTGGCAAACAAATCTCTTGTGCTATATTTGTATTAAGTTTACTTTTTTATTATTTCTATACGTTGGTTAGGGCTGTTTGAGGCTAAAGTTTACTAATGATTAGGTATTTAGAATAGTTTCAAGCGTTTTAATACCAATAATGCTTGATGAAGTAAGTATATGTATCATTTAACTTCATGAAAATAAAATAACATAACCAGTGGTTTTTCTTATTCTTAAAATAACATAATACACATAAAACACCTTTGACAGATAAATCTTAGATCACATATACAAGGATTAAATATAAAAAGTGGTTTACCTATCTGATGAACGCAAACAAATTCAAAAGCGTGAGTTCTGTTTTAACCGGCCTAAGATTAGATCGCTGTTCACTATGTCACGGGTTGCGAGCTGACTGCGCTACAAGCCTTTTGTTCAATTGTGCAATTTTGTAAATGCTCGATCCAAAACTCGGTGCTAAAACCGCAGTGAGTCATCAAATCGGCTTTCTCTAAATTCGACTCTACATAAACTTCACAAAGGTCATTCTTGATCAGAACGTGTGGGTCGAAGTGAGAGGCGAGTTGACGATCGAGCTTTAGAGTATCGCCATGCAGATTCTACTGTTTTTGCATCAGTGCCCCGATGTGATCACAATCTACCTGATCCTGACATTTTACCTACAGGATAACAAATCATCAAAATGTCAGAATCACTAATACATATGCCGCGGAGCAGTATTATTGCTAATACGTATTATTAGAAGGGTACTAGGTACTAAATACAGTGAAATTGGAGGCAATACTCGTAGAAGCATAAGAACTGAAGCTTCAGTGTGCGTTGCGCGCGTTGTGCCCTCCAAAAAAATATGGGCCGTAGAAGGAATATAAAATGGGACAAAGCGAGAATAAAATAATTAAAATAATATTTTAGGACAAAGGAAGCATATTGTTTGGGACGAACCAGGATTTTTTTTCACATGGCCGTATGCTCGTTAGCCGGCTTTTAAACATTCAAAAAATAAACATGTTTACATGGAGAAGACCAGTTCGAAATACAAAATTACTGTTATTATCATTATTATATTAATAATACTGTGTAAACATTGTAAATTTCTTTTTCGATGTACATTAAATAAAGAGAATAATAATAATAAACAAATAGGTTTCGTAAACTACAATTTCCACACAAGGCTAAGCCTGTCATGTGGGAAACTTGACAAGTGTATTAACAATTTAAACATTAGCGGTAACTACAATATGTTTACGAAAAATTACAATTGTAAAACAATACCTAATAATAAATGCATTTACCAACCCTATTAATGACAATAGTGAGTAGGTAATACATTAAAATTTACAATGTTATAATTAATTACAGTTATTTTATATATGCTATAATATATCCTCAGAATCCCGGTAGTTTCAATAATACTAACCTAACCTAACCTAACGCGTTAGGTTTACTTTTAGCTTCTAGAGTGCCCAGCTCAAAGATATTGGTAAAACCATTTATCCTACAGCAATAAGGCCGCCTCTTGTAAAACTTATCCATTTTTTATGTATTGTTTTATGTTTTTAGTGCAATAAAGAATTTTTCATTTATTCTATTGTAAATATGAGGCTTCATTAAAGTGCTAACATTGCTGCATTTGATTTGGCAGGAATTCCGTTCGACTGTGCCTTATTAACAATTTACTATTGCGTTTAACATTCTAACGAGACGTAGGTACTAAGGTAGGAACATTTAATTGTGTCCGTTATTTCACTACCTACAAAGTTATAATTAAAGTTATTTTAGTTCTTACCTGTAATATAGATAAATAATACTAATACGTTTTGATTAGCTATTGCCTACGTTTCATGATTATCACTTTGATTGCCTGCAAGAAATTAATCTGACTACCTGTTCTGTGCAGATATTGTAACCCTAGAACTTTCTAATTAGTAAAAGTATGAAAACATTAATAAAGAAGGAGATATTGACAACAACTATAATTAATTTTGAAATTTCGAAACATTGAAACTTTATATGTCATTACTTTTTCTAGTCATTACCATTAGAAAAAAATATTGTTTAAAAAGCTCTTAAATGGGAAAAGTGTAATCTGTCAATCTATCTATATTAATAAAAATCAATTCAACTATTTTAACATAAATATTTACTTTAACATACTAGAATAGAATAATAATAATAATATTAAAGCCATTTAAACTTTTAGTTTTATAATATGGGAGTAGCCTCTAACCGTCTCCAGCAGGCCTAGCACGCAACACGAGATATGTCGCGAAAGAGAGACGACAAATCAATTTTAAGTTGTCATGTTAAGGTTTGTAGACAAAAATACCACAGTTTATGCAAAAACTACTATTAAGTCTATTTTTGACATATTATGTAGAGTTCTAAGCGCATCCATGTGGCTTTAGTGTCGAAAGACATTGGAGATAAATGAATAAAACACGAGAAAACGGGTCGAGAAGAGTTCTTATGTTGCGCATGCTAGGCCGGCAGGACCCCATCTTTCTCTATATCAGAATTCATCAAAATCGATTCAGCTGAATAAGCATAAAAGCGTAACAAACAAACAATCTTTCGCATTTATAATATTAGTAAGGTCAATAAGGACTTTTTCAACTTACCACGACTCTCTAAAACATGCTTACGGAGACGACATGTCTGCTTACTTATAGACGAATTTTTCCTTCTTCCACCGAAATGAGCTTACGGATACGATAATGGCATGACAGTTTGCATGAGGACTTTTTTCTGAAGTTACCGCTAATTTTTCAACTCCGAAATAAGCTTAAAAGCTACCTATGGATAAGCAAATAATTTTGTCAACTGACCTCCAAACTTTATTTCAAAGATGGCACCCAATGATGATGACGATGAAATAAGCTTACGGATACTATACTGGCATGACAGTTTGCATGAGGACTTTTATCACAAGTTACGGCAAATTTTCTATCCTCCAAAATAAGCTAACGGATATTATACTGGCATGCTTAAAGTTAGTTGTATATACTCTAAGCTGGCATAATAGTTTGCATAATGACTTTTCACAACTTACCGCAAACTTTACAAGCTCCAAAATAAGCTTACGGATACGATACAGTTTCCTTAAAGACTTTTTCAAATTACTGCAAAATTTTCCATTCTTCGTAATGAGCTTACGAATACTAAGTCCATGCGGATCCGAAGTATCGTATTTGAGCCTAACTGCCGTACTTAGAGACGGCAAATAAAGTTTTAATGACAATTAAGTCTCTTGCTGTCACTTTGTTATGTGTAAAGTGCTACATAGAGAAGGAAAGACATATAATTATTGTCATTAAAACTTTATTTCAAACAATTAAGTATCTTGCTGTCACTTTCTTAAGTATATAGTGCTAAATAGAGAAGGAAAGACATTTAATTGTCATTAAAACTTAATTGAGGTCTCTGAGTACGGCAGTTAATGCTTTAAGTATTTGAGTAGGCATTAGAGGTTGCATAAAGACTTTTTTTCATAAGTTACCGCGAATTTTTTCGTCCTCCCGAATACCGCTACGGATGCGGCACGGCGGCACTGGGCTCTATTGAACAGGCGCCCATGATTTATGCGGTTCTGCGGTATTTAAGCGCCTTTGATCTACCGCTAGCAAATAGCTGACAATGATAGCACACACATCCATATTTAGGTAATTTAAAATAACAATTTACCTAATTAAAAATGCCACCAAGTGCTTGCTTATACGTATGAATCACAACTATTATCCCCGAAGGGTTAGTCAGAGACCAGGCAATGAGGACAGCAAAAGCAATCCTCTGCAATAGTCCACTTTTCACCAAATTGCGACGACTGCACATGTACAGAGCTTGGCAGGCGGTGAGCCCATCGCCGCTCTATGCTGTGAAAGTTCGTGCAGTCTTTAGTTCGTTAGTCGCCTTTTACGACACCCAAGGGGTTGGTAGTATTCTTTTAATGAGCCGCTACGAGAAACGGCTCAATTTCAACGAAAGAATCGTTTAAAATAAATCTCAATTTTGATATAAGTATATCACTGATGGTTCCGCAGTATTGCACGATAGACGCACGGACCGACTAATTCTGTAGCAACTCGCGTCGGGTTGCCGTGGTGAGCTGGCTTATGGCCTAATCTCCACATGTGTGTGTGAATGCCTATGCCAAGCTGTGGGACGTTTATAGGCTAATAATTTATAATAGGTAACACATCAACAACATCGCATTCTCCATTAAAACCGATGCCAATGTTAATTGCCGTACAATTAATTAATAATACAAAAGATTAACTGTTAGAGTCTGCGTCGGCGTTGGGTGTGCGCCAGAGCACAATGGTCTCATTAGGAGCAATTAGTATGGCATACATTAGCACAGATAGAACCATTGAGGTGCTATAAGTAGAGAAGTCACCGCGAAGCAAATTACTGCAAACTGATTTGCGGCCGCAACTTCCACAATCGCTGGGATGGCTCACGATTAGAATTGCCAACTTTAAAAATAAAAAGTAGAGTATTTTAAGGTAGATAAGAAAAATAAACAGTATTGTAAAAAAATGGACAGTATTTTATTTTTTCAAAGTTTTAAGTGCGCATTTTCATTGGTCGTTAGCGCCCGCATGCGGGGTGCGGGAAGATTTTTTAAAAACGCATGCCACAGGGCCCAAAGTTTTATACTTACATTCGAAAAGGTTTTTTTTATATTTCTGAATCCCCTTAAAAATCAGTCGGCAGTTGTAAACCATGAAACCTTCCGATTTCGGTGCCTACCCGCATTCGGACTAAAGACTGACTTATCGACCAATGAAAAAAATTACTGCGCTGCACCGCGCAGACAATGTTCGCAACTTTTTTACTTTTTAAACGGGTAGGTATATGGTTACCAGTGCACAGTGATACTAATACAATATTTTAGATATTTTATTTTTGTTTAACAGTAAAAAGTATTTTGTAGTGAAAAACAGTATAAGTAATACCGTTTTTAACCTTGTAGTAGTTGGCAACCCTACTCACGATCACTGAGGCCGCAACTCAGTGTGCAAAAACTTGATTTGTGGTTTGTCTCTAGTTATAATACCTAAATGCCTACAACATGGCGGCTGTAATTGACGTGAGCTATTATTGCATATGATTTGTTGCGAACTCGAATCGCGTTGGTGGACATATCTGTACCTAAATTTAATTAAGGAATGCTGATTTCGTGGAAGGTTGCATTGTTATTGTTATGGCCCATGAACAATTCCTAATACGCTGCACAGTTCCGCCAATAATCTGTAGATAACTAACTGGCATGGCTTATTAATAAAACAGTATTCTGTTTGATTTAAAAACTAACGAACGAACAGTCTGCTCAGTCGACGCCGTCGTTACAAACTTTGATACGTCTCGTTTGTCAACGCCCAAATTTATTTAAAAACAAATGGCATTCACTGTCTTTTTTTTAAAGCGAGCGGCGTTATCAAAACACGCACAAAGTGACGTTCTGGCTGAACGGCTGGGTTCCTGTCACGGCCTATTTGTGACGTATAAGTGCAGCGACAGACGGACAACTTCGGAGACGAGTATAATGGGCCGTGACTCTGTGCCACTGTTTGGCCTTCTTAATTAGGGATAAGTATCCGGTTAAATGTGGCTTTTTATCTCTTTTGAATTTAGAATTAGGTAGTGTGTGATCGTCTTGTGTTTAAATATTTTAATTAAGTATGAATTTACAGTAAACGTTACGCTCATCTGTTTTCTTCCTGAAGCGTTATGATGTTCGAATCGCGGCTAAACTTTTACTTTATGTTTTAAAACGCGGCGCCACTTAATAGGACACCTTAACAACTCTATTAATTTGAAAAACTAACAAGCCTTAAGTTTAACAACCATATACGTAACATTACTGAACTCAAAAATTGTATTATACTGATAACTAGTAAGAAAGTTAGAACAGTGTATTTTTATCTCACTCGCCAAACAAAATAGAACTGCAAAAGTGTCCGCAAAAAATGGCAATTTGACAACCGAATGATCAGCGATCGAATCGAATCGACTCAATGGGAACTACTCAGTTGGCTGCGGTCAATTCCCGATATCGATGTCACAGAAGTATTTTTATTTCTGATTAAACTTTTTTGTCTTTTTTTGGTTTGTTTTTGATACTTGATCTTGAATTAGAGACGATTTCATAGATAAGAGTCTTGCTTGATAGGTATCTTTTTAGTTATTAAGATGAGTTATAAGAAAAAAAAAAAAGTTTCTATAAAATTTAAGGAGGTTCCATTTAAATGTTTGCATTTTTAAATTAAGTAACTTATAAATGCAGTGTAATGGAATAAAGCAATGCAATAATTTCCTACATTCTTATGTAGGAAATTTCAGGATTCAATAGGTTTTGCTTTATTAATCTCACGGTCATCTTGAAATAATAAATGAAATGAAAAATTTATTATCAAAAAAACAGCTTTTTGTTTATTAATATACTTTTCGTTTTGAGAAAAATCAGTGTCGAAATAGTCCAAACGTTGATAAAGTTTTCAGTCAACGGTTTAATTATCACACCCCTAAAGTTCTTAAAAGGAATCTAGTACCAAGGGGTTTTCCCAACTTGAACCACCTTGAACATTACTATTTTTTTCCCGTTACATGTCAATTGTTTATCCTAAGGTTCCCATCGGTCTTCATTGAAATTTTATTCTAGAAACAATTGAAGTCAACGGGCCGTGAAACCATCGCGAGTACGTGTCGCGGTGTCGCCCAAATATCGTAATATCTCGACTACCACGGCCAGTAATGATCCTCCGACGATTGTGGGTGACCGTGTGAAACGTCCGTGAGAATGTGGTTTGGGACACTGATTTGATCGCAGTCCAATCTCTATCGGTTGTATTGTACATCCCAAACTTTTGTTTATCAATCTCACGAAACAATTTGATATCCTAAAAAATTATCAGTTTATACTTAGCTCTCTAATGATTTGATTAATCTCTCGGCTACGTTGTACGTCCCTAAGTTGTTGTTTATCGACTTCACATAACAAATGACAGTCAGATGTAGGTTATACATCATCATCATTACACATTGACGACCCACTTGGTAGAGTGGTTTGTACACCGGTTTACATGGTGTCGCCATCTCTGAGGTCCCGGGTTCGATCACCGGTCGGGTCAATTTAGAAATTATTGTTTTTTTAAATTGTCTCGGGTCTGGGTGTTTTATATGTATAATAACTATGTATTTAAGTATTTTAAGTATGATTATCCGTTGTCTAGTAACCATTTTAACGAGTTTCATAACGAAGCTTCTCTTGGGCTAGATCATTGGTTTGAGTGTAGGAAAATTTATTTATTATTATTATTATTCTCTTTCTTAAACATACATATTATTATTATTATATTATAAAGTAAAGTCGCCGTTTTCCTGTGCCTGTGGCACCGCACTGTATTCTCCTAAACCAAGCAATGGATTTTTATGCGGTTTTCACTAAAAGATAGAGCGTTAACTTAGGATGGTTTTTGTTTTATATTTTGTAAATATATTTTTTAAATGGCTAAACTATGACGGTCTTTCTAAGTTAGCGTAGACGAAGGCGCGGGCGTGCCGCTAGTGTTCGTATAAGTACATCACGCCTTTTTCTAGGAGTGGTAGGCTGAGATCACATGTTTCAGGGCAGGTACACTTCTTCTGCTGCACTTACTAACACTTACTTTCTTAACATACATACATAAAATGACGACTTTTATCCCCGGATGGTTAGTCAGAGAATAGGCAATGAGGACAGCAAAAGCAGTCCTCTATCATAGTCCACTATTCACCAAATATCGACTGCACATGTGCTCAGCGTGACAAGTGGTGAGCCCATCGCCGCTCTATGTTGTTGGATGTATGTGCAGTCTTCAGTCCGTTAGTCCCCTTTTACGACACCCAAGGGAAGAGAGGGGGTGGTAGTATTCTTCAACCGTTACGCGACTTACTCAACTTAACTTACTTAACTTACTTCATATTTACATGTTATAAATAGGTATTTACATGCTTCAGTAGTAGACAAAGAACTAAGAAGCAGGCACGAGTGTAACATTTAAAACGTGATATATTATAAGCATAACTTAACCTGTCAACTACCGTAAAACCAAACAATAGAAATTCCATTGTCATTAACTTCTGTTATATTTATACTGTGCTTCTGTTCTGTGTTAGTAACCGATTTAAGGTTTTAATTTTTGTTTAATTTCATTTCAACAGCGATGAATGAAAGTACAGTGACATACAATCCCCCACTATAAGCCATCTTTCACAAGTCACACCTTTTACAAGATGGTGTTTCACTTGAGTACAAAATACCAGTAATTACTACTGGTGCGGGTGTCGAGTGAGCAAATGGCGACCGGAAATGCCGCCATATTGGCCAGCCGGAACTTAAAATAATGGAGTGGCCGCTGCTTCTCAAACTCAAAAACGTTAATAACTGACTTGAGTCTATGCTTAAAAGCTTTATGGTAAAGTTCAAATCATTGGACTTGAAAATGATTGAAAACTCCACCTCTAAACAGTGTATGAAAAATAAGTATCTTTTATATGAATCAAACAAAACTATAAATTATTTTTTTAAGTTATAAATTAAAAAACAAAGCCGCTATAGCATAGTTAGCACACGCCTGAACTGCCATGTCAGAAGTTGCAGGTTCGCATCCTGTTCGTGGAAATTTAGTTCAACACTTCCAAATAGTTTTCTTACAATTGTTAGTATTTTTCAGCGTATATAACCATGTAAATATACCATTTCAAAGTACCCATTTAGATTTCCCACCTCTTCTCACAGATTAGCCGCAACCGTCTCTGAAACAATAAAATATCGGCGTCATTAATGCGAACAGCTCATTCGTATTCATGCAATCACCTCCATTTTGTATCTAATTTGTAACTTTTTGGGGTCCACCGTAACCCGTTATTATGCATAGTTTCCGTAATTGCAGTAGGTATGCTTAATGTAATTTTGTGGTGTAGTGAGTGGGTGCTGATAAAAAAACAATGATGCGATGGAGCTAGTGATTAAAAAGCAAATTTTGATAAACTGAAGCTCTAATTATTTTTTTAATCGTAAACTCAAATTCGTAACTTTACCGAAAATATATTAGTGTTGACTATTAAGGCTAGGTGTTAGTGAAATATTAAAATAACACGTTCTTAGAATTACTTTTTGAAGTAGTAAACAGTAAAATTAAAATCTGCGAAAATTATTAAATATTGTTGAGGCTTTATTCTGTGAAATACACCCGATAGAAACACGATTTGATAAAGTTGGCTCGATAGAATAAATTCACAAAGTTACATATTTTAAAACGCGATTATTCGCGCCGCTTCGCTGATAACAGCGGGTATAAACCCGTCCCTTACTTACCGTCGTACCGTCGAGAGAGCAAGAGAGAAGCGCTCGAAATACCTCCCGTTAAAATGCAGAAATCTATAAATGTAACATTTGAAGAGTAGGTGTTGTAGGTTGTAGCGTCAGGATCCCAGCAAAGGGATACAGATGAATACAGAGACCACATAGCTAGGGCAGCCAGATGATAATTTGATAAAGGAGGGCAGATGGGTCCAAAAAGGAGGATTTTCTGTAAAAAAGGAGGACATTTACAATCAAACGAATTTTTATATTACTTATTTCACTTTATTTTAAATGATATTTAGCTAAACTGCCAATTTTTGCAAGAAGTTCTTGGTTTTTCAACAAACAATTATGAAAATCTTCACATTTGAAATTGTATTGAGCAAGAATTAAAGATTTAACTGACTGCACACTTAGTCTGTACCTCTCTTTGGTCCACTGAGTACGATTATAAATCAGTGAAAAAACTCTTTCCACATTTGCGTTATGTGCGCTTATACAAAAATAAAACTCGCAGATCTTGAGCAGTTCTGTGAAACATTCTATGTTTTTAGCACTTAGACGTTTAGCAAAAAGGAGGACTTGCAGTAAGGGAGGACGGGCGGACAAAACATGGAAAAGGAGGACATGTCCTCCTTCCTTTTTAATTCCTTTTCAATTTCAATTCCTTTTTTTGTCATTTTTATCATGTTTAAAACACTTGACCTGATCAGCCCTTGAAGCTTCTTGCGGTTTCTAGCAGTCACCTTATATATATTTACATTTTACAGCCGAGGAAGTTCCCGGTAGACCACTTTTTGGCGATATTCGCTTGCGCTCCATTCCTCTCACTTGCGTCTATTTATATACATATTTAAGGCGAGGAATCCCGAGCACTTCTCTCTCGCTCTCTCGACAATACGACGGTAAGGGACGGGTATACCAGCGAAGCGGCGCGAATAGGCGCGTTTTATATATTTTTAGCCAAAAATCATGAATTATTTTTAAATTTTTTAACTTATAACTGCCGGAATATATATATATATATATATAATATATAGGTATCCGGCTCGAAGGACCATAAATGTACGGGATCCGTACATGAACTGTTAGAAATGATAGGATAAAGTTTGTTGAACACAGATTTATTGATATATATATAATTAAACTATAACTGCTATTAATATGAGGCTAAGTTAATGATCAATGAGTACACGACGTGATTGCTTAATGTGAACTAAATATAAAATTATTACAAAATATTCGCTGCGGGCGTAAATTGCTGACCGCGCGGTATGTACGGTCATTGCACCGTACAGCCTCACCTATTCAAAGACAATTATTTTCGTATATTTTTCATTAACTAAAACCAAGTAGATATAATGCAAGTAATACGATATTTGAATAACGATTAGACGCATGTTTGAAATTTTATTTGATGCAGTAAAGTATGACTATTAAAGTATTTAATGGCCGGAATGACTAGATAAAAGACTGTGGAATAACATAAATTTTTTCCAAATTTTGAGTAATTGTGATTTGCGAGTAATCCATAATTTAAAATACCCTATTTTCGGAAATTTCGGGAATCCCTGCCTTAAATACATATATACATTTTACGGTCGAGGAAGTTCCCGGTAGAACACTTTTCGGCTATATTCGTTTGCGCTCCATTCTGACTGCGCCTTAGCGTGCGCGTAGAGTGACTTGCTCGACTGTAATAACGAGTTAAAGTCACACGCGTCCTTAGGTTTACTATTGAGACCCTACACGTCACCCCTGGGTGGTGGTAAATGAAGTTCACTACAGTTACTATTACCTTCACCTTTGCAAAGTCAATCTTACCTGGGCCCTGATTCTGTATCGCAATCTATAGATTCCACACCTAAACCTTTAGCAAGGGACGGGCGCAGAAACGTAGGAAGACAGCCCAGGAGATGGACCGATGACCTAACCCAAATAGCGAGGAAGGGCTAGATGCGAAAAGCCCAGTATCGCACCGTTTGGAAAACAAGGAAGAGGCTTTTACTCAGCATTGGGTAGAAAAGGGCTGAAGAAGACACCTAAACCTTACCGCACACAAACGTCAAACGCATACGTTTTTGGGAAGATATCGTAACTTTTTAAGGAATAAACGTGGTTTTGAAACAAGGAATCGTTACAGAATAAGGGCCCTGATAAGTTTTCTACCAGCACGTAAAGTCTATCTCGCCTTAGTTATGATAGCTAAATAAGAAGTTTACCCCACGCCTGGGGGGTTACTCTCGAACGCAAACTCAATCTTAATACAATTCCAATGCGATTAATATGTATCGATATTGGGATAAGTAAAAATAATTCCGGAACGCCATCTCGATAATAATTTGTTCAATCAATTTCCACGCAATTTAATTCCAATGTGGCGCTATTGTCGCTTACAAAAGTGCCATTTGACATTTTTTAGATTTGGGATTGGAAATTGATTAATGCAATTCTGTTTCAAGAGTAGCCTACCTGATCCCGTGGAAGCCTGCTTGATCCCAACAATCAATCAATCAGCTAAAAAAGACAGAACACACGTAGGCCACATTTCGCCACGCATCCCCGCAACAATAGGCCAGGCTTGGAAGAAAGAAGACTTTTTCAACAAATTCCTTCTTATGGTACACAAACCAGTAGATAAACTTACCCAAAACTGTCAAATTTCTCTAACCGATATTGCACCTTATACCCTAACGATAAAGTTCAAAATTTGTTGAAGAAATCTAACATTTCGTGCTAGCTTGAGCTGCTGGTGTATGTACCTAAGCTATAACAAGATGTGCGAATGAAAAAAAAATGTTAAGACAGTTTCAATTTGTGGTCGTTTGGGCGAATGTTCACGACTTTTGTTCAAATGTCACGAATGGTTAAGGTACGGTTCGGTCGCTCTATCAGGCCAAGCCAGAATGTTCGCTGTTTCCTTCGAATGCTCCAAGCTAATAAGCTAATTAAATTCTATTCAGTAATCTAGAAAGATTTTAAAACAAATCCTTAGTTACACGAAAATTAATGTAATTATGTTATGAACTGTTTCCACTGTGGTTGGTTTTAATAACACAACAATTCTGTAGCCTTGTTTTGCCACAGGTACCTACTACATCGTATTCACGTCTAAATCACGTTACTCTTCACTACTGACGCATTGTCTGAGCTACAATTGCGACAATTAACAAAAAGAATGCCAAAAAACAATAATGTTAAAATATTATAAGGACAAAGGAAAATGTGCCTAATTCGTTACGACAAAAAAAATTGGTCGAAGAAAAGGGATCCCCTAATATTATTGCAAGTACGTCATGTCGACTACGTGCTCCAATATTGCATAATAACGTTTTGTCTCATTTTTATTTAAATTTTCATAAGTTTATAAGCTGTCCTCGAATTTGCAATACCCAAACAGTGACTAAGTTTTAAGCACTTCTTTTTTATTGTCACCATCTTGAACACTTAATTTGAAATAAACTTTTGATTGAATTTGATTTGAAAAAACACGAAACCTACATACGGATTAGATAATTACCTCAGTGTCCTGTCGACGTATGCTACCGAAAGGGAGACCTAGCCAAGCCCCAATGAGATAAAGATAAAATAAAACTTTATTGAGGTATCTGTTACTCGTTATTCGTTCGCCCGCGATCGAACCTTAAATAATTTACCCGTCCAAAACTGCATCCGACGTGCGTAACCAACCGGCTAACGTTTGACACTCCATCGATTCAACTCGCCCCCACCACGGTACCATAAATTGAGTTCGCACCAAACTTCACGGCGGCATAAGTCGGCTCGTTAACAACGCGTACGTAACATTTCTTTTGAACGCAACAATCAATGGATGAGTGGAAAGCGATGCTGCGGCCTTGGAAATCTCGGTATAAAGGTAGGGTCAGCTTTCTGACCCACACACACGGTACCCTACGTGACGCCATTGAGAAATTAATTAACAACGGTGTTGCGATGAAACGGGCCGATGTCCATTATCGTGGCCAGTTTTTGCTTGACATGACAACACAATCGTTATTTTTGTCATCTCGCATTATTGGAAAATTGATACGTTTAAATGAAAAATGAACGTGAAAGCCGAAATGAAAAGTCGCAAAAAACAAAACAACTCGTTGGTTTTAGTGCGACTTGTTTTTAGTTCATTTTTCTTTTTATTTAACGGTATTATTTAGACTTTATACTTATTATAGTTATATTGCATAAACCTTGCATAAACCTACGTAAACCCTGAAAACAGAACAATGAAAATATACATATTTAACACATAGTAAATAGTATAGACTAGAACTACTAGTAAAGTTAATACACCATGTTCTAATTAAAAATTAAATCTTTTACGATAGAATTGACTTTGACTACTAATTTTCAATTCGATATATTATCAAATATGTTGTACGATCGGCTTTAATTACTCATTAGAATTTGGTACCTATGTCACACCAACTCGGTTGGATGATTGGTGCAGCCACGGAATAGAAAAATAAGGTTTAAACTGCTCCGTGTTAAGGTTGCTTCACACATATCAGTGAAGTCACAGTTCCGACACAGTAACCGGCACAGTGAAAAATATTCTTTCTTACATTCTCTATGAATTTTGTCAAAACAAATACGTCCGTGATTCTCGGTACTGACACTGAGAGCATTATCACTTACAGGTGAGGATGCGTTCATAGAGAATGTATGAAAAACACTGTGCCGGAATTGTGGCTTCACTGATATGTGGCAACCATCTTGTATAATAAACGAGTAGTTGGTATGACATGGTACTGATAAGCTACATTTTATACACTGCCAAGGAGGTATGTACCTACATTGCACATTGCGTGCGCAAACGCGCACCGGATCGAATCGGCTATTTTTTGCTGCACCATATTAACGACGTATTTTGGCCGGACTCTTTTTTGGCACATTCGGTGTTTTATTCATTCCTAATTGAGGTCCTGATTCGCTAAGGATGCGATTAGGCCGTGATTAATACAGCCGATTGTGCCGTTTTGGAGATCGGCACTTTATATGTATTTTTATTTAATGAATTGGCTTGGCTTTTGTTAATCTTAAACTGGATGTGACGGTGACGGAATGGAATTTGGCGAGTCACAAAATGAGGTTTTAACAATGAAAGGAGGTTTTTATTTGACCGCGAATGTTAAAGTATAATGCTGGATAAAAGTGCTAGGCGGAGGGTTAACGACGGCCGGCGCATTAAGTGAAAAGTGTTATTTTAATTTGTGCGGTCACCGAGTGTGGTCAGCTGGCTGGTTATGATCTTAGCAAGAAGAGTCGCCATTCGGCTTGTGTTTACGAGCGTACGTCGCATTGGTCGTTTTGCAAATGTGTTGGCGAAGTGTTGGCAAGAATTATTGAAGTGCTTTATTATTTTCAATTGATGTTTTCATTTATACTTCTAACGATTTTGTTTTGTTTCTTTATTTGTGATTGTTTGGTTACCGACAATTTCACATGAACAACGAAGTTTTTTTTCATTTTCTTGTTGCGATACTTAACAACATTACCATATAGATAAGAAAAATGCTATCTAAATACAAATGTTTTTATAACAAATCTTCTTTTTAAAGTAAAGATTTCTTACGTTACATTGCTAGTTATAAGTTATAAGTATTTAAACCGAGTTTCAAGTTCAACCCGATTGTGTGTAGACCATAAAATGAAACAAGATAATTACAAAATATAATTACTCAGCCCACAATTGGAAACGTTGAAAATGTTATGCAAATAACATTTAAAAAGTGAGGCAACACTGCCGGATGTAGTGATAACGCCATTGTGGAGCCTACCTCCATTTCCGTTGTGTTTATGGCCGCAAAACAAACTGACGAAATCAGAAAATGTCCGTAAAGATTTCTGGTAGATAATGAGATTTATTGTGAAGATATCTTTGTATTCATCTAGATATTTCACATATAGGATTTACGAATCGTAACTTGCATGTAGTATAATTCCATTTTTAATAATTATTCTTTCTAAGAAGTCATTTATTTATGTTCTGAATTCTCAGAAAGTACCATTCATCACAATCATTGTAATACAATTTAAATGACTGCAGTCTGCAAGTAGGAGAAGACAATTTTATGTGTTTAATTTACTTTAGATAATAATATAGCTTTGTTCATGCAAAAGCTTGAGGAGCTCGATGGCGCAGCGGTTAGCGCGTTCGGGTTGCGATGTTGCTGGCTAAGAAACTTTCGTAACGCCCCGAATCGCTTAATGGGTGACCGAATCAAAAACATCTCGAGCTCCTCCGCGCTTCGGAAGGCACGTTAAGCCGTTGGTCGCGGTTGTTGTCGTAAGATGACAGTCGTCAAAACCCACCAACCCGCATTGGGCCAGCGTGGTGGGTTAATTAAATTATGGCCCAATATCCCCACATGATGTTGTCCACGTGGGAGGCTTGTGCCCAGCAGTGGGACGTTTATAGGCTGATGATGATGTTTATGCAAAAAAAAAACAAATAATGAATAAAATGCCATTCAAGCTCAGTTTCGACTTAACTGCTTTGAAAGGCGTCGTCACCGTGCTATAAACGAAACCAATTTTATTCTTTTACGGCGCACAATTATTATTTAAAGTCATAGGAGGAATAGCCTTAATTCCTAACACGGACATAAACGACGATGTGTGTCTATTATTATGAAAAAAATAAAATATTGAAAGCGCGCTACAAAGTTGGCACAGATAATTTCCTTTCTTTAAAAACCTTTTAAAACGGCCCGTATATGATTGTGTGCTCGTTAAAGTATAACGATTGCTGGGTGTGTTTTATTGTGCTCTTTTACGACTGAAAAGTAACATTTTAGCGCTGCGGGCACTTTATTACGGTGTCATAGACTCGAATACTGTTTTAGTACCTGATAACGAGTTTCCAGAGCGCTAGCTTTATCTCCCCGATTCTATAGCCTCACCTAATACATTAGAAACTTGTTACCTTATCAACAGAATTTACAATGTCGTGTGTTCTAAAATCCTATTCTCCTTTTGTTTCAGACGGCCAGTCGAACCACCTCAACCTCTTTAACTCGAGGCCGCAGCCCAAAAAGAAAAGAAAATCGCGAACAGCCTTCACCAACCACCAGATCTTCGAGTTGGAGAAACGGTTTCTCTACCAAAAGTACTTATCGCCGGCGGATCGAGACGAGATAGCCAGCTCGCTTGGCTTGTCCAACGCTCAAGTCATCACGTGGTTCCAGAACAGACGAGCGAAGCTTAAGCGGGATATGGAAGAATTAAAGAAAGACGTGGAGAGTGCAAAAGTATTGTCGGCGCACAAGAGCTTTTTAGAGAACGTCACTGATCTGGGCATTCTGAAGAAGAAAGCCATGAGCATAGGCGCGAGTGAGGAGGCCGCAACTAACCTGGTCGTCAGTGCGTCCAAATGAAACGAGGCCCGCGCTCACGCGCCGGACGTCAACTACAATCGACGTCTACTCGATTATTAATCAATTGATTCGTGTATCGATAATCGAGAAATGGACTCATAGTGCGTTTAGATGTTTTACCTTCACTAGTATCGCGTACTCTATTTATATTACGAATGTAAATAAAAACTAAATTAGAAGTTAGTTTATTGTACAAAGATGAAGATGCTTCGTTCGAAATAAATGTGATAGTTGATTTTATTATTTAAGTACTTAAAATATTTTATAGAGATATTCTTAAATTATTTATTGCGGCATTTCTAATGTGGCTGGCGTATTGCTAATTTACCATTACGGCGTATGCGGTTGTATCTATTTTTAAACCGCGGCGCGATAAATGGGTGTTATGATATTACCTCTCATTTAAGATTATGATATATTAAACGGGGTGTAAATTATGTAATGTTTATCACATATTGACTGAGCAATACTAGGGATGAGGAAATGATAGACAAAACATACGCTGTAGAATCAGACGTAGATACAATATTTTGTTTCCTTTTAGGGCAAAATCAAACGTACAGTATTTTTTTTCTTTTGAGAACTAACGTTGCCGTTTCTATTTAGATCATCAGCCTGTATATTTTTTAATACGATACCTTAATTGTATCTGTCATTATATCAATTCTATAAATCTTCTTATTAGAAACACGGTTATAATTTAAAATTATTACACATGGTATGGTAGTTTAAACAACAACAATTATTAAAATAATGCTTGACAGTTTAACAGTGACCGCTTAATAGATGTTTTTTTTATCTTTTTTATCGAAAAATTAAAGTTTTCCTTTCTAAATCATAATGACTGGAAATTTTAAAGTGAAAACTCTAATTTCATGAGAACTCTTAATTATTAATGTGCAATAATAATATATAATACTTTTAAGCACGGCAGCCACATTAAATGTAGAAAGTGTACATAGTCGACATGTAAATGTAGGTTTCATTAGTATTAAAAGCTATTAAAATGTAATTTTGTAATGTTAATGAGAAATCAAACGTAACGATGTTAACATCTTATCTTAATTTATTATTAGTAAAGTTAATTACTAATTATAAATTAGCGGTATTACTAGCCTAACACTAATTATCAGCGAGATTATGATTGTTAGTAGTGATCCTAGTAATTTTATTGCCACTCCGGTATAAGTACCTACTTCTATCAATCAACAACTACAGGTTGAATGAGAACGAGTGAGTTAATGAATGAAAATTGTATATTTAGAATACACAAACACAGTCGTATTCAATAATATATTAAGCACTTTTGTATTTTGTCAGAGTAACATCTGAACATGGCAACCAAGAACATGTCAAAGTCATAAACTTCTAATATACTTACATAATTAAACTGGACGGTATTTTGAGACACAATTGTATAAATAAAAGAAATAAATGTCTTGTTTGTATTTAAACCATAAAGCCGCTTTCGAAATATATCAATCACAAGCGGCCGCTCGCGGTTTCACCCGCGTGGTTCACCTTCCCGTGGGAATATCGAGATAAAAAGTATCCTATGTGTTAATCCAGGTTATAAACTATATGTATGCCGAATTTCATCCAAATCCATTTAGTAGTTTTTACGTGAAAGAGTAACAAATATCCATCCATACGTTCCCGTGGGAATATCGGAATAAAAAGTATCCTATGTTTTAATCCAGGTTATAAACTATCTGAATGCCGAATTTCATCCAAATTCATTCAGTAGTTATAACGTGAAAGAGTAACAAATATCCATACACACAAACTTTCGCGTTTATAATATTAATAATAGGATAAATAATTTTCTTGGTCATAACAAATTGCAATAAATTAATTGTTGAATAATTAAATTAGTCCATCTACGGAGAGCCTATAGTGCATGGCCTGGATCAACTTCACTGAAATTAGCTAAAAGTTGAACATTTTATAAAAAGCTTTTTTTAACTAAGTCAATATGTCGATAATTATTTGTTATGTTCATGTTGTGGCGATTATGTCAACCGCTTTAGATACTGAATGACCAATACGCATCATTACGCCTATTAATTCTGTCGCCATTGGTCATCATTACCAATGAAGACAGAATTAATAAATGTGCAAAAGGACCAACAAAACTTACACGCTAAACTAAAACTATTGTAAACATAAATACAATTTCAAATGTTGTTATTATAATAATCAAAGCTTTATTACAATTTATGTTCCTTGTTACTGTATGGATTTATTTACTTACTTACCTACCTAAATATTATATTTATTATTTTTGAAATAATACATTCCAAACGTTTACTATGATGTTATGCCTAATTACTCGTAATACCCAATATGGCGTTTATGCAGTAGTCAATATGCGTAATATATTTGACTACTTATTTCACGTATTGGTCATTTTTCCTCGATGGTCATTATAAATCGTTCGATGCGTTTTGGTCATTAAGCGTTTAATCCTGACAAGCATTGAAATTAAACATTTTAACTAATGTACACATAAGAAAGATGAGAATATGTTTTTTTAATGTAATATAATGTTCTCGTAAACTTTAGAGGACATTAGAAATCAGGCCATTGGTAAAAAACAATAAGGATTGGTGCCTAACATCTTATCATATGGGTTGTCTACGAAGGTACTTACTTAATGTTGCATCATCGGTCAATATAACCTATTTATGTTACAAATTGACTAATATATTTAGATAATTTTCTTTCAACACCAGTCATGCGCTGAACGTGGTAGGGTAGTTGATTGATTTTATGTATATGTTGCTATATATTTATAAATCGACTCAGTTGTGATAAAAATAATCCAAGCTACATGTTACTCAACAATAAAATTTAATAAATAGTAGCTGTAATAAACAAGTTCAAAATAAATCTTAATATACCGTTGTCTGTCACGAAGACGCCTACAGAGGTTGCTAACAATTGGCTATTTGACAGTTGTAACAATAAAATATGAAATATGTCGGAAATGGTAGTTTATGATTTAACGATATTTATACAATAGTTTTTTTTATTAAGATAATTTGTAACTATTTTATCTTTACAAAATAAATTTTCGATTTTTTATCTGTGGATTACAAGACCCGAAACACGGGCGGCCATGATTGAGCTTCATGTGACGTCACATTTCACACAATTGTCAAAAACTATCTGTCAGGTTTCAAGAAAAATTTCGATATTTATTGAAATGTGACGTCACAGAGCAAAATGTCACGTGACCAACCGTTTTCCCACAAAATTTTTAATTAATAAAGAAAAATGTTTTTTTTCTATTAAATAAAGCTTTTTCAAAAATAATTTTTTTGTAAATTTTAAAATACTTTTCCGAATACTGTCAAGTAGCCAAATGAATATCTTTGTGTACTCTATCGTTCCACAAGACATATTACTGCAGATATGCTCTTCTAATACTCGTATGTTGCGACGACTACTTAACTAAAATTATTATTTGTGGATCCAACGAATTTCAGTAAACGCAAACACAATATTGACACAAATTGTAACTTTCAAAAATAATGTACTAAAATAATTAAAGTAGATTATTAGAGCTCAATTCATTGTCTATTTTTGTGTTATATTGTGCAGTACAATTAGTAATTCTATGACATTATACCGATCCAAAACTCAAGTAACGTTACTACATTAAAATGTTTATAATATACTTACTTACATTGTCATAATCTATGCCATCTGTACTTAATAGGGTTAATATTTCTCCCTTATTTAAAGTTATACATGAAAGTAGATGTTATGTATAATTTAACTTAAAGGTCATCGACCTTTCGTTCCTATGTATGTTACAACTTACAATCTTCAGTAATGTAACTTTTATACAATTAAACGCGGCGGATACGAAGCCGACTTTGTGAATATTACTTGGTGTAAATAAATAATTATGTGTTCTAACTTCTGTTTCATTTTCGTCTTCTTTTATAGCTTGGTGCGATCTGCACATTGAGCCAATGTCAAGAAAAGGAATTAATAAAAATTATTTCTTTATTTACTAGTTAGGTACCTACCAATTATTTTAGTTGCCAATATTTTTTATTAACCTTAAATTAAACATAGAAAACATACGTTACACAGGACATATTGAAACAAGACATTGGCTTATCTTTAGAAGAGAAGAGTTTTAAAATTCTTTTCATCTGACTGGTTGTCTGGAAGAAGACGCTTTAAAGCGATAAGGCCGCTAAATTCGGATTTTGCAATTTACAATTTTTACGCAGTGTTACAATGTAAGTATAATCTATCTAAGTATTACAAAATACAGGTCCACAACAACTCAAGCTTTTAAGTCGGTAAGCCACGAGACTACATAGTGCGTCTATTTTCATTAAGTCTCTCGGCAAACTTCATGATACGCCTGCTGTCGGATATCTATCGATAGCCGTTTTCACTCGGTGCGTTCCAGACTGACGCTCTCAATCGTATATAATATAATCAACTAGTTTTACAATATTTGACAGCATTCAGAAAAGTTATAATTAAAGAAAGATATATTATTCATTATCTACTTCTTTATTCACTACGAGTAAGTAAGCACTTGTCCTTCATCTCACCTGATGGTAAGTGGACGATAACGCCGAGGGTGGAAGCGCGCTTCACCCGGAATCCTCAACCACTGAGGAACTGCTATGCGTTTCTCTAAGCGACACATAGACGCTGCGCGCATGGCTGTGATCTGCTGTCTCTTTCCAATTAAATGAACATGAAAGGGACAGAGTCAATTCTCAGTGCTGCGGCAGCCGCTGCTACCAAGGCTTTAACTTAGAGAATCGCACTGCTGGCTGTTTTATCTCACAGAACAATGCTATTAACATATCTTTATTATTGAAATTTTGCATTCACAAGCCTGTATACGAGAGATATAGGATAAAATGTTTACTAGAGAAAAAAAACAACCAGTCTCAGGAAGCTCGAATGGGATTCGAACCCACGACCTTTGGATTGCCGGTCCACTGCTCTAACCGCTGAGCTACCGAGACCCCAGAAGACTCGCTGAATTTTTCCTAGTAGTTTTAATTTACGCTCTAACCGGCAATATTGACAATTTTGCAATCCAATGGTCGTCCACTAGAGCTTCCCGAGACTGGTTGATTTTTTTCTAGTAAACATTTTATCCTAATGCTATTAACATCGGTTATGGCACCAGACTTTTGATAACCGTGTCGAGTAGCGATAAAAGAATACCACCACCCCCCCTCTCCCCTTGGGTGTCGTTAAAGGCGACTAACGGACTAAATACTGCACATACATCCAACTGCATAGAGCGGCGATGGGCTCACCACCTGTCACGCTAAGCACATGTGCAGTCGCTATTTGGTGAAAATTGGACTATGGCAGAGGACTGCTTTTGCGGTCCTCATTGCCTGGTCTCTGACTAACCCTTCGAGGATAATAGTCGTCATTATATGTATTTATGTATATATATGTACTTTAGATAAAATGGTGATAGCCAGCCAGGCGGACTTAACATGCCCTACCACCAACCACATTAGAAACAAGAAGTGAGTTTAATTAAAACCTCTTTGAAATGAAACACTTTTTTACGGATTAACTCGCGTTTAATTTACTATATACATAGTTTTTATATTATCCTGACGTTTCGAACCCTTTACAGGGTCCGTGGTCACAGGGAGACTCCTCCTCCTCCGTGGTCCAGGGAAAACCTCTTTGTAAAAATTCGAACTCCAACTCGAATTCACTCAGAGAACGGAAATCACTTTAAAGCACTTGTCTTTGTAAAGTTCGTCATCAATGGCGAACTTTACAGATACTGGTTTATTGTTTTCTAAGGTTTACGCGAACACTACCTTACGTTTATCGGACGTCTCGGACTAAACGAAAAATCTAAAAGTAGTACAGTCAGCATCAAAAGTAGGTTAGCATATGAAATGATTGTTACGGTTGAAATGACCAGGATTGTCTGACATAGCTGTTGAGTCAAAAGTACATGACCGTCACTATAGGTAATTACAGAGAAGTTACAATTATGAACACAAAAAATGTCATATAATTCTGAAATGTTAAATAATGAGTATGTAAACACACTTACACGTGACTATTACTTTTGCCACCTTGTTTTTGTTTAGTTACTTTTGATGCTGCCTGTACCTAATAAAGGCAAATTAGATCCGTAAAAAGTGTTTCATTTACTTACAGGTCTGTTCAGTATATTTACATATAATCATAACATAACATATAATCATGACTATTATCCCCGAAGTCTTAGCCAGACACTAGGCAATGAGGACAGCAAAAGCAGTCCTCTACCATAGTCCACTTTTTACCAAATAGCGACTGCACATGTGCTCAGCGTGACAGGTGGTGAGCCCATCGCCGCTTTATGCCGTTGGATGTATGTACTGTCTTTAGTCCGTTAGTCGCTTGTTGGGTGTGTACCCAAGGGAAGAATGGGGTGGTAGTATTCTTTCACCGCTACACGACACGTTCGGTTATGGTTAGTATTTTAGTAGATCCTAATACTTCAATTGCCGTGCATAACGTCAAAATATCACTTGACTTATATCATTCCACTGATTTCACCACCGCGTATGTCGGTAAGTCGTTATCGAGGTCTACGGAACTATTTCACTGCGAAATAACATTTTAAACTTTCATGGTCACTACAATTATTTTTATGAAAAAACGGGATTTTTACCATATCTGAGTTGTTGGTTTTGAGTCCCCGATATTTCGGCGCAGTCAGTTACTCCGTGATCATGGTGCATGCAACTGCACCGAAATATCGGGGACTCAAAACCCGTTTTTTCATAAAAATTATTTCACTGCGGTTTCAGCTTTTCGAGGTTCCAAATGAGTTTACAGAATCGCTCTACCAGGCGGGCGGTATGCTCGTTTGCCGGCTCAATATTATAATTATGTGTGGGCATAGTGTTTGTTCAAAATTGTTCGCCTCGCGTTGAATCCATTCGCCGCGCCTTATGGCCAAGTCAATATGGTATTGGTGAAAATCCGCCGCTCGTCCCGCCGGACGCGCGTCGCGTGCCCGCACTAGTTTAGGCTAGTTATACACAAGCTAAAAGGCTGCACAACACTGACTGCCGTAGTAAAGACGTCAATTAAGTTTTAATGACAATTAAATGTCTTTCCTTCCCTATTTAGCACTATACCTATGAAAGTGACAGCAAGAGACTTAATTGACATCTCTGAGTACCTACTCGCATTCTAAAACCAAACTCACACTCAAATCTCTGCTTGAGTTCAGTTAGAAAAGGATGGTGCTATTCATCGCATATATCGCCATCCATTTGTGTATGTCTGTTTCATAATAATATTTGAATATTATCATGTATTTGTTAAGGTTTTTATTATGTTATGATGAATGTGCAGTGTCTAGTCAAACCCTAACCGGGTTTTTGGACACAAAGTAATTATAAAATTGTATTGTCTTTGTTTAAATTAAAAAAAAAAAACTAAATATATATAATAATTAAAAACCATGGATTTGATTTTCAGTTTGGTTTTAGTATTTTTTTTATACAAAGCTCGGCAAATGACCCCACTTCGCCTGATGTTAAGTGGAGATGAAGTCCAGGCGCGAGGACAACTGGTGCAGCGTAAGAGACTTAGCATCAGTCACCCTCACTCTGCCGGCCCACAAAGTGCCTCTTCACGCCTCGTTTGAAGGACCCTATGTCATAGGTAGTAGGGAATACGTGTGCTGGTAGACTATTCCATCTTTTGGAAGTGCGACAAAGAAACGAGTCACCGAATTTCTTTGTGCGTGATGGAATATTAGAGACTGTAAATTGGCGACTCCGGAGAGCAGCACGCGTATACGAGCATTAGGCTCTGAAAATTAGTAGGTATATTATAATCTTCGATTACATATAAAAACTAGATGTACAGGTTGCCAGGTCGCCAAACCTAACAGCCGGACAGGCCGGGGGTCAAAGTTGCTCGCGTCCGTAGGTTTACCCTTGAGACCCTACACGTGATCCCTGGGTGGTGCTAAATGAGTGACACCAACTGAGTGGTAGAGCCACGCTGCGTTGCAGCACACATTGGGCCGGCTCGCCCGACGTAATACCACCCTCTCACTAATATTCGGCGTGAAATAATGGCACTTGGTGCTGTTGTGTTTCGTCCGACCAGTGAGGGTTCCGGAGGCCCCTTCCCCCCCCCCCCCCCTCCTCCCAATTCCTATTCCTTCCTTAACCCTATTCCTCCCTTAAAGGCCGGCAACGCGTCTGCGATTCCTCTGGTTTTGCGGGTGTCCACGGGCGGCGGTGATTGCTCTCCATCAGGTGACCCGCCTGCTCGTTTGCCTCCCTCTTATATAAAAAAAAAAAAAAAAAAAAGCCAGTTTGGCCGGACGTTTGGTAAAAAACTGGACACCAAACATTTTCGGGAGAGGAAGCTAGCGCATTCGACTCGCCTGCGCTCGGCCACTAAAATATTTAGTGTTGACTTTTGCAATATTTGTAAATTTTTAAATGTATGTTACCAAATATCGCCGCCCGTGTTTATATTGAAATAAAAACAGTTTATAAAGATATTTTCTATGTCATTTTGTATGCATACCAAATAACCCCACCCTGGGTGCTCTTTGGAAAGGCACCTTCTTTTTTAAAATAAACCTTACTGTTTGTTCATCCTATGTTTTTATTTTTGTATTTTTATAGAGTTATATCTGTATTAAGCAACACATACCTACTTCTTTATCTGTTAAAAATTAAAGGAAAAATAAATATTTAAATTTTATCCCTACTTTTTTACCAAATAGCCCCGTTCTACGGTATGTCTAAAAGTATATGGCAAAGCTGCTACTACTCCGCTACGATCTAGTACGAGTATAAGATTGTGTACCTATCTAGTTTTTATTTGTGATCTAAGAATTTAATATAATTTTCACACCACCTCGACAATGTCAAATTATATGACTCATGCAAACTTAACACAGTTATTTAAGACCTGAGGGCCTACTGTGTTTCTCCGAAACGAAATTACGGCCGATCTTCGTTTGCTATTTACTTAGCGCTTTCAATTATTTTTGAAACTTCAAAAATTTTCCAAAAATCAATAATCGAAATTCTAAACCTATTTTGTATGAACGAAATTTCGGAAGAAATGGAAACCGTTCTAAATATCAAACGAAAATCGGCCGAAATTTCGATTCTGAGAAAGAGAGTAGGCCCTCTGAGGTCTAGCAGGGCAGAGCATTAATATTGTACTGAATTTCATTATGACCAGCTGGTCAACCCTTTCATAAATTATAAAATAGAAATATATTAAAAAGTATTACTTTGGTAACATAACGATTGAAAACGGTTGCATTTATTTTTCAAAATAATAATTCGGGTCTGAAAGGGTTAATGTGTGTAGAATTTGGAACACAAAGTAAAAATTGCGTAGAACATTTACGATAGGTAGTAGGTACATACTAATTCCATGCATTCACCATTTTACTATATCAACAAAAATAAAAAGATGATAAAATGTTTACTAGAAAAAAACAAGCAGTCTCAGGAAAGCTCGAATGGGACTCGAACCCATGACCTTTGGATTGCACATTCGAGCTTTCCTGAGACTGGTTGTTTATTATATATCTATATAGTATTGTGAATGCAAAAATTTCAATAATAAATATATTTAAAAGATGAGTTTGAGACCCTTGAAAGAGAAGCGCCCACCAGATCTCAAATGCGCTGCTGTTATGATGACCTGAAGAAGGTTGACTGTTGCTTCAAGTTGATAGAGAGAGCACAAAATAGGGAAGAATAACAAAATTTTAAGAAGGCCTACATCCTCAAAATAGACTAAGACTGAGAAGAAGAAAGACCGATCATGTGCACTAACGCTAACAGCACCCATGTCAAATTACGCCGACGACTCTTCGAACACAAATTGTTAAAACTGTACGAGTATTAGTTACGGACAAGAGTTTGTAAAACGCTAATTGGTCATCCAAAAATTGCTGGCACCAACGTAAAATGAACCCAGGCCTGTACTAGAAGACATTAAAAGACAGCTCAAGTTATGGCAAACCTCAATTTATATCATACAACCAAAGTTTGGTGTTGTCCAAATAGTTATGTTCACGGTTGTTAGTTCGTTATTTAACTATGGTATCCTTAAAATCTGATGAACCGTAAACAATATATAATTGCTGGAACAACATCAACCTACTTACATAGTTTGTTTACTATATTTGACCTGTGTGGTAACTGTATATCACCTGGGGATCCATCATACAGGTAATCAGGTCCCGTCTTAACTCCTCACTGCTAGACCAAGCTGTGTGGTGGC
Organism: Scoparia ambigualis; assembly: GCA_963921215.1. NCBI lineage: Eukaryota > Metazoa > Arthropoda > Insecta > Lepidoptera > Crambidae > Scoparia > Scoparia ambigualis. The sequence continues at coordinate 16,085,257 of OY992524.1, forward strand.
AACGCATTATTAATAAAATAAAAGCTCAACGATTAGACGCACATCCAATGTTGGACAAACTTCCACCAGATCTTCAGTCTATATAATACGAGTCTCATTAACAAATAGACAACTTGTAGCCTAGTTTTCAACAATAAAAACTTTCTTTACCTCCATAGACTGCGTTGCAGGCGACTCTATACCGGAATCCTCAAACTACCTATAATTGGCTATAATCAATGTAGTTATGGCGACAACCTAAGATAAGATAGTGATCATTAGTTAAGCGTGCTTAGTACTAGTCTTACTACTAATTAAACCTAGTCCTAAATAAACGCTAAGCATCGAACCTTGAACGTATGAGTCTGTAACTGGACCGAAAGACAACAATATATTATCTACTACTGAAAACGGTACCAACATAATGTAATACTGAAAATTAAATAAACTACAGTGCCATTATACACCAAATTGCGGCGAAACGAGTTTCTAAAGGATATAATAAACAATAACGTTAAAAAGTACATAACTTAAACAACACACATTTCAATTTTCTTTTATGTAAATGGTGCCGGTCATAATAAGCAATACCCCATTCAACCTTCATTGAAGTGGAATTTAAATACCCCATTTCAGGGGAAAAAAATTGAAAGAGCCGCAAAAATAAGATAACCACTCCAATCATTATCGCGAATACACATTGAAAAACATTAATAACACAGCCACGAGCTGTTAATTTACGCGAAGTTCGAGTAATTAAAGTTACGCCATTGATCGAAAGTCGAACAACTTTCGGTGTCTTTGTTGAATGTTTAATATAACAATCCTGCGGTCGACTCAGGTGATGACTGCAACACCCCTTCCCTTTGTTTCTAAACCAGTTGACGAAGAACTCCACACCCCCCTTTATTTAGTCGTCGTTGGCGAAAGCAACCCAGAGTTCGAAGGTCGAGTTATGATGGCTGCGTTTTTTTCAACAGTTGTCGATTCCGATTGTGAAACCGAACTCGTAATAATTATAGTGCGTAATCCTAGGATGTTATTATTACCCACAATTTGTTTTTCGGACCGCACAGTGGAATGTAAAATTTGTTTTGAGCTGTTTTCCGGGTGGTAATTATTTGAGTGCCCATATCATTAGGTTTAATGTAACCGAATGCTTTTGTTATTTCGTTAAGTTCAAGTTTTGTTTAACGATAAACTTTGTTGTACTTTCTTTAGGCTATAATTATGAAAGTTCCGTTTTAAGTTTGCCGTTTGTTGTACTGAAGTAAGGTTAATATCGAGATCTTCAAACGGCAAGCTTATTGAAATGTATAGACCAGGATAAACATGATCAGTCTAAACGTTTCGCCGTCACCATCATTCATATCATATAGAGTGCTAAGTTTTCGATATATAAGATGAGATAAGATAAGATAAGATAAAATACTTTATTGTACACCACAAGAAAAACATTTTTGACAAGAAATAAAAGTACAATTATTAGACGTACAAATTTCAATTTCAATTCAATTTTTCCAATCAATTCAAATGACGGTATTATCATTAAAAGTGATTTCTTCCAGACAACTTTTGGATGGACAAGAAGGATATCTATTTGTTAATGTATTCATTAGTACTTGCGCACTCCCTCTATCCTCCTTCCCAGGTCCATAAACCAAAGGTTGTCTGGAAGATCGCTCTCAGCCATAAGGCCGTCTTTAGCTGACTTTGTATTGTGTGTTTCCTTGTGTATATGCTATGAAGTGTTTATCTATCAATCTATCCAAGCTTTCGCTATCGATCTAATAGTCAACTTGTTTTATGTTCTATAGATCTGTTTTATCTTTCGTTCTATGTACTCAGTGCAGCTATAACGAAACGCAAAAATATCAAAGTGTTAAATTAGCACCTGTACCCCATTGATAAGCGCCTTCGGCTTATTAACATTACACTACAACAATCCTCATCATTTGTACGAAGGATTCAATGGAAAAGAAGTAATTAATTTCCTTTGAAATTGGAAATTAGATGATTAAACGATTAATAAATGAAGTGGCCATCTAATTACGGTAACGGTGTGTAGTAATTAATTGGAGACGCCTCGCGCCGCCGCCTGCCGCCGGCAATGACAGCTGTGTCTGTCTCTGTGTAACTCAGTATTCACACAATCATATAGATATATTCGTACTATCATAGGTCCTAGGTTCAATTTCTAGGTCAACGAAGTGTTTTTAAAAATTGTTTGACACACAGTGTCGCGTAGCGGTGAAAGAATCTTATCTTATCTTATCTAGTGGGGCCTGCAGAGGTCTCCCTCTCGCAGTAGCACGTCGACCCATTGGGATCTTTTGTGCCACCCCCGTCCTATCACTCTGCCTCCTCAGTGAAGATAATTGCCATAAGCTTGGCAATGTCCTTGAGGGCGAGGAGCCTAAAATCTTCTGGTTTGGTAGGCCGATCCCAGAAGATTCATTATTTTCCTGGCAAAAGAGTCGCAGTCACAGTAGGTGCTGCATAGACTCCGTTTCCCCTCCACATGCCCTGCACAGGTTGTCTGTTGCTAGTTGCATTTTGTGGAGCATTTGTTTTGTGGAGCGGTGAAATAATACTACCACCCCCTCTCTTCCCTTGGGTCTCGTAAAAGGCGACTAACGGATTGAAGACTGCACATACATCCAACAGCTTAGAACGACGATGGGCTCAACCACCTATCACACTAAGTACATGTGCAGTCGCTATTTGGTGAAAAGTGGAAAATGGCAGAGGATTGCCTTTGCGGTCCTCATTGCCTAGTCGCTGACTAACCCTTCGGGGATAATAGTCTTGATTATATGTAACCCAAGCCTCGAGGTCGGACTTAGCAAGAATATGTCGAAGACCTAACATATGACCAACAGCAAAGAGCGAAAAGTATGCATTGGGGATGTGGGGATTGAATATGTCCAGGAGTACGTATACCTTGGCCAAATAGTCTCTTTCCAGGCGAGACAAGATAAAGAAGATGAAATGGGATGGAAGGGCCATGAAGGACTTATTGAAGGGAAACCTTACGTGTGTCTGAAACGTAAGCTTATGGACGTGTGCATTCTCCCCATCCTCACATACGGCGCTCAGACTTGATCTTTGACGATTCAGCAAAGGTCCGCACTCGAGGTTTGCCAACGGGCGATGGAGCGCAGTATCTTAGGGGTAAAATTAACAGACCGCATAAGAAATACGATACTGCGTTCTAAGACACAAATCACAGATGTAATGTTTTATATTTTAGCGTTTTATTAACGCTTAAATATACTTAAGTAAAATTTTAAACACTGACTAAAGACGACAACCTCAGGCGGGAATCGAACCACGCACCTTCCGCATTCCGGGCGGCTGCCTTAACCACTTGGCTACCGAGGTCTGGCTTTCAACCGTCGAAATTTGTCAGTGCTTGATGCTTATGTTTTTAGTCAACATTGCTTCATCAAATCTTAGAAGTTTTCACCTCTGAGATCCGAAAGAAATATTTTTACAAATATTTGAACATTCGGTTAAGATGAAGCTGTTATAGTGGTTAAGGCAGCCGCCCGGAATGCGGAAGGTGCGTGGTTCGATTCCCGCCTGAGGATGTCGTCTTTTTCAGTGTTTAAAATTTCACAGATGTAACTTAAAAAGCCGCCATTCTTAAGTGGGATTGGGCAGGACATGTTTGCCGCATGCCTGACGAGTTGTGGGCAAAGGCCACTACCGACTGGATCACACGTGGAGTGAAACTGCAGCGAGGCCGACCTGGACGCAGGTGGAGGGACGAGCTTGATGCCTATGCATAGGATTGGCCAGCAAAAGCAACATACCGCGAGGGGTGGAAAGAGGGGAGGGAGGCCTTTGCCCAGCAGTGGGAAAATATAGGCTCATAATAATAATAATATATGTATATATGTACTATGCTCCGACATTTTTAGAGAGTTTATTGTTTAACGAGTTTTATACGTGATCGAAGGTTCCAAAACTAATATAAGCCAGGAAATGATAAAGGTCGATTCACATATATCAGTGACGTCACAGTTCCGACAATGTGTTCGCTCGGTTCTTATCAGTGCTACAGCGTTGCGTAGGCATAAGTGATTCAATTCACACTGTCAGTACCCAGTTCACGGAGCTTCAGTGAAAACGTGTCCGTCGTCAAGTATAGTGATTGTTGCTATGGCTCTGTTAAATACTACGGAGCTTGCAAAGATAGCTATTTAGACAAAGAAGAAGAGCAGCATCAACACTGAGAGCACTGTGTCGTCACTGACACTGACAAGTGGCGATGCGTTCATAGAGAATGTATGAAAGAATATTTCGCACTGTGCCGGTACTGTGTCGGAACTGTGACTTCATTGATGTGTGAATTAATTAAACCAAAAATTGCAGAGAAAGATTTGTATAAAGTGCGCGAAAGCACTTTTTTGAGCTCATCAAGTGAAATAAAAAAATTATAATGTAATCTCTTATAAATATAGTCGAATAGAGCGGCCTCGGAATTTTTAGATATCATTGATTTTATATAGGAAAAAAATCTTATTCTAAACCAAAAAACTTCGAAAATCGCTATAAGTTAACTGTAAATATCTCCTATCTACGATAATATTATTGAGCAAAAATTATACCAGAGTAATTGTTACTTCATTTGGAATAAAGACTTTTTAATGAATTTATTATCCTATTTCGATAAAAACGATAAATACAACTGCAAAATTACTACAAAATGCGATGCGCCGGCAGTCCGAATTCAACTTATGCTCACAGAATGGAGATTTGTAATATTATGCACTTTTATCCTATTTCGATAAAAACGATAAATACAACTGCAAAATTACTACAAAATGCGAAAATGGGCATTTTACGCAAAAATCACATTCGAGTTGTAATAGGCCTCTTATTACATTATGGAACAGTTGACGTCTTGTAATTGATACTAGAGTGTATTAATCATAATTGCTGTCAGTTGTCGTTGTTGAAAAGTTGACATAAAAACTTTAGGGTACTCTCCATACGTAAGTACTTTATGTTCACACAATCACCCTTCAAAAATAATAGGGCTGACCCAAAAATCGACTCCATAACGAATTAACAAGTGAACTCGATGACACATCATTCATTTCGTACACATTCAGATTGCTAAATCGATATAAAAGTGCGAAAATCGTTGCGGTAAGTACGAGCATCCAAAATCTATCGCTCGATTTTGAACTTTGAATTATGGGTGTTTGGTTTCCTTTTTTCGTAAAAGCCTTGTGTCAAAACGTGACACCGTCAAGGAATTTTGAACTTTGCGTCAAAGATGAGATAGTGTAAACGGGCAACGTGCCAAAACTGGGCGCACAATGCCCATTGAAAGTGGAGTGAAATCGCAACAATGGCCTGTAATGAAGCGGTTTTGTCATGTTTTTAGGCGTTTCGCTCTGTGTGGGTATATTAAAGCACAATTATGTTATAAATGGCCGTTTATTAGACGATTAGCGGCAACCGATCGGCATTTGGGATGCTAGAGTTTCGTCATAATTTTTTATGAGCTGTCGCACGCACTATAGTGACGCGATATTTTGGCATACATGCTGGCAGGGGCTTTGTGTAGGATGACTGGCTCATAACCTTTTTCATATAGTAAAATTACTATTCTCCTGCTGGGAAGACCTATATTAGCATTAGGACGTTTATATGCTGATAATGAAGGGTGTCTTGTAATCGAGTTCGTTGATAATAATTGAAAAGCAACAAAAGGTCCTCAGAAATATAAGACTTTTATTCGCCATATTGCGAAGGTATGTTTTTCCTTTCTGTAATTGCCTGTAAATAGCAAGGTGTCTTCAGAACCTCAATAGAACAATGACACAACAAGTTGACAGGGCACGCCTACTGTCGAGCACATAATTAGTATGTAGTTATCACCTCTATTGAGTAACGATGCAATCGAGTCGAGACGAATTAAAAGCTGTATGCGGTAAGACATGTTGGTAAAGCAACACCTTTTTATTGACAAGTTTAAGCCCGAAATTATAGTCATTTTGAGTAAAGCTCCATACAAATTATGTCAAATTTCTTACTCTAATCATCATCATCATCATCAGCCTATTAACGTCCCACAACTGGGCACAGGCCTCCCACGTGGACAATAGCACGTGGGGATATTGGCCCATAACCCACCACGCTGGCCCAATGCGGGTTGGTGGGTTTTAACGACTGTCATCTTACGACAACAACCGGGACCAACGGCTTAACGTGCCTTCCGAAGCACGGAGGAGCTCGAGTTGTTTTTAATTTGGTCACCCATCCAGCGACCCGGCATTGCGAAGTGGCTTAGCGAGCAAGATCGCAAGCCAAACGCGCTAGCCGCTGCGCCTTCGAGCTCCTCGTGCAAAAGAACCTTACTCTAATCCAAAAGAACAAACATGACTTAATAGTCGACTTAATTATCCCCAAAGGATAAGCGAGATAAAAAGAGCTCGATGGCGCAGGAGGAGCTCGATGGCGCAGCGGCTAGCACGTTCGGCTTGCGATCTTGGCCGGTCAGCAACTTTCGCAATGCCGGGTCGCCTGTTGGGTGACCAAATAATAAACATCTTAGCTTCCTCCGTGCTTCGGAAGGCACGTTAAGCAGTTGATCCCGGTTGTTGTCGTAATGGCATGTCGTTGTGGCAAAAAATAACAATAATTGACAGTGGATCGGTTTTGGGGATCAGACCGGAATAACTCCTCTATCTATATCAGTTGTTCTATACTTAGTCTTTTTGAGTTAAGCTCCGAAAACTTTCGGGCAAAAGAACAGCCCGGTAGGTTATTCATTTTAGGCGTCAGAATCCATATAGAGTTTATACTCTATGGAAGTTTGTTAGAAGCGAGAAGATATTAGACGTGGTATTAGTGAGCCTTAGTTAAGTTAGTAAGAGCCTTAGATATTTTACCCTAATGACCAAACTATTCACCGTAGACACAAAATATATATTTAAATTTTACGACGACCACCGGGCCAAATGTTTATAAATCGGTAAAACAGCGCAGCGAAATTTGATTGCAAGTCCAGAGTACGCTAACAGCGGCATCGCGATTTGTTTATTTAACCACCTTCTCCAATTCGTTCAATAACACACGATTTAATTGTTGTTTAATTTTTTCGTTTGTTGCAGCGTTTTTTCGTTTATGGTCACACACATCATACCAGGACACGCGTCTCGTTGTCTATTATCGACGTGGTATAATGGCGGCGAACACGAAGGCCGTCACAGACTAATAAGCTTACGGCAGAGACGTCTCGTCGGCACACGTAAGCACACTACGGCCTGACACGTGGCTAATCCGGTTGGGACCTTGCGCGCCACAGAGTTGCTACATTGCGACTTTTATATTTTTCCTTGTTTATGGCCACCGATGTCTAAAGACGAGAGTCTTCGTTCAGTGCGTCCTACCCGTCATGGCATAGATACGGTGCCGAAACGTGGAAACTGACGATAAGGCTGATTCATAACTTTCAAGTCACTCATCGGCCTATGGAAAGGGCTATGCTCAGAGTTTATCTGAGGGATCGGATCCGCAACGAGGTGAACCTACAGATAACAAAGGTAACCAACATAGCTCACCGGATTAGCAAGCTAAAGTGGCAATGGGCCGGTCATATCAATCGGGGTAGACGAGTTCTGCAAGCGTACCGTAGCGTAGGGCGCCCTCAGACTAGGTGTAGCGACGATCTTCACAAGGTAGCTGGCTGGCTGGCTGGATTAGAGTAGCCGCGGATCGTGCTTAGTGGCGTTATCTTGGAAAAGCTGGCGATGATGATGGCGACTGAAACGAAGGCCGTCACAGACTATTGCGTCGACGGACTATGCTGGCAACGCCTGGCCAGCGCCACAGTCTTCATCTTCCATGGGGGCAAAGACGCAGGCTTGGGATATTGAACGCTACCCGTAACCTAGAATATAAGACACGCTAGTGAAATGTGAGTCTCCGATAATTGTTTGTGAGTTAATTTATGAGTAAAATCTCATTTTAGTATCGGGATAAGAGTTACTCGGCTTTGATTGAATCGTCCCTAGAGGGCGCTGTTAGACAATTGGAAGTTGACAATGGGAGAGTTGGAAGGGGAAGAAGACCTCGACGAACGTACCTAGATCAGATCGGTGACGTAGAACGTTATGAGAGTAAGTTAAGAAAACTCTGACTACCCCTCCCGGAAGCAAAAGTGATGTGTGTGTATTATTATAAATATTGTATATATTAATATAAAGATGTGGAGTTTCTTGCGTCCGTTCTTCTCCACAGCTTTATTCAAAGTCAAAGTCAAAGTCAAATTATTTATTCAATGTAAACCTTTACAGGCACTTATTGACGTCAACACTAATAATAATAAAAAAACAGTTAACTAACTTATAGTTAAGACTTAATAAGTAATCTAACGAGCTATTATAGTCTAAAAAACGTCCTGAATAGGTGGGGTGAGTGAGTGGGTGCCTACCCATCCATAGTAGTAAAATTAAGCCTCGACGATTCAAAATACTTATTTTAAATTTACTGAATAAAAAAAATATGATTTTGATTTTGTATGTGTCGTGGCCATATCGTAATTTTGACGGCCGGGAGGTCGAGTGGTCAGCGACCCTGACCGCAACCCACGGTCCCGGGTTAGAGTCCCGGTAGAGGCAAATATTTGTGTGGTGAGCACGAGCATTTGTGACCGAGTCATGGATGTTTATTAGTATTTATGTATGTTTATCCGTTATAGACGCTTTCGAGATGTGGTGCTGGAGAAGAATGCTGCTAATACGTTAATATAATAATGAACGTTAAGGACCGATTGTCTACCTTATGTCATCGTCGCATACTGGGCTATTTTGGCCATATCGCCAGGCGTGGCGACAGTAGCTTGGAAAAGCTCATTGTGGTGAGAAACGTGGAAGGAAAACGTTCACGAGGCCGGTCCCCGACCAGGTGGTCTGACCAACTGAAGGAAACACTAACGTCCCGCTTCTACGCCGCGGTGAGGATAGCCACAGACCGGACCCGATGGAGACAGTTCGTCCAATCTAAAGTGATGCCGTGATGATCACGATCCTCAGTCATGAGAGAACGACCGAAGAGAGATCCGGTATTATCGTCACCATAGTTCGGGCTCTGCTTAGTTTGGGGCTAAAGAATTGGTGTGACAGTATTGAAATTTATATGGCCACGACATATTATGTTTTTAACCGCCTCTGTGGTCTAGTGGCTAAGCCACCGGTTTCAGACCCAAACGTCTCGGGTTCGATTCCCAGCTGGGGGTACATCTTTGTGAGCTCGGTTTGGTTGGTGGTAGGGCTGTTAAGTCCGCCTGGCTTATCTAAGTTTGTCGCCATAACAACGATGTTTATAGCATTGTTGTGTTCCGACAGTTGGAGATAAGATAGCCAGCTCCTCAGTGGTTGAGGATTCCGGCTAAAGCGCGCTTCCACCTTCGGCCTTATCGTCACTTACCATTAGGTGAGATGAAGGCCAAGCGCTTACCCGTTGAAGAATAAATAAAATAAAATGTATGTTAAAAACTAAGCAGTATTCCTTCTAAACACAGTAGTTAACAGTATGGTAGTATTTCGTCGCAACTCTATGGCGTACGAAGCGGCAAATCGTCAAAAAATCTATTTGAATAGCCTCGTGTATCAATTGATTTGGGATAAGTACTAATGAGGCTCGGTTCCTTTTGACGGGGACCAGGCCGTCTGTCACGTGCCAGATATACTAACAATTATACTTATAACATAATTAAAACTCCAAATTAAACCTTGTTACAATGGCTTAGAGGTCATAGGCAGTTCTGAAGGCAGCTCAAAAGTTTGTCACTTTTAATCTGATAATAATATTACCGGCATCTATTTAACGTCTGATTTGTAAGCGTCTGAAACATGTTTTATTCATGGACAGTTTTTGTTTCAATGTAAACGGTACCATGTTCCTTTTTAAATTGGCTGTCGATAAACATAGCGTCTCAGAATCAGAACTCTATTCTTCCTAGCCGGATTCTGATTAAAAAATACTCTGATTGTTCCTAGATGGACTTAGTTTTTTTTTTTTAAACATTAACAAAACATCGTTGGATACCTGTAAAAAGGTATCTATAACTAACATGATAACTGTTTAACATCATTTTCCTCTTTAGCCTAGATAACGTCCTAATGCTGGGTTGATTCTTTTTTGATAATAGGGTTTGTTCGAACTCCGCATGAATAGCTATCACCATCCTATCGAACCAAACAATAAAGTCCAAAAATGATTGTAGAAATTTGACAGTTTTGGTAGGTTGATCTGACGCCGTGTGTACATACATAGAAACACGACTATTATCCCCAAAGAGTTAAGCTGGAAACAAACTATCAGACGCGACTGACAGACGCGACTGACAGCCGCGACTGATAAGTGTGCAAAGCCTTCAAACATCCGCGCCAGATTACTGTCGGACGTCCGAACGCCCAAGGTCACGTCCGCGACTTACGTCCGATAGTTTGCACAACTTAATGTACATTCAACGACTAGAATACCTATAAGTCGCGGCTGTCAGCCGCGACTGATAAGTGTGCACAGCCTTCAAACATCTAGCGCTCCAGATTTCTGTCCGACGTCCGAACGCCCAAGGTCACGTCCGCGACTTACGTCCGATAGTTTGCACAACTTAATGTACATTCATTGACTAGATTACCTATAAGTTGCGGCTGTCAGCCGCGACTGATAAGTGTGCACAGCCTTCAAACATCCAGCTCGCCAGATATCTGTCGGACGTCCGAAAGCCCAAGGTCACGTCCGCGACTTATGTCCGATAGTTTGCACAACTTAATGTACATTCATTGACTAGATTATCTATAAGTCGCGGCTGTTAGCCGCGTCCGTCAGCCGCGTCCAATATTTTATTTCCAGCTTTAGTGAGAGACAAGGCGATGAGGATAGCAAAAGCAATCCACTACTATTATAGTCATCCACGTTTCATCAAATTATAGCTATTCAAAGGTGCTCAGCGGGATAGGTGGTGAGCCCATCACCGCTCAATGCTGTAGGAGGTATGTGCAGTCATAAGTCCCTTAGTCGCCTTCTGTCCCTTTGTCGCCTTTTACGACACCCAAGAGAAGAGAGGGGTGGTAGTATTCTTTAAATAAATTAGCCGCCACCACTGTAAAATTGATGATTATTATTTCGGATTTCTAAAGTTTATTTTACCATGTTATGCATCCAATTTTTTTTGTTAACCACCATCTAAAGACCATTAGTACTCAAGTCATTCGCTGCATTTTTAATACAGATTTAAAAATAGAAACTATCCAACTACTGTCAGATACCGGGGCCATTCTGTTCTTTCCAGAAGAAGAAGTATAGATTTTAAAATATAAACTATCCAACTAGGTACTGTCAGATACCGGGGCCACTCTTTTCTTATTTCGGATTTGTAAAATTTATTTTACCACGTACACACATCCATTTTTTTCTTGTTAACCACCATTTATATATGAAACAAGTGATACATATGTAATATATGCTGTTAAGATCCCGCGTTGTACCTATATGATTTACACTTCTCTTGAACCGCGGACTGTTAAATTATTTTGCAACCAGTTCACACTTACTTTAATGATGCATTGCATATATTTATTATAATAAATATTATATAGTATTTAGTATAATAGTACCTATGTGCCTATGATATGATATGATATGATGTCTTGTCGTACAAGGGAAAGTTGAGGGCACAAGACCACGAGGGAGATCCCCAACGAGATGGACGGACCAAGTGAAGGCTGCGGTGGGCGCTCCCGTGCACGAATGTGCCCGATTAACGACCAGCAGGCAGAGGTGGCGGGATGTCGTGCGGCGGGCACTGTCTGCTGCCCAACCTACCGGAACGTGATAACCACGACCACTCTGGCAAGAGTGAAGCGACTAAGAAGAAGAAGAAGACTATGATAGTTATGAAAAATAAAATATCAACAATTTTACATGTTAGCACTTTGTTCATTATTCTAGAGATGTCCTTTCCCCTCCTATCCGATCCTAATATTTCACACCTACATACATACATTCATTACATTACATACTAACATGTTGTACTTTATAATAAATATTTACATACTTAGTACAAATGTATGTAATGTACTGAACTGTTAGTGTGTATGTATGAATTAAAAAAGTACTTAATGAGGGGGGGTTAAAGACAGACCATTACTAGGTACTCAAGTCATTCGCTACACTTCTTAATATAGATTTAAAAATATAAACAATCCACTACTGCCAGTTACCGGAGCCACTCTGTTCTTTTCAGAAGGAAATATTAAAACGCGATAACGACGCGTGTTTCATCTCGAGAGCGGTCCAGTGACTGCGCGACCCCGGTACTAAATCAAGCCCAGGATGTTTAGATGGCAGGCAGACGAGATTGGCCAGGCACTGCTGGTTTGGTACATCACCGTGATGGATGGTGAAATGGATCGGTCAATAAATTCCGGTTCACCGTGATAAGATAACTACATAAGTAATTAGGAAAATAAATACTTAGGTACCACTTTGTGACCTATTTATTTTCAAGTGTTTTGAATGGTAAACCGAACTTTTCATCATTATCAGCCTATAAACGTCCCACTGCTGAGAACAGCCCTTCCCACATGTACAACAGCCACAGACCACATAACCCATGGTCTGTGACAACAGCACAATGACATGGTAAAGGTATTTTTTTTACTTATTTTTTTATTCATAATATTTGATTATTTGCGTTGAAAAACGCTCAAATAAATCAAAGATAACGAAACGTTGAAAGAAACGAACTCTAAGAATGTCAATTTTAAGAGTTTTGTTGAAATTGAAAAAACGGATATTGACATCACACAACAAGCATACAAATGAACAATTAATAAAACAAAAAAATTAAAAAAAAAACAATACATTGCGCCCAGTTGTGTGATGCCAACACTGTGCACAACTCAGTATAAGCAGCAAGCGGGGCCTGCTGCACTGGCATGTGATTCTCTAAGTTAAAGCCTTGGTAGCAGCGGCTGCCGCAGCGCTAAGAATTGACTCTGTCTCTTTCATATTCATAGAATTGGAAATAGACAGCAGATCACAGCCATGCGCGCAGCGTCTATGTGTCGCTTAGATAATCGCGTAGCTGGTATTCTGCTGTATACAGTAGTGACATCACGGTACGACACATGAGAAAAAAAATATTCACATACAAATTACTTACCGACCGGATTGCAGAGGACGCGCGTTCGATTCCCGCCTGAGGTAGACATTTTTTAAACGTTCTGTTATCTTATTTTTTCGTTTTACCAACCAATTTATAGATAACTAATTGACGTATTACCGGCATAAATCTATGTCATACATCCATTATTCCATTCTACAAGCTTTTGAGCCACTTGTCTAAACAATCTGTCTTGACATTTCGTGACCTCTAGACTTTTTAGGCGGTTTCCATCTCGTAACTTTTAATGAACGGCTGCGAAATTAAATAATCTGTTTCATACAACCACATTAATACCATTAAACGTCCCGTGTTCCTGTTTACATCCCAATGATGAATAGCAAACAATCGCCACATCAAAGGGGCAGAATTACGATTATGATATTCATACACAATTAATTGCTTCAAAGCTTGCCGCTCTCTGGTCGCTTGCAATGCAAGGTGTAAATCAACCTCGGGATTTTATGAGATCCTGGTATCACACATTGTGTACGTTATAAGATGTTTGATGGCTCTATCTCTTTCTCGCCTTAGAATAGTGTTATAATAATATTTTTTATTTAATTTCTTAGCATGGTATCATTAGCTTGGTCTCGTCTCACTGATAGTAAGTGAAGGAAGAACGATTTTTTCCCGAAATTATTAACAAATGAATGAACTGGCTATCTTATCTGTAACTATTGGAACTTGGAACACAACAAAGCTACTAACGCTATTGTTAGGGCGACAGACTTACGGTTAATCAATCTTTTTGGTGCTTTGAATAGTTAGTTGTTTCACTACTACTACTTATACAATTAAATATGTCAAATTAACTGTAGTGGGCAAAACAACAGACAAAATATTTTCTTTTCTTGTGCCTGTTCTTCTCACAGCTAAAAGAGGTCCTGAATGGGTGGGGTGGGTGAGTCTACCTATCCTTAAAGAGAAAAAAATATTTTGTTAGACTATTCAAAAATACTTATAATAAGTTTACTTGAATAAAGAGATTATGATTTGATTTTTAGATGAGTCTATAATAGATCTGACAGACATCGCTTTTGATGGCTAAACAGACCGATGCGAGAGTGCATGATCTTCCACTAACCTGACAGTAAAAGTTTGCAGCAGCTGGTGTAAAGCTGGTGTGAGCTAATCAGGCTCATCACTGATCGACCCTCCTCTAATTGTCCTCCTCTGGATGACAAATGGATGGTTTGGAGAAGGGTGTTAAAGTCACTTGCGTCCGTAGGTTTACCCTTGACCCCAGTTTTACAGCTACTTTTACAGTTTCGCGTAGGTATAACAGTGTCACGTAGCGGTGAAAGAATACTACCCCTTCCTCATTTCCCTTGGGTGTATTGGAATTTTGGAATGAAGACTGCACATACATCCAACAGCATAGAGCGGCGATGGTCTAGCTCAGCACCTGTCACGCTGAGCACATGTAGAGTCACTTTGGTGAAAAGTGAACTATGGTAGAGGACTGCTTTTGCTGTCCTCATTGCCTAGGCTCTGACGGGTTAGTCGGGGATTCAGGGATAATAGTCGTGATTATATTATATATATAGGTATACTTACTTACATATACAAGTGTGCAAGACTGGAGACCGAAGCAAAGCCTACAGGTAGGCTTGATGTTTTCACGTGACCCCTGGTTGGTGCTAAATGAGGGCCACTGTCCGAGTGGTAGAGCCACGCTGTGGAAACGTAAAACAATGGTACTTGCTGCTGTGCGTGAAATTACCGGAGGCCCATCTGCCCCCCCCCCCCCCCTCACACCTTCTTCTTCTTACTCCATCTCAAAGGCTCTACTCCTCCCTCAAGACCGGCAACGTATCAGCGACTACTCTGCTTTTGCGGGAGTTCATGGGCGGCGGTGATTACTTTCCGTCAGCGTCACCTGACCGCCGCTCGATTGCCTTCTTTTTACATGAAAAACCAGGGGAAAAAGGTCATAGAAGCTTAAAAACTTAAACTTCATGGTTGCTAACGCGTGCGTTATTTTTTTTGCACTTTAATTATGTCCATAACAAATATAACAATCGCCAGTCTAATTCAATTATGCGCGCGCGCATGTACAAGTTTATGTCTCTTGTTACAATTTATCATAAGTACATGTAATTATGAGAAATAATAGGCGTTTGCGTGTTTTTGTATCGGACTGTACTAATAAGAGCAAACCGTACCGTAACGTTGCTTTGTTACTTTTTTAACCATTATTATTAAAAGTATTTGCACTAAAAATTGTGTGAGTTTGATAATAGTTTACTTTAGTAATGAAAAATGAAAAAAATGTTTATTGGAACAGTCACCAATTAACATTTAATGTAGTTAACCCTGGCTTTTGTAGTACGAGTATAGTTAGTATATAGATAGGCAAGTGTATTTAGATAATACACTTTTAACCTGGCACTTTCTCTACTGATCAGATTACCGAAGACTTGCTCCTATAACTTTTAAAATTTTATAATAATTATAATAAACACTTTATTTGCACACTAAGAAATTAACAGTTACAAAACAGCACAATAGACAGAGAAGAAAGTACAAGTAGGTGGCCTTATTGCTTTATAGCCATCTCTTCCCGGCAACCTTGGGTGAAGAGTAAAGAAAAATGGTAAAGAGTAATAGGGGAGTAGGTGCATATAAAGATAGAAAGAATTAGGAATAAATAAATATCTATAGAATATTGAAAAATAAGGACAGAAATATATACTTATAGTAAGCTAGATGGGAGCCGAAGAAAGGAAATAGCTTCTGACTCGATCGCCAAAAGACCTTAGACTTTGAGTTTTTCTGATGCTGTTATGTTTTATTTTTTTAATCAGATTTCAAATTTTGCTTTGCACACACTTAGCCATGTGACAAAATTTCGTGGTTGATCTCTACGAAAATTCACTATGCCTATCTCGATCGATTGGATCGGTTTCAAGAGAAAGGGGGCTGGCCATGAGGACCGCAGAAGCAGGGCACAGACAAAATACAAAAATATACAAAATACAAAATTCTTTATTTATCACAAACTTAAGTCTAAATAACAGACGAGGTGTCTTCAACTTCAAAAGTTTTAAACTGCAGCGCAGTGAGGGCGCCCTCTCCCAAACAGCAAACTATTACAGGCATATTACGCATAACAATTTTTGGTTTACAAATATATAAATAATGTGAAAACAAAAAGTGTGTGTGTGTGTGTGTGTGTGTGTATGTGTAATGGTGTGGTAACCTATCATAAATTCGAAACTTTCCTGTACGAATTTCAATTGTTCGAAAACGGTATGACGAAGTTTTAAATACCAGATCGTTGCTTTTACATAATTTTGTTAATCCATAAACTTATCATACATACATTTCATTTTCCAGAAAAACTATTAGCCGATTATCAAAACTACTTTTTTTCTTTTGGAAGATGTTTTGTTTACAATAAATTTAATATCTAGAAGTATTAAAATTCGAAGTAACTTTTCCTCTAAAATATCATACTCATACCCAGTTTTTTTTGTTTTTCCTATATTCATATTATTAAATGAATACTCATGTCTTAAAAAGTCTTAAAAAGTTAATACTTTATGTTTCCGGTAAGATTGTGTTTCAAAAGTCAGTGACAGAAACGATTCGCAGCAAAACCGACTCCACGTAGTCTTGTCTGCCCTACGCTAGAGTGTAATTCAAGCCCGCGTAGGCGCGGAGGGGCGAGGCGGCCCGCGAGCTGAGAAGCAGGTGGTGAGCGTAAGCCATCTGCGACGATAAGCTCGCGTAGGACCGCCGCAGCCTCGCAGCGCCGGAGCCGTGACAGAAACCATGCCTGCTGCATGTTTGGTTGCATGCTGCATGCTTGCTGCATACTTGCTGCATGCTTGGTTGCTTGTTTGGACGCTGCATGCTTGCTTACATGCTGCATGCTTGCTTGCATGCTGCATGCTTGCATGCATGCCGCAGCTTGCTTGCAAGCTACAAACTTGCTTGCTTACATGCTGCATGCTTGTTTGCATGCTGCATGCTTGCTTGTGTGGTGCATGCTTGCTTCCTGCTGCATGCTTGTTTGCATGCTTAAATGTTACTACGATTACAAGTTGTTCGATGATATTATGGATTTCAATTATTTGAAATGTTGTATTTTAATAATATTGGAAACGTGTTTCTAGAAAATGAATCGTCTAGCATTAATAGCTTCGGCCAAACGTTGAGTGGGATTTCAAAATATAGAGATTTTGAAAAAAATAACAATCGATAATCGGCATTTTAAAACTTTGTAAATTGTGTTTTCGGTAAAAAGAAAATTATGGAAAACAAAAAAATACAAAACGTTTTCGGCCAAATAAAATTCGTACAGGCAAATTTCGAATTTATGATAGGTAACCATGTGTGTGTGCATGAGTGTGAGGGTGTGTTTGCGTGTGTGTGAGTAAGATACGGAGCTGCACAGGTTACTGTATATGTTTTAATAGACTTTCTGTTTTCTGACACAACTGCACATGTGCACAGCATGTGGTGTCATCGCCGCTTTTTTTAAATAATATAATATTTATAAGAACACTTTGTGATAAAGAATGTGGATGGGTTTGTCTTATCGTACATTACAAGTATTAACTTATAGATAACGAAACGTTGAAAAAAATGTCTACCTCAGGCGGGAATCGAACCCGCGTCCTCTGCAATCCGGGCGGCTGCGTTGACCACTCCGCCACCGAGGTATTGGTTAGACTGATGAAATTTTTCAAAGCTTTTGACTTTATGTTTTATAGCAACAGTGTCCCATCCCATCAAACCTCTTAAAATTTACTTTCTTAGAGATCTGAATGAAAATATTTTACAATATTTTCATTCAGATTCGATTGATTTGATTATTTGCTTTAAAAACGCTCAAATAAACTCAAAGATAACGTAACGTTGAAAAAAATGTCTACCTCAGGCGGGAATCGAACCCGGGTCCTCCGCAATCCGGGCGGCTGAATCTATTACAAATCACCACTCTGCGTGATAAGCTGCCGCTAAAAAAGTAATAATTTTTTTTCTATATAAAATCAATAAAAATTCCAAGGCCGCTACGAACTATACGAATACGTAGGTATTTAAGAGAAAACATAAAAAAACATTATTTCATTTGTTTAGAACAGGTAGTTCAAACCTAGGAGCTAAAAAAGTGCCTTCGCGCATTTTATGAAAATCTGCCTCTACAATTACGGGTTTAATTAAAAATTAAGTAAAATTTTCAAAAAGCGAGTTCGCTTTGAACTAGGCCAATATTATTAATTCAAAATTGTTAATGTATTTTGTTTCTGAGATCAACAACGCCAAAATTGGCCATTTTACGCAAAAATCACAGTCGAGATATACCTAATAGGGCTCATAAGAGCGTATTTTCGATATATAGTTATCACCATAGGTTGATTATCATGATAATAGGATCTAAGAGACAGTTGTGTTTTGATTATTAGTCATTAATGAATAAAGGCCTTCACACGCGGCAGCTATAATGTAAAGATGTATACAATGTGATAGGGGTGGTGGGTGTCTATTAGAATACAGATTTTATTGATATCGAATTTCATTTTACCGAAAACTATTCCACGATTTTTTTTTCAATTTATCAAATTGTTAATCATCGCTGTTTTATATCATCGAAAAATGTTTCTTTAAAAAAATATTTTAAAGTTGTTTTTATTACCAGAAAAACGGTATATCGAACTTACATTTCATAATAGTACATTATGATATAAGTGAGGTAAGATGAAAATTACAGCAGAGGCGATATTGCTGGGCCGAGCCGTAGGCGAGGGCTACAAGAAAGCAGAGGCTGTAATTATCAAAGCGCACGTATGCCATACGTTTTATAACATATTTGCGAGGAAAAAAGAATTCCGAAAATGACTGCGTTTTTTTGTTGTTTTTCTAGTGCATGAATCTTTGGTAAGCCAACATATATTTTTCTTTGTTCAACAACATATAGCGTAGATGGGCTCATCAAAATAATACCACCAACCCCTGTCTTTCCTTGGGTGTCGTAAAAGGCGACTAACGGACTAAAGACTGCACATACATCCAACAGCAGAGAGCGGCGATGGGCTCATCAAAATAATACTACCAACCCCTCTCTTCTCTTGGGTGTCGTAACAGGCGACTAACGGACTAAAGATTGCACATACAACCAACAGCATAGAGCGGCGATGGGCTCATCAAAATAATACTACAAACCCCTCTCTTCCATTCGGTGTCGTAAAAGGCGACTAACGGACTAAAGACTGCACATACATCCAACAGCATAGAGCGGCGATGGGCTCAGCAAAATAATACTACCAACCCCTCTCTTCCCTTGGGTGTCGTAAAAGGAGACTAACGGACTAAAGACTGCACATACATCCAACAGCATAGAGCGGCGATGGGCTCATCAAAATAATACTACCAACCCCTCTCTTCCCTTGGGTGTCGTAAAAGGAGACTAACGGACTAAAGACTGCACATACATCCAACCGCATAGAGCGGCGATGGGCTCATCAAAATAATACTACCAATCCCTCTCACCCTTGGGTGTCGTAAAAGGTACTAACGGGCTAAAGGCCTATGTTGTCCATAGATTCAAATGAAACTAATTTTTAAATTACATTACCGCACTAGTGCGAAACTTATTACATTACGATACTGAAATCGGTGTAATAAGAGCTTCTTTACGAGCAAATGTGTTATAAATACTACTTTTACAACATAGGCCTTTAGCCCGTTAGTACCTTTTAGGACACCCAAGGGAAGAGAGGGGTTGGTAGTATTATTTTGATGAGCCCATCGCCGCTCTATGCTGTTGGATGTATGTGCAGTCTTTAGTCCGTTAGTCTCCTTTTACGACACCCAAGGGAAGAGAGGGGTTGGTAGTATTATTTTGATAAGCCCATTGCCGCTCTATGCTGTTGGATGTATGTGCAGTCTTTAGTCCGTTAGTCTCCTTTTACGACACCCAAGGGAAGAGAGGGGTTGGTAGTATTATTTTGCTGAGCCCATCGCCGCTCTATGCTGTTGGATGTATGTGCAGTCTTTAGTCCGTTAGTCGCCTTTTACGACACCGAAGGGAAGAGAGGGGTCTGTAGTATTATTTTGATGAGCCCATCGCCGCTCTATGCTGTTGGATGTATATTCAGTCTTTAGTCCGTTAGTCGCCTTTTCGGATTTTTTTTTCCTCATAAATATGTTATAAAACGTCGTATAGCATACGTGCGCTTTGATAATTACAGCCTCTGCTTTCTTGTAGCCCTCGCCTACGGCTCGGGCTAGTAATATCGCCTCGGCTGTAATTTTCATCTTACCGCACTTATATCATAATGTACTATTAGTTATTGATGAAACTATTCGTAAAAACATATTACACTTAACAAATTTTTATCGCAGTAACGTTTCATGGAACGATGCATTCGCCTGTTGACGATAAATTGTGTTGCGGTCAGTTCTATATTAATATTTCATAACGCATAACATGAATGGCCAAAATTGAAAAGGCAAAATTTTGATAAGCGTAAGTAACAAAAGGCATATTTTTTATTTGCCATAATGTTCAGAAGACCTAATATTCAAAAGCATACATGCAATAAGATAAAACTTATTGATAATATGATCAAACCAGCGTGCAGCATGTATGCAAACATGCAACATGCAAGCAAGCATGCAGCATGCAGGCAAGCATGCAGCATGCAGGCAAGCATGCAGCATGCAGGCAAGCATGTAGCATGCAGGCAAACTTGCAGCAGGCATGTTTTCTGTCACGGCTCCGGCGCTGCGAGGCTCCTGCGGTCCCACGCGAGCTTATCGTCGCAGATGGATTTCGCGCCTACGCCTCGACGCCTCGCTCCTCCGCGCCTACGCGGGATTGAATTACACTCTAGCGTAGGGCAGACAAGACTAAGTGGAATCGGTTTTGCCGCGATTCGTTTCTGTCACTGACTTTTTAAGCACAAACTTACTGCTTAACGTACGTAAGTATACATCATAGTAATAATAGAAAATAAATGTATGGATATTTACAATTATACTTTATGAAACTATGAATTTTATGAAATAAAAAGATATTACGCACAGAACTAATTAATTGCATGAAATCGTATTTTTGATATACATTGATTTATTGAAGTAAAAATTGATGTTTAAATTATTTTGCAAACTGAAACTTAAGATGAAACAAAAATATGTGTAACAAAACTTCGATGTAGCATTATTTCGAGAAAATGTATAAAACATGAAAAGAAATAACGATGAACTGTGTTTGTAGATAATTCATATTTGAGGAAATGAAATTGCGATGTAACCTAATTCTAGAATTTGTTAAATATTGTATAAATAGTTCTGCGAATGGGTATAATGGGTAATATGGGTAATGAACATCGTTGAAATGAATTGCGATAAAATGATGGATTCCCAGGGGGGGTGGTACTTCCAACCTGTTGAGGCAAAGTACTACATCTAATTTCATCGACAAAAAAAATAATATGCACATAAAAAAAGTGATTTCAAATCACAAAATAATTAAGTAATAGTTTTTTTTTCTCACCAAAATAATCTCAAACATACGAAACAAAGTAATTTATTAGTTAGCCAGTGTCATTAGCTACCGTTTGCCATTTTTTTCATGTTTCTCCGACGTATGAAACCTTTGATATCGCATAAAGTAAAAATGGTCATAAATTATAGGGGGAGCGGGTTGGACCCCCCATATTATTTTTTTTGTCGATGAATTTAGATGTAGTACTTAGCCTTAACGGGTTAGAAGTACCACCTCTATCACATTTTATATTATATAGCACGATACATCTCAATACATCTGTCCATAGACATCGTCGGAGACCAATCGTCAGGAGACCACACACATTATAGCTGCCTTGTTATTTCCCGAGATATAATGTACACATTAATAAACATTATAGCTGCCGTGTGTGAAGGCCTTAGACTGAATTAAAAATAAAAAACTGTTGTTAGTAAACAAAATTATTAAACTATGTCAATGCCAAACATTTAAAGGTGAATCTAAGAAAACAGATTACTAATTACTTACCTATACTTAATTAATAGAAGAGAAATAATTATTTATGTTGCATGTAAGAAATGTTTAATTAAAGTTTATTTTTACACAAAAAACGTAGTTTCAATTTGATTTTATAACATAATTTCAAAGATGCGGGATCCCGCGTGATCCCGCGCGGGATTGCAATCCCTAGGTACAAGAGAATTTTAATTGTTCCGAGAATGGCAAAGTTGCAGATTAAGTACTTACCAATTACCAAACACCATGTAGAAAAAAAATAATGAGAAGCACTTGGGAAAAATGAAAAAAAGTTAATTTTTACTTTATACCATTATAGAATTCGTTATTCTAAAACATCGAAGTGAAATAAAATAGTTTTTATTTCACTTCGATACGAGAAATATTTACAAAGTTATTGTACATAAATAATTGCATAAAACACTATTACCTCGCTTAGCTCGCTGGCACTCGACTGACGTGACGTGACGTCATCGTATCCTAGCCCCCGCCGCCGCTCTCGCTGCCCGGACCCGGCGGGCGTCCGATTACATTACTTAACTATTTACACAATTAATTATAAAGTAATCTGTAGCACAACTGCACTGGTACAGAGCAGCAAAAAAAAAAAAAACAACCGAAATCGCGCGAGTCGCGCCACCCGTGCGAGAGAATGGAATCCGATGACGTCACGCACACGTCACAAAAATAATTCAGTCGCAAAAGTAATTTTTATGAATTTTTAAAAAAAGATTGTGAAGTATTTTGAAGGGCTACAGAAAAAAAATTAATGACAAATTTTAAGAATGTAAATATTTAAAAAATATAAAAATAAAAATACTTTTCCTAAGCTCATTGGCTATTTGAAAGTTGTAACAATAAAATATGAAATATGTCGGTTACAGCAGTTTATAATTTAAGAATAATTATCAATTAAATAGTTTTTTTTATCAAGATTTGTATTTGTATTTTTTATTTTTTTTACCTATGGAGTACAAGACCCGAAACAAGGGCGGCCATGATTGGGTTTCGTGGGACGTCACATTTCACAAAATAAACAAAATCTATCTATCAGGTTTCAAGGGAAAAATTT
Organism: Scoparia ambigualis; assembly: GCA_963921215.1. Taxonomy (NCBI): domain Eukaryota; kingdom Metazoa; phylum Arthropoda; class Insecta; order Lepidoptera; family Crambidae; genus Scoparia; species Scoparia ambigualis. Next base: position 16,108,501 of record OY992524.1, read on the forward strand.
TTTTGTTTAGTGAAGTGTGACGTCACAGGGCAAAATGTCATGTCATCAACCGTTCTCGCGTGAAATATGAAATTAATGAAGAAAAATATGTTTTTTTCTATTAAATAAAGCTTTTGCGAGAAAAAAATATTGTAAGAGGTGCGTTTGTAATTTTTAAAACACTTTTCCGAGAACAGTCAGTAGCCAATTATTAATTTTTGTTGATTGTTAAAAAAATTTAGTTGAAATTACTAATACCTACTACCCAATAAACCAGAATAGTAACAGATAACTACCTAATAATTAACTGATTTTAACAATTAAAAGCTTGCTTCGGCATAATCTCTGCAAATTAGTATTGACTCAATACCTGTTTAATGCCACAGTACCAGAGTAACCAGTAATGTGACTGTAAACTGAAAAATAGTTATTCCCAGTAAAAGTCAGCTCGTAACCACGGCCGGTATGCAACTCTGTTAAAATGCCGTGTTTAAAAAGATAACCTGCCTATACTACGTATATTTCGTTAGCCATTAGATATGTTAATAAAATAAGCCAAATATTTTGTGCTTTAACCAACTGTTTTTACAATTAACATTTACAAATATAGAATACAAGAAGCATATACCTAGTTTAGTGCATTATTTTGCCCAGATTCCGCCCGTAATCTGAACAAATGTCAATAAAAAATCGTCTGCTGCCTATTAGCAATGTTCTATGCCGTGTTTAAAAAGATAACCTGCCTATACTACGTATATTTCGTTAGCCATTAGATATGTTAATAAAATAAGCCAAATATTTTGTGCTTTAACCAACTGTTTTTACAATTAACATTTACAAATATAGAATAAAAGAAGCATACACCTAGTTTAGTGCATTATTTTGCCTAGATTCCGCCCGTAATCTGAACAAATGTCAATAAAAAAATGTCTGCTGCCTATTAGCAATGTTCTACTGTACTCGTATTTCTGCTTGATGGGTTCTGATTCAGTGAAATTACAGGGCATAGGCAAAAGAACTGCCGCATCATGGTGCGTTGCGCGCGCGAGATACCCTCGGACATCCTCGAAGGTCTTCTAGCGTAGGATGGCATTAAGCAAGCGTGTTCCCTTTCCCTATTAACGAACGGCAGTTTGCCGATGACGTAGCCATCGACCAAGCACTGTTGCATGCACGCCACAACTGGCCACCACTACCACTAGTGCCGACACGTCTTGAGTCTTTTTTTATGTAAAAAGGAGGCAAACGGGAGAAAGGTCACCTGATGAGGATTAATCACCGCCGCCTATGGACACCCGCAAAACCAGAGGAGTCGCAGATGCGGTGCCGGCCTTGAGCAAGAAGTAGTAGCTTTGAGGGAGGAGAAGGAATTAATGAGGATAGGGTACTTTCATCGGATTGAAATTAAATTAATATTAAACTTGTTTACGCTCACACCAATTATCTAAATGAAAATGAAAATGAAAATGCGTTTTATTTCAGAAAATCTTTAACAAATTAGTTGCCGGGGCTTCCCAAAAAGTAATCAAACAATACCCGTGTTGGGAAAGTTTCGCTCTTCCTAGGTGTACATAAAATTTTAGATCAGAAACATTTTATTACAATTTAGCTGTGTAAAATTAAACCAAACAAAATATATATCTCTAATAGTGTGTGGGTGTGTGAGTGTGTGTGGGTGTGTGTGGGTGTGTGTGTGTGTGTGTGTGTGTGTGTGTGTGTGTGTGTGTGTGTGGGGGGTGTGTGTGTGAGTGTGAGTGAGTGTGTATTTACACCAATTATCTAGACCAAGATGAGAATTCTTTTGAAACTCGTTAACATGGTAAGATAACGGATAAATATACATAAACACAGAAAAACACCCCGACCCGAATTCAATTAAGAAAAACAGTTTTTCTCCAAATTGACCCGCCCTGGAATTGAACCCGGGACCTTACAGATGGCGAGACGCCAGACCCGGCGTGCTAACCTCTCAAACACAGAGGTCGTCGATGAAACATAACAGTAATGAGTGCTATTCTTTTACGCTGATATCACATGAGTAATTACCCTAATTCATGTGCTGATATACCGTGAGAGGGTATTTCCAGCGGGCGAGCCTTTGTGCTGCAACGCAGCGTGGCTCTACAACTCAGACAGTGGCACTTATTTGGCACCACCTTTACTTTTAACCGCCTCTGTGGTCTAGTGGCTAAGTTACCTGTTTCAGACCCAGAGGTCCTGGGTTCGATTCCCAGCGGGAAGTATATCTTTGTGTACTTGGTTTGGTTGGTGGTAGGGCTGTTTAGTCCACCTGACTAGCTACCACCATCTTATCAAAGTCTGTCGCCATAACAAAAATGTTTTCCGGGTGATGCGCTCTTCCACCTTCGGCCTTATCGTTACTTTTGAAGACACAAGATGAAGGCCAAGCGCTTACCTGTTATAGAATATATAAAAAAACCATAGATCACCTGCAAATCAAGGGTAAAGCCGCAAACCTTAGAGCGATTATACTTTTAATTTATTTTGTTACCTACTAAATAAAAATGGATTTTTCCTCTTCCAAGGCGCTGCTGAGCCTGGTGCGCGCGTCCCTATGGGTTGGTGTGCTGGGGTGGTTTGCTGGGTTAGTGACTCAGGATTGTACAAAAATAGCGGCGATTTACTGATGTTTCTTTATACTGTGCCACACTAGAGAGATCGCACTTACCTATCAAATCACCTCTTAACTACACAGCGACGCATTAGAAAACTACGATTAAACGATTGATGCTTTTACATATGACTGTTTAATTTGTAAACCATCTAACACATTCACATCCGTTTACGTTTCTTAAACTGTAACTTTTATTTAAGTATAATAATATAATTAATGATACAAATGCTACTACTAGTCAACCATATGTTTAAGAAAACGACAATTTGTACAGTATTTAAATTAAACAGTTCGTGCTCACATCACAAAAGAAGTGACTTTTAATTTTTCCATATAAATTTTCTTTTTTTTGGTTCCCGGAAATGAAAGTCCCAGAAAATGGTGGCGACACGATCTGGACGCACACCAGATATGCCAATAAGGTGGCCCAGGATACTGATAGATGGAAGGACTTGGGGGAAGCATTTGCCCAGCAGTCGGACAGTATAGGATAGCATAAAAAAATCTTTTTTTGCATAAAAAACCAAATAGTCAATGAAACTCGCATTAGGTCCTCTGATGAATAGCAAGGTAAGTTACAAATTCTCATTTTTGTTTCAACGTGATCGATCTGTGAATAATACTCACATTTAGCACTCATTCCGCTAAAAGAACTGTTATGCAATCCAATATCATGTCTATATTCAGAGAATCGAGTTAATTTATTGCAATAGTTAAAAAAACCAAATTGTTCGATGTGGTTATCGATATTTTTATGTCTCAATTTCGCTAGAACTGTGGCTTTTTAAATTCGGAAAACGTTAATTGATTCCATTGTTGCGTATAATTTTGGTTCAATCAATGTTTGGTGATTATTAGAATCAAAGATTGTAAAGTTTGATTGTTATGAAAATCAGAGATATTAAATTTGCTCGTTTTGTGCATTTATAGCTTTTGGATTGAGCAATTTGATGAAATGTCCTTTGTTTTGGAGTTGTTAAACCGTTAGTGATAGTTTGAGAGAAAATATATTTTTTATATTGCTGTTATTATCAACAACCTACAAAGCTACAGTGGTCCCACAATTGGTCCACAAGAAAGAGTTAATAATACTTAACATATTTATATATACAAAATATCTGCAAGAGTTACAAAAAGTCTATACGGTCAGACAATAGCACCTCATAATTAATGCTGTTGACTGTCTTCAAACTAAGCACAATACCGTTTGAACAAATCTTAATTTTGAATAACTTAATGTAACTGTAAGAGTTTATGTCTCATTTTTTCTTTAACAGTTTTCTTGGGAATTGAACCGACCTATGGGTATCGGAACAAGCGCTTGATCACTCCTACCTATATAGTACCAAACAACCGGAGTCTTTTAAGTCCTCACCACCATCAACTGTCAAGTCTGCCACCATAGCTATAATGTTACATCATTGATGTGTTCCGTCAGACATTAAGAAATTGAAACGTTGAAAAAAGTTGACTACCTCCGGTCGGAGTCGAACCCAATTCCTCCGCAATCCGGGTGCGTTGACCACTCCGCCACCAGGTATTAGATAGACCTGACGAAATTCTTTTTTTTTTCAACTTTTCAATATATCAAAGTATAGATAGATAGATAGATGAACACTTTATTGCACATACACAAGGAACACACACATTACAAAATCATACAGCTAGTATGGGCAAAGGCGGTCTTATCGCTAAAAGCGATCTCTTCCAGACAACCTTTGGTTTATGGAACCTGGGAAAGAGGATAGAAGAACTGCGCAAGTACTAATTAATAAATTAATAAACAAATTAACATAAGATATAAATTAATTACTTACACATACGTAATATAAAATAATATGTATATACATATTCAAATAAAATAAACAATTAAAAAAAAAATAAGAAAAAAGATAACTAAAGCCTTTATCATGTTACAAGCAGATGACTTAGCTAAAAGGTGTTTATGCAGTCTAGATTTAAACAAGGACAGGGACTTGGAGTGACGGATTAGGTGGTAAGTTGTTCTAAAGGAATGTAGCCTGGACAGTAAAAGAATCCTTATATGTAGTATCCTGACCGTGTAAAGGGAGCCTTTAGCACGTTATCCGATTTGGACCAAAGACCACAATTGTGATCCTCCCCGAGGAACCGAAAACATTATTTTAAGTAGGAAGGAGTACGAGGATCATACAGCACGTTAAAAACAAGAGTGAGGATATGTTCCTCACGGCGCAACCTTATCGGCAGCCATTCAAGCCTTTGCCTGAATTCAGACTCATGGTCGAACTTACGCAATCCGTAGATAAATCTGATACATAGATTCTGCAGGCGTTGCAGCTTATTAAGCAGGTCTTCGTTCAAATCCACTAGGCAGACATCGGCATAATCTAAGATCGGTAGGAGTGATTGCGCAAGCTCGACCTTGGTCCTCACAGGAAGCAAGTTTCTCCACCTTCTAAGTGACCTGGAGGCACCGAACACTTTTCGACTCATCTCAGACACTTGAGGAGACCAGGAAAGAGTGCAGTCGAAGAGGACACCAAGATTCATAACAGTGTTACTATATGTGTTAATGAGACACCATTGAACATCAGTGTGGGGATATAAATCTTATAGCCCCCAATGATGATGGCCTGCGATTTGTTGGGGTTGACCGTTAAGCCATGGGTTCGACTCCATTCATGAATTGTGGCAAGGTCATCATTGAGGTCGGCGATCATGCTTGCAATATGGTCGACGGAGGACTGCGAATAGATTTGCAGGTCGTCATCATACAAGTGGAATTTACATGAGAGGAGTTGAGTCAGAAAGTTGATAAATATCGATAAAAGGAAAGGAGAAAGGACACCGCCCTGGGGTACACCGGCTCTGACATCGTTGGCACATGACAGTTTGTCATTGGCACGCACACACTGCCGCCGCCCAAAAAGGTAGCAGCGAAACCACCCCAGTACCGAGTCTGACACCAGGAGAGACTTAAGCATTGCCAAAAGAATATCGAAGTCAACAGTATTAAAAGCATTTGAAAAGTCCAAAAGAACAAGCGCTGTCAACCGTTGATTCGACATTCAGAAATTATGTGAATTAACAAAGGCACTGATTTGGTGAAGGACAAGACGCTCAAGGATTTTAGAAAGGAAGGGAAGAATGGAAATGGGTCTAAAATAAAACGGTAAAGAAGGGTTCGAAGTTTTAGGGATGGGTACGACCACTGCCTGGCGCCAGCAGTTAGGGAAACTGCCGGTGTTGAGCGAGAAGTTAAAAACGTGACAAAGGATAGGCACAAGAACTTCAAGTCCCAACAGAATCATCCTTCGGCTAATCCCATCAATGCCTTCAGCATTGGATTTGACTGCCCGGTTACTATTTTCAACTTTGCGCTCAGAGATCAGCCGAAAGGAGAATTAAAGAGTGTTAACGCAAAAAACTGACAAATATTACGAATCGTCAAACTTTACTTAGATTATTGAATACTCAGCAGTAGAAGATATTCTGTGAACTATCCATTTGCTGTTCCATTTTCGGCCTTATCGTCACTCACCATCAGGCGAGAAGTCCAAGCTGTTCTCCATTGTCCATTAAAAACCAATTAAAAGAACATCCCTTCTGCCAAATCAGATGGCTCCTGACCTCAATCAATATTAATGCCCCAAAAGCATAAACAACGAGGCAACTCTTACCCATTTTGAGAGCGCACCGTCCTAATTATGTCCAAATAGGCGTTAATATGACATTTAATGGGGAGTTTTATAGCCCGCCGCCAAAGAGGCCGATGTTTATTGGCCCCCCACTTTTTTTCTATCTAACGTTTTGGGCAAACACGGGGAAGGGGACCTGCCGTTTGACAAACAACTTTTCTTATATATTCTTACTAGACAAACTATTCGTGAAGACCGACTCATAAGGTATTATTTAGTATTGTGACTAATCTACCAGTTAAATTACCCGTTGTGAAAAAAAAATTTTGAAACATCATTTTCATTAGTAAATGCTAATTTAAAATAAGGTAGTAAAAAAATTTAAAAGAATATCTCTTGTGTAACGTTACATGTTGAAACAAGTAGTTCGTAAAAATAAATATTTGCATCTTCTCTTCCATAAGCATTTTTATTGCTGTAAGTGTAAAAATATTTGTTTGTCAAATGAAACATATTGCGCAACGTTGTACTTAATAGTGAAGCGACAGTTTGTCAAAAATGAATTGGTCAAACGTTAGCAACCCGGGCAAACACTCAGGATCGAAGATTTCAATCCGTCAATTTGAACTTTAGTTTATAACCGCCGCCATCGCGCGGGCAATGTTTCGTGTATTTGTTTTTGTTGTTCTCTGTTTCCTGTAGATAAGTGTGCTAATGAGTATTTAATCAGATTCGATATAGCAATAGCGATTTCTGAGTGGCCGGGTATCAAACGTCGTGTGTTGCAATTGCAATCGAAGTGGAAATATACACACTTTGTGATATTATTTGTAATATATTCGTAGCATGGCATTACAGAAATAATAAGCATCTAAAATATTTAAAAGTTCAATTTAAAAGTTTTATCATCACTACCCATGTCGCGTAGCGGTAAAAGAATACTACCACCCCCTCTTTTCCCTTGGGTGTCGTAAAAGGCGACTAACGGACTAAAGACTGCACATACTTCCAACAACATAGAGCGGCGATGGGCTCACCACCTGTCACGTGTGCAGTCGCTATTTGGAGAAAAGTAAACTATGGTAGAGGACTGGTTTTGCTGTCCTCATTGCCTAGTCTCTGACTAACCCTTCGGGGATAATAGTGATTATAATGTAAGTATGTCATCATCATTATCAGCCAGAAAACGTCCACTGCTGGACAAAAACCTTCCATTTGGACCACGTCTGGTCTTGTGCTACTCGCATCCAGCGGCTACACACGACCTTCAGCAGATCATCGGTCCACCTTGTTGGAGGCCTGCCGAACGTTCGAAAGAACCGTTCTGTTTTTTTAAACGATCACGTAGAGAAGCATAGCGTTCTCCACTGCTCTTTGCGTGACTTTGAACCTGCCTATTAGGCCCATAGTGGGCGACCACGTTTCTGTACCGTATATCATCAATAGTCAATAGTCAAAATATATTTATTCAATAAACTCAATTAATAAGTACTATGAAACGTCCAAATATTTTTTAACCTACCACCCATTCAGGACATCATTTTTTAACTGTGGCAAAGAACGGGCGCAAGAAACCACAGCGCACAGAAGCAACGACATTTACAAAAAATATATATATTATATGTCGTTACCAGGTCACAAAATACAAAATATGACATCACTGGCAATTCACACTGTTAAAAGTTTAGTGCCCTCGACACTATGTTAGGTGGCGTTACGCTGCAAACTGTTGCCTAAGAGCCTAAACTGACATCAATGTTTTTTTTCTACAATAACAAAGGGCTGCAACATCAATGTTGATAGTAAGTTAAATAAGGCCGAAGGTGGAAGCGCATTTCACAACACAAGGCATCCTCAACCAGGAATCAAGATATGACAAACAAAATAATAAATATACAAATATCTTTCTACGCTCACACCAAATACTAGCCTAAGTTAAAAAAGCTTCCTTTGAAATTTCTTTAAATGGTTAAATATGTAACGGATAAACATAACTCAAACTCAAACTCAAAATTTCTTTATTCAATAAACTTAAAATAAGCATTTTGAATCGTCTAAATTTATTTGGATGGATGGGCAAACCCATTCAGGAAGTCTTTTAGCTGTGGAAAAGAACGGGCGCAAGAAACTCCACAGCTTTAAAATAATATAGAAGTAACGACATTTACAAAACAATATGTCGTTACCAAATTACACAATATACAAATTAATAATATGTTATGCTCGTACATGCACTATGTCCATACATATTTGTTATTTACATAATCTTCCACTTTATAATAACCTTTACTCATGAGGGTTTTTTTAAAATGGGCTTTAAATGTATGTTGCCTTGCCGTAATATTTAGTGGAAGTTTGTTATAAAGCGTTACACATTTACCCAAGAAAGAGCCACCTGTTTATACACATGAACATAGTAAACACCCAGACCTGAAATCAATTTAAAAAAGCGGTTTTTTACTAAATTGTCCTGACCGGCAATTGAACCCGGGACCTCATCGGGAGATAGCGCAGCGCTAAAACCGGCGTGCCATCTACTCGACCCTCCGTGGTCGAGCCTTTTTTCGAGTCTTCAAAAAAAAATTAAATAGAAAAAATGTTAGCCATATGTCACTGAGCAATTAAACTACAGCGCTACGATTTTCTGTGCTACGGAAATGTCGTAGAGCACATAACGTCTACGACATATAATATAAAAAATAAACTTTATTTATCAATTTAGAACATCAGTTTTATACTAAATTGACCTGACCGGCAATTGAACCAGGGACCACAGAGATAGCGCAGAGCTAAAACCGGCGCACCATCCACTCGACCACGGAGGTCTTCAAAAAAAAATATAAAGATTAAACAAAAAAATGTTAGCCTGTCACTGAGCAATTAAACTACACAGCGCTACGATTGTGTGCTACGGAAATGACGTAGAGCACATAACGTCTACGACAGATAATAAAAAAAGGTTTATTTATCAATTTAGAAAATCAGTTTTTAATAAATTGACCTGACCGTCAATTGAACCCGGGACCTCAGAGATAGCGCAGCGCTAAAACCGGCGTACCATCCACTCGACCACGGCTGTCTTCAAAAAAAATAAAAAATTTAACAAAAAAATGTAAGCCATGTCACTGAGCAATTAAACTACAGCGCTACGAATTTGTGCTACGGAAATGTCGTAGAGCACATTACGTCTACGACAGATCATATAAAAATAAGCTTTCTTTATTTGTACTGTCTGTTATTTATTTTCTTTCAAAATAATCTAGTTACGACTTAATTTTAAAGGCTTGTTTAAATGTTGACAAAAAAATTATAAACGTCCACCAAAAAAATCTACCTAACCTTTGGTGCAAATTCTACTTTTTTTGTTAAACATTTACTTTTTTTTAGTGTGTGATTATATTTTGTTCCCAACTGTAAATGTAACATTCCTAAATCGACTACCAATAGAAACAAAAATCAGAAGCACAGGAAAAAGCACTCCAGCTTTCAATACAGACGTGTCGGCGTTGTCTATTCCAAACTCATCTCCATTATTCCTCTCGATAACTCTACCTAGACGTCTGTTACTCATTATTACTTACAATTCAATAGACCAACAATACAAGCAAACAAAGGCCATATACCACCTACGAATGCGCCATACCATGTTCAACCATCAAACGAAATAGCCAAGAATCCGCCAGATAACATCCCATCCGAAACTCTGTCCTAAAGAATAGGACTATTGCACTATAATTTATAGCGAGACTACGGGGCAATACGCTATAATAGCTCGGCAGACACCTCTGTCGTGCGAGCGGGACACGGCTTTACGCGCGAGCGGGAGGGACGACCAGAAGCGCCGCTCCACGTCAAAATACGTGCTTCATTCGTTTTATTACCATGCGGTGGTCGCGGGCGTGGGGTATGTCGATATCGAGAGATGTCGATAAAATTGGTACTTTATCGTGAGATTCATAAAAGTTAAATCGCATGGTAAACTTTGTATAGTCCTCATCATTGTCAGCCTATAAATTAATTACGAATGGACTAAGGCATTATAACGTGAATTATTAAGACATCCCAAGTAACATATAAGCAAGAAAACAGTACACACTTAGAACTTTTAACAGTTCAAAGATGAATATGGTTTGTGTAAGAGCTTTGGGAATAGCCATATACTGAATAAGGTTGAGTACGGACCCTTAAAATACTTAACGCTTAATAAATTCTGTATTTCTGTCCTTTCCTTCTTTACGCTTAATAACCAATCTCCGTAAGATTATTAGACAGATGTTATTAAGCATTACGCATTCCAGGTGGCTTAAATCTGAAAAACAGTGCCTTCGGCAGCATTTATCTGATTAACAATAATCTATACTGCTATTATTAAAGCAGTACTAAGCTTGTAGCGTTTGAAACAGCTAATTGCTGAATAAAGTATCACCTTCTGAATAATATTGTTTACATAATTCTGGTATTCAGCTTGATACTGAATAATTGTTTTTACTTTATCTTTAAACTGTATAAAATTCTATGTTTTACTAATTATTCAGCTGCTGAATAAACAATATTATTTGTGTTTTTAATAAGCTTATTTCAGTATAATAAAGAGTTTCAACTAACTTATTCAAATTAAAGACCACATTTGTATTGATATAGCGCCCATTGCTTAATACCAGCAATTAGAATATTATTGTACGTATTTATTTTATGCGTTGTTTAAATCATGGATCAAAAGTCGTGGCAAAAGCGTAAAAAACCGGTCGAATCGAATCGAAAGAAAATTGTTAAAAGAATATTTAAATATCAGCAGTAGTAGGTAATTGTCCAAGTGTCATCAGCAGTAATGATCATGACAGGATTTGTGAAAATAGTTTAAACAAAACTGAACCCGGTCCTAATCAGCAAGCGTGTTTTCCCTTTAATGATAAGGGTTCCGTCCTCAAAAAAAATATAACAGATTTTGGGATTGGAAAACCGAAAGATCTAAAAATCTAAGTATACAGAAAATTTCATTTCTGAAATGGTTATTTTATTAGCAGAAGGTATCGCAATACAAGAAAATAAAATTAACGTTGCGATAAAATGTTTTATTTGCGTTGTTTGTTTGTTTCATCGTAAGCCAATCTACGCGAGGTTGGACACTGCTGTCTTTACTTAATTAATAAATCCGCATTATATCTTGGCCATCGAAGTTGTTCTTTGTTCTTCTATTGGGTCGGCACAGTACACAAATCTGAATGACCCTTACAACGTGTTGAAATTATTTTAAACGTCATTTTTCTGAAACGAAATATAAATTATAATTAATAATATAATAATTAGTCCGCCATTTGTACATCCTATTGTTGTGCAATAAAGATTAAATAAACTAGGGCCCAGTGAAACACGAAATCTGTAATTTTTTTTAAACATAATAGATACTATTAATATTCTTCTTCTCACGTCTTTTACACGAAAAAAAAATAACAAAGATGCTGTGATTTTAAATGTAAGTAATCAATTTAGTGAAAGCCTGATGGGAATGTTACACATTATAAAAGGTTTTTGTTCGTTCGATTAGAGAACCCTAAAAATGTGAGTAACTAATATAGAAATGTGGTCAACTATATAAATGCTATTCATAAGTAAGTGTAAAGAGACTACTCTTTTTCAAGTTATAGTTTAGTAACAAAACATGTGTGCACTTTTATTCAGCATTATAAAACAAAACATCGATCGCCATTGAAATCTTTGTAATTAATTCTTAAAAGGAATTTACGAGATCACCAAATTGCTTATTAATCTTACAACTACAACATTTCCAACTCAAGTCATGTTATTTTGTTGGATAAAATTGCTAGAATTAGATAATTCATCACAAGTACTTTTGTCAGACCTAGTATGTATGTATGAAAATACTATTTACAACTAATTATCTTGATTATTAGCGAGGCGCGTCATAAAAATGAAAACAAAACACGTACTATTCACGACAAAATTACTTGCGCACTAATAATTAACATGTAGCAGACCGCTAACTTGTAATTTAAAATTTACTTACCGAATAACTTAAAGTTCACGTCATGTCAAATAAAGGTATCGACATTATTATTGAACCCAATTTATTTCTTCTTTTCCCAATTTCTATGAATATTGCTTGCATAAATGTCAACAATAAATTAAATGCTTAATAAATTCTGAATACTCTAACCAATTCGACGTAGCTGAATAACTGAGTTGTAAAAGCTTTATAAAAGCAATGTGTGCAATTATTCAAAAGTTATTAAGCTAATTGAAACATTATTAAGCTCCTACTCAATTGTTACTCAGATGTTATTCAGCGTTAAGCATTCAAAATTGGGGCCCTTTTTGCTTGAATAACAGCTGAATAGACGGTACTCAGACGTTATTCTGCTTAGTATTCAGCTTATGCTCTTGATGAGTGCTCTTAATCAATCTTTATTCAGCACGTCTGTGTTACTTGGGATGGGAAGGTCGGATCATAATCGGCTACGCTGTTTTGGTGGGTTTTAAACCCCTTGAGGATCGTAAAACCAGACACAATTAAAAATCAATTGTTTCGCGACTGCCGGCGGTCTTATGATCCTTGACCTATTACAGACTGTCATCAACGACAACAACAATACAATTATTTTACAAACCGAACTATGCTTAACTTACAGAACATACTAACGTAATTACATAATGCTCGTATCTTGGAGGGGTAGGCAGAGACTAAAACTTTCTATTTGCTATGATCCTAACACACATAATTACCTATAATCAACCATATTCAACTGTACATGCGATTTAGGGCTAATTTTACAATTCTTAGATAAAACTTACTCATCTGATAAGGTATGTTTAATAGATAAATCAAAAGAAAAGACGTGATTTGACAATACTTACATTTCAAAATGGTTGTGTAAACTATAACAAACGAATAAGTTTTATCTGAATTGAAAAATCGGCACTTAAAGTCGCTGAAATTCATTGGAATATAGCCATAGTCTTTTTACTAGCAGTATAATTTCCTGAAGATTCTAATCTTTATTAAAATTGAAAGAGATGAGGAGCTCCTTGCCGCGTTCGGTTTACGATCGTCGCTAATCAACTTTCGCAATGCCGAGTCACTCACATAGGTGACCAAATTAAAAACATTTCCTTCTCCTCCGGGCTTCTCAAGGCACGTTAAGGTATGGTCCCGGATGTTATCGTTAGATAGCAGTCGTTAAAACTCACCTACCTGCATTGTTCCGGCGTTGTGGGTAATGACTCAATCATTCCACGTAATATTGTGCATCTGGGAGGCCTGTGCCCAGTCGTAGAACGTCTGATGATGATGACGATGATCAAAATTTGCAAATAAATTTAAAAAAACACATTTTAAAGGTAGTACGGAACATGAAATTTGTAAAGGCTGTAAAACTATCGATATATATATATATATATCAATATACATTTACAGTTCATTTTGTAGTGCGCCTGTATGTACTGTCAGAAGATGCAGTTTCTAGTCCAGCTCGTAGCAAGTTTCTCATTAACCATTTCAAACTATCGATAGTCGATTCCATCGACATCCCACCGAGCAATCGCACCCGCACTGAGGGCGGCACCGCGGCAACATCAAAGGAGCCCACCTCTTTGATGTGGCCGCCGGCGCGCGCCTACAAACGCCGTAAGCGACAAATCCATACGTCATCCCGCTGTCATTATAAGTATTATAACGCCTCGCAAGAGCGCGATGGGAATGTGGTATACTTACAAGACAATAAATTGACAAGGTCCGATAGTGATTACTTGAGTGAGTACGTCATTTCCACTCATTGAGCGGGGCTAATGGACGAATTCAGATTTTTCAATTAGTCATTTACACTTTGCGGGGTCAGGGATCGTGTGATTGACATTAACGGTGCCGATAGATTTTAGTGGTTTACTGACACTGACACTTTTGAAATGAGACGTGTCGTTTCGACGGCTGTCACTTTAATAGAGCTGAGATCGTCGCCGAATCAATTAAGATCGCAAGATTAACGCCAGAAATTAATAACCTTTCTATAGATTTTTTAGTCTACTAAAGTGAGATATTTGACATAGTTTGTATAGGTATAGCTTAAGTTAAGTCATTAAATTTAGAAGGCTAATCAATCTAATTTATTAATTTAGGGCTTAAGACACGGGTCGGACACAGCCACGATATCGTAATTGGTAGAGCCTGACACGAATTAGAGAGGTCCGATTTCAAATCCTCGCTATTAAAAAATGTTTTAATACTTTTGCTAGAATTATGATCATGTTGAAATAATTTAAGTGTAATTTTAGACATAGAACTTTCATTGTTTTGCAGCAGTGAGTCGAAAAATGCAAATATGTACGGATTGAGCAAGTTTATTACAACGACATAAACGTTAGTTACTAGTTGGATAGTAATTTTTTTCGAAGTTTATTTAAGTAAGATAAATTTTTGTTTGAACTATAAACGCAAAACATCTAGGACTACCTAATGTTTAAATCTACTAATATTCGCATTACGAAAAATTTGTAGATTTTATTTAACCGCCGTACTCAGAGACGTCAATTAAGTTTTATTGACAATTAAGACTCTTGCTGTCATTTTCGTATGTATAGTGCTAAATAGAGAAGGAAAGACATTTAATTGTCATTAAAACTTAATTGGCGTCTCTGAGTACGGCAGTAAGTGATATTTATTTTGTGAAACTAAAAAAAATTGTGTTTGACATGTATTTAATACGACATTCGGCTAATAAGCAGCTAATAATGCAACACGCTTAATAATGTGTGAAATTTTCAAAGAGTATTTCTTGTAAGACAGAGAGAGAGTGCGCTTATTATGCCAAAGGTGGCATGGGAGTCGGGCCGGACCACCCCGCGCGTCAGATTATATTTATACCTTTTTAATACCACCTACGGAGAGGCAACGGAATCATCGAGAGATTGATGAAACTTGGATATTCACACATAATATAAGAGTGTTAACTGTTGTTTAAGCAACTGTATAAATAGGTTTGGTTGTATAACTTTAACTGGTGTGGTCTAGTGGCTAAGCCATTGGTCTTAGACGAAGAGGTGCCAGGATCGATTCCCAGAGGGGGTATATCTTTGTGTACGTGTTAAGTCTGCATGGTTAGCTACCACCACCTTATCTTAAGTCTGCCTTAACAACAATATTAGTAGCATTTTTTTGTTCCGATACTTTAGAGATAATATAGCCAGTTCCTCAGTGGTTGAGGATTCCGAGTGAAGCTACCACGTTCGGCTTTATCGTCACTTACCATCTGGTAAGACGAAGGCCAAATGCTTACATACCCGTAGTAAATAAAAAAAATCTACATATATATTTTTTTAAATAGCATTACAGATGACTCCACTCCACCTGAGGGCCTACTCTCTTTCTCCAAAATGAAGTTTCGGCCTAATTTCGTTTGTTATTTATAGCGCTTTCCATTTTTTTTGAAATTTCAAACATATTTCTATTAAGGGATAATAGTCGTGATAATTATATTTCTTAAACTTAATAATCTTAATAATGACAAATGAACTAATTTCATAGGTCATACCGTTCATTATTATATAATATTTACTCGTTCTAAATACACTTACTGTAACAACATTTGATAAAATACCTACTTATAATCTCTGACAACTTTTTCTATAAAGCTGTATTGTTAGATTAATCATAGCAAAGCTGCTGCTGTTTGCTTGCTTATTATTTGAATAATGTTATATATCATTAGATTATTATATCAAAAGTACCTACATTATATCAAATGAAATTATAGAATCTAAAATTATATTAAATTTTTATTACTTATTTTAATTCAGTGTGTATAAAGTAGTCGTAAAAACGTTTACTCAACTTATTTAGTGGACCATTTAGTTATAGGACAAAATCGTTGCAGGAATATCGGTTACATAACGTTGTAGTTGTCTAATAACAACTATTCAACAGTTATATAACCGAAAGTCGCATAGCACAGTTTTTTATATGACCAATTTGTTTGTTGGGTTGTTATCAAATGTGTTACCTGAACGTTAGACCATAAGTATTTATATCAAACATTTCACACCCAGTCCACTGATAGGCGGTGGGCTCATCGCTGCTCCACGCTGTTAGATGTAGTGCAGTCTTTTAGCACAGCCTTTTAGACCGTCAGTCGCCTTTTATGACACTCAAGGAAAGAGATGGGTTGGTTGAGCCGCCACACACAGCTCCTAAGTATATTACATATTTAAATGCTCATTGTATTACGAGTACATGAGCAAACTTAAGACTTGTGGTTCACTTAGGCCATTTCTGAGTTGCGTCGTACTAACAATAGATGGAGCCAATTGTTAAGGCATAAAAAGAAAATTACAGGTTGCTCTCCAGGGCATTGTGCAGGATAATTTGGGTACCCTTTACACGAGTCGGCGGTGCTTTGTTGCATATGTTAATGTTATAAAGATGTCTGCCTACCGATGGTAACTGAAGTCGCTGGGGAAATTTTCACAAGCATGAGGGTTTTATTATAGATAGTATAAAAATATGTATGTCTGTGTTATTTTAAAAAAAAATTAGATGAAGAAATATAATTAAAAGTTAAAATTAAAAATTGTACTTAAGGCAAAAATGTGTGTGATGGCACCAGATAGGTAAATCGAAATCAAATATTTGTTGCTTAAAATAAAAACACATTTTAGGCACTTGCGTAAAATCGTGCATCTCTGAGGTCCCGGGTTCAATTCCCGTTCGGGTCAATTTAGAAAAAACTGTTTTTCTAAGTTGTTTTCGGCTCTGGGTGTTATCAATGTTTATGTAAGTTTATCCGTTACCTATATAATATACCATGTGCACAAGATTAAAAAAAAAGGTTAACTTAATTGGCCTATTAGTGTGATCGTAAATATTATAGGAAGAAATCGAAATATGCTCCTTTGCATACTAAAAACGCAGATAAAAAGAAGAATAATAAAAAAAACCAATGGAACCTTTAAAAACGCAATTAGCTCATGAGTCTTTACCGGTGCAACACCTGGTAAAATTATTTCGTGCTTAAGGCACGTGAAGCCGTTGGTCCCGGTTGTTGTCGTAAGATAGCCGCTAAAACCCACCAACCCGCATTGGGCCAGCGTGGTAGGTTATGGCCCAATATCTCAATGTGCTGTTGTCAATGAGCGAAGGCCGGTGCCCAGCAGTAGAACGTTTATAGGCTACTAGAGAAAAAAACAAATACCTTCATCCAGCCGTTCCATCAGCCTGTAAACGTCTTACAGTGGGAGTGTTTCCGTTTTTAATCCACTTTTTATACATACATACTATTAATCATAATCACGATTATTATCCTCGAAGGGTTAGTCAGAGACAAGGCAACGAAGACAGCAAAAGCAGTCCTCTGCCATAGTCCACTTTTTACCAAATAGCGACTGCACTTGTGCTCAGTGTGACAGGTGGTGACCTCATCGCCGCTCTATGCTGTTGGATGTATGTGCAGTCTTCAGTCCGTTAGTCGCCTTTTACGACACCCAAGGGTAGAGAAGGGGTGGTTGTATTCTTTCACCGCTATGCGACACGGTTCAGTTTCTTCGTTGTGACATAACGGTCTGTCTTCCTGGGAATAAAAAAAATAAATATATGTTTTTACTGAAAATTCTCACCGGTTTAATAATTGCAGTTCTATTTGCTATATATTCTTTATTACACACAAACACACATATCTACAGAACACAGTGTACAAACAAAAGTGACTAAATGTGGGCTTATCTCTACAAGATATCTTTCCAGATAACCTAAGGTGAAATAAAAGCAAACTATGTAGGTAGGTAAGTACGTATTTTTTATTAATTTCGTTTTACAAATGAGACGAGAATTAGGTAACAATTGTCATTTGTTACCTAATTCTCTAAAACTGAGTAAATATATACAACGTTCCATCCTATTAAGTGAATAAAGCTTACGGTGTGTTAACATCTAACAAATTATATTAACAAATAAAATAACAATTAACAAAGTAAAACCTACTAAATAAAAATAAAAGTCATTTCATTGTCAGCCTAATGCTGACTTTATCTGGGGACTGTAGCGGTTAATCCCCTGAAATTAATTTTCTCTGGTATTTTAATTTCAATTTTTCAATTTCAATTTCAAACGTTTATTGCAAGTCACAGGTTTACAGAGATGTTATATTTTCATGTTAGAAATTATACTTATTAAGAAATAAAATAACAATTAACAAAATAAAACCTACCAAACAAAAATAAAAGTCATTTTATTGTCAGCCTAATGCTGACTTTATCTGGGGACTGTAGCGGTTAATCCCCCGAAATTAATTTTCTCTAGTATTTTAATTTCGATTTTTCAATTTCAATTTCAAACGTTTATTGCAAGTCACAGGTTTACAGAGATGTTACAAAATAAAGTAAGTACAAGTGACGCCCTGCAAGGGCACAGCAACCATGAGGGGCAACTATTGCCATTTCCATTCCTTTTTATTCCCATTTTTTCTTTTTACTATGCGGATATTTTCCCATAACATATTGGCCCCATGCTCATAAATTCTTAGTCGATTTTCACACCGAACGATATTTTAACCAGTCCATTATATTGCCAGTCACTTTTCTCGTCATTGGTATGTTTATACACACATCAAAAGTGTCTAGGGATCAAGCATTTTTATGCGGATTTCTTGAGAATGAGATGTGGCTTTGTAATAAATTTATGATTTTATAAATTTATATGGATCCTTTTTGGTGCATTTCATAATTTGAAACAGGAACTTTCAATCAATTTCTAGTAAAAGATGAAAATCAGCTGTCAATATTTTCCCTATAAAAACATACAACGCATTGAAGACATTATTAGTGCTACTGTTTCCCTACTACTGATTAAAACCAACGTTATTATGGAGCGGCGACGTCACTTAAGCAGGGAAGAAATGCTCAGAGCCGTGGGAATGATAGAAGCTGGTTCCCGGCAACGTACTGTGGCTTTAGCTCTGAATACAAGTCAGAGTGTTATCAGTCGACTTTGGACACGTTACCGAAGCACTGGTACCGTGGCTGAGCGCCATGGAGGACGGTATCGCTGCACCACACGGAGACAAGACCGATACATTCAAATCACAACTCGAAGAGCTTCAACAATAACCGCCATGATGTTAGCCGTGAGGCTTCATCACTCTTCAGGGAACTTAATTAGCGACCAAACAGTCAGAAACCGCTTGCATGAAGTGAACCTTCATTCCCGAAGACCGCTAAGGGTACCACCTATAGCAATGCACAATCGTAGGATTCGATATCAATGGGCTCTTGAACACAGAAATTGGGCAGAAGAACAATGGCGTTTCGTGTGCTTTTCTGATGAGTCTCGTTTTGGTATGAGACCGGATACAAGACGTATACGGCACTGGAGAACCCCTGGACGCCAACAGCGATTAAAATCCTGCCAGGAAGTCCATCCTTATAGTGGTGGAACCATCATGGTATGGGCGGGTATTTGGATCGGCGGAAGAACTGAGTTGATTTGGATCAGAGGCAACCTCAACGCTCAAATTTATGCTGAGACGATTGTATCAGACGTCATCGTTCCTCTACAAGTGCAAATCGATCCCTTATTTCAGTTAATGCATGATAATGCACGACCGCACACCGCAAGAGTTGTAAGACAGACTCTCGCCGCAGCTAACATCAATGTCATGCCCTGGCCTGCTCAGTCGCCAGACTTGAACCCGATTGAGCATGCATGGGATATGCTACAGAGAAGAGCTCTGCCGAATATGGAGGGTATCCAGTCGCAAGAAGACCTTTTTTTGTTGTTGCAACGAACATGGGCGGCCATTCCACAGCGTGATTTGGATGAACTCATTTTGAGTATGCCAAACCGATGTTCTTGTGTTGTTAGTGTTCGCGGTAGAAACACGGATTATTAATTGTTTAAGCTACCCAATAAAATTTTAAAGAAAACTGTTATTTCAGTCTTTTTTTCGAACTTTAATGTTAGTGGTTCAAATGTCAAAAATCCCTTTATTAGGAAAATGGCAAATTTCTTTATTAATGCAAAGGTGACTTGGTTTATCGTTACTGTAGGCAAACGAAAACACTTTATTTGATGAATCCTTAAAGAAAATTTTAATTAATATCAATCAGGAGAAAAGTTATTGCAAAAATATATGTTGATCCCTAGACACTTTTGATGTGTGTATATTCGATATATGAACACATAAATAAAATTTAAATTCAACAAATTTTGTTGAATCTGCCCTTATTCGTCGTGTTCCTGTTTCGTCGGATTCCTGTTTCGTAAAAACTATAAATAATTTCAAAATAACCTCGCATTGGGCCAGCGTGGTGGGTTTTGGCCCAATATCCTCACGTGCCATTGTCCACGTGGGAGGCCTGTGCCCAGCAGTGGGACGTTTATAGGCTGATGACGATGATGATGTTAAGTAATTTAATTGATATTGATAATTTCATTGTTTATTTGTTTGTATATAATGTGTTATTTTTTTTCCAATTGCCTTGTAACCAACCTTGTTATGTTTATGGTCAATAAATTAAATATGAATATGAATATGAGTAACAAGTCGTTATAAAACTTCAAATTGCCCCCCTGCAGCATCCTCCCCCCTTCGCCCCGCTCTATCCAATTCCCGGATGAATGCAATCAAATACGATTCATCGTTAATGATTTTTGGCAACAACCTTGACAAATATATCGGCGCTCGCAACTGTTGCCCATTAGATCCGACACAGACCCGAACCCCGCCCTCTAGCGGCCCGTTTGGTAATTAGCGATCATTTATCTTTACAGCTCTGTCAAAACTGTGTCGTTCCGTCCGAAAACATTTTAAAATATGCCATAATTAGGGTCCACTTGATTAATTTGGTACGAACGCATCGTGCTCCCATTTAGAACCTTATTGTAATACAACTTAGCATGTTAAAAGTTCGAGGATCGACTGATTTTTTGGAAGATCTTTAATTTGACAAGGTGGTAAAGACTTTTTTTGTATTTCTTCAGATGCTTAATAATTTAGCTGCAACTACGTCAAATTTGGGCTCTTTGAGGTGTGAATTAGACGATTTTTCTCTTTGATAAAGGTTGACGGACGGAAAAATGCGTCTGTTAATTATGCACGGTTATCCGTTGGCTGCATTTAATAATACGAAGGCCCGGTCGGACGTTACGAATTCTGTACACGGATTGATTAATGAAATAATAATAACGTTACTTGACCATATTTAATGTGAATTAATCATTAATATCGTTTTTATTGAAGTGGTCGTTAATGTGTCAGCTAAATTTTTTTGGGGTCTCACTAAATATCATACCTAATATTTAATTTCATGTAAAAATATCATGTCTTTTTAGTATAGTTGGGATGATGCTAACGGTAATTTGCATTTTTTTTACAAAAACCGTGTCACGTAGCTGTGAAAGAAAACTACCCCCCCCCCCCCCCTCTCTATTCCCTTGCGTGTCGTAAAAGGCGACTAACGGACTAAAGACTGCACATACATCCAGCTTGAAGAGGCGATGGGCTCACCACCTGTCACGCTAAGCACATGTGCAGTCTCCTATTTGGTGAAAAGTGCACTATGGCAGTGGACTGCTTTTGCTGTACTCATTGTCTAGTCTCTGACTAACCCTTCGGGGATAATAGTCATGATTATATTATTTATGTACGTTTTACAAAAAGAAATAATTTATCGAAAATAACAAATAAATAAAACTACAGCACTCATTTATCATTGGACAGTTTCCATTTGTGGTTTGCTTTCCCAGCTTCCGCCCCCTACCCAGATCCTTAGTCACTCTATAGTCAAAGAAAATATACACTACCGTGCCTTAGTCCTCAACATTGATTCGGAAAGAGGTGTGCTACCTTCAGTGCAGTCGTGATCCTCTTTTCTCTCGTTTTTCAATACGATCACGAAATGTTGAAAAATTTGTTAATTTTTAGCGAGTTCCTACGAATCTCTTGGGATTTCTTCGATGTCACCCTAAACCGGAAAATAAAAAATATCAAAATATTACTACTTACTAGTGACAATCCCATCGGGCTTTTCAATATCATAAACAACTTTCTTTTTTTTTTATTTTACAACGGGTAAACGCTTGGCTTCATCTCACCCGATGGTAAGTGACGATAAGGCCGAAGGTGGAAGCGCGCTTCACCCGGAATCCTCAACCACTGAGGTGTGTGACCTAAAGAAGTGTATTTTTAATCTTCATGGCACGTACGTAGGTACCTACCTAGGTACTGTACTGATTCTTAGTTCAATGTGCCTGTATTACTATGGAATGGAAATAAAATAATTGTATAAAAACACTTATCTACTTGTTGCAAAAAATATAAATACAACTCTGTGTCATTGGGAGCGGCGACCAAGAAAAATGACTGACGTGTCGCACCTCTACATAATTGGCTTTAATTAAGTAATTGCTTTCTATAATTAATCACACACCGTACGCCTGTCCAGTGGCAGTATTTTTTTTTGCTTTTTCGCTAATATTCCCACGTAAATTACGGTGTCTTTCGGGTATTCAGCTTTATCGATTTCGCGATCGTGGGAAACCACTAAAAGCTTCACTTCTGAGCGAATGACGTCTACCAGGATGACAAAGCAATCTTTGTACAACGCGCGACCAGGCTAACCTGACACGTCTCTCCATCAAAAAAAAACCCTTTTCTTCTTAGTGCACAGGTCTTGCGAATCTGGGCGTATTAAGCATAATGAGTAGTTAGCTTTTCTTCTCAGAGTGAACGTGTCATAGATAATTCCATTTAATGGGGGGTACCTGTTAATTAACGAATTAGGAGCGTCTATTACGACTCATGTTCAATGGAAACTTGCAACTGAGAGTCTTTTTGATTGTTTATTGGAGTAAAAGCTCTACTTGATACAATATGAATTTATTGAGCGTAAAAGATGTGAACCTCTTTAAAGGACTCGTCTATGTTTCGCTGCTGGTAGTAAAATTAGTCGCCGGTACCGTAAGTATTTCAGAAATGCTAATTTTACATAATTTCATGTAAGTATTTTTTTTTCATAGTAGCCCTAATTTGTCTATTTGACTACAATGTTAAATGTAGTTCAACTGACTACCTATAGAAAAATTATTTATTTTTATTAATAATATTTACAAGAAAACCAAATTAATAACTATTGCATAAAAATAATAAGTATTGTTAATAATTAACATTTTTTTTTCTAAATCTTGAACTTTCTAATACTTAAGTCTTAGATAATAGGTAATATTTACAAGAAAAACAAATTAATAATTTATTAAATAAAATAATATTTATTAGAAATACCTATTAATTAACATTATTTTCCTTAATAAAAAAAACGATTACGTACTTACTTAAAACAATATTTTCTAGTTCATAATTTCAAAAATAATTTTACAACACCAAACAAATACCCTTTTGACTTGTTTTCCTAATAGTAGACTCAGCAAAGTAAATACACAAGAAAACACTTTCACCTCGACTCCTATGGCAAACCATGAAGAAACACAACACATTAAATTAAGGCGGTTAAGTAATTAAAACTCCACCGATTGAAAATCGTACCTCTCCTCTCTTTCTAAACAAAATTGCAACGTCACGAGCAGAGGGAGAGCTTTTAACAATTAAAACAATACCGGTGCATTAAGTTTTTTTTAATTTCAATATCCATTGACGGTGTTACCCTGTCGAGTTGGGAACTCCCGTGCCCGTTGTGTTGTGTCGTGTGTCTGCGTTGTTTTTGATTCGGCCGCGCTATACTGTCAGGTCGGGATCCGAACCGTCTCATTTATAAACAATACGTCAATGACGTAAGCTTCTTTAGCGGCGCAGATTTATAGCTAGTGATGTGTCGTGAAAGTTGTCGATAAAGATGTAATGGAAAATATTGGAATACGATAAAATAAGTTACCTACCTATTGTAAATTGAAAAAGCAACTGCATTTGTAAACAACTGATGTAGTACCACCTAAAGTTTTACCGAACATTCGGCCGAATATTTGTATTCGGTGAAACCATGTTCGGCCCTTCTCTAGTAGGAACATATTAATCTATTTTAGCTTGAATCAGATTCAGTGACTCTAATCCGTGGGATGCTAAGTTATCGATTTTTGAGATATCTAACTTGAAAAACAAATTATACCTAGTGACTGAAAAAAGTTTTTATGCAGCAATGAATGTTTATTTGACGACCCCCGGTCGGGTTTTGGTTTGATCCCCGGTCGGGTCAATTTAGAAATTATTGTTTTTCTAAATTGTCGCGGGTCTGGGTGTTTTCTATGTATAATAAGTATGTATTTAAGTATTTTAAGTATGTTTATCCGTTGTCTAGTAACCATTTAACGAGTTTAATAATGAATCTTCTCTTGGGCTAGATAGTTAGTGTGAGTGTAGGAAATTTTTAGGTTGTTTTTTAAGTTTTTAATATCAGCTCCAATATTGTAATCTAACAATGGAGCTCATACAAACATTCATAGCGATATCACTATGGCTTTGTTTGTAAGTCTGGGGGCTGCCAGTAACAACTGGCAAGAAACTTCCTTTACTTAATTTAATTCCCTTTACAGGAATTAAAAGTAAACCCCTCTCTGACGTCCTAAAATTATAAAACAAATTAAGCACTAACGGCACTAATTGGTCACGTTTGTTTACTTATTTATTTGTTATTTAATTCATAGGTACACTAGCGACTTTGTTTACGTGAACACTCTGTACTCCGTGACGAATTTCCAGTAAAAAAATTACATGTTAAGAGATCTGAATGAAAATATGTTTACAACCTATTTTAAACATTCAACTAACATATATAATACTGCTTTATAGATTCGTAATATTTAATGTTTTTGCGTTAGTAATTATAATTTAAGATTTAAACGTTTTTAAACGTTGAAAATATTACTAGTGGAATTTCTGTAACTCGAACCTCGTTAAGTCTAAATCCTCAGTAAGTCGAAAAAAATTGCCATTCCCTTCCGCTGAACACCTAAATACGCGGTATCTCGAATTATTTAGACTTTGTAACTCGAACAAAATGTTATTTCCCTACGTAGTATTGATGATACATATTTATACTCTATAACTCGAATTTCAAAAAGGAGACTCCGTAAGTCGTAGTTAGTAAAATGTAATGACGTCTTACTTGGAATTCCCCGAAATAATAGTAATAAAATCCAAAATGAATGTTCTAGTTCGGGGCTACTAATCTATTGTTTTTGTCTTGTACACGTACAATGAATGAATTCATTCATGAAACTTTCTAAGTAACACAGCTGTGAACGTGATGTTTGTTCCTTGTCGACACAGGACACGATTACTTATAGCGGAGCTTGTCCGTCAGTATTATTTTGGCTGTTAACTAACAACAACATGAGTACAAAGCGGAAACTAAAGACTTTGGCTCTACGTGAAAAAAGCGATGTTATCAATGCGGTAAAAAGTGGCATGAAAAAAAAAGACGAAGCAGCTCAATACGGATTGCCAGCAAGCACTTTGTCTACAATAATTAAGAATGAAGCCGAAATATTGCAAAGATATCTGCAAATTATTTAAATCAAAAGAAGATAACGGATTTTGTTTAGTGTACAGTTTACATCATTAATTTGTAATTTGTTTTAATATCTAAAAAATATTTATAAAAAACGTAAGTTGAATTATTTTTCAAATTCAACTCTACAAATCGAAATATACACTTAGAAATCGCGCCTCTGTAAATCGAAATTTCAGCAGTTAAGTCATATGTATCTCGAAGTTCTTGTTAAGTCGAAAACTCGTTAACTCGATTTTTTTTGCATTTCTCTTGACTCTTCTTGTATATTTTCCGACAACTTATTATTACAATGCAACAACGAAACATCGAACACCCAAGATCGTAACACAAAATTAAAAACCACGCCACCGTCGTCGCTAGTTCTATCGATAAGCTAAGAATCGCCATCCCTATCGCCATTCCATTGAATCAACCCGTTCACAGCGTTACTGCCACAAGCACACTCCAACCGCTCCGCCTCTATCGCACCCGCCGCTCTCTCCCGCGTCTTTCTCTTTCGCACGCCAAGCGGCCCTTGTGGTGTGCCGGCGGCTCCTTTGAAGTGCGCAAGCCACGCCCCCCGCCCCGCGCCGCCTATAGTTAATTCGTCACGCGGTAATGACAACGGTTTTAATTACGGAAACGTCGGATCGCGAGAGGCACTCGGATAAGAGACAGGAAGTTATGGGGAGCTTTCCGATCTGACGTTGGATTTGGCATTGTCAACATTGTTACTTATCAATTGGATAGCTGATAATGTCATCATTACAATTTCGTCTCTGATAGAAATTATTGCACATGGACTGTGGTTGTGGACTGCTTTTGCGTTCCTCATTGCCTGGTCTCTGCGAATGAGGTGAATATTTGTATGCAAATCCTTGTCGCGTAGCGGTGAAAGAACCTCACCCTCTCTTCCCTTGGGTGTCGTAAAAGGCGACTAACGGACTAAAACTGCACATACATCCAACAGCATAGAGCGGCGATCGGCTGGCCATCTGTCACGCTGAGCACATGTAAGTACAGTCGCTATTTGGTAAAAAGTGGACTATGGCAAAGGACTGCTTTTGCTGTCCTCACTGCCTAGTCTCTGGCTAATCCTTCGGGGATAATAGTCGTGATTAATATGTTTGTGTCTATATCATCATTAGCCTATAAACGTCCCACTGCTGGGCACAGGCCTTCTAGGGAGACTGGACCATAATATCCCACCCGCTAGCCCAATCTGGTCGGTGGGTTTTAACGACTGCCATCTTACGACAACCAAAAGCACGGAAAAGTTTGAGAGGTTTGTTTTTATTTGGTCACCCATCCCCGGCATTGCAAAGATTGCTTAAGTGACCGAACGCCTAGCCGCAGCGCCGTTGAGCTCCTAATCTGTGTTTACGGATAAGGTTTGACTTGTCTCATAATAAGCCTCATTTTATTAACATTAAAAAAAATTAATTTAGATAAAAATACACTGCTCTGAGTAGTGGACCGGCAATCCAAAGGTCATGGGTTCGAATGCCATTCGAGCTTTCCTGAGACTGGTTGATTTTTTCGAGTAAACATTTTATCCTATATCTGTATAGCATTGTGATTGCAAAATTTCAATAATAAAGAAATTGAAATTACAAAAGACCTGAAAATAGCGAAAGCTTTTACAATTGAGCTACAAGATATTTATTATAAAAGGTACTTAACTATACTTACGAGTATTCAATTAGACAAACTTTTTTTAGTATTAACTAAAGAGAGTGGATTTATAAACTATATTTACGCATTGTGCTTAGATTAAGTACTCGTATTTGTGATAAATGTTAAGGAATTATTAGTAATTTTTAAGAGCTATTTCAGTTTCTATTCATGGTTTGCATGAAACCTTTTCTTTATGCTTTATAAATTACAATTTACTTTGTTGCTATCTCGTTTCTTTTATTTATCGTTCCACATTATAAAATTTGAACAGGAATAATCGTACCAGGAAGCTTGCACTGTTTACTCAATCCACAGAAATTGCCCATTAGACGCAGCCAGTGTTTACCACACAAGAAACCATCTTACATTTCAATTTGAACGGCGGAGAGTCCTAGAAATGATCCGCGGACCGCGGCCTCTCGCTCAGTAACCGAGCGGAGAATTTGAACGCTCTTACGTAATTACAGGCCGCCGCATCAAAGGTGCCGCCGAGCCGCGCGGCGCCTTTGTAGTCTAATAAACGAGCGAAACTAGCCAGGCGATTTTTTCACTTATTTAAAGGCAATGTAAGGTGCATTTTTGTGTGCAGCCGAACAGTTTTCTTAACACCTTCACAGCGCAAGGGGTCATATCAGTTAGGGGTTTTGCCACGGATATGTCAAAAAGAGGTTTTATTACAGCTCTAAATGAGAGACCTCACGGGGCGAACGAACGAATTAGGTCATTCGGTTGTTATAAGGCTGTTTTGTGATTGATTTAGTTGGCATTCCGATGTATACGCACGATGACAGCTTACGAATACGAACAGCCACCAGTTTTTGTTTACATTTTGGAATTATTCAGTCATGCGTTTGAATTTTACTGAAATTGTAACAATTAAGTATAAATAAGTTTATCGACTATCTAGCATATAATGTTAAGCTTCTTTTAAAACTTGTTTTAATAGTTAACTGCTTAACGGATAAACATCTTACTTATCTTATCTTAGTGGGGCCTGCAGAGGTCTCCCTCTCGCAGCACGTCGACCCATTGGGATCTTTTTGCAAATACGGATAAATATACTTTAATACCGACTTATTTTATTATTCTATTAACTAGGGAACACCCAGAAGTTTGAAATAAATTTAGGGCCGATTTTTCAATTGGCAAATAAAACTTATTTGTACAGTTAGAGTATTACACAACACAACCATTTCAAAAATGTATTGTCATTTAGGGCCCGGATTAATATGTAATTACATATTTTTAATTGAAATTGTTTCAGTTCTTAATTATATTTTCTACACAAATTATAATATTTAGATCTAGAAAATTCAATTTTTTTTCATGTTTTTCCTTTTTTTATATAAATCCATATTTCCCAAAAAAATTGTCAATCTGATCCACATTTTCATAATTTCACGTTATGAAAAGTAGGTAGGTACATTTAAAGAAAGACGAAACGACATGAAAGATCATTCAACCATTTCCACAGAAGATTAAACTATTTCCACAGAATAAAATAATAGTACTACGCTATTTTGTTCAAACAGAAAGACTTTTAATTTTGAAAATTTGAAGAAACATGTAATTATATTATATAGGTAAGTATATAATTTTGCAATTCAAGTTAAGAGGCCTATTACATCTCGACTGTGATTTTTGCGTAAAATGGCCAACTTTGGCGTTATGGATCTCAGAACAAAAATACATTAACAATATAACTTATTGAATAGTGTAGAATAGCTATTGGAATAGTGCCGATCGGCCTCGCTTTTTGTAAATTTTATTTAAACCCAAAATTGCAGGGAAAGATTTTCATAAAGTGCGCGAAGGCACTTTTTTGAGCTCATCGATTGAACTACTGTTCTAAACAAGTTAAAAAAAAAAAAATTATAATGTTATCTCTTATATAGTCGAATAGTGCGTAGCAGCCTCGGAATTTTTAGATATCATTGATTTTATACAGGAATAAAATCTTATTCTAAGCCAAAAAACTTCGAAAATCGCTATAAGTATTTCTTTTTCTTTTTCTTATTCTATAAGTTAACTGTGAATATCTCCTATCTACGATAATATTATTGAGCAAAATTCATACCAGAGTAATTGTTACTTCATGAGGAATAAAGATTTTATAATGAATTTATTATCCTATTTCGATAAAAACGATAAATACAACTGCAAAATTACTACAAAATGCGATGCGCCGTCCGTCCGAATTCAACTTATGCTTACAGAATGGAGATTTGTAATATTATGGACAAATGTATTATCCTATTTCGATAAAAACGATAAATACTACTGCAAAATTACTACAAAATGCAAAAATGGGCATTTTACGCAAAAATCACGTTCGTGATATAGGGCTCTTAATAACAAGCGGAAGCTGAATAAAATTGTATTCTTTCTTATTTTTCACAGTAAACAGTAGTTTCTTTTAACAATATGTCAGTAATGTTTTTTAACACATATTTTAGGTTTTCTAGTCCATATTATATATACATATGAAATGTTTAATACTTACATATTAATCCGGGCCCCATTATCATGTCTTTTCTTATCTGTAAAGATTTCATTTTACCTGTAAAGAATGTTCTTTTCTTACCTTTATCAGACGGACAAGTTTTATCCAAGGATTGAAAAATAAGCCCTTAGAAAAATTGTTCTTTTTAAATTGATCCGACCGGGAATTGAACCCCCATAAATGGCTGGCTGGATGAATCAGCGTGCTGACCACTTGACCACGGAGGAACAATTACAATATAATTTACTTTATAAAACGTATAAAAAATCGGAGAAACTAAAATAATAACCGCGTCGCGTAGCGGTGAAAGAATACTACCACGCCCTCTTTTCCCTTGGGTGTCGTAAAGGACTAAAGACAGCACATACGAGCTCGTACATCCAATTGCATAGAGCGGCGATGGGCTCACTACCTGTCACGCTGAGCACATGTGCCGTCGCTATTTGGTGAAAAGTGGACTGTGGCAGAGGAGAGGACTGCGGTCCTCATTGCCTGGGTCTCTGACTAACCCTTCAGGAATAATGGGCGTGATTAATGTATGTAAAATTGCGACTTTTGCTAAAATGAGGATCTGTTTGGCATTAATGAATAGAATTTCTATTATGTCTAGTGATGGTAAGTGGCGCCACGTTTTATGTGGTAAAGCAGCGCTCCCTGTTGACAAACGAGTTGAGTTATAGATACTTTATTTTTTTGGAGTGTGAGAGCTGTCGATCGCCGATGACCTTTACAGCGTTACCGGGCTTGTTTGGGGGCGGCGAGAAACTTAAAGGTTCCTCAAGCCGTGATGGTCGAAATTCCCCAGAGGGATTCCGGTGGGGGATGGCATCTCGGTGCAAGTGAATCTCTGATCCCCCCCCCCCCCTCCCAGAGCCTCTGGGGGTTCGAGCCGGTAGGGAGCGGAAAACCCGAAGCCGCCTCTAAGAGGCACGGTACCTCGGCTCGGGTTTACCGTGTCGTGGGGGGTACGCGACAATCAGGTACCTACATTAGCTATAGATACTTTGTCGTTTGGGACTTCTGTGCGGAAAAGTGAATCAAGCGCCCCATGTCTGCAGTTATGTTTTATTCTCTAAAAGTGTTGTTACGTATATTAATGTGAAAAAACGATACAGTGCAACGTCACTTTTCAAATTTTCCTAAGAAGACCGCGTGAGATCTCAGTAAAGACCAACAGAAACTAAAGAGGTTTGGGGGGAATATTATTTACCGTTAAACGTTCTCATTCACTATCATCTACTTTATATTTATTTTTTATATTTTGCAAACCGCATCAAGCCATTTTTTATTTTTTTATTTCTTTTCAGCGATGTTTGTCCCCCTGCAGGGCAAACAGGCCTCCCTTCCCTCTTTCCACTTCTCACGATTAAAGCTCTACCAAAATTAGAGTTGGGCAACGCTCACCCTGGGCCCTTATTCTGTAACGATTCCTTGTTTCAAAACCACATTAATTCCTTAAAAAGTTAAAATATCTTCCCAAAAACGTATGCGTTTGACGTTTGTGCGCGGTAAGGTTTAGGTGTGGAATCTATAGATTGCGATACAGAATCAGGGCCCTGTCTATTCGTAATTCTATTCTTGGTACGATGCGCGAGGCCTGCTGTATTTTTCACTAGAAATTGGCACAGCATTCATAGATAGATAGATAGATAGATGAACACTTTATTGCACATACACAAGGAACATACACATTACATAATCTAAGAGCTAGTATGGGCAAAGGCGGTCTTATCGCTAAAAGCAATCTCTTCCAGACAACCTTTTGTTTATGGAACCTGGGAAAGAGGATAGAGGAAGTGCGCAAGTACTAATTAAAAAATTAATAAACAAATTAACATAAGATATAAGTTAATTAATAAACATATATTTTTATATAATTACTTACACATACTTATACGTAATATAATAGTATATACATATTCAAATAAAATAAACAAATAAAAAATAAATAAGAACAAAGATTACTAAAACCTATAACATGTTACGAGCAGATGACTTAGCTAAAAGGTGTTTATGCAGTCTAGATTTAAACAAGGACAGGGACTTGGAGTGACGGATTTCAGGTGGTAAGTTGTTCTAAAGGAATGTAGCCTGGACAGTAAAAGAATCCTTATAGTATCCTGACCGTGTAAAGGGAGCCTTTAGCACGTTATCCGATTTGGACCGAAGACCACAATTGTGATCCTCCCCGAGGAACCGAAAACATTATTTAAGGTAAGAAGGAGTACGAGGATCATACAGCACGTTAAAAACAAGAGTGAGGATATGTTCCTCACGGCGCAACCTTATCGGTAGCCATTCAAGCCTTTGCCTGAATTCAGACACATGCTCGAACTTACGCAATCCGTAGATAAATCAGATACATAGATTCTGCAGGCGTTGCAGCTTATTAAGCAGGTCTTCGTTCAAATCCACTAGGCAGACATCGGCATAATCCAAGATCGGTAGAAGGAGTGATTGCGCAAGCTCAACCTTGGTCCTAACAGGAAGCAAGTTTCTCCACCTTCTAAGTGACCCGGAGGCAGCGAACACTTTTCGACTCATCTCAGACACTTGAGGAGACCAGGAAAGAGTGCAGTCGAAGAGGACAGCAAGATTTTTAACAGTGTTTCTATATGTTAATGAGACACCATTGAACATCAGTGTGGGGATAGAGATCTTGTCCAATTTAGCAATCTGCTTATAGCCCCCAATGGCCTGCGATTTGTTGGGGTTGACCGTTAAGCCATGGGTTCGACTCCATTCATGAATAGTGGCAAGGTCATCATTGAGGTCGGCGATCACGCTCGCAATATCATCGACGGAGGACTGCGAATAGATTTGCAGGTCGTCAGCATACAAGTGGAATTTACATGAGAGGAGTTGAGTCAGAAAGTTGATAAATATCGATAAAAGGAAAGGAGAAGGGACACCGCCCTGGGGTACACCGGCTCTGACATCGTTGGCACATGACAGTTTGTCATTGGCACGCACACACTGCCGCCGCCCAAAAAGGTAGCAGCGAAACCACCCCAGTATCGAGTCTGACACCAGGAGAGACTTAAGCATTGCCAAAAGAATATCGAAGTCAACAGTATTAAAAGCATTTGAAAAGTCCAAAAGAACAAGCGCTGTCAACCGTTGATTCGACACTCCCAGACGTATGTCATCGGATACTTTAGTCAGTGCGGTAGTCGTACTATGCCCCGGGCGGAAGCCGGATTGGAGAGGGCTAAGGAAATTATGTGAATTAACAAATGCACTGATTTGGTGAAGGACAAGACGCTCAAGGATTTTAGATAAGAAGGGAAGAATGGAAATGGGTCTAAAATGAGACGGTAAGGAAGGGTTCGAAGTTTTAGGTATGGGTACGACCACTGCCTGGCGCCAGCAGTCAGGGAAACTGCCGGTGTTGAGCGAGAAGTTGAAAATGTGACAAAGGATAGGCACAAGAACTCCAAATCCCAACAGAATCATCCTTCGGCTAATCCCATCAATTCCTTCAGCATTGGATTTCACTGCCCGGATATTATTTTCAACTTCGCGCTCAGAGACCGGCCGAAAGGAGAATGCAGGATACTGTGGGTTAGGGGAGGAAGACAGTGCTAGAAGTGTCCCTTGCTTCAATTTATGTGGAATGGAGGAGGGAGCTAAAATAATAGATATGGAGGGAGATAAAAAATGGAGGCGAAGGTCAAGGTTATTAGGAACAGGAGACTTAGATTTACCAATACCGAGAGAGTTTAAGAATGACCATACTTTAGCAGGATCACCATTTGTAACAGAAGAATGTATGTGACGACGCTGCGCATCCCTACACAGTCTACTACACCGATTTCTCAGCGCTTTATATTTGCACTCATTTATATCCGCCGGATCCTTCCTGTATCGTGCCTTAGCAGCATTGCGCCTGGACATAACAAGTTTAATGTCAGTAGTGAGCCAGGGAGCGGGGAGATGTTTGAGCCGGACTGGACGAAGTGGAGCATGGATATCAAATATCTGAATTAAATTGGAGTTAAAGATTTGCATCTTTAGGTCTATAGTGGGGGCATCAAACACCGCATCCCAGGCAATGCCGCTAAGGTCAGACATAAAGCGATTAGTGTCAATGTTGTTGAAATTACGCTGCATGATCACTCGTGGTTTAGGTTTAGGACAACGGATCTTATAGGGTAGAAAAAGAAGGTCATGGTAGGAAAAGGCTTCAGCAGGAAGTAAGCCATGAGAACTCACGTGGTCAGTGGAGGAAACAATCGCAAGATCCAACAAGGAGGGCTGGTAGCCAGGAGAGTTGTGAGTTGCAGCTGAAGGCAAAAGGTTAAGATTAATAGAATCTACTATTGAGCAAAGATGGGTAGACCGTGAGTCCTGCTTAAGTAAGCAGGTGTTGAAGTCACCCATAATAATAGTGTGGTCAGCTGTTGGTACCAGTGTTTCTAATACAGACTCAAATTTAGTAAAGTAGTCAGTGTTTCGGTTTGGACTATAAAACACGCCTAAGAGAATCTTTGAGTGACCCAGAAGGACTTCGATGAAAAGATGCTCAGAAGATTCACTATAGGCAGATGGAGATTTGATGACAATGTTAAAAGATAAGCGCCCTCTGAGGTAAATAGCAACTCTGCCGCCACCCTTGCCAGTCCTGTCATTGCGAAGGAGGTGAAAACCAGGAAGGGAGTAGGAGGTGCTACTGGTCAAAAAATTCTGAACTTTGCATTTAGATGAGAGTGTGGCAACAAGTTTATTACACGTATTCTCACCTGCCTGCTCTGGAATCCCATGGACGAGCAACATCTTGCCGCGGAAACGCATCTCAATCCTGTCTATGCCCCTTTTCAATGCGTCCACTTCTGAGCGAATGACAGCCAGCCCGTTGCAGACAAAAGACTTAAATGCAAGGAACTCAGTATTAAGCCCAGCGATGGTTCTTGAGTGTTGTAGACGATGCTTGGTTGAGCTCAGCCTGGAACTCTGCCATTTTGGTCTCAAACATCTTGGCCATATTGTTGAGATTGTCTTCCAAGCGTGAGTGATCCATCTTAGTGTTGGTGTTATGCGATAAAGGAGTATTTACAAAGGAGAAGTTATACTGCAGGCGAGTAGTATTACTTTATACATAAGCAATGTACATAACAAATATTATAAATTATGCAATTTACTATTTTTAATTTATAAAATAAACAAAGCTCAAAAAATTAGTTGTTGACTTAGCAACTACAACCCAAAGAAAAAGCGTAATTCGTCGTACACAGCAGTGTACGACGAATTACGATTATCGAATAGACAGGTGGTGAGCGTTTGCCACTTGTCTAGGTCCTGGTCTAAACCCTTTTACGTTTATCGATCTGCTTGCTAAAGTGGTTTCCATCATCATACTCATTCATTTTTATCTGTGCGGTGACGGAGAAAGAATACCAATCGCCGCCCCTCTCTCCGTCCGGTGGGTGTCGTAAGAAGCGACTAACGGACTCTTTCGAGCGATGATTTGCTCCACTGGTGGTAGGGCTTGACCCGTCTGGTTGGTGACCACCGTACGCATGGTGTAAAACCCGTCAAGTGACTGCTTGTCGGTCGCGCTTCGGGATCAGCCAGCGTATAACCAGAGCTCGAGAGGATGATGCTGCGATGTATTTGGTCTGTGGAGGCTTCCGTCAAACCAGTGCCAGGAGGACTTCGTTAACCTGCCGACCAGGGAGACCCGTAGAAACGGTTGTCCCGCTGGCCGCCCGTGGCTCAGTACAGGGGCCCAAGCGAGCCTAACCAGCTCGTGAGGCTGCCTCACCATGCCACGCATAATCTCGGGGTGGTCCGTCGTGCCGGTTGGTGACCGGAAGGTGGGGTCCCGGCGGCCATTCCCGGGGGGGTTCGGGGGCCCTTACGTTCGGCAGGTTAATAATACTCGTCTGTGGGCAAATTCCTGGGGAAACAGGCCACCACACTTTGACCATTCGCATCGCGGCATCATTTTCTCGATTCACGCCTCTCTCTTTCCACTCCTAAAATGACAGCGCCTAATAACAAAACTGGTTCTACAGCGGTGCACACCCCCACCACAGCCTTACCGTTTGAGGTGGAGTTCGCTAACATCCGCGGACTCCATGCAAACCTCAATGCCGTCCACCACCATCTTGAGACGGCACGGCCAGCAATGTTGTTCCTGACGGAGACGCAAATAATCCGCCCAGCTGACACCACCTACCTGAACTATCCCGGCTTTGTGCTTGAAGAATCCTTCAAAGCCAAAGCCGGAGTTTGCTTATTCGTTCGGGCGGATGTTTGTTGTCGCCGTCTGCGTTGTCTGGAGGACCCTTCCTTCTCCCTCCTAGTGGTACACGTCGACTTAGGCTCTCATTGCCGTGTCTACGTCTGCGTCTACCGATCCCATAACGGCGACATGGAGACAACTCGACTAATTGAACATCTTAGTCGGGTAGCAGATGATGCGCAGGAGCGGTTTCCATCGGCGGAACTGGTGTTTTTGGGGGACTTCAACGCCCACCATGAGTTGTGGTTAGGTTCCTCCAAAACAGACCATGCTGGTAGAACTGCCCACGCATTCGCTCTCACGCATGACCTGACGCAACTGGTGAACCAGCCCACCAGGATCCCAGACATAGTTGGCCATACGCCCTCCTTACTCGACCTTCTGCTGACGAGTCGCCCAGCTGGATACCGGGTGGAGATTCGAGCTCCTTTAGGTTCCTCGGATCACTGCTTGATATCCAGCACAGTGCCCTTGGCATCGCACCCGCCAACAGCGGTTTCCAAACGCCAGATTTGGCACTACGCGTCGGCAGACTGGGACGGGATGCGGGAGTATTTTGCATCCGTCCCTTGGAGGCAGCGCTGCTTTAGTGGGAAGGACTCGACCGCTAGATAGATAGACCGCAGATAGTATTAGGAATGGAATACTATATTCCACACTCCTATGTCATCAGCAAAGGCAGACGCAACCGCTGGTTCAATCGCGAGTGTGCCAGCGCTGTTGAGAGCAAACAGACGGCATACCGCGCTTGGATCAGAGGTAAAGCTCATGGGGCTCCCGAAACTCGCTCGCTAAAAGCAGCCTATAATAATGCCAC
The DNA here is from genome assembly GCA_963921215.1 of Scoparia ambigualis. Lineage (NCBI taxonomy): Eukaryota > Metazoa > Arthropoda > Insecta > Lepidoptera > Crambidae > Scoparia > Scoparia ambigualis. Next base: position 16,145,479 of record OY992524.1, read on the forward strand.
CAAGTCGTGTAAGAGGGCCTACATTAGAGCGGATGCCCAGCGCGTTGCACGAGTAGGCCAAGAACTCCTGACGCATCCTACAGGCAGCCGTAGCTACTGGCGTCTGGCCAAAGCCGTGCAATCTAACTTCTGCCAACCCTCGCTGCCACCACTGAGATGTCTTGACGGAACTTTAGCTCACAAGCCGCAGGAAAAGGTCGATCTCCTGGCCAAACTCTTTGCGGCTAACTCCCGGATCGATGACTGTGATGCACAGCCACCCTCAATTCCTCACTGTGGCCACACAATGTCTGATATTAAAATCAGGCAGTGTGATGTCCGTGCGGAAATGCAGTCAATCGATGTCCGGAAAGCTAACGGTCCTGATGGCATCCCAGCAATAGTCCTGAAAATGTGTGCAGCGGAGTTAACGCGTCTGTACCGTCTCTCGCTCTCTTCGGGTTGTGTGCCGGAATCTTGGAGAGAAGCTAATGTGCAACCGATCCCTAAAAAAGGAGATCAGTCAGATCCGACTAATTACCGCCCTATAGCCGTAACTTCAGTGTTGTGTAAGATCCTAGAACGAATATTGAACAAACAGCTTATTCGATACCTAGAAGATCACTCCCTAATTCACGATCGTCAATATGGGTTTCGGCCAAAACGGTCAACGGGTGATCTTCTAGCGTACGTCACACATCTCTGGGGTGAGGCTATTGACATGCGTGGCGAGTCACTGGCAGTTAGCCTTGACATAGCCAAGGCTTTTGATCGTGTCTGGCACAAAGCTCTTCTCTCCAAGCTCCCGGCATACGGTTTGCCCGCTCAGTTCTGTACCTGGATTGCCAGCTTCCTGCATGAGCGTAGAATCCGTGTCCTTTCGGATGGATGCGCTTCGCGGTTCATGTCAGTGAACGCTGGTGTTCCTCAAGGCTCCGTTCTATCCCCCACGCTGTTCCTTCTGCATATCAATGACATGCTTCCTCTTGGAAACATTCATTGCTATGCAGATGATAGCACAGTGCATGGGGGATATAACGGGCACCCAACGGCTGGGCGAGTAGACACCGAAATGAAGCGAGCAAATCTTGTCATTGAGCTCGATCGGATGTTGGACCTCATTTCTAAATGGGGCTCCGATAATCTGGTGGAGTTCAATGCCAAGAAAACACAGGTGTGCGCGTTCACAGCGAAAAAGTCGCCATTCCTTCCCCTTCCCTCTCTTCAGGGTACATCTCTAGGCCTGCAGAGCAGTATTAACATGCTCGGTATGGATATCCGCTGCGATTTGAACTAAAAGGACTACATCGAAACCGTGATTAAAAATGCCTCACGTAAACTCGGTGTCCTGAACAAGGTGCGGCGATTCTTCACGCCTGATCAGTTGTGTCTATTATACAAGACACAGGTGCGGTCTTGCGTGGAGTATTGCTCTCACCTTTGGGACGGCTCCGCAAAGTACCTTCTCGATGCCTTGGACAGATTGCAGCGCCGCGCTGTGCACATTATCGGCAATGCAGAGCGTGGTTGACTCACTGTTGGGTGCCCAGTACTGCGTCAGCGCAGTTACTGCCTAGTGGCCACTGTTAGGTCGTATTAAACAGGCAATATTACTCGTAAGTTCCAATATTCACAAATAATTTAGGTTCGTTGTCAGTGTCTGAGACAAATAAATGTCATCAGTGTTGGGGTACAGCGCTGTTAACGTAACCTATGTGAATAATTGCAGTTTCTTTGTTTGTAAACCAGTGAATTAATAGCCTATTAACTGAAATTGAACAGTGCAATTAATATGGACTATTAACTTAAATTGAAAAGATTAAGTTATTATAGATAAGAATTGTTCTTTAGTTATTATACAACTGTTACATGTTGTATATTATTATAAATAAGTAATACATTAAGTTAACTTTAATTATTAATAATAGATTGTTGTTGTGAACTCAATTTAAATTGTTTCTAATGCAAAATGCATTTGCAAAAATGCAAAAATTTTGGGAGATCGAAGAACCACCCACCGCTCGTCGAGTCGATACAGACGAAGAAGAGTCGAACTGTTTTACCAGAATAATACTGGCCGCCTTCAATCTGGTCGTTTTATTATTCGGCTCCCCTTCAGGGCAAACCAACCGCCGTTGGGGGAATCTAGTAAGACAGCCGAGTCTCGATTGATGTCGATGGGACGTCGTATGGCCAGGGATGCGGTATTTAGGCAGACATATGTCGAATTCATGAGGGAGTATGAATCTTTAGGACACATGTCTGTGTCGCGTGTGGATTGGAGATCAGAGGATCATTGTTTCCTTCCACATCATGCTGTCCTGAACAGTGGCGGTAGCTTCATACAAGCCGAAAAGCCCGGCTTGCCCTAACAAAAACTCAATATCACTACTGGTAAAACGCAATTATTAAAATCACTTAATATTTTTTAACCATTGTTAATTTTCTTTCATCAGCATTCAAATTATCAATTTTATAAGTTTCTCATATTAAGAATCACCAAACAAATCGCATATAGCTGCTTATAAATCGTGCGACGCTTTACATCTCTCTCGCACAAGTTGGCTTGCAACCGGGCTTCGGATTTAAAGTATATCCGCTCTCTTCTAACTTTAACAAAATTGCTACTCTATAAACATAATACTGCGTAAGTATGTATAGATTCTATGAGAAATTCATACTCTTCGTCAAAGCCAGCTTGCGTTATGAAGTTCGCAAGTAAGGCCTTCTCCAAATCAGGCTTTATTTCTACCGAATTACGTGCAACTTAAACGCGGGCGAACCAATCAGAGGCGACCGACGACAGCACGAGCTCGGGCGAACCAATCAGAGGCGAGCGTTAATACGCGATTGTGCTGTGCAGCAGCCACAGGCAGCAGCCAGCCATTTTTTATTCTTTGTTATTGTCACTTGTCACACTTCACTTTTTGATTGGATTGTTTATAAGTAACAAGTGTTTTCGTAATTTGTGTTAAAAAATGTGTTCCGAGTTCAGTTCGTCGCTTTATTGGTCTCTGTGACGAACTAAGATGTGTTGAGCATGTGATGTGTTGCAAACAAATGTGTACTTAAACGTGTTGATGATTGGCATACGAAAGGCAGAGATAAATAAATTCTTTGAACATCACACATGATTTATGTATTTCGCAAACTATTAAAAGTCATCTAGGGCATTAATTATAATAGGTCTGTGTAAAAAACTCTTTGGATTGTTGGTTGCTTCCATTCTAATAATTAAGTAATAATTAATAAATTAAGTGTAGAGGCCTACATATCGACTGTGATTCCCGCGCAAAATGCCCATTTTCGCATTTTGTAGTAATTTTCTAGTTGTATTTATCGTTTTTATCGAAATAGGATAATAAATGCATGCGTTATATTACGAATCTCCACTCTGCGAGAATAAGCTGAGTTCGGACGGCCGGCGCATCGCATTTTGTTGTAATTTTGTACTTAGTTGTATTTATAGTTTTCATCGAAATAGGATAATAAATTCATTATAACATTTTTATTCCTCATGAAGTAACAATTATTCTGGTATAAATTTTACTCAATAATATTATCGTAGTTAAGAGAAATTCAGTTAACTTAACGCGATTTTCGAAGTTTTTTTGGTTTTGTTTCATTTTTTTATTTCATTTGTTTAGTTCAATCCAGGAGCTCAAAAAAGTGCCCTCGCGCAATTTATGAAAATCTTTCTCTGCAATTTTGAGTTTAAATAAAAGTTAAGCGAAATTTACAAAAAGCGAGGCCGCTACGTACTATGCCAATAGTTATTCTACACTATTTAATAAGTAAATACTGTTAATGTATTTTTGTTTCTGAGATAAAGAACGCCTAAATTGGCCAAAATAAAATTCTCAAAAATCACATTCAAGATGTAATAGAAGGTAATAGCCTGTTTTTTTTACCAACGACAAGAATGTTTGGAATGCCACGGCCTATGACGATTTCAGTAAAAAATGTGGCTAGTGTCACAAATGGGCACCAACATTGTACCTAGGTAGCAAGATTAGGAACTTCAGGTTTCGTGGCTTGCCCCAATCTGAAGCCCTAGGCACGCCACTGGTCCTGAAGACCCCTACCGGAAAGATTAAAGTCATGTTGTAACGGTACAGAATGAATGGTATCCGTCCGTTAGTAAGGAATGCATGGGAGTAGCACTAAAATAAATATTAATGCGTAGCACCATTAATAATAAGCATGAAAAGGGAATAATAAACTAGTTCAGAATAATGGTCAGTGGTCTAGCGCTTTATCTTTAGTTTGAATTTCGCGGGGACTGCTCTGTGTGCTCCTTGCGACATAGGCGCCGTCTAGCGTGAGTTATTTACTTGAGCTTCGTGTTAGGTTGGCAACGGGCTTTATCTTTATTTTGAATTTCGCGGGGACTGCTCTGTGTGGCCTTGTGACATAGGCGTAGGTTGGCAAGCCGGTAGACATACGGGCGGGCGCCACCTATGGTCGGAATACGGAACTTTTTATAATTTCACAAAATACAGGATTATTGGCTTAAGTGGATGATTATTGAGAGGGAATTGTTAATAGAAGGCTACATTTAGATATTCAAAGATGTAATATTGGCTATCTGACGAGATTTGGTTAGATTATGGAAAAATTTTAGAATTGCGCGGCGAAAGCGGCAATGAGCGAGCGAGAGGTTGAGAAAAAGACAGAAAGAGAGGTCGGATGATAGCTCCACGTGGCGCGACGCGAAGGCGGGGGGCATCGGGGAAACGGCTAGCGATTGGTGGAAGGGAAGAAAAGTGGACTCGCGCGGGCGTATGTTAGGCGCGCGTGGCGCGAAAGTTAAGATGCTTGGGAAAAAGGCGGAAAATTAGCGGACATTCAGTTTTGGGACGTCAACGGAGGGGTCCAACTTAAGAGTGCGGTACGACTCATACGGGAAAAATAGCGTCCGAGCTTGATAGTGCGCTAAGTGATATTCGAGCTGCGATATTAATTAAGATTTGTGAAATTGAAAGTTATTAATAAAGTAAACTATTGCGATCGCAACTCGAATCCGTTAACAGAATGAAGTATTCTGGGGTACATCGGCGGAAACGAGTCACGGTGACAACAAAACCCTATGTACCTTTCAACAGACTTCGGTCTGGATGATCTTTGATTGTATTTAATAAGATCGGCGTTTTACACTATTACGCTAAACAATACACTATCTTCGACGGAGTAATGGGGGAGAGACAGTTGTCTCCCTAGTGAAAGTTGAAGATAGGTCAGACACCATTTAGCTGGAGGTAGACCCGTATGACCCAGTCCAATCTCGAGTCTATCTCCATACATACAGTGTAGTGATAGGAAAATAACACACTGAGTATACTGGCTCGACTGATAGAACATTTAGGAGTTAGTTGCTTTCAGGGGCAATGCGACTCTCACCACACACCACGAATTTAAATTAAATGAGGCTTGGCCTAGTTTGCAAGGTACACAAGAGGGACTGTTAGTTCGACAAAATATAGGCATTTTCAAGTGAGGAAAGTTGTAGGAATCTATAGGTAGGCGGATATATATATATGGTTAGTTATTAATTCAGACTAATAAGGCAGGGATAATTAAGTTACGGCGCTAAATAAAATTATGATGAAGTGATGTGGGTCCTAGCTAGGCAAGTAATCTGTTACCGCAGGCCGGTAAAATTCTAATTGTTTTCCTAAAGTTGTTACCAATTAATTATTCATTTTAAATAATTAACAGAAGTATGATAATATCGTACCATCATTACTTTGGAGTACCTAAAAGTCTAGACTGGTTTTCTATTACAAGAAAAATACTAAAAAGTTATAGCAAATAAGCTTAGTCGTACTGTGATGTTTGATTTCTAACACTGATATGACCAAACAGGCATTTGTTAGCTTTCCCTGGGATGCAATACGATCTCACATGGCTATACTCTTCAAAGTATGGAAAATTTTACATCCGATACCTTAGCAAAAATAAGCTGATACAAACTGAACAACTAAAACCAGTTTAGAACCTAGGATAAGTCGTTGAAAGAAGACATTGCAAGCTATGAGCTTCTAATAATCTGAAACATAGAAATAATTGATTGATAACAACCAGCTAATTAGCCTGACAATGGTCTACTAATACCATTCGAATAGACCTCTTAAGATATGTAAGTACTTACTTCTAATAATATGAAACATAGAAATATTTGATGGGAACAATCTAATCAATCAGACTAATACCTAGTACAGTCTAATTTATACTTATTAAAGTGAGTAAAAGATAACTTCTAAATGTAATTTATTTAATGATTAACAGTGATAATTAACTACCTAATTTACTACCTACTAAAGGTATACTAACTATGATTTAGTAGTCTATCAAATTAACCACTCAGTCTGAGAGACAGAGGGTGGAAGTTAATGAAAAAATAATTAACTACATTCACTCCCTAAAAGTCAGGGATGTTGAATGAATTAAACATCTTTCAATAAACTTGAGATGTAATTACACTTTATAAGATCTGTATAATGAACACTAAGAGTAACCCAAAGTAATTTACTTCAAATGATAGTATTCTATTTCAGTTCACTTCCTAAAGTCAAGGATATTGAATGAATTAAACATCCTTTAATAAACTTAAGATGTGATAATCTGCCAATGCAGCCAATCCAATGTAGTTATATTGGAACTTTATAAGACCTGTATAATAAATACTAGGAGTAAATAAAAGTAATTTTACCTGTATTAATAGCATTCTACTTTAGCCACCGCCTGAAGTGGCGTTTGATTAAATTATCCACCCTTTACGGAACTGAATATAAGTTATTGCATTGAATAATTAAGTTCTTAATGTGAAAAGGATATTTGGATGATAGCAAGCCTTGAGATAAACTCTATTGATTTATGTGGAATAATAAGAATTTAAATTGCTAACACATAGTTCATAATGTAAAATGAAATTAGATTTTGAGAGGAGATGTAAATTCTCAGTTTGAAAGAATTAAAGCTACAAGCTAATAATTAATGTTAAAGCCAAAGTGGACGGGGCCATAATTAAACAATGAGATGTAATGGCACGCTATGGAGCGGCGGTTGGAGCTCATAAACTTCCACAAGACTCTTATATTTCCACAAGACTTTTAAACTTCCACAAGACTCTTAAACTTCCACAAGACTCTTAGACTTCCACAAGACTCTTAAACTTCCACAAGACTCTTATACTTCCACAAGACTTTTATAATTCCACAAAACCTTTATATAAATTGCACCAGGCTTCTTATGTATCATGCTACTGATAATAAATAATAATGCCTACAAGCTAAGCTATCATCTGATTACCTTTGAGTGGTTACAAATCTTCCCCGCAGCTGCAGTGAAGGATTTAGGTCACAGTTCAGACGGAGTCATTGCTAGGCTACACATATTTATGTTATGATTTATAGACTGGTAGGTAATTAGGTCAGGAGAAAATAAATTAACACAGGGATAAGCCAATTACTAAACTTTCACGAAAGAACTTGAGTTACTTAAATGCGGTTAACAACGGAGGGTTCACTAGACGATCTGGCCAAAATAGTAGTTATTATAATATTACATTGCTTGACTGAAATTCACTGCAAATAGAATTAAGCTATGCTAAGGTTCCATCTTCATACAAACGCTACACACTCTACAAAACTCCAGACACAACCATTAGATTGTAGATAAATTACGTTAATTAGTTTTAAGAATTAGATAATAATTTAAGTTAAGGTAAAGCGGCGAGGATGTGTGTATGTATTATAAGCTAGCTAGGCATATAGGTGTGAAAGGCATTAGATTTAGGTTTAGATTTAGGTGTAGCAATTTAATATAATAAGGGGGGGGAGGTTACAATTTGGTAAGCCATGACCAGGATCAGAAAGTTAAGTTATAAATTATCATTAATATAGTTGTATTGGATTTCAGTCAAGCGGTAATACTTTAATTTAGAAGTGGGATTTTTTCCCACAAATTGTTGTCGTGTTGCGATGCGTGAGTTTAGAATTGGCTTAATAGGGAATAATTCAATGAAGATTAATTAATTCAGAGATATTGAAGAATTATAATTTGACACTTTTCACAATAAACGTTGTTATCTTCTAAAGTTGATTCATACACTTTGTATTACGGGCTCTTGATAATGGGTGAATTATAATTTGACACTTTTCACAATAAACGTTGTTATCTTCTAAAGTTGATTCATACACTTTGTATTACGGGTTCTTGATAATAGATTAAGACCAATATTGTAGACAGTCGCAATGAGAGCTGGAGCTAAAATTTTGTTGTACGAAATCTGTAACAAAAAGATTTTCAGGTTAGGTTAAAGGTCAAAGGAGGAGATAAAGCTACAAAACAATAGCGTAATGAGTATTATTTGAAATATAATACCTTCCAGGGATGTCCGTTGTTGCGAGAGGCAATGTAAGATAATGACACATCTGTCGATTTGGCACTCGATTTTAGGGGACAATGAAATTGCTTCGGGTGTAATTTTAGTTTTGGTTGAGATTGTTACAAGAAAAATACTACGGTTGAATGTATGGTGATTGAAGATTGTAGTACTAAGACTTTGTATTCGATTTTGAGACGCTAAGTTAATTGTTGACGTTAAGAGTTATGGTAACTGTAGTTTTGTTTCTATTCCTGGTGATAGATTTCATATAGGCATAGGCAACTGGTTCATACAGCCTTGTGTTGAGTTATTTTTAGGATCGTAAAAAGTCGATAGGGTGACATAGTTCAACATTTATTGATTTAGAAAGATTTGTAGAATAGGGGGCGGTTTAATTATTATTGCTGTCGGATGGAAAGGCAAGGGGGCGAGATTGGACAGAATTAACCAACTAAGTTATTGCAGGATTCAATTTATATTATAGGACGGCGATATGCTGTACAATATTATAAAGTTATGACGCTAACAGCATAATATAAAACTAATAATAATTATATTTTGACTAATAATCGTTGAGCGATTGCGGTTTTTAGTTGATGTGCTATTCCACGTATTATATTTTATTTTGTTGGTTATGTTAGAAAAAATATAATAATGTACTTGAGTCTCACGTCTGAAATCCATAGAGTAGTTTTAGGCTAGTCAGGGACTATTAAATCATTTGTCTATGGTTGGACCATAGACATATGATTTAGCTAGACCATAAACAATCTAGAATTAGGAATGATTATAAAACATGACGTCATAAAACCAATCGGAGAGGAAACTTCCTTATCGCGTAATCATATGATTTTGTTATAGCAAGCGGAATCACCTGTTATTTTCCATACCTGTTATTTTTAATACCTGCGATTTTTACATTGAAAGAGATTTTCCTAATACTTATCACGTAGTAGATTAGGATGCAATGACATGGTGGTGGAATTATTATTATGTGACATGTAGATGGGGACAATTGCTCTGCACAAGGAAATGCCGCTTCATTTTGTTAGTTCGCTAAAATCCTAGGAAAAGTAACATAAAATAGTATTACGGTTCAAAATACACGCGTTGATGAGGAATCGCGATTATAAGTAATAACAAGTAACAGGGATGTCATGTAGGGGATAGAATTATATGACTATTCATTGCTAGTAGGAATTTTGGTTTAAAAGCAACGTAGTTTGGGATGCAAAATGTAAACGGATAAATACGTCTAGTAGGCGATAAAAGTCGTTACCGTCTGGAAACAACTATCTAATATCTACTCTATTGTGGGGAGGTTACCTATTAGCGAGGCTAGATGGCGTTGGGTTACCAATAAAAGATTTTATTTTGGATGATGGTAAAAGGGTGCTGTCTAATAATAATATGTATAATTGTAATACTCTTGCAGCGTTGTAAGTAGTCGTTACCGGTAATCATTGCTTCTTACCGTATAGTTGAAATCGTGATAAATAGTTAATTATGAAGATTTATAAAGGATTATTATTAGCTTAAGATGAGGTTAACGTACGCAGAGGTAAAGCTCGCTGGGCACAGCTTACTATACCTACTTACCTAATATTATCAGTTGTGAGTTACCTAGAGATATCTAAGTCGGGAGAGCGGTGAAAAGAAAAGACTTTACTACATGACTAATTAGTTAGGATAGGTAGAGATAGATAAATCATTAAATTCACTGGGTTGGATTAGCCTATTAAGAAGGGTACCTTGCACAATTGTCTATCTCCGTTGAACGATTAAGATGTTAAAAAAAAAAAAAAAAAAAAAAAAAAAAAAAAAAAAAAAAAATTCTCGAGGATACCTAAGATTGACGGATGATGGATAATTGTGGAAGGTAGATATTAATTGAGCTTGGGAGCAAAATAGGGGTCGAAAGAAAAATACAATAGTAAAGAAAGAATAATAAATTGAAAAAAAAAAAATAGTAGAAAAAAAAAATAGTTGACTGGCTTGAAGTCGAGATTTAACTGCAAAATTAACGAGTTATAGCACTGTTACGCTATAGGGATAACAATAGCGTATGTTATCACATCAATTATAAAGGCGAGTTGCGGACGGATGTCACGTCATAATCATTAGTTAAATCGTTTTATCATTTTAAAAGTTAACACCAGCTACTTATAAAACAGTGATCGATTTTATATACCATAATTTTAAGTTGTAGGATAATTTTAAACTCATAGTCCGCAGAAACATTCAAGCCGGAAATAAAGCGACTGATATTGCGAGCTGAGAATTAATTTCTTAGTGTAAACTTTATTAATAAGTAAATCCCTGATATTGCGTTATCGAGATTACAATACAAAATTAACTATCACAATTCGAATCATCCAAAGTAATTATTTAGATGTTGTCTCGCGTCGACAGGTACAAATTTTAATTTAGATGGGTAAAGACATTAGAACTGAAATGGGTTTCGGATGTGTGACGTTCTTAGGACACGTACTGTTTAGTAGCATAATTTAAATTTAGTAAAATCGGCCGAATTAGACATAATTCGTTTTGCGGATATATATATTTAATCGAGATTATCGTGGAGGTAGCCATAGTTCAAAGTTTACTAAACCCGACCTAGAGTCATAGCCTATCTTTATATGTCAGAAGAAAATAATAAATTTATAAGTAGTAGATTTTAAAGTCAATAGTAAATTTATTTTCCCGAGGTGCGACCTGAAACCTAGTTCACACTAGGCCATTCAAATACTTTAACCGGTAATGTTGATTATAATAAATAAAGATGTTCGGGATTTATAATAATATTCTAATACTGCTATATTAAAATTGTTATTATGAAATTAAATAAGTTTGCTTAACAATTGGCAAATAATTATTAACTCAAGAATTTGTTTAGTACAAAGTAAATGTCTACAGGTTTAGAAATGATAGGACGAACGAAACGCGGTTTTGACTTGTGGGAAGGTCAGCGCAGACTGTCACAGCGGGATGATCTTGTTGGTTATTTAATAGAATTGCTAGAATTCTAAAATAATCTAGATTATTGGCATCTAATATGTACGTGATGTAATTGTAGATGATTAAAATTAGTGCTAAGGTAGGTTATTGTCGAAGTTATGGCACAACCTTAAAATTGTTAGTTAATGTGAACTGCATGTTGCATCTAGATTGTTTTATACAAACTAATTGATTGGGAGTTTTCACATATGTAGGCCGGGACATTGAGTTGATGAAATAGTGTTATCGAAATCATTCATCACGGAAAGATAAAGATATTTTATTTGCAAGTGTGAATACAAAAGTTTACTTCGGTTAGTATTATTCTGTTCTATACTAGTTTTGTGGTAGCGTTTTACCTAGGGTTGTTCTAAATTATAAGTAATTAAATATTAATTGTCTGTTGCTGTCTTCTACGTTAGAAGAGGAACGGAGAAAGATAAGGGGGACTCATTTTGTTATAGTCAGCTGTATGATAGATAATCCTTCTAGTAAATATTTCTTGTGATTGCGGTAGTAACATAGAATGTTTATAGGATGTTTTGTTCATTAACTAATTATCTTCACCGCAGCTGTGGATAGGGATGGCTAAAGTATGTGAACAGGGGTGGAGAAGATAGGTCATTATAAATTAAAATAAATACTTGAATTGCAATATGCCTGACCAAATAGTGCGAAGAGATGGAGTAACTATGTTAGAGAAATTCTCTATTGCATAATATTCGAACTTTTGACATTTTCAATTGTAACTTTAGAATTTTGATTAGAGTATTTAACTAAGCGGGTCCAACGAGGAAGGCATGCTGAAAGCGAGGTCTTTGGTCGTCTATGCACACAATAAAATTATAGATGACACAAGGGAGCATTCTTAATTGGCACTGTTAAATTAGTAAAAGTAGCTTGTTTAGGGTGTTCGAATATTTTTAGTCGCACTGGGCACAAATAGAACTTAGTTAAGCGTGTAGGGTTTATTTTGATTTACCTGGTGAAGTAATTGAATCGAAGTTTCGGAACTGTGCTGTAGAAGTGGGAATTACTCAGCACACAATAAAATTAAGTGGTTTCCATTTAGCTTCATTTCCTAAACTAGCCTTTCTTAAAGTTGCGGAAATTCTGCTGTAAGGTGGTTCCTTTGGGGGCGTCTTGTGAAGTCTAAATCAGGACAATTATACTTGACTAACCTATAGAGAGATAATGTCTTAGGCTGCAGAAACAGAGGCCATTGATGGCATTTCATTTTGGCGTGATCAGGGGATCTCGTGTTGCTGGGGAATTTTACCATCTGGACGGAAGGCTGAAAAGTAAAGTAGAATGCATAATGAGTAACCAATTAGAGTTACAAACATTCGGGAGATTACCATCTTAATAATGTGTCTTGTGCGAGTGTAAAATTAAAATCATCTAAGAAAAAAAATAAAAAATAAAATAAAAAGAAACTAGCACTATTGAATCACGCAGTTTGGAATTCAGTAAATACGAGAAGGAACTTACGATATTAATTACCATGAATACTAAGACGAAGTGTCACCTTTAATGACTTATTATTTACCGATTTGACCGATTATTAGTAATATAAAAGGTAGGAAGTTAAGTAGAGTTGTGGGGGCGGATAAGATAGTTACCGGTCTGTTTAATTTAAAAAGAAAATGATATTTTTCAAAGGTATAGGAAAGTAAGGGGATATTGACGTATTATATATTAGCAAATGAGACTAAATGTTGTCTTTCGTGCATAGTAATAACTAGGGATGAGACATAGTTACTAGATAGGTTTTGGCATAAGTATTTGCTTATACGTATAAGCTCAGTACTTGTCAATTAGTATACAATGTCCAACACGTACCGGGGTATTAACAAGTATTTATCGATGACGCATACATTGACAGTTAGACGGATATACATAGCACACAAACTTCTAATAGATCTGAACTACGGGGTAGCTAGTTCAAAACTCAAGGACGTGTTTCGAGATGCGTACCCCCTTGGAGTGAATGAGTTTTTCCTAAGTATTTATGATCGACAACCTTATTGTAAGGCGTTAAGACCTCTATTTGTATGCTCGGTGAGTGGGTGTCACTGCGTACCGGACGAAAGCGAGTCTAGTATTCTATCTCGGTTATTTGTAGGATTAGACATTAGATGTATCTCATCTAAAATAAAGTTATAACTCTTGGGCGATGATGGTATGCCTACTGGTTTTGGTTGATATGGGGGTTTGGTTAAGATTTCTTATCCGCGGAGAGGAAAATAGGGTTCCGTTAAAAGAAGTAGCTAATTAGGAATTGTGGAGGACGCGGGTTCGATCCCTGCCTGAGGTAGACAATTGTTCCGACGTTTCGTTATCTTAGGAAATTATATAAGCTAAGATGAGATTGGTAGCGTTGAAGTATGAAGGAAAGTTTTAATTCAAATTATTAATTATTATTCATTAACCTAGTTGGAACTAAAAGACCATGACGGCGAAGTGGTTGATGCTTCACCCACGAAAGATCCCAGGTTCGATCCCTAGGTTGCAACATTTAGATGCGGAACAAGTTGTAAGAAAAGACGTAAGTTAAAAGAAGGCCATGATGACAGATGTACTTGAAATTATTCTAGGAAAATAATTTAAAGAATAGAATAATTGAATGGTTCGGAAGATGTTATAAACTTTACGTCGGAATCGTCATAGAGTTGAAGAGTTTCCGCTAGGGGGCGTTAGTAGACAGAGCAAGAGACTGTTATATTGATTTATATTATATTATGATTTGTTGTTATGATGGTAAACAAAAGGCAAATCATTATTCGGAGGTTGTGTATGATTGAAGAAATGGTAGATGTCTAAGTTATTGGGAAATATTTACCGAGACTAAGTTTACTGGGATTTCGTTTCGAACACGAGAACTGGGTATGCGATTATGATTTTGTGTCAGTTGAATAGAATGAGGGGTGTGGGCTATTTTGCAATAAGAAAGCTTATGGAGGAAGGAGTCGTTAGGGATTTGGGGAGGAACTATAAATAGTAGGAATATCTTTGAGGGCTAGGATGACAATGAGGTTGGCTAGGAAGGAGGTGCTATTTTGTACTTAATTAAGTACAGGGTTTAGATATAATTCGCCGCAGATAAGAGTGGTACTTTATCTGCTTAAATTCTATCGGGGGCGGCTGTAACGGTACAGAATGAATGGTATCCGTCCGTTAGTAAGGAATGCATGGGAGTAGCACTAAAATAAATATTAATGCGTAGCACCATTAATAATAAGCATGAAAAGGGAATAATAAACTAGTTCAGAATAATGGTCAGTGGTCTAGCGCTTTATCTTTAGTTTGAATTTCGCGGGGACTGCTCTGTGTGCTCCTTGCGACATAGGCGCCGTCTAGCGTGAGTTATTTACTTGAGCTTCGTGTTAGGTTGGCAACGGGCTTTATCTTTATTTTGAATTTCGCGGGGACTGCTCTGTGTGGCCTTGTGACATAGGCGTAGGTTGGCAAGCCGGTAGACATACGGGCGGGCGCCACCTATGGTCGGAATACGGAACTTTTTATAATTTCACAAAATACAGGATTATTGGCTTAAGTGGATGATTATTGAGAGGGAATTGTTAATAGAAGGCTACATTTAGATATTCAAAGATGTAATATTGGCTATCTGACGAGATTTGGTTAGATTATGGAAAAATTTTAGAATTGCGCGGCGAAAGCGGCAATGAGCGAGCGAGAGGTTGAGAAAAAGACAGAAAGAGAGGTCGGATGATAGCTCCACGTGGCGCGACGCGAAGGCGGGGGGCATCGGGGAAACGGCTAGCGATTGGTGGAAGGGAAGAAAAGTGGACTCGCGCGGGCGTATGTTAGGCGCGCGTGGCGCGAAAGTTAAGATGCTTGGGAAAAAGGCGGAAAATTAGCGGACATTCAGTTTTGGGACGTCAACGGAGGGGTCCAACTTAAGAGTGCGGTACGACTCATACGGGAAAAATAGCGTCCGAGCTTGATAGTGCGCTAAGTGATATTCGAGCTGCGATATTAATTAAGATTTGTGAAATTGAAAGTTATTAATAAAGTAAACTATTGCGATCGCAACTCGAATCCGTTAACAGAATGAAGTATTCTGGGGTACATCGGCGGAAACGAGTCACGGTGACAACAAAACCCTATGTACCTTTCAACAGACTTCGGTCTGGATGATCTTTGATTGTATTTAATAAGATCGGCGTTTTACACTATTACGCTAAACAATACACTATCTTCGACGGAGTAATGGGGGAGAGACAGTTGTCTCCCTAGTGAAAGTTGAAGATAGGTCAGACACCATTTAGCTGGAGGTAGACCCGTATGACCCAGTCCAATCTCGAGTCTATCTCCATACATACAGTGTAGTGATAGGAAAATAACACACTGAGTATACTGGCTCGACTGATAGAACATTTAGGAGTTAGTTGCTTTCAGGGGCAATGCGACTCTCACCACACACCACGAATTTAAATTAAATGAGGCTTGGCCTAGTTTGCAAGGTACACAAGAGGGACTGTTAGTTCGACAAAATATAGGCATTTTCAAGTGAGGAAAGTTGTAGGAATCTATAGGTAGGCGGATATATATATATGGTTAGTTATTAATTCAGACTAATAAGGCAGGGATAATTAAGTTACGGCGCTAAATAAAATTATGATGAAGTGATGTGGGTCCTAGCTAGGCAAGTAATCTGTTACCGCAGGCCGGTAAAATTCTAATTGTTTTCCTAAAGTTGTTACCAATTAATTATTCATTTTAAATAATTAACAGAAGTATGATAATATCGTACCATCATTACTTTGGAGTACCTAAAAGTCTAGACTGGTTTTCTATTACAAGAAAAATACTAAAAAGTTATAGCAAATAAGCTTAGTCGTACTGTGATGTTTGATTTCTAACACTGATATGACCAAACAGGCATTTGTTAGCTTTCCCTGGGATGCAATACGATCTCACATGGCTATACTCTTCAAAGTATGGAAAATTTTACATCCGATACCTTAGCAAAAATAAGCTGATACAAACTGAACAACTAAAACCAGTTTAGAACCTAGGATAAGTCGTTGAAAGAAGACATTGCAAGCTATGAGCTTCTAATAATCTGAAACATAGAAATAATTGATTGATAACAACCAGCTAATTAGCCTGACAATGGTCTACTAATACCATTCGAATAGACCTCTTAAGATATGTAAGTACTTACTTCTAATAATATGAAACATAGAAATATTTGATGGGAACAATCTAATCAATCAGACTAATACCTAGTACAGTCTAATTTATACTTATTAAAGTGAGTAAAAGATAACTTCTAAATGTAATTTATTTAATGATTAACAGTGATAATTAACTACCTAATTTACTACCTACTAAAGGTATACTAACTATGATTTAGTAGTCTATCAAATTAACCACTCAGTCTGAGAGACAGAGGGTGGAAGTTAATGAAAAAATAATTAACTACATTCACTCCCTAAAAGTCAGGGATGTTGAATGAATTAAACATCTTTCAATAAACTTGAGATGTAATTACACTTTATAAGATCTGTATAATGAACACTAAGAGTAACCCAAAGTAATTTACTTCAAATGATAGTATTCTATTTCAGTTCACTTCCTAAAGTCAAGGATATTGAATGAATTAAACATCCTTTAATAAACTTAAGATGTGATAATCTGCCAATGCAGCCAATCCAATGTAGTTATATTGGAACTTTATAAGACCTGTATAATAAATACTAGGAGTAAATAAAAGTAATTTTACCTGTATTAATAGCATTCTACTTTAGCCACCGCCTGAAGTGGCGTTTGATTAAATTATCCACCCTTTACGGAACTGAATATAAGTTATTGCATTGAATAATTAAGTTCTTAATGTGAAAAGGATATTTGGATGATAGCAAGCCTTGAGATAAACTCTATTGATTTATGTGGAATAATAAGAATTTAAATTGCTAACACATAGTTCATAATGTAAAATGAAATTAGATTTTGAGAGGAGATGTAAATTCTCAGTTTGAAAGAATTAAAGCTACAAGCTAATAATTAATGTTAAAGCCAAAGTGGACGGGGCCATAATTAAACAATGAGATGTAATGGCACGCTATGGAGCGGCGGTTGGAGCTCATAAACTTCCACAAGACTCTTATATTTCCACAAGACTTTTAAACTTCCACAAGACTCTTAAACTTCCACAAGACTCTTAGACTTCCACAAGACTCTTAAACTTCCACAAGACTCTTATACTTCCACAAGACTTTTATAATTCCACAAAACCTTTATATAAATTGCACCAGGCTTCTTATGTATCATGCTACTGATAATAAATAATAATGCCTACAAGCTAAGCTATCATCTGATTACCTTTGAGTGGTTACAAATCTTCCCCGCAGCTGCAGTGAAGGATTTAGGTCACAGTTCAGACGGAGTCATTGCTAGGCTACACATATTTATGTTATGATTTATAGACTGGTAGGTAATTAGGTCAGGAGAAAATAAATTAACACAGGGATAAGCCAATTACTAAACTTTCACGAAAGAACTTGAGTTACTTAAATGCGGTTAACAACGGAGGGTTCACTAGACGATCTGGCCAAAATAGTAGTTATTATAATATTACATTGCTTGACTGAAATTCACTGCAAATAGAATTAAGCTATGCTAAGGTTCCATCTTCATACAAACGCTACACACTCTACAAAACTCCAGACACAACCATTAGATTGTAGATAAATTACGTTAATTAGTTTTAAGAATTAGATAATAATTTAAGTTAAGGTAAAGCGGCGAGGATGTGTGTATGTATTATAAGCTAGCTAGGCATATAGGTGTGAAAGGCATTAGATTTAGGTTTAGATTTAGGTGTAGCAATTTAATATAATAAGGGGGGGGAGGTTACAATGTGTGATGGGTCTGCACCAACTTCGAATGGTATGTCCCTGAACCAATGTCTACATTCAGGAGCAAAGTTGAATCGTGACGTTTCGGATATACTCACGAGTTTTCGGAAACACCAGGTGGTTTTTGTCGCTGACATCAGGAAGATGTTCCGACAGACGGTGATTCATCCGGAAGATAGGAGGTATCAGTTGATACTATGGCGTGAGTCGCCGTAGGAGCCTAATCGGTTTACGAGTTGAATATAAACACGTACGGTTTACGGTCGAGTACGTTGATGACGTCTGTACAGAGGCAGCCAGTATCGAGGAAGCGCTCGCCCGACGAGACGAGCTTATTCAGCTTTTAGAGAGGAGGTTACGAACTAAGGAAATGGATGTCCAATTCCCCTGAGTTGGTGGAGGGGTACCTGATGAGTTCCAGCAGGATCAGCACGTATTTGAGAATCCTGACAACCCCAACATGCTGTCGGTGCTTGGCATACAATACAGACACTGTTCAAGATGTGTTCACCACCTATCGAGTGGTGTTGAAAACACCGAAGGCCTGGACGAAGAGGTCCGTGTTGTCGACGATCGCGAGAACGTTCGACCCCGAACGGTTGGATTGCGCCAGTCACATTTTTATTAAAATGTTTCATGCAGCACCTATGGTCGGCCCAGCAGGACTGGGACACCACTCTCTTAGAGGATTTGTTGAGAGATTGGACAAGAGTTTTTTCCTCGCTCTCGGAAATAAACAAGGTCTCGCTGCCACGGAAATTATTCCCTGCCGGTGATTACAGGGCTACCCTTCATGGGTTTTGTGATGCCTCTGAACGAGGATTTGTGGCAGCGGTTTATCTGCGAACGGTCACTTCCGCCGGGGATGTTGACGTTCGATTGGTTTTGGCTAAAAGCAAGATAGCGCCCATACGGACAAGATTGATGATTCCGAAGATAGAGTTCCAGACAGTTGTCCAGGGCAGCACTTTTGACCAGACTCCTAAACCACGCGGTATCGGTGCTCCGTGGTTCAGTGCAGTTGGAGGACACGGTGTATGCATGGACCGACAGTCAGATCGTGTTGTGCTGGCTGAAGACTTCGGTTCATAACCTAGAGGTTTTCGTAGCAAACCGTGTCTCTCAAGTACAGGCGTCTGAGGTCTTGTTAACCTGGAGACATGTACCAGGAGAATTGAACCCGTCGGATTGTGCATCCAGAGGATGCCGGGCCCCTGAGATAGTTAACCATTCGTTATGGTGGGGTCCTCCTTGGCTGGCCAGAAATAAATCGGACTGGCCTCTTAACCACGTAAAGGTGTTTGCGGACCGAGGCATACGAGCAGCCGTGTATGTGACCCAAAAGGACCAGGAGACTGACGCTAGTTTCCTTTTGGACAGGTATAGCTCTTTGGACAAACTGGTCAATGTAACCTGTTGGATAAGAAGAATTGTCGCGGTCCCCGCGCACAGCGAACGCTGACCCCAATTCTGTCACCGGCAGAGAGGAATGAGTCGCTACTGAACTTGGTCCGGTTGGTACAGTCTTTGAACTTTGGCACGGAATTGGAGAGCCTACGGAAAGGACGTTCAAATTTTAAGGGTGCTGTCGCGCGTCTCAACCTGTTTATTGATTCGGCCGGGTTGCTTCGAGTAGGAGGAAGATTGCGGAATGCGAATCTGCTGTATTCGGCTCGTCACCCTCTACTGCTCACTAAGGGAGGACAGTTGGTTAAGTTGTTGGTGGCTGATCGGCATGTTAAGAACGCACACGCAGGCTGTAACGCTTTGTTGACCACCCTCCAGATGGAGTTTTTGATTTTGTCTGGCCGTCGCACCACACGGAACATCGTATTTTGGTGCATGCCTTGTTATCGTCTCAAGGCTACCACGATGCAACCTCACGTTGGCGATCTGCCTCATGATCGGATGAATGAGGTTAGGACGTTTTCGGGGGTTGGCACGGACTTCACAGGCCCATTTATGGTTAAAAGCTCACCACGGCTTCGCAACGCAAAGCAGTACAAGGCGTACCTCTATGTGTTCGTCTGTCTATCCACCAAGGCGGTACACCGAGCTCGTTGCTGACCTTACGAAGGAGGCTCTTGTAGCGTGCTTCGACAGATTTGTTTCCCGAAGGGGACTCCCAGCACTGATCCGTTCGGATAACGGAACGAACTTCGTAGGTGCAGAGCGATACTCACGAGAAGTTATTATAGTTTTTTGAATGTAAATAAGGTGCATAATGGAACAGCTCTCTCCCGTCGGGGTATACAGTGGATCTTCAGTCGTCCAGGGGGGTCCTCCCACTGGGGTGGGATTTTTGATACCGCAGTTAAGTCAGCTAAGACGCATTTAGGGCGTATAGTAGGTCAGACCGAGCTGACTTTTGAGGAGCTCACGACGCTGTTTTGTAAGATCGAAGCCGTTTTCAACTCGCGACCGTTGTGTCCGCTCAGCTCGGATCCAAATGACTTGGAGGCGTTAACTCCAGGCCATTTCTTGATTGGACAGCCACTTAACGCGCTGCCCAAACACCCCTATGAGGGAGTGAAATTGTATTGA
This sequence comes from Scoparia ambigualis, assembly GCA_963921215.1. NCBI lineage: Eukaryota > Metazoa > Arthropoda > Insecta > Lepidoptera > Crambidae > Scoparia > Scoparia ambigualis. The sequence goes on from OY992524.1 coordinate 16,166,275, forward strand.
TAAGGAACAGCGCCAGTCGCCATAGAATGGCTAAAATCAATCGCGGGTATTGTACGCGCTTGTAATCGTGACGTCTACGATTTGCGTCCGTGAAATAACGAGTTCGCGATCGCCGCGTTGTGCCTGCCTGAAAAGGTCCGGTGAGCTTAGGTTCCATCAGATTACGGTGTGCTAGTTGTGAGCCCCACGTACGGTTGACCTGGATGCTTGATCCGTTGAGCTTGGTCCGTAGGAGACAGTATAGTGATTTGGGTGGTGGAATTTGACCTGCCACGTGAGGCAGGAACAGCAAGTTGGGGGCGCGCCCCCTTCTACGCATCGTGGAATCAACTGGTTCAGGATAGTAGAGCAGCGCAGGTCAGACCCACAAATAATTAATTAGGTAATAAACGGGGTGTATCGCCCCATGTTCAGAGCAAACTCCAGCTCGTTTTACTTCCAGAGATTTTTTTTTTTGATAATTGGTTTTACTTAGAGCTGTTTTGGGCAAACGTATCCGTAGAATTGTACAATTTAGATATCGGTATTTCCCTATGGGGGACCAATACGGGATAGGACAAGCAGAGTGATTTCTTCCACATAATGGAGGACAAATGGCAAAAAGGGTATTTAGGGATCAGTTTAGGATAAGGGCTTCATTGGGGAATTAGGATATAGTTTAGGGAAATTTAGTGGAGAGCGGAAATTTAGAATATTTAGTGCCAAAATTTTTGAGTGGACTAAAAAGTCCTAAGTTTATGTTTTTAATATAAGTGGACTTAAGGTCCACTTCTAAGAAATTGCAGGTCACTTAGATTTGAAGTTAAAGAGTGAAGAGGAAGAAAAAAATAAGATTAGGAAGGAAAATAAATTTTAGGATTAAGCTGAATATTTAATTTATTAGAGTACTTAATTTAGGTTGAGTTCATTTGGTCTTCTTTTGTTTTGATTTTCTTAGAAAAAGTTACTTTTAGTTTTAAATAGGTTTCAGTGTTTAGTTTTTAATTTAGAGGATGATTTTTGTGACTTAGTTTTATTTTAGTTAGGATAGTTAGATTAATTTGATATGTTTATTTAAGTTTAAATTTAATTAATATGTTGAAGTTATTGTTATTTATTATTTAAGTTTAATATTAATTATTTAAGACGTCTTTGCGTTTTCTAGTTTTGATTAATGAGATTTAGTTAAATTAAGTTTAAATTTGCTGAGTTAAATTTTAGCTAGGTTAAGTTTAAGTTGTTAAGTTGAAGTTGATTTTAAGAATTTTAAGTTTAATTTATTAGTACGAAAAGATTTTAAGTCTAGTTTCAATTTCCGTAATCGGTCTGGATACGGGGACACTCTCGGTTATTTGTGGCATTGTGGGCAACGTCAACCTTTGTGCCCATGCGCAAGTTATGTGCTGAACAGTTGTAGCATTTTGGTCTGTCTTTTTTATTTGGGCACTCAGCTACATTAGACAAACTGTCTACTGTACCAGTTCCTGATCTTGTTCCCTTTGCATTTGACCAATTATCGGATTGTGATGTTAAAAAGAGTTTGCTGTCAATTACTTCCAATGCGGTAGGCGGTGACGGTATTAGTCGCAATATGTTAGTGCCAATCCTTGATATCATCCTTCCAGTCCTCACTTTTATTTTTGACAGCTCCATCTCCAATGCTGTATTCCCATCCTCATGAAAAGACGCTCCTTTGCCAAAAAAATGTAATCCTAAATCGTTTGCTGAATACCGACCTTTTTCCATTCTCCCTTTCCTATCCAAAGTCCTCGAGCGTCTGGTCCACAATCAAATAAGTAAGTTCCTTTCCCATCATAATCTTCTAAACCCACTCCAATCCCGCTTTCATCCAGGCCACAGCACAGAACTGTGATTACTTTAGTCAAGATCACCGACGACATCCGCCTTGGCATGGAAGACGGTCACCTAACTGTGCTTACGTTGCTGGACTTCAGCAATGCCTTTAACACAGTTGACTTTGACATCCTTTTATCTTTGATGCGCTCACCTAACATATATCCAACAGTAATTGAGTGGTTTCACAGCTACCTGTACGGACGCAGGCAAAGGGTTCGCCTTGAAGAGAAATTCTCTAAGTAGTGTGACTAGACGGCTGGTGTCCCGCAGGGCAGCCCCGGATCTAGGAGGGGGCAAGCCGGGGCCTGTGCTCCGCTCGGCAAGTTCAGAGGGCGGCCAAATTCACACTTTACAGATGAATGGACAACTCATCATTTACTTAACTTTGACCACGGAATAAATAATAAAACAAGTACAGAAATTTCATGGCCATATCAACTCGACCGATACCCAGAGCGCGCAGTGAGACCTGCTGCACGAACATTTGAAGAGTGTCTGATCAAAAGTGGACATTTACATGTTATTAAAAAAAAATTTTTTTCCTATCAGGGTAGAATTTTTAAAATCCTACACTTTTCCGCTCTTATAATGCATCATAAGTGGCTATTTCCTTATGAAAAACGTTCCAAAAGTTTGTATTTTTTTATCAAAACTAGGTACTTATTTACAACAAAAAGTTATTTTTATAATGCAAGGCTATAATGTCCACATCAAAACTTGATATTTTTAGAACAAATTTGATTACTGCACTTATTTCCGCTTCAAAACTGTGCTATTTACGTTTCATAATTCTTTCGTCAATTTTTAGCTATAAATCTTACTAAATCTTCTATGTGAGGTTTTAAAACGCAATAAAAAAACAGATGTCAACTGTCGTTCAAGGCTTTATGGACTATGGTCTGTATAATACTTTATAATTTATGATATAAATTAGTTATTATTCTATGATAAAATCAATCTGTCTGTCGTGTTGTGCCGTTGTGGTCGTTCTGTCTGTCAGGTTTTTTGTTTAAAGCTCAGAACAATAACTAAAGCATAGAAGGAGTCCAAATAAGACTCGTATAGTTGTCCTATTTTTTCAAATGGGCCATATTCGTTGAAAGGAAAGAGACCATATAAGTTGCCAAACATGTCAAATGTAAAGTAAAATTTTAAAAATGGGTCACCCTGGTCGCCGTTTATGATACCGAATTCAAAAGCGATCTACACATGTGATTCGATGTCAAATATTCTATTGGTAATATTTGACATTGCAAGGGGCAACGTGCCCGTGTAATTTAGTTAGGTTATATTTTTGTGTGTGCATGTCACAATTTGTCACATAACATCGCATTATTTTGTAAAATATTAAATTTTACAAAATAATGCGAATGGTGCTTGTTCTAGTAAATCCAAGCCCAGCGTACAAAGAATGCCCTGCATTATTGTGAGATGTAAATCATTCTTCCCGAATGAAAAATAAAGCTTCCCTCGGTGAGTAGACAACAAACCAATAATTTGCTAAAACTCTGTACAGAAGTGCAATATTGCCTAGTAATTAAACTTTATTATGCTGTAGTCATATTTTAAACAAGGTTGCAGGCCATTTGATTCAGTAATTTATAAGTATTCTTGATTTTTACCAATTTGGTTTATCATGTTCTGTGTGTTGTCTATGTGTTGTGCTGTATATTAATTGTGCTGCATTGTCGATGACATAGGTCATACATAGATGATAGTTCGTAATTTACTATTTTTCACAAATTGGGTTTTTTCTTTAATACACTAGCACGGTGCTGAAGTGATTAGGAACTCAGTCACCGTGCGCGAGGTTTGGGGTCTAAAGATGTTATCTTGTTTTCATAGTAAAGTGTGTTTTTCTGCAGTTTCCCCCCGGATGATAATGCGGCATAAATGGATAGCTGCTATTTCTCGTACCAACTGGCACTACAAAAAACCACCGTGTTTGCACGCCAGCAAGCACATGTACAACAAACACTGCGGGCGCTGCGGGCTCCGGTGGTCCCACGTGAGCTTATCGTCGCAGATGGTTTTCGCTCACCACCGCAGCTTCGGCTTGCTGGCCGGCTTCTCCCGCCACCTGCTCCACGAGGCGCCTCGCACCTCCGCGCCTACGCGGGCCTAAATTACACGCTGGTAGTGGTAAGACAGACAAGACTACGTGGAGACGGTCTAGATCAAATTATTTTTTTTATGACATTTTAATCGTTATTCTGCTATTCGTGACGATGACGAATCCAAAAGTCAAAGATCATTAAAATCGGTATGGCCGTTTTTGAGTTATAAGTTGTACTAACACGACTTTGTTTAATATTATATAGATATAGCTTTACGTATGGAACTAGTTATTTTTATATCAAATGAAGCTTAAACGTAATGTTGTTAAAGGAAGTGTATTTAGACCAAGTAAAAAATATATCCAATGAACGTTAATTATGCTTTTTAATTAGTTTAATTGTAATTATATGAAATAAAACGCACACGTAGGAATAATTAACGTGTTTTACTCTAATTTCTTTAAAAATAAATGATAATACACATTATAATGAGATATGAATAATACTGCTGTGTTTTATTTTTACTGTCCCATTTTTAGTAGCTCTCTGTTAAAGAGTTTAGTCTTTTAATGCTAAACTAACATAGTCAGAAAATAACATGGGGCTAATTGTCTAACCTCAACATCCATCGCAATCGCCCTCAAACAGAAGTACATTGTTTCGCTAGTTTGCCTATTTGAAACTATTTTTAAATAAGTATTTTATGCGAAGCAATGTCCTTCCACTTGAAAACGACCGCGACAGATGCCGAAGTTAGACAATCAGCCCACAGGTTCTTGTAAAGTAACAGCTTTTAAATGAAAGTTTTCATGTACCCAGGCCTTGGCCTTCAGTGTTTTTATTCTAAATTAGGGTAAGTATTAATACGTATCTTTAATTTTTTATCTAATCTTTCATAAATAGCAACGTGGACAAATAGCATCTTTCGATATCGATAAAATGTCAAAAGGTATCACAGCACAATGAAATTGTTTGACAACAAACGGGATGCACACTCAAATGTCATACCACTCCTTCTATGCTTTAGTTAATGTTCTGAGGTTTAAAGCATAGAATAATAACTAAAGCATAGAAGGAGTCCAAATGGGACTCATATAGCTGTCCTATTTTTTAAATGGGCCATAAACATTGAAAGAAAAGAGACAAAATAAGTTGCCAAAAACGTCAAATGTCAAGCGAAAAAAAACCGGTCACCATTTATGATACAAAATTCAAAAGCGACATGTAATTCGAATGGTGACCAAACTGAGTGCCCATGCACTCAAATGTCATCATAGCACTCCTTTTAAGCTTTAGTTATTATTCTGATGTTTAGAGTCTCAGAACAATAACTAAAGTTTATAGTTCAGGTTTAGAGGGAAAACAGTTATTTTTTGTAAATTGATTGAATGTCATGGTGAAGAAAGTTGTATTTGTATGGAGCCTGATATCACCACAGACGTTATACGTCTGTGGTGATATCAGTAGGCTTACTCTTGAAATACAATTGCAATAATCAATTTCCAATCACAAATCTAAAAAATGTCAAATGGCTCTTTTGTAAGCGACAATAGCGCCACATTGGAATTAAATTGCGTGGAAATTGATTGAACAAATTATTATCGAGATGGCGTTCCGGAATTATCTTTACTTATCCCAATATTGATACATATAAATCGCATTGGAATTGTATTAAGATTGAGTTTGCGTTCAAGAGTAACCCCCCTGGGTTTAACAGCTTTTTTTATTTTTATTCCTGAATTTAATAATAAAATTTTAAATTTATAGTAAAATAAGTATAATAAAAAGACCATAATAAACAAAAAATTGATTTTTATTACCCTAATAATAATCTCTTAACCTAGCTATTTACAGTCAGTTCAATTCAAAATTGGATATTTATTAGATTTCCAAAACAAAACTGGATATTTACAAACTGGTCTGTAACAAAAGTTTATATTTACTTATGACTGGAACAAAACTGTCTATTTACATATTTCGATTGCCAAATACTGCTAAAGTAAGCATACGTAAAAGAAGATAACATGCTATATTGCCTCTATACTTTCTACTGACTACACAGACAGCATGCTGATACTACATTTAAAAAATTGCTTCACTACTTATAGATTTTTCGTTATTTCCCAAAGAAAGTTTATGACGTAAATGTCCACTTTTGATCAGACACTCCTCATTTATTATTCGCGAGGCGCGTAGGCATAGTTCAAAATACGCGCCCGCTCGCCCGCAGGATTCGCAGATCGCGGCAGCACGCGTCTGAATACCGTGCGTGCGAAAGGGATGACGCTATATTCAAAAACTCCCTCGTCGATCTCTATCCACGACAGTGGTTTGTTTTAAACATGTGTGTTGTTTGTAGCTAAATTGTTTTTAAATAGCGGAACCTTTTTTTTTTGCCACAAAACCTTGTCTACTTGAAATGCTTATTATTATCATTCTTTTTTATAAATAAGTTTGGATGAGTCATTACAAAGACACAACATTCCATAATATACATAGATGGTAAAGTGAGTAGATTTCGTTTTGGAAACAATTTCCTACAAGATGTCATGGGTGGAACATCACATATTGCACGGACACATTGTTTCTGTGATATGAATGCTTTTGGTGCATCTACTGAGTTGCCCCAAAGTAAGATACCATATTTAATGTTAGATGTGACATAGCTATGATAAGCTACAAATGCAGCTTTTTGATTTCTTTGTTTTGTTAAACGCCAGAGAGCATAGGCAAATCTATTTATTTTATTACATACCTGTTTGACATGTTTTTTCCAAGAACACTGGTTTTCAATAACAATACCTAAGAATGTAACTTCTTCAGATTCCGTTAGAGGTTCATTATTTATAACTAGATTTAGGTCATTTTCTTTTCTTTTTCTATTATAAAATCGAATGTAGTTCGTTTTTTAACGTTAATATGTAAATTATTCATTCGCAACCAGTTTACAATATTTATTAAAGTAGAGTTTATATCATCATTATAATTTACGTCATCATATTTTGATATTAAAACAGATATATCATCAGCAAATAACTTTACTTGGTGGTTTGTTACATGTGGTAAATCATTTATATAAATAATAAATGAAAGCGGCCCTAGAATAGTACCTTGGAGGATGCCTACATTGTTTTTGGCTGCAAAGGATTTAGTAACAGCATCTATCTTCTTTAAGTTTATTTATACTTTTTATTTCTACGCATTGGCGTCGACTTTGAAGATATGTTTTAATCCATTGAAAGGCTATCCCTCTTAAACCATATTTTTCACATTTAAATAATAATATATCATGTGAGACAAAGTCGAATGCTTTACTCATATCAAAAAATACTGCAGTTGTGTCAATATTTCTATCAATATTTTCAGTAACTTTCTTAATTAGATTAAATACTGCTAGCGTTGTCGATTTGCCTTTTCGAAATGCATTTTGTTCATTCTTAAGAATATTGTATTTTTCTAGATATTTATAAATCCTTGCATGTACGGCTTTTTAGAATATTTTTGCTATTACAGGTATTAATGCGATAGGTCTGTAGTTATCCATTTTATCCCTCTCACCTTTTTTATAAACACATTATGTCAGATAATACTACATCACAATATTTCAAAATGGCTGTAGGGATTTCATCAAATCTTACTGATTGTGTGTTATTACGTGATCTTATTATTTTAAATATTTCGTCAGATGTAGCAGGGTAAAAAATATACTTGTGTCAATAGATTGGATATTATTATGAAATGTCAAATTAGGATTCTGAATAATTGGAATATTTGTCTGGTTAATGAAAAATTTATTAAAATTATTAGCAATGTCAGTAGAATCAGTAATCGAAATATTATTGCATGTTATCTTGCTTATATACCTACTTACTGTCAATATTTATTTGTTCGTATGATTTTATAAAATTCCATGCTGCCTTAGATACATATTAACTTTTTTTGAGATATTCCTCATTTCTTAACTGTCTTGACTTATTTATAAATTTTTTTAGGACGCGAGAATATTTCCGATATTTTAGAAGAAGTTAAGCAAACTTCAAATGATAAGTACGAAGGATTCAGAAGATAAGTACGAGGTAGGTTATCCCTTAACTGCTAAAAAGGATTTTAAATTTATTCTTAATTTTACTATCTGGGCGAATATTCTCCGCGAAATCAATCGAGTGAATATAGAAATTCAGAAAGAAGATATTATCCTTGCCCGTTCCGTCGCACTAATGGATGGTCTGCTCAAAACTTTGCAAAAAATGAGACAAAGTCCAATGGAATATTGGATAAAAGAGGCTGGAGAAAAAAATGGTGTTATTTTTTAAATTTTTTTTACCAAAACAAACGAATTCCGAAACGTAAAAAACATTTCGATGAGATGTGTGAAGACGAATTACAAACACTCCAACCTGTTCAACTATTTTCTAAAGAAATAATGATGGTATATTTTGATTGAATCATATCAGAAATTAAAAAGAGGTTTGATTGTGCTACCATGCTGAATTTGTATTTTGCTTTTCATATTTGAAAATGTCAATTGAAGAAGTGCAAAAGTATGGAGCGCGCCGCTGAATTACACTTAAAATCGTAGAAAATCATACTACGAAAATTTTCCCAAGTTAAATCCATGTTAATGTAGACACGCAATATTTAAAAAGGCGCCACAGTGTAAAAGCAATTGGCAGTCTGATGAAACAAAGTGCATTCTACAGCCAAAGAGTTCCATTTTCAAATGTTGTAATTACTTTTTAAATATTGTTTAAGTAAGTGGCCAATTCCGGAAACTTTTAGTGTGACCTATGTATATTTGATTTTTATTTGTATTGTATGTAGGTACCTAGTTACATATTGTTATTTTAAATCCTTCCGGTGCTGTGTATAAAATAAATATCCCACACGTTCATGTCTATACTATATCTGTAAATAAATAGGCTTAGGAGGCCTATTACATCTCGACTGTGATATTTGCGTTAAATGCCCATTTTCGCATTTTGTAGTAATTTTACAGTTGTATTTATCGTTTTTATGAAAATATGATAATAAATTCATGCTTATTATTACAAATCTCCACTCTGCGAGAATAAGCTGAGTTCGGACGGCCGGCGCATCGCATTTTGTAGTAATTTTGCATTTGTAATAAATTCATTATAAAATCTTATTTCTCATGAAGTAACAATTATTCTGGTATAAATTTTTCTCAATGATATTATCGTAGATACGAGAAATTCACAGTTAACTTAAAGCGATTTTCGAAGTTTTTTGGTTTAGAATAAGATTTCTTTTCTATATAAAATCAATGATATCTAAAATTCCGAGGTCGCTACGAACTATACGACTATATAAGAGATTTTAAGATTCAATTTTTATTTTTTTTTTAGAACAGTAGTGAAATCTAGGAGCTCAATAAAGTGCCTTTGCGCATTTTAAGAAAATCATTATCTGCAATTTTGGGTTTAATATAAAAAGTTAAGCAAAATTTACAGAAAGAGAGGCCGCTACGAACTATGCCAATAGCTATTCTACACTATTCAATGAGTCTAAATTGTTAATGTATTTTTGTTTCTAAGATCCAGAACGCCAAAATTGGCGGTTTTACACAAAAATCACAGTCGTGATGTGATGGCCTCCTAACACAGAAAGAACAGCGATGGATGCATTATTTCGAAAGGCCTATGTAGGCTATGTCCAATGGTCAATCAATTAGTGGACAATAGCTGAAATTATATAGATTATAAGGCTGGTCTCACACAGCCGGAATGGCTTGCTGAATTAAGAATCTGAATTCAGATTCGGAATTCAGAAAGGCCGGAATACCGTACAATATCAGTATGCTGATTTTTTATGAAACACATGCTGATTTTTTCAGAATCTGAATTTTTCAGATCGATCTGGAAGAATGATGCTGACGAGCGTCTGGAATTCCGGATCTGAATATTTAAGATTCTGAATTCAGAACGCGCGTATTCCCATACATTTTATATAGAGCGGCACACACATACTGGAATTCAGATTCTGAATTATTTCAGTTGACAGCCAGTGTTGCCATTTTTAGTAGGATCTTGCTTTATTAGCATTTTAAAAGTAAATTTTAGATATTTAGTTTATATGTTATCTTATTGATAACTTGCTTTAATAGTGTTTAATTTTCCTTTTTTACAACATATATTTCTTTTACGATGTACTTTAATTCTTAAAAATTATTAAGGTAAAAAAAGCAGTTTTGGTGTATTTTTATAAACAACGCTTAGCAGTTTTAGCAGGATTTACCATACATTTTTATTTTTATATTTTATTTTTATACAATTTGATAGCAATATAAAGCTTCTATTGAAAGTCGTTAATAGGGTTAAACTAGATAATGGATAAATATACATAAACATAGAAAAACACCCAGACCCGAAATCAATTAAGAAAAACAGTTTTCTCTAAATTGACTCGCCGACCGGGAATTTAAACCGGGACCTCAAAGATGGCGCGCCGCCAGACCCGGCGCGCTAACCACTTGACCACGGAGGACGTCAATTGATAGGAACAGCGAAAAAAAAAATGGCAACCCTGGTTGAAACAGCAAGCGGTTAACGTCTCGGAGACGTTTGCATATGCCGGAAGTCACAAGAATACTGAGCAATCTGAATTTTTAAGAATGTGTGAGTCAAGGTGCTGGAATTCAGTATCTTAAATTCAGATTCTGAACTCAGAAAGCCATTCCGGCTGTATGAGGCCAGCCTAAAGGTAAAAAAAAATATAAGTGGGCGGAGGCGGCATTTTTCAGTTTTTGCCCCGCCTAAAAAAATTGAAGATCCAGCAGTGCGAGCACGGATCTTTTATCGACCGATAAAGTGACATTAGACGTCGACAAATCGACATCAGCAGTACTTGAACTGTCTGTTTTTATTGTCTAATGTCAATTTATCGGTCGATAAAAGATCAGTGTACCAGCGTTGCAGCGGCTTTATGTTGCTGTAGCACGTGCTGAGCTGAGGCTGGGGCCTAGTTGGCCACACTTTGTCTTTTGTTTTAGCTTTATATTGTTACAGTAAAAATCGTACTTTTGTCTTTATTCATTTTTTTTTCTACATGTATGTTATTTAATAGTGTGTGCCAATAAATGTATTTTCTTTCTTCTTTCTTCTTTTCTTTCTTTCAGTGCTCAGGGGGCTGCCCCCAGGGAGGCGTTTTATCTCCTCTCCTCTTTGCTATATTTATCACTTCTATTTCTGAATACCTTTCTTCCTCCTACCACCTATATCCAGACGATTTACAAATTTATTGCCAGGCACCACTTGGTAATCTCGCCGAAGCTATAGTAACTACCAACATAAATTTGAAACATATTGTAGATTGGAGCCGAGCCTACGGACTTAAAATCAATCCAAGCAAAGCCTGGTCGGCAGCTCCAGGTTGCTTTCCAAGGTAAACTGGGAAACCCTCCCTAAGGTTACATTTGATGGAGTGGACATCCCTTTCAGTAAATCAGTTGCTAACTTGGGCGTTATTATTGATAGCTGCTTGAGTTGGGGCCGCAACTACAAGCTGTCAGCCGCAACGCATCTTCGGCTTCTTTAAGAAGACTGCGGAACTTTTTACCCACTGCCTCTAAAATTGCGCTAGCGCATTCGCTGCTTCTTCCCGTTTCAGACTATGCCAACGCCTGCTATCTTGATCTCTCGGAGGACAAGCTAAATAAACTTGAGCGCTTTCAAAATCTTTGTATTTGATTCATATTTGGCTTACGCAAGTATGATCATGTTTCTGAATACCACGCTAAACTCAAGTGGCTTCCTATTCGTCTTCGCCGGAATACTCACATCCTCACCCTTCTATATGTTTAATCCCACCTATCCTTCGTATCTAAAGGAACGCTTCAGTTTCCTTTACCTTTTACGATTGTTCCTTCACCGTTGAAGCTGTTCGTGATCAGGCGTGCTAAAACAATTCACGCATTTAAGGTGCACGTGAAGAACTTCTACCTTTCCCTTTAACCCTACCCTGCTGCATAGCTGTCATTGTCCGCTACATCCTACCTGAGACTATTATATTTAAGTATGTTTATGTACGTATAAGTATGTCGCAGGGATATGATAAAAACAGAGATTTAGTCAATTCCCTAAGTGATTTGATCAAATCACGGAGGATGTTAAAATAACAACACGATTTTATCATTTCCTTAAACAAATCTAGGGATTTGAACAAATACCAGAACTGGTTCCGTGAAATACTAATACTATTAACTACTACCAATTACTTTTAACTTAGTAACTTACGGACGTTCCTTAAGGCGTACCTTTGCCTATCCTTTTTAAATAAAATAAAACAATAACAATCAAAACCAGTGTTTCTTTCTTTCTTGAGTTGTTTTGTTTGTTCATCGTATATACATTTGCATTTAAACATTACAAATATTACAATAAAAAATATTTTGTTAATTTTTGCTTGTTAATTTCTGTGATTTTTGCACTAACCCATAACCGTTAGATATTTATCGAACCTCGATGTTAACGGGTCGATGACATGACAGTCGATGTTATTAACATCGATCATCCCTAGCAATAATCCGCGTGATATATAATATGATTATTGTAGGTTAGGCATAGGTATTCAGTTCAGATGACCAGACTTATTAATTTTCGTATTTATTGTCCTACTTACGTAGGACTTCAAAAATATCAAAGACTCATTTGAGTGTCCCCCTCCACGGAAATCTTTAGTAAAAGGCGAAAGATTTATACGTTTTGAAGGGAAACCAGAGAGACTATCAAATGGACCGCCCGAAGTTTATACAGTATTGTCGAACAATTTCGATAGCGCGATTCAGGAGGGTACAGCGCCATCTCTTGGCGACTTATGGTAAACAAGTTCAACAGGTTAGAATCGTGCTAAGAGTGTAAGGCCACATTTTTTTATTTACTAAAAGTAGAAATTAATAAGATAAAACAATATTAGCATTATTTTTATATTATGGTTACTTACATTAGCTGTTATTGCTGCGATAACTCTTAATGCGATAACTCTTAATGCTGCCGTAGACCTGGTTACCAAAATTAAAACTAATATCGATCAAAAGAACCGTGTATTGGGCATTTTCATTGACCTTAAAAAATGTTTTGATACCGTCAGTCATAAGAAACTATTACTAAAACTAAAAAATATAGGTATTACAGGGACAGCACTCAACATGTTCACATCATATTTAGAAAATAGGCAGCAAATAGTAAGATTTGGTAATTACACTAGTAGCCCACATCACGTGACCTACGGCATTCCGCAGGGTTCAATAATCGGACCATTACTTTTTTTAATTTATACAAATAATATAACTAATATAGGATTGGAAGGCCATGTAACTTTATACGCAGACGACACATGTTTATTTTATTTTGGAAAATCAATGAATGACGTTGTAAAAACTGCTCAAAAAGATCTTGATGTGCTCAATGAATGGTTGAAATGTAATTTGCTAACAATAAATGCATCTAAAACATCCTATATGATATTTAGTCCTAAGAACAAACACATACCCAATTTTACACCTCTTACCATAAATGGCGAAGTTATACAACAATCCAACCGAGAAAAATATCTCGGGCTGTGGATAGACGACCGATTAACTTGGAAATGTCACATTGAGCACATGAAAACCAAATTAACTTCATTACTGAGCGCATTATATAAAGTAGCGAATTGCATTCCTACTAAGGTGCGCCATATAATTTACAACTCATTAGTAAAATCACACCTCGAATATCTTATTGAAATATGGGGATCAGCCGCTGCAGCTCATCTAAATCCGTTACAAAGACTACAGAACAAAATGATCAAGGTGTTATACCGTTACAATTATCGAACTTCAACAAAGCAGTTATACGAAACTACTAAAATCCTTAATCTCAAGCAACTATATACGTACTACACTTGTATACTAATTAAGAATATAACATCTAGTTCCATCCAGTCTAATATAACACTTCATAAAAAGGTAAATAAACACAATCTTAGAAACGCAAACAAACTTAAAATAACTTGTGCGCGCACTAATTATGGAAAAAAAACTATACTTTTTGAGGGAGTACAGCTGTATAATAACTTACCTAATGATATAAAGGATTGCGATAGTAAAACATTGTTCAAAAGTAAATTAAAAAAAATTGTTTTTAATGTATAATATATACAAGTACCTACTTTGATGTTTCCAGCATTTGATGTGAAAAATGTCTGGCTTTTGTATGTCATCGAAGGCTGAGTTGAGTTGGCACTTTTGTTTATTTTATTTTCATTTTCATTTTATATAATATGCAAACTTTGTATTCTCATTTTATGTAAACATTTTTGTTTTTATGAGAATAAATTCTTTGAACCCATAACAAGGTAATTAAGCAATTCTCTAGACGTGTTTTTTTTACTTGAAATCCTCTTTTTTATGTAAGAAATAATTTATTATTATAATTTAGTAAAAAAATTAATGGTAATGTGTTTGTTTTTTTATCTAGTTTTTATTTGTTTAATTCCGTCTAACCTTGTAAAAGACAAAAGTTCGCGAAACAATAACATTGTAATTGTGTCTGGTTTTAACATGGACGTAATATACAAATATTACGGCCATGGGTTTTAATGCTTTTGATTAGACTTTTTTTCTCTTTTTTTTTATTTTTTTTTATTCTTTTTTTATAAAAGAGGGAGGCAAACGAGCAGGCGGGTCACCTGATGGAGAGTAATCACCGCCGCCCATGGACACCCGCAAAACCAGAGGAATCGTAGACGCGTTGCCGGCCTTTAAGGGAGGAATAGGTTTAAGGAAGGAATAGGAATTGGGAGGAGGGGGGGGGGGGGGCGAAGGGGCCTCCGGAACCCTCACTGGTCGGACGAAACACAACAGCACCAAGTGCCATTATTTCACGCCGAATATTAGTGAGAGGGTGGTATTACGCCGGGCGAGCCGGCCCAATGTGTGCTGCAACGCAGCGTGGCTCTACCACTCACTACTACTTTTGACAGTTTAAGGCTAGGTGTTAGTGAAAAATTAAAATAACACGTTCTTAGAATTACTTTTTGAAGTAGTAAACAATAAAATTAAAATCTGCGAAAATTATGAAATATTGTTGAGGCTTTATTCTGTGAAATACACTCGATGGAAACACGATTTTATAAAGTTGGCTCGATAGAATAAATTCACAAAGTTACATATTTTTGTGTCATTTTATCTTCTTTTCCAGGTTTTATTCTTAAAATAATTGATTTGATATTATGAGCCATTTACCAAAATGAAGCTCGTAAATAACTTGAGTTATTATAACCGATGGTTTTTTATTTATTACATCTATCAATTTTTTTAAATATAAAACGCGATTATTCGCGCTGCTTCGCTGTTATACCCGTCCCTTACCTTTGTACCGTCGAGAGAACGAGAGGGAAGCGCTCGAAATACCTCCCCTTAATGTTAGGTCAGAATAATATTAACTTCTAGTAATGTGACTTAATTTATCCAAGAGTATAAATTCCTTTATTTAATCCGTGCTTTTTTTATTTACCGATTTAACGCAAAACTTGAAGAAACGTTCCATTTTCCTATGTTAGTTTAGTTTTCTTGTTACTGCTTATATAGGATCCTTCTTAAATAGTACATGTTTTTTTTGAGGGGGCAATCAGTAGGTCATGGAGAAAACGTGTGTGATGAAAAAACCGTGTAAACGCTTAGCATAGTAAGGCCAAGTATGCAGTCATAAATAGAGAGATTTAATTGAGGAGCAAGAAGGAAGGCAAAGAAGGATAATGTATTTTTATCTGATGTACGAAATCGAGACTCTAGCGCTTCCGTTTGTTTTCGATACCGGTACTGGCAAACATATTTAAGTTTGCAGTGGAAGAACATGTTCTCCCATACATCGGTCTACGTAAAAGTCGATACTCCATCTGTAAGTACTTATAAGTTTTAAAATAAAAGATAAATTAATCTTATTTAAAATTAAAACCTCACGAGTAAAGCCGTTGTTCCAGCAGTGCGATTCTCTAAGCAAAAGCCTTGGTAGCAGCGACTGCCGCAGCGCTGAGAACTGACTCTGTCTCTTTCATACTTATTCATAGAATTAGAAAGAGACAGCAAATCACAGCCATGCGCGCAGCGTCTATATGTGTATTTTAGAGAATCGCATAGCTGTATGTTGTCGTAAGAAAAGATGCGCCATCCATGTATGATGTCGTAAGATAAGATGGGCCATCGTGGTGGGTTCTAACCCAACCTCCCCATGTACTGTTTGTTGTTTATGTGTGTCGTTAGTATTGTAGGTTGACGATGGTGATGTAGGGAAGTTGCTTCTTCTTCATGACAGAAAATCAATGCAATGCAATGCATAATTCGTATCCATAGCCTATCGCCGCTCTATGCTGCTAGATGTTATGTGCAGTCTTTAGTCCGTTAGTCGCCTTTTACGTCACCCAAGGGAACAGAGGGGGTGGTAGTATTCTTTCACCGCTACGCGACACGGTTATAAACCTATTCCGAAGCACCCTGTATATTTTGTATGTATTAGAATGCGAAATTTTAAATGTGTAAAAAGGGTGTTGCTTCCCGCTAACGCCTAAGCGGTGTAGCCTCACCCCAACACGCTCAGGCGTTTCGCCTCACACGGCGCAGGCGCAGTCATTACTGCCTCTGACTCGCGCCAGTCAATTACCGAGATGAAATTATTAACACAGTCTAGAGTCGAGTTGGCGGCGACTTTTTTATGACAAACAACGGTACCCATACTTCCATGACGCGTTTGACAGCTCAACTTTGTATGTATTTTTATAATAGTTACACTGCATTTGCATTACAAGTATTTGTATGACATAATTTTGACTCGCCTATATAAGGCAATTGCTAGAATCCGCAAGAAACTTCAAGGGCTGGTCAGGTCAAGTGTTTTAAACATGACAAAAATGACAAAAAAGAAATTCGTGCTTTTTTATTTTTCAATAAAATATTCATTTCATGAAATTTAATTTGATAGGTAGTCTTTGAGTATTTAATTTATTTTAAAGCGATACCATAAGAAAAATAAAATGAAAGAATTAACTATTAAATAACGATTATTTGCAACGCGCGGGCAGCGGCCGGCCGTTGACCCGTCCGCGTCAGCTGGGCGATAAGTACCTACGTTTGTCTGCAATATTTTTGTAATTTTTGTCATGTTTAAAACACTTGACCTGACCAGCCCTTGAAGTTTCTTGCAACTTCTAGCAGTCACCAAGAGGCGCTGTATCAATGTAATACCAATTCTAGATTTTCTGGTGATACATACGTATGCATACATACAATCACGACTATTACCTATCCCCGAAGGGTTAGTCAGAGACTAGACAATGAGGGCCAGAAAAGCAGTCCTATGGTATAGTCTCTACGTTTCCTTTCGTCCCTATCCCAGACTGAGTGCTTATTTTAGTTAGATAAAAAGGTTTCGTATGTAAGTACTTACCCACCATCGTATCCGAGTCCGCTTTCCGTCCGGAAGTAGAAAAAAAAGTCCCATCCAACTAAACCTGTAAAGGTCGTGAACCAGCCTCGCCCAGTTGCCCCATAAGCCCTTGTTACGGACCACCTTGAAAGCGAGCGAGACGCCAGATCGCGCGGGTGGCGCGCCTAATGATTACCCACAGCTAAACAATGATCTATTATATGGCCCGGGCCGATCCGATGGTACATAAGTACCAAGTACTTACATACATCGCCAATACGGGCTAAGTATACAAAACTGTCATACCTACTATCCAATCGATTTTCGACTTCATTTGTTCGGTGTGCAGCTCATAATCGATCGAAGAATTTTTTTACGTTTTTGGGCAGCCTGGCGTGATGTTGATTGTACTCTGATTCGACTTTCTATTCCGTTATATTCGGTCGTCTGAAATGAATCATGTTTTATCGACTTTGAAAAAGTAGGCTCTCAATTTAAGCGTCGATCTGGAGAATTTACCCGCAGATATTAACGAACGTAGTTTTGGATGTTGACTATTGTATTTTCAGGCTACGGAATACTTTTCAGAGAAAAATTTAATGTGGTAATGTCACCAAAAACACAAAATTAAGTCCCAAAAAGGTGAGATCCCCAAAGGTGGAGTATGTCCTTGGCTTTTAAACTTTGTTAAATTGACAAATAGAGAAATAAATAAGTAACCAGTAATATTAAGATACTTAAGAAATCTACAGACGGCATCCGTTGGAAAACTGTTAGAAATACCTAGGTAGGAAGGTACTAACTTTTTCTTAAAATATGTTACTTAGAAAAAGCTAATGGACATATGCATTCTCTCTATCCTCACCTACGGTGCACAGACTTGGTCTTTGATTGCTCAGTAAAAGTCCAGGCTCAGAGTCAGGAGTCAGATTGTGAGACAGTTCCAATGCGATCCAATTGCGATTCAATTATGCCATTCGTAAATTAGCAGACTTGGGCCCCAGAGCGCTACCACAGAATAAATAATAGTACCACGTACGCTACCCCTAGCTGAATAAAAAAACAACTTAATAAAAGATACGATTATCACCATCTGTTTATAATAAATCGCCGGAAAATAATCGATGGGACTGATTTAAAATTGCATCAATTCGTGTAGGTTACTCGATACGAGGCGGGTATTAATCGAGAGGTTAAGTGATTTATTTTTAAGGCTGTGCATGAAGGCGAGACGCGACGCCAGTTAATAGGTATTGTAATTAATAGTGTGGTTCATCTGGTATGATGAATAATAAAAAACATATTCGCAGGTTTGTAAAACTTGTAACTTTTTATGTAAGCGTCGAAATAGAACATAGGTACAGTCAAGGAAGTTCCCGGTAGACCACTTTTCGGGATATAAGCTTCGTTCGTTTTGAAGTTTTGTCCCACATTCCAAAAAATTTTTAGTATGTCTCATATTACTATTATTTTTTACTATTTAATTACTAAGTACTATTGAAGTTGTGCTTCGTCCCAAATTACAAGTAGATAGGTAAAAGTAAAGTAAAAAAATTGCTGTTGGCATATCAAAAAATATGGGCCGTAAAAAGAAGCATATTGTTTGGGTTTGGGACGAAGCGGGATTTTTTTATGTGGGACGAACGAAGCATAAACACTTTTCAGCGATAGTGGGACGAACGAAACATAAACCCTTTTCGGCGATATTTGTTTGCGCTCCCTTTCCGACTGCTTGTAGAGGGTGCAAGCGAATATCGCCGATAAGTTGTCACCGTGAACTTCCTTGACTGTACGACCCGACTAGGGTTGCCACTCGTACTCTAAAATATAGTATTGTTCTCTATTTCATTTAGACGTAAGTACTTTATAATCTACGACTCCAATAAAGTAAGTAAGTAAGTACCTACGCTAAAATACTCGATTTACGTAAAACTATTTACGTAAAAGCCAAATATTTGTTATATGTCGCAAAGAGCAACAAAAAATACGTTTTTAAGGACAATCTTACTATGAATACTCTTTTTTTATGCTATGTACCTACTTTATTTTTGTTCTAACAAAATGAAAAAATACTTTATTCGTCTTTAAAAAGGTGGCAACCCTAGACTGACTACTGACTGATGCTGCCATGTGACTGAGTCTGTCGACGAGCACACGGTCCTTGTGATGGTGCGCGGCCACAGCCAGTCCATGCACGCGCGGTACCGAAGAGGCATCACGCGCGCAACGCACACAGAAGCTTCTTAGGCTTATATGCCCTGAATTCCAATGGATCTAGTGTGTACCCGTCAAACCGGAACGCAGCAATGAAGTGAGTGTGGCAGTGTAGGTATGCTGTTGCGGTCCTATTTGTCCCATTGTCTAGTCCATCTATCAAGCTGAGCACATGTGCAGTAGTTATAAGGTGTGTCTAGTCTAGTCTAGCTATCAAGCTGAGCACATCTGCAGTAGTTATTGGGTGTGTCTAGTCCTAGTACATCTATAATGCTGAGCATATGTGCAGTTGTTATAAAGTGTGCTGTAGTGTGGCAGTGCACGCTGTTGCGATCTTCATTGTCTAGTCCATTCTATCAAGTTGAGCACATGTGCAGTAGTTATAAGGTGTGTCTAGTCTAGTCCATCTCTCAAGCTGAGCACATATGCAGTTGTTATAAGGTGTGTCTAGTCTAGTCCATCTATCAAGCTGAGCACATTTGCAGTTGTTATAAGGTGTGTCTAGTCCAGTCCATTTATCAAGCTGAGCACATGTGCAGTTGTTATACGATGTGTCTAGTCTAGTCCATCAATCGAGCAGAGCACATGTGCAGTTGTTAGAAGGTGTGTCTAGTCTAGTCCATCTGTCAAGCTGAACACATGTGCAGTTGTTATAAGGTGTGTATAGTCTAGTCCATCTATCAAGCTGAGCACATTTGCAGTTGTTATAAAGTGTGTCTAGTCTAGTCCATTTATCAAGCTGAGCACATGTGCAGTTGTTATAAGGTGTGTCTAGTCTAGTCCATCTATCAAGCTGAGCACATTTGCAGTTGTTATAAGGTGTGTCTAGTCTAGTCCATTTATCAAGCTGAGCACATGTGCAGTTGTTATAAGGTGTGTCTAGTCTAGTCCATCTATCAAGCTGAGCTCATGTGCAGATGTTATAAGGTGTGTCTAGTCTAGTCCATCTATCAAGCTGAGCACATGTGCAGTTGTTATAAGGTGTGTCTAATCTAGTCCATCTACCAAGCTGAGCACATGTGCAGTTGTTATAAGGTGTGTCTAGTCTAGTCCATCTATCAAGCTGAGCACATGTGCAGTTGTTATAAGGAGTGTTGTGGACTGTGGCAGTGGACTGCTTTTGTGGTCCTCATTGCCTAGTCTCTGACTCACCCCTTGGATAGTTAGTCGTGAGTATGACTATATGTATAATGATGTATAATGAGGCTTTCATTCAATCTACTATCCACCTGGCTAGCTACTAAGTCTGTAACGTTGCCGTAAAAACATGCTGTGTTACTACCGAGCCATAGTTCTGCTTTGAAGTACTCGGCGGGGGAAGGAAGGCCTACCCATTCAAAGGGTTTGCAGTTGCTACTTACTAATGGCCTGGACTCGGCGAAGTGAAAGCTGCGATCTCGATCCACTCTGGCGGATAGAGGATGGACTGTAAGATTTTAGTGAGTATAGGCTCACCTCCACCTGAATCCTTGTCGAGGCTGCAAAGCCTGGACAGGTAGGGGGGAATTGGGGGTAGTCTCCTTTGGGGTCCACGGCTGTAAGTACAGAGTTCGTTTCCACCATTCCAACGGCGCGGGAGGACGTCAGGATAATTTGGGCAACCCCAGACTCTTTAGGCTCTACAAGGACGTCGCCAAGGAGGGGGGGCAGTAGGGGCAGCTGCCCCCCCCCCCCCCCACTAGAGTAAAAAAAAATTAACTGGTACCTATGTATTTAACTGTCAAAAATTACAGAAAATAACGTTGAGCTTGTTCTACTCTGAAACCTTAGGCACGTCTCTATCTACGTGAAGAGGTTCGTGTAATTTACACATTGGGACTTTGTACCGTTCTTATTACAATCACCTCTTTCATTTATATCGCCCTTGGATTGTATGCAATCCAGGTAGGGGTTTAACGGAGTTCTTATGGTTCCTTGCTTATTGTGGTTAAATTTTGATTTTACGGCTTTTAATTTGGGAAAATGCTTCTTATTGGGACTTTTCGGCCATCCCCTGCCAAGATAAGCTTTACAATAGGAAGAAAGGCCAATTAACCGACCGACTAATAAACATAGTACTACCACAGAGTTAGGAACTTATTATATAGACTGTGGTACTACCTAGTAAGTATCCTCTGCAAAAAAGGGTGGCTCGGGACCGAGTTCCATCCCCGCACTGGCGACGTTATAAGTATAGTTCATCAATAAGTTTTTACTGCAAACGAAAAGAGAACCGTCTCGATCTTGATAGAACGCTCCACCATGATCATACGTCCGAGTGATTGATAGCATTGAAGTCATGCCTCGGACCGTCCCACCACGACGCCATCAAACCCATCAAACAAAAGAATGGTCCGAGGCGTGCGAATGAGCGCTGTGATTGTCGTCGATTGTGTCTGTTGCAACTCTTCGTATCGAAACGTATCGATCGTGGCGATAATGAGTGACTTTGTGGCTAAATACAAATTGATGCTCGCTCGTCTAACCTTTTGGCGCTTCAATCGAAGGTTGCTTGCGAAATGTGGCGTGCAGACAGAGAGCTGCAGTGGTTGTAGCGCTTATACCTAGTAAGTTAATCCCCGTCTAAATGTTTGTTTCCAACGGTACGCGAAAGTTTAAAAGTGTGGAGTAAACTAAGATAAGATGGTGGTAGACTGGTAGCTATACAAGTGGGGTTGCCAGATGTGCAATGTCCGTCTTTTCCGGACATCATTATTACTAGCGGCCTGCCCGCAACTTCGTCCGCGCGAAACAGTGTCCCCCGTGCCATGTTTCCAAAAAATAAATTATCCATGATGACACATTTCTGTGCCTCCTGGCAAAAGTGATGCGAAAAGTGAAGCGTGTTAGGGACAACTTTACTGTTTCAAAAATATAAAAAGATTAAAATCTTTTATTTTCAATTTTATGCAGATTGACTATGGGTACGGGTAGTATTATTTTACTTATAATATAATACTAGGTAGATCTTCCTATGTTTATATTTTTTAAACACTGCAAATGACACTGAAAATTTGTCATTTTGAGATCCTATCACATTTCACAGTAGGTTCAGAAATTACATACATACATACCTACATATAATAACGACTATTATCCCCGAAGGGTTAGTCAGAGACTAGGCAATGAGGACAGCAAAAGCAGTCCTCTACCATAGTCCACTTTACACCAAATAGCGACTGCACATGTGCTCAGCGTGACAGGTGGGGAGCCCATCGCCGCTCTATGCTGTTGGAAGTATGTGCAGTCTTTAGGCCGTTAGTCGCCTTTTACGACACCCAAGAGAAGAGAGGGGTAGGTAGTATTCTTTCACCAGTAAGCGACACGGTTAGAAATTATGCTTTACAATTACATATTGGGCCAGAGCGTGGTGGGTTTATGGCCTATCTCCCCATGTGTTGTTATGTTATAAGTATTCGGGATGTTATAAACTGATGATCGTGTTATAACAAAACGACCTTTTAAGCTAGGTATAAGATCGATAAACTTTGTTTTTGTTGTATCATTAATCCTACTAATATCATAAACGGGAAAGTTTGTAAGTATGGATGGATGTTTGTTACTCTTTCACGTAAAAACTACTGAATGGATTTGTATGAAATTCGGCATACAGATAGTTTATAACCTGGATTAACACATAAGGTACTTTTAATCCCGATATTCCCCCGGGAACAGGAACCACGCGGGTTAAACCGCGAACGGCAGCTAGTTACTTATAAAGTAAAGTCGCTGTTTTCCTCTGTCTGAGGCACCGCACTATTCTCCTAAACCACGCAATGGATTTTTATGCGGTTTTCACTAAAAGATAGAGTGTTAACTGAGGATATATTTTTTTTTAATGGCTGAACTATGACGGTTTTTCTAAGTTAGCGTGGACAAAGGCGCGGGCGGGCCACTAGTATGTTATAAAATAATAAATCATGTTAACATACATAGTACAAACGAATGTCAAATCAGTTACTTATACCAAAATTATGTTAATAAAACTGCCTAATGTTTTATTTAAAATTTGTTTTATTATTAAATAACAGTGTCTTTATGTCATGTACCGCAAATGTGCGAGAGAGACGCACGGTCACCTCTCCCTTTCTGGGCGGGGCCTGCGGCTGCGATGCCCATTTGCCCACGACATAGTACCATGTGGGGTCTCTTTAATTTATAACCTCTCGACTCTGACTCGACCCCACAAGCGCAAGTAAACAAACTTTCGAAAAATCCATGAGATTAGTACAGTGGACCAACTGACATGCTTACGCCCGACATTAACTAACCTATCTTTAGATTCAGCCTACTAGGTAGAGTGTAAAATTTGACATCAATTATATGGAACTTGAGTTAAAAGTTTTCATTTATATGGCTAAGCAATCTAGGAACAGATACCTAGGTAAAAGTTATTTATTTCGGGCGTTGATGGGTAACTTTAGGACTGTGTCAAATTCTTTACATATATATTTTTTTTAGTTTATCTACTCATTGAAAGGAGAGACTTGTCTGTTTATTTTATTTATTATAACTTTATCCTGAACTTTAGAACATAACGCTACGTTTCGCTAAATATTATTACTCGTACAACGTACTTACGTTACCTAGCTTAGTTTGTAAGGAATTGTAAATACCTATTTTCCTCTTTTGTAGTTTTTGGCCATCCAAAAGAAAGATGATGATAATGGTAATCAATAGTTTCCTCTATTCAATAAATTTCGCAACGACGAATTTGGTTACGACCGGTTATGTAATTTACCTATTACTTGTACTCAATAGTGCTTACTAAGGAAGTAAGTACCTCACTTTATTCCACAATACATAAAATTAAATATTGATTTTATATTTTATCTTTATTGCATTACAAAAACCTGCAAAAGGCCGACTTAATGCCACGAGGTATTCTCTACCAGTCAACCGGTAAGGATTGTGGGAGTTTTGAAGTAAAGTCACGAGCAAAAATATGTAAACAATTGTAACTCTTAATACAATGTAATAAGAGTCAAAGTATACATATTGCTGCTCGTGACTACAACTTAATAAAAAAATATACATAATTGCCAGAACTACGAAAACAGAGACCACAGCTTTCTATTTGCTACGATCCTGCCTGATGACCACGCTGATGGCACACATCCTTTGCTACGATTCTACCTGATACACATCCTTTGCTTCACTTACCCCCAAGTTAAGTTACAATTACATTTATACATATAAGGCGACTGCTAGAAACCGCAAGAAACTTCAAGGGCTGGTCAGGTCAAGTGTTTTAAACATGACAAAAAAGATTGCAGACTAACGTAGGTACTTATCGCCCAGCTGACGCGGACGGGTCCACAGACGGGTGGGTCAACAACGGCCGGCCGCTGCCCGCGCGTTGTAAATAATCCTTATTTAATAGTTAATTCCTTCATTTTATTTTTCTTATGTTATTGCTTTAAAATAAACAAGATACTCAAAGACTATCAAATTAAAATTGATAAAATGAATATTTGATGAAAAATAAAAAAGCACATATTTCTTTTTTGTTATTTTTATCATGTCTAAAACACGTGATCTGACCAGCCCTTGAAGTTTCTTGGGGTTTCTAGCAGTCGCCTTATATTATAAAAATCTTCATAATACCTAATGCAATACATAATGCATGCAAGTTAATAAGTTTCACCCTTTCACCTATCAGAGCTTATTGCAACATCGTGAGTTCAAAAGTCATTTATGTGAAATGGTTTGTGTAAAGATGTTTGGGGAAAGTTTTAAATGGGTCTTTCGTGTTATGTGGTCATCAAGTATCTATTATACTAATAACACACTTCACGGTTATGTTGAGTAGATAATAAATAATAACGAGTACTTACTTATTAACTTTTCAAAAACAAATGTTGTTAGAACTATGTGTTAGGCTACGTGAATGTTAAAATACTTTACAATATTTTGCCAAAACTTAAGGAAATAATAGGTATTAAGTCGCCGAGCACATAAAACTACTAGGTTGTGAGGAATATCAACCAAGAGCACTTCACCAATTTTTACATATTTTTTTATAACGTTATTATAACTGTACCTGGAAAAAAAATATTATTTAGGTCCGGACTAAAAAGTTAATAATCACAACACAAGTACGGATGTAAGTGCCAGCAAAAAGTGTTTAATTTCAAATATTATTCATATCTTATACTGTTAGTAGTTAACACCATCTCTCGTAGTTCTGGCCAACTAAATGGCAATTTAAGTTTAATGACATCTAGCGACTGCTTTGCTCTATTGCAACTAGTAATTCTACTCCCTAACAGATGGCGCGTAATCTAAGTTTTACTCAGTGACTCTACTTACGAATAGATGTCGCTGTTTCACAGGGAATACCCGCTCTAGTATGATTCATCCTTAATTCGAATAACAATAGCGATATGTACATTGCTTGACTAGATTAATAATTAATTATATATGTTTTAAAACACTACAATAATGAAAGCCTCAAAAACAGAAGATTGCTCCTTGATGTCATGTGTCTATATAAGTTGATGAATGGTAGCCTTGATTGCCCCGATCTCCTTGAAAAAACAAACTTAGTACACCCAAAAAACTACCTCGTATGCTTGACCACGACCGCTATACCGCTACTACCATACAAGTTAGTACCGCAGCACCGGTACAGCGGTCGTGGTCAAGCTATAGCAGATTCAACATTTTTGTGCCAGTCCGTGAAGAGCAATCTGGGTTGCCATTCTACATTAAATAGGATCCAAAGACAATATAACACTCTTTCTCGGCCAAATAATTTGGAAGTGTTGGATATTTTTAATGAGTGCTCACAGTCACAGGTTCCGAAAAGTTATTAGAAATAGTTACGTAAGTCCCCTTTAAACTTCAAATAATGTTATAGTAATTATAAAATAAATTAACAGTAGTTTTAAATTTTGTAAGTATACATATATAATTAAGTTAAATTCATTACTATTAGTCCACATCGCATGCCGTGGCTGTCTTTAATTAAAAACTGTACTTAGATTAAGTTTGGCATTTACCCTATACCTATTGTTAGACTGTTGGTACATGCTTTTGTTGACTGCCCAATAAATAAATAAATAAATAAATAAATAAATAAATTTGACGCCTCGGTGGCCGAGTGCTCGTGCTTTTCGATATCCAGAGGTACCTGGTTAATTCCCAGGTCGGGGAAAGTGTGTTTTCGGATTTCCCGATGCATGGCCCGGGTTTGTGATCGATCACCAACCCGTATTTGGCCAGAGCGTGGTGATTAAGCCAATACCCATCAATTGTAGCGAGCGATGACTTGATTTCAATGATGGAGGCCTTTACCCGCAGGCCCGCATTGGGACAATACCTATACAGGCAGTACTTTACTTTTATTTAGTACAGGTATTACGTTTTAAATTATCAAGCTAGCGAAGCTATGTATTTTTATCCAATAATTTACTAAATTACTAGCACAGGTGCGAACTAGGCTTAAAACTTTGTAATTAAACCACTGTGTTATCATGACATGAGTCATGTCAACGTATCAAAAACTTAATAATAATGAAAAATTAGGCTGGATTATTAGCAGTTATTTGTTTGAAGATGTGCATGGCAAATTAAACAAAACAGGGTACTTAACGCTAACATTATTAATTCTGTTAAGAAATCGGCAATACAGTAATAAACATTTAAAAATTAATATCATGAAAACTTTATTAGATTAGACTGTATATGGATCCCCTTTGCCTACCAGCCCTAAAGAAAGATAAAAATGTAAATACTATAAAATATGTTTCAAATGCAATGCAGCTGCGGACTTCTTGGCGGGAAAGTGAAGCGTCATGTCTGCAGTTTTGTTTTATTTTCTGAAATTTGTGATTTTTCGAACATTAATGTGAAATAATAGTGGATTATTAACCGTTAAGTGTTTGTTAACGTGCACGAGTGTTGGCAAATGAAACAAAACAGTGCAGTGCAACATCACTTTTTAAATTCTCTCAAGAAGTCCGTGTGAAACCTTAGTAAAGTCCCATATCTTTACTAAGGACTCAAGGGGTTTGGGGGAACATCAATTATCATTCATCATCTTAATCACCACTCATTATCATCAAGGGAAAAAAAGAAATAAAAAAACTAATGACTAGGCAGTATGGTCTCTGACCTTAGCCTGTTCCTTCACGGAGCAATTATAAAAAAAGCAATGCAGCTGCTGTCAGCTGTGGTGGTGTAATTTTTTCTTTTCTGTTTCAATTACCTATTTGTTTTGTTTGTTGTTGTTTGGGAGTGGGACTCGTGAAAGTGTGTTGTGTTTGCACAGCGGGCGTCTGTTTCATTTAACAAGACAATTATATTCAAGAAACCATGAATAATCAAATGATCGAGAAGATAATACAATCAAATGGTGAGATGTGTCCAGAATTAATTTATAAAAATCCAATTATCAACAAAGAAGTCGCCAAAGCGTTATCAAAAAGCTTTGTGAAGATACTCAATATATCTAAAGACAATTCCAACATTAATAATAACTTACGTTTCTCTATATTGGAAAATATTCGTAAACTATGCACTGTTGAGCCAGAGGGTCACCTTGCGGTTGACGAAAGTGTCACAGAAGGTCTCTCCGGACTTTTCATTGATCAGCTACAGTCAACTTTGACGGAATCAAATGCAATGGCGTCAACAGACAAAGACCTAGACGCTTTTTTAATAAGGAGATTCAAATCCCTAAATATCGAGCCACAGTATCAGCCATCAATTAACCCTGAAATAATTCAAGCCCTTATTAATCTAAATGAAATTGGTGTGTATCTAGAAGTACTATCACATCACATTGTACACCTGAACACTGAAAAAGAGAACACTCTAAATCTCATGAAATCCTTGTGGAGGTGTGATGAAATAGACAAAATATTTAACAATTTCGACGATGTCGCCATTAAAATGAAGCCCGAAATTGAAAAGTTGCTGCTCG
The DNA here is from genome assembly GCA_963921215.1 of Scoparia ambigualis. Classification (NCBI taxonomy): domain Eukaryota; kingdom Metazoa; phylum Arthropoda; class Insecta; order Lepidoptera; family Crambidae; genus Scoparia; species Scoparia ambigualis. The sequence goes on from OY992524.1 coordinate 16,194,708, forward strand.
GCATTTGTTACAGTATTTTGTCAGATGCAAATATTGATATTGAGAATTTGTTTAACAATCCTGCATTAACGCAGCTGATAACTAGGTCTTCCTCATCCGCTGAATGTTACCAAATCTGTTGCAGCGTATTAAACTATTTATTTATAATGACCAACTTTGATTCAAAACTACAAACATTTATTCAGTTGTTTGCTAATAAGGTCAAAGTGTGTTGTCCTAAAATAACATTTTCTGTATTGTACCCTGTTCATATCAACTATGTGGTTGTGCTACTCGATATGGAGTTAAATGAATTGCCCGAGCCATTTAAAAGTAGTTATGTCACACCAACACTGAAGCATTTACAGAATGTTCGTGACAACAATGAGAATGATTTTATAATGTTGCTGTCCCATTTTCCTCAGTGGTTTGATGTTTATTTCCAAAACCAAATGTAATGGTTTTATTATAAGTACCTACTTAGGTAGGTACTTTAGTGACATGCCTGTAGTACAAACTGTATTCTTTTTAAGATTTACCTACCTATGTAGGTAGCAGTAGATATAGAAGTGAATCTATAAACAACGTTAATTATGTGCACATTAAGTCTAGATTTAAAATGAACTGATAAGAGTATAAGACTGTATACGTTAGTGACTTATGTAATCTCATTGACAATTAAAATATATGAAGTTAGTTAATTATATTAACGTTAAGGGGCAATTTATCAGTCCAAAAACAATAAAAATCTAATAATATATGAGTACCTATCTATTATACCTCCATTTTGAAAATACACTTTTAGAGTAAAAATATGGAAGTCATAATTTTTTTAACTTAAATTGCAGAAATACTAAAATGATGTCTACAATCACATACTTATATACAGGACGTCCCACGGATATGCCACATGGAGGGAAAGTACCTTGAATATTGTAGATGGTACATTTTACTGAAAGAAGACATTATTTGAATTTAAAAAACGAATTTAGACTGCATTCATAAATATTTAAATAATTACATGGTTGAACCGGGAATTGAACCCGTTACATGAGAAAAATAAGCATCCTGTAGCTTTATCATACCGATTGAAAGGCGTCATCATAAGGATTATTTTTTGCTAAATAAGAAAATGTCACAAATAAAAGAAAGACCATGAATTTATAACATTTGATGTGAAATTTTGTTCAGAAAAATGAAAAGCTGACATTGCCGTAAGAACATACAACTGGCATTATCATAAGTACCTATTACTAATAAATGTACCCACTTGAAAAGTAACCAGTATGAAAGTGTCCGAGCTACAAGCAGAACTTAAACATATTATTCTAAATATCCACCACAACAAAATCAAAAAATCGACAGGGAGCGAAATAATCAAAAGAGTGCGACTTTGTATTCAACAGGAAGGGACTCATTTAGAGCATTTGATAAATTGATTAATTTTGTATTAAAAATGTTAAAATTCATGGTCTTCCTTTTATTTGTGACACTATATTATTTAGCAAAAAATAATCCTTATGATGAAGCCTTTCGATCGGTATGATAAAGCTACAGGGTGATTATTTTTCTCATGTAACGGGTTCGATTCCCGGTTCAACCATGTAATTATTTAAATATCTATGAATGCAGTTGAAATTGTTTTTTAAATTCAAATAATGTGTACCTGTATACTACTATACTTTATCGTATATTTATTCGTGTACATTGCATGCCTGATCATGGGCAAACTGTTGATACTATATTTTTTTTAAGAACTTGTTACACAGGACATTCTATTCTATTACGTATATACTTACTGCATTATATGATTTTATATGAGTTAGGTATCAATCTGTTTGTTATAAAACAAGGTTTTCAGAAACTTATATTTAAATGTACCATGAACTAAGGAAATATACAAAATGTTTAGCCTACCACCGTGGCTATTTACTAAAAAATAGTGTACGTTAGTGGGTAGGTCACGTGATAGGTTAGAAATTTAAGGTAATCGCGAAGCGAAGCGTAGCGATTGTCTTGAATTTTGAGGTTATTTTTTTTAATTAGACAACAGAAATACTAGCTGCGATATTCCTGTAGGTCATATGTATCGTTATTGTTGTCTAATAAAAAAAATAACCTCGAAATTACAAAATACATATTCCAATGACTAATAAGTTGTGGCAGAATAGCTTTTTATGTTAGTCTGCCGCTAATGAACTATTTCACTACGCTACCATAATGTATATTTAAAATTAAACTTTATTAGCTTGCGTTAAGGAACAAATTGGAATAGGTACCTAATAACTTATGGCAGAATAACATTATTTCATAACTTACCACTAGTGGCAGTACATTAATTTTTAATAAATAACGACTGGTGGCAGGCTAGACACTTCCTAAAAAATAACAGGGGTGTGCCATAGTTTTGCTCTCAAGTGTATAGTTTTCTATTTTTTCTGTAACATACAGAATTTCTTTTTGTTTGATTAAGTAATTACTTTTTCAAAAATAAAATACTTATAAACATTAACAATAACTTTTATTAACCCTCTACCTGCTTGATATTATAAAAACAAAACTTAAAATAGGTAACAATTACAAAAATAGAAATAAACACTGGCCATAGGATACGAATACTTAAATCAGGCTATGGATTTAGTGCAGAACAAGTATTCCTGCAGCATCCTTACCACATGGTCAACCTGTGATGAGGTTCTATCATTTATAGGCCGTTTGATACGGGGCGAGCTTGTAAACTTCCAGGGATTTTCATTCAATAACTAGCTTGAGCCTAACGCCTCGGTGGCCTAGTGGTACACTCGATATCTGGAAGTCCCAGTTTCAATTCCCAGGTTGGACAGTGTTTATGGATTTTTCGATGCATAGCCCGGATTTGTGCAACCATTATTTATGAATGCAGTAGTTTAAGTGACATAATACTAGGACTAGGCTATTAATTTACCTATAAATCAAAAATAAAAATTATGAAAATAATACAGAAAAAAATATGTTTGCCAATCATTTTAAAAAAATATTCCCAGATTAAGTAGTTGGACATACAAAACATCCGGGTTTTCACTGCTCCTGACAAGTACATTATCATTGAACCACTGGGTGATGAGGCGCTGAACCACTTCAGTGTTGCTCTTCTTATGCAAATGTTGAAAAGTATTTAGATGTTTCTCCATTTGTTCCCAAAACGGGAACACCTTGCTGCAAGTCCCGCAATGGTAAACGTCAGGACGGATCTGTGAAAAGAACAAAGTTAAGATACCTATTTGCTTCAACGCAAAATAACTTTTGTTGAAATCAAGAGTTATATAAGTCTGTCTAGTTTTCCATCACCATCATATCAAAGTTGTGGCTATTATGTGTTATTAAGTTAAATGGCACTACAGTGCCGCAATATATGGCGCAAATACACTTATTAGCTTACTGAATGTTGGAAAACTAGACTTCCAGTGCTGACCGTAACATAAACAAACAAAATAATACATAATTCTTTTACCTCTCTTACTAATTCATTTTTTATTTCAAATACTTTTGCAGCTAGAAATCTCCTTTTATGCTCTTCAGTCTGATAGTGCCTAAGATCGTTACCGCTTGGATATTCCACTTCACAAGCTAAGCATTTTGTTTTTGGATAATTGGGCTGATGTTTTATAGCTGACACAATTATGAAGCCTGGCACATCAAGGCAGATTTCCTTATTTATCCATATAACTCTCATTGATCTTGAATAATACAAACTACTCAAGTAGTTAATTATAGGTACACTTTTGATTTTTGGATTTTTGTGATCCTTTTTGCTTTTAACACCCTGCAATTCTAAATGGCCCCTATGTCGAGCACCTTTTATATGCTCTTTGAAAACTCTCATACTGGCAGACAAATTTGAATGGCACAAGCCGCAGTAACCTCGACTTCCTCCAGCATTGAGTCTGATATAATTCAGCTTTCCAAATTTCGATAACTCAGATCTACGTTTCCCATGATCCTGGACATCACGATAAACTACTTTCTCTGGTTCCTCCTCATCCGAACTGCCAGAAACAGGTTCACTGATTGGTTCCTCTTGTTTTTTAATACCTCCATGACTCTTTTGATGGTCCAACATGGTTTTAAAGTCTAGCTTAACAGCCAGCTTGCAATCTTTGCAAGTGGCAGTTGTTTTTTCTTCATCTATGTGAAAGTAAGCTCGTTGTGTCTCGATGAGCTTCCTGGCTAACTCCTTCTTTTTCTCCTGTTCAGCGTTACTGATGGTGATACGGCTGATAGGAGCAGTTCTGTTAAGAGAGTGCTCTCTGCTTATCCAATGAGTGTCGAATGTCTCATAAAGAATAACACTTTTACAAGTGAAGCAGTAGAAAAAATCATCATTCACCTGAAAATGTAATATTTGGTAAAATAAATAGCTACATGTTCATCAGTTTCAAACGTCTTCTAGTTACTTTTAAAAAAGTTTCAAATTTACTTTGTGTACATTAGGCGGATAATCCAACAAAAAAAATTCATGCTTAATGTATGCATAAGATGACATTTGATTCCTGGTGTAGGGTATATATATAATGGAGGTATGTAGTTCTTTTGACTTGGTTCGGTAGACAACAAAGTTTTCAATAGTTAAGAGAATAACACATTCCATAAGTGGGGATCCCAGGTGATATGAGATTCCAACTTCTATCATTTACCACAAAGTGAGATATAGGTCAAGTGGTTCCTCATTACAGTTTATAAGAAACTTACCTTTCTGTAATAGCCATACTCATGTTTGAGTATTCTAGACTTTATTATATTCAACACATGAGTGGACATATTAATGTGGGCTTTCGCTTCTTCTATGCTGCACCTTGCACTACATAACAGGCATATCCTATTGACAATGCAATGCCACTGCTGGTCAGACACAATTATATCCGAGACTATTACATAGCCACAGTCGTAGCTACATAATACATTCTCAATATCTTTATCGGAAACTGGTGTTTTCTTATTTGCTTTATGTACATCCTCCTTTATATGTGACATCACCTCTGAAAGATCTGACAATAAGCAATTGCATGCTTCACAGTAGAAGTTGTTTACCAGCTGTAAAAGATTAGTTAAAACATAGGTTGATAAGTATGAAGTTGATAAGGATATGGAATAATTAATAAGTCATCATCATCATCATCAGCCTATAAACGTCCCACTGCTTGGCACAGGCCTTTCACATGGTAACAGCAAAGCATAACACACCACGCTGGCCCAATGCGAGTTGGTGGGTTTTAACGACTGTCATCATACAACAGCAACAGGGACCAACGGCTTAACGTGCCTTCCGAAGCATGGAGAAGCTCGAGATGGTTTTAATTTGGTCACCCATCTAGTGACCCGGCATTGTGAAAGTTTCTTACCAGGCAAGATCGCAAGCCGAACGTGCTAGCCGCTGCGCCATCGTGCTTCTCAATTAATAAGTAGCTGACGAAAATTATTGTAATTTTTATTTCATTGAATGGAGATGGGGGGGAGGACCACAGAAAACATTTATTAGAGGGGAGGACCTTGACGCGGCGCGCGGCTGTTCACCGATGGACGAAAAAGGCAGTCACCGAATCGTGGTAAAGAGGTATCCGGCGGCCTCGAGGCTGACCACCTGGGCGATGGTCCGATGAAAAAGAACAATAGATCCGGCTATGACATAAGATCATGAGACCTTTACTCAGTTGTAGGTAGTTAGTGAGTGTTCGAGTTATGGGTTTACGTGCTTTTGCGAGAGGGGGACCTCTGCAGGCCCCACTAAGACGAGCTAAAATATCGACTGAGTAGGCATAGCATTTAAATCAAAAGGTATTTACGCACCTTTGACTATATTTACGCACCTTGTATATGAAATCTTTTTTGCATTTAGGAAAATAGGTATGGTCTTTCAGAGATTTCCTGTGTTTCTCCCAACGAATATGTTTGTCTACATCGGGTAGGCCTTGGAAATTCTCTTCGCAAAGTAAACAATAATAATCAGCATCTCCACACAATATGAAATTCTTGAAGTATTTGTTCATCTTAAATTTGAATGTCTATGTAAATTGTAAATCAATTTCCTTTTCGTTTTCCTTTAATCGAATTGTTTCTTTTGAAGATGAGAGATGAGGGTACTTTAATATTTCTAGTAATGAAGCACGTTCAAAAACACTTCAAAGCAAACTGCCGTGCCGAAGCCGAACAACGAACGAACGAAGCGTAGCATCTCTCGGACTTCATGCATCCGGAATCAGTCCAGCCCGGGAAAAAACCAAACTCGGCAAGTAATCGACTACACGGTACACGCGCTCCGTTTTGAATCCGGAGAGAAATTTACCCAGTCGGTCTCCCAGCATGTTACGATTTATTCCTATTTCTCATCTGAAAAGTTCCGAAAAGTTCCGCCTGAGTAAAAATAAAAAAAAAGATTGGAAAAATCAAACAATTTCTGTATTACATACCTATATTTGGATTTTTACTTTGATTCATAAAGTCTGTACAAGTTCCAAATAATCCTAAAACAGCCATGAAAACACACCATACAGCCAAAGAAAGACCTAAACATACAGCACCAGCGCCATATTTCATGCGACTTCTAATCGTGAAGTTCGTTTTTAGTTTATAAAGTCTATGAAAAGAATCTGAGTCAAACAGCCTGTTCTTATAAACTAATTTTGAGGCTTAGGTCAAAAGTTCCGAAAAGTTCCGACAAAGTTGATGTTCCGCAAAAGTTCCGCCAAGGGCTTCTAAGTTCCGAAATCGGAACAAAAGATCCGCACCGGCAACACTGCGCTGGATAGTCGTCCAGTCGACAATGGAAAGTTTAACTTTAGTTGAAATTGTATGCTTAGCTGTAGCCGTTAAGAGGCCTATTACTCACATCTCGACTGTGATTTTTGCGTAAAATGCCCATTTTTGCATTTTGTTGTAATTTAGCAGTTGTATTTATCGTTTTTATCGAAATGGGATAATAAATTCATGCTTAATATTACAAATTTTAACCGCCTCTGTGGTCTAGTGGCTAAGCCACCGGTTCCAGACCCAGAGGTCCCGGGTTCGATTCCCAGCGGGGGGTACATTTTTGTGTGCTCGGCTTGGTTGATGGTAGGGCTGTTAAGTCCGCCTGGCTAGCTACCACCATCTTATCTAAGTCTGTCGCCATAACAACGATGTTTATAGCATTGTTGTGTTCCGACACTTTGAGATAAAATAGCCAGTTCCTCAGTGGTTGAGGATTCCGGATGCAGCGCGCTTTCACCTTCAGGCCTATCGTCACTTATCGTCAGGTGAGATGAAGGCCAAGCGCTTACCCGTTGCCGATAAAAAGAAAAAAAAATGTCCTGCGAGGATAAGCTGAGTTTGGACGGCCGGCGCATCGCATTTTGAAGTAATTTTGCAGTTGTATTTATCGTTTTTATCGAAATAGGATAATTAATGAATTATAAAATATTTATTAACGATTATTCTGGTATAAATTTTGCTCAATAATATTATCGTAGATAGGAGAAATTTACGAATAACTTAAAGCAATTTTCGAAGTTTTTTGGTTTAGAAAAAGATTTTTTTTCTATATAAAATCAATGATATCAAAAAATTCCGAGGCCACTACGCACTTTAAGACTAATGAAACAATTTAAGAAATGTAATAGGAAACAGAGGAAAGTGAAAAGATATTGGGTTCATCCTTTTCACATAGACCGCATAACGGAATATGTATTCTACAAGTCTTTTACAAAAATTAGGTTATTTCCTAATAAATTCTACGAACACTACTACTAGTAGGTAATAATTATTTATTTTGTGCTACTACTACTATCACAATAATGAGGCGCTCGGAATCAAATACTATTTTGCAGTTTTGCTTGCGCACGCGACTCGACCGACCGCTTTGAGCGTCTGTCATCGACTGGCGCGTGATTCCTCCGGACCGGACCGGAACGGACGTTTCTCGAGTTATCGTGTGGTCAGCTCCATACAACTTCATACGATATTGATAGGCCCCGCCCCCCGTGCCGAAAAATAACGGAACGGGTACTCGGAGACGTCCGGAGCATGTTTCGGTTGCTTCCGGGTGAAAATCGGGATCGGAAGGCCCCTGAAAACATGTCGCTGCTTTGGAAGAATAGTGTATTATTACCAAATATCACAAAATTGAGTTAGTCTCACCATTCGATGTAAAAGGATCTGTTTTGTATACTCAATAAAGATCGTATTTCATTAGCAATTATTAAGACCGTGGCGCCATGGAGAGACTGTATCTCATTGGTCAATTTTGGCCGCAATTTTTTATGAACAGCGTTGAATCGCCAGTTGCGACACGGCTTTAGTAGTAAACACTTATTTGATTATCCGCTATAAAGTCATATTACAAGATAATACATGTTATGAATGCTCATTTATCTGAAATACCGCATTGCTTCGAGTTATGGCACTGTTTTAAAAAAATATCTGTTAGAACTTCTTCATACTTTTCATGAACAAAGTATCATTTGGGCAAACTACGTTGTTCAACAAAAAGTAACTACGAATTAATGTATTACAATAAAATACTACCTTTTATAATAAAAAATAGGTTCAACTGTTTTTGTACAATTCAAATTAAGGCTTTATCTAAATAAAATGTTTTGTGATTGTAACAAAACTTTTTTGGTAATAATACTTTATTTAGTAAACAATCTGTCATAACTTTGGTCTTGAGATAGTATTCCTGAAAAAAATCAACTTAAAAACACAATGAATATAATTTTTAAGTCCTAATGAGCCTTTAAACATTCTATATTAGTGCCTAGTTTTCTTATTGCATACCTACTTTTTTAGAGTAATTGATCTCTAATTCTCAATTCTTGCAAATCTGTTGATCTGTTGATGTCTAAAATATGGTAGCCCATACCTGTTGTCTGAAAATGCGGGTATGAATTCTCTCGATACGTACCGTCTTTATAATACCGTCCTATCTAATTTGATCTACCTAATCTTTACTTGTTTTTATATTTTAGTGGCAAACCGTCGGACACATCAAATGTTTCGAAACATGAATGCCAAGTTGAGTTTATAGGGTAGAAGAAGCGGTAAGTATTTTTTAATACGTATTTTTATTATTAAGTCCCATATCATCAATACATTGTATCAACTACTTTCATGTTTCAGTGGACTTAAATGCAATAAATAATAATAATATTAACACAATCACACCAATTATCTAGCTCAAAGTAAGTTTCATTAAAAACTTGTGTTCTGGAAACTAGATAACGGATTTTTTGTAAATACATACACTACATAATATACATAGTAAACACCTAAACCAAGACGAACAGACATATTCATGCACGCAAATATCTATTTCTTTCGTCCGGGAATCGTTCCACTGCACCACACAGGTCGTCAAATAAATAAATAAAAACTTTTTTTTCTTTAATATGAAATACGTATAATAATATTTTAGTTTTTGTTAAATTACAGTCAAATCAAGCAGAGGAAAGACTAGATCAAAAGGAACGCGTGATACTATCGCCTTTACCGTGTGAAAACAACAAGCATCAAGATTCAGCAGATTCGCGAAACCAGCAAGTACATGATTATTACTGTTCAGATGACAGCGTCAATGACTCGGACTACGTAAATAATACTGATAATTATTATTCTGATTCTGATCTTAGTGGCTTTAACAATCAGAAAGGCACAAAACTTCAAAGAGCTAAGTTTGCCGAAAACATTAATCCAATGATTTCAATTGTAGCTAAAAATGAATGTTCAAGTCAAATTTGTATGCCCATTTCTAATCAAAACATTGTTGATTTTAACAACCCCGTGCCAGGTCCTTCTAAATTGCACGTATCGGTCGGTGCGTAGCAGTTCATCTAGTTCGAGCTCTTTTTCGAATTCCTCTGACAGTTCATCAGAGTCTAGTGATTCTTCAGATTCTAAACACGAAACGAACGTTGCTAAAACTCACCCTATGTCTTGTAAAAAAATGACTACAGATAGTAATTTTTTAGAAATATCAAATGCATTGCAAACTACTGTATCAAATGATCGAGACTTTCATTCGCTAATTCAGAATAATGGATTGTTCAAGACAAATGGAAGTCCGGTAGGTGATTCGACAGGTGATAAAAAGAGACTACAAACAAAATCGGACGTAAACGCAAGGCAAACCCTAATAACAGAAGGTCTGTAAAAGCAAAACTTTTAAGGAATCACGGCATACTAGTTCCTGAAAGACGATTGAAATCCCCATGTGGAGATAAATGCAAATTTAAATGTAATGAAAAAATTATAGATTTACAGAGAAAAATTCTATTTCAAGGCTACTGGGATATTATGAATGATTTGGAACGACAGCGGAAATATATTATGCGACATATTTATTTCCGCAATCAACCCTAGATACTCGAACAAAGTACACAACAGTAATCGGAGAAACAATTTTGATTTTTATCTTTCAATAGAAGATGCAAAGCTTTTTTCAAAGTCACTCTTGATAAAGACTGTAATCCAAAAAACCTCAAACACGGCTATTTTAGAGCAAGATCATTGAGGCAAAAACGAAAACCACGCTCAACTTAATGATGAAAGACGGCTTAGACACACTTAGATTCAATCCCAAAAGTCATTATTGCAGAACTGACTCCAAGCGGACATAATATTGAAGGTGGCATGAATGTGGCCGATTTACATAGAGACTATGTTGCTGAATGTAAGAGTAAATCTTTTTTACCCTTTGGTAATTATCTTGCATATTACAGTATATTTTGTTAGAGGTTGTTGAAATCTGTGTTTTGTTTTTAGAATTTATAAAGTTCGTATTTTTTTGTTAAGTTGAATGAAGCTAGTTTTGTTCCATTTTGAGCTACTTTAAGCTTATATGTTTTTTTTTCAGAATTTATAAAATTCTTATTATTATAAGCTTTATAGGTATTTTACAAAGAAACAAAACATTCTGCTTTTTCTACTTTCTTTCTAATTTTGGTATGTTTTTTCTCTGTCATAAAACCAGTTAATACTCTTATTTTTCTACAAAAGCTGTTACATACAGTAAATATTTTTGTAAAAGAATGGCCGAATTGGAACTGTATCAATATTGATTTAAAATAAATATTGCTAAGATGTCTCAACTCACAATGTAACAGTATCAATGTCAAATACGTATGAGAATTTTGTATTATTTCAAAAAACACCACTATTATTGAAAAAAAACGTGTATTTTCTAGTATTTTTTTGTAATGAGCCAGTAATAGTCATAATTTTGTAGATGATCCTTTGTTTTATGTCTGAGACCCAGTAGTATTTTCAATAATTTGAATTAAGTAAGTGTTATTTACTTGAAAATCTTTATTTAATACATACTGAAATATATTTTCTGTGTTTTTATTCGTCTCTCATCAATATCCAAAAAATAGGGAAACAATTATAACACTTCAAACTTTCGAAAGAACTTCTATCTGTTCTCCTGGAAAATTCACTCAATTTGAGTTACAACATTATTCTCCCAAAGCAGCGATGTAGTCGATGCAGTAAAAATTCATATATTTGTTTGAGCTACGGAATGAATCCGGGGCCGTGTTTTTTCGGGTCCGTGTGATTCCGGATGTCCGAGCCTGGCTCGGACTACATGCATACGGAATCAGTCCGGCCCGGGAAAAAACCAAATTCGGCAAGTAATCGACTACACGCGCTCCGTTTTGAATCCGGAGAGAAATTTACTCAGTCGGTCTCTAGCACTTGCGCTGGATAGTCGTCCAGCCGACAATGGAAAGTTTAACTTTAGTTGAAATTGTATGCTTAGCTGTAGCCGTTAAGAGGCCTATTACTTACATCTCGACTGTGATTTTTGCGTAAAATGCCCATTTTCGCATTTTGTTGTAATTTAGCAGTTGTATTTATCGTTATTATCGAAATAGGATAATAAATTCATGCTTAATATTACAAATGTCCTTTTGCGAGGATAAGCTGAATTCGGACGGCCGGCGCGTCGCATTTTGAAGTAATTTTACAGTTGTACCCTCGGACCAAATATCACAATGGACAGAGTCTTTGGATTTTTAGCATGTCCGTATTTTGTTAGTGTGCAGCTTTCTATCTGTACATGTGTGCGTGACTAAAGATGTGACTAGTATATCGATATAATCACTTTAATGTGGTGTGTACCTAGTTCGTTATTATAATTGGGGGTTAAAGTTACTCACGTCCGTAGGTTTACCGTTCAGACCCTACACGTGACCCTTGGGTGGTGCTAAATGAGTGACACTGACTGAGTGGTAGAGCCACGCTGCGTTGCAGCACGCCGGGCACGCTGGGCCGGCTCGCCCGGCGTAAATACCAACCTCTCACTAAGGGTGTTACCCGACCAATCGATCGATCGTCGATCGACGGCATCGATCAACGTCGATCGAAGTTGATCGACTGGTCTGGTAGCTTTAATCGATCGACGGATACCTACCGTTTGACTAACCAATCGATCGACGACGGTCGGTCGACGTTGATCGATAGGTGTGGTAGCTTTAATCAATCGACGGATACCGTTCGTCTAACCCATCGATCGACGGTCGGTCGACGTTGATCGATTAACCCTGGCTAAATTCCATCAGTTTCTTTCGAAATGTATTCAGAAAAGGACTCGTTGTTCTTGGCCAGTACGATGTTGCTCGTACTATTATTACGGAGACGCAAACGCAGAAGAATCTGGATGCGGCCGTTTTTTAAAGCCAACGATCGCTTATTTTATCCAAATGACATTTTAAGCAGCGGTTTTTGTTTTTGTTTTTGTGTTTAGGTAGAGAGGAGGGGGATGGAGGGAGTACGGTAATGGTAACTTAGTAGAATATTTGTTTTTTTTTCCTAAAAATAACCTAAAATAACCTCAAAATAAAAATATCTTGAATACTATGCATTTTCGCACTTTGGCTCCCCCTCCTCCTCCGGATACATAGCCAAATGAGCAAGTCGCAAAATGTGCAGGCTGCGTAAAATGAGCAAATCGCAAAATGTGCAGATCTCACATTGAGCAGATCGCAAAATGTGCAGATCTCACAATGAGCAAATCGTAAAATGTGCAGATTTCACAATGAGCAGATCGCAAAATGTGCAGGTCTCATATTGAGCAGATCGCAAAATGTGCAAGCAGATCTTATATTGAGCAGGTCGCAAAATGTGTAGATTTTGAAATAGAGCTAATTCAGCCCACGGGGTTACTTGGCGGCAGTCGGAGGGGGTGAGGGAGTGGGGGGAGGCAGGTGGAGGAGCGTGCCCTCCTTAAAGTGGGGACACGCGGAAACTCATAGTTTTTGATTTAGAAAAATCGAATTAGAAAACAACCGAGTCACATCTTCAGAGTTCTTGAAGAAAGTAATATTTTTGAAAAGTGCCTCGTATAAATTAATATTTAAAACATAAATAAAGCACCGTTTGCATGTAGTCGGTAGTAGGTATACAAAATTGATATGAAACTTAAGTTGTTTTTTAATAATAGGTATTACTTTATTTTGTTTTAAAAGTGTAGAAGTTATTCGGCCATAACCATGATGACAATCGCTTGTTGAAATTGAATAAACTTACCCACGGAAGAGTGATAAAGAAATCAATAGTGTTTCGTTTCGTTTTCTGTAAACGATTGTTATCTTGGCTTAGTCTCCAAGTAAGTATGTTAAGTTTAGCTAATTGTAATGTTTTTTTATGATAATAAATATTTAATATTGTTAGGGTTTATTTTTATTTTTAAAGATTAGTGTGGATACATAGCCAAATGAGCAAGTCGCAAAATGTGCAGGCTGCGTAAAATGAGCAAATCGCAAAATGTGCAGATCTCACATTGAGCAGATCGCAAAATATGCAGATCTCACAATGAGCAAATCGCAAAATGTGCAGATTTTACAATGAGCAGATCGCAAAATGTGCAGGCCCCATATTGAGCAGATCGCAAAATGTGCAAGTAGATCTTATATTGAGCAGGTCGCAAAATGTGTACATTTTGAAATAGAGCTAATTCAGCCCACGGGGTTACTCGGCGGCAGTCGGAGGGGGTGAGGGAGTGGGGGGCAGGTGGAGGAGCGTGCCCTCCTTAAAGTGGGGACACGCGGAAACTCATAGTTTTGTGATTTAGAAAAATCGAATTAGAAAACAACCGAGTCACATCTTCAGAGTTCTTGAAGAAAGTCAAATTTTTGAAAAGTGCCTATTATAAATAAATATTTAAAACATAAATAAAGCACCGTTTGCATGTAGTCGGCAGTAGGTATACAAAATTGATATGAAACTTAAGTTGTTTTTTAATAATAGGTATTACTTTATTTTGTTTTAAAAGTGTAGAAGTTATTCGGCCATAATCATGATGACAATCGCTTGTTGAAATCGAATAAACTTACCCACGGAAGAGTGATAAAGAAATCAATAGTGTTTTGTTTCGTTTTCTGTAAACGATTGTTATCTTTACTTAGTCTCCAAGTAAGTATGTTAAGTTTAACTAATTGTAATGTTTTTTTTATGATAATAAATATTTAATATTGTTAGGGTTTATTTTTATTTTTAAAGATTAGTGTGACCTTTGGTTTTATGAGCAAGAATCAAAAGAATTCAGTCCTTTGGCCGCGAGCTATAGGAGAAATTTAGAGCTCCCGGTATCCGGGTTATATGTGGAAACGTGTAGGTACACTTGTCCTTAACACAGATGGCGCGACTTAGGTAACGCAGTGTGCGTTATAGGCAAACCAAGAGCAAAGGGTACTAACAAGCCGAAATACACGGAGCCGCCAAGAAACTTTTCCTCCAGAAAACGGTTAAGTTCATAACCCATCGGATTACCTCTACTCGCCGTGGATCGGACCTGCGTGTATGAGTATAGTGTAAATAAGTGCACATTTTACGATTTGCTCATATTGCGACCTGCACATTTAACGATTTGCACATATTGCAACCTGCACCTTCTGCGAATTGCATTAGTGCACATTTTGCGACTTGCACATTTGGCTATGGATCCCCCCCTCCCCTTCCCCCCTTTTTCGGTGTTGCTTAATCTAAAGTGCTTCCCAAGGTGTTTAGGGGAATATCATTTAGTATTTAAACGTTCATATTATCATCACTCATTATTATCAACATAAACATAATCTAATATTACGATTATTATCCATGGGCACGAAATTATTATTATTTTTTTTTTTATAAAAGAGGGAAGCAAGCGAGCAGGCGGGTCACCTGATGGAGAGTAATCACCGCCGCCCATGGACACCCGCAAAACCAGAGGAATCGCAGACGCGTTGCCAGCCTTTAGGGGAGGAATAGGTTTAAGGAAGGAATAGGAATTGGGAGGAGGGGGGGGGAGGGGCCTCCGGAACCCTCACTAGTCGGACGAAACACAACAGCACCAAGTGCCATTATTTCACGCCGAATATTAGAGAGGGTGGTGTTACGCCGGGCGAGCCGGCCCAATGCGTGCTGCAACGCAGCGTGGCTCTACCACTCAGAAAAGTGAAGCGGCCGGTGCGTCTAATCAAACAGCTCGATTTAACACCCAATCCATTTTACCGGTCGATTGTCGATCGACATCGATCGACGTCGACTAATCCATTCTACCATCGATCGATGCCGTCGATCGACGATCGATCGATTGGTCTGGTAACACCTTAATATCCGGTGTTGCGGGTGTCTATGGGCGGCGGAGATTACTCTCCATCAGGTGACCCGCCTGCTCGTTTGCCTCCTTCTATTATAACAAACAAATAAAAAATAATAATTTGTGTAGTAAAGTGAAGAGCAACACTTTTTACTATTCATATTCCCGCCCATATTATTAAGATTCAATTTTGAACTAAGGCTAAAATTTTTACTGTAAAAAAAGATTTTTCAAAATGTTTGAAACAGAGCCTTGAATATTTTGTAGGCTCTCAGTTATCGCGTCTAATAGCTTTAACCCATTCACGTCTTATTTCCGGGCATTTTGGAAACCTAAAAAAAGAATAATAAAAAGAATATTAGTAATATCGATAAAGCTTCGATACACAAATACGTACACCACTAATCATTATGCCAAAAACAAAGCCTTTAAATTACATTTAATTAAGGTTTAAAACCTGATTCTTATGAATAGTGTACGCTACAGTATGATTTAGAATTAGCAAAACTTAATGCTTTGCCGTTTTAATTATTAAAAAACTCATAGTAAAGCATACATATTATGAGAAATCACTAACGTATGAAATGATAATTCCTGGTCTTTCACACCTCCTTTTGTTGTTCTTGACGAACAATAAACAGCTGAACAAGACATTATGTCAATTGTATATTACACAAATAACACAAACACTAAGATTTCTTAATATTTCACTATTATTTCGCACAATCCAGCAATGTTTTGACCTAGTAGTCGGTCATGAAATGACACGTCTCACACCGACAGTGCGTCGTTGCCAAACGTACATTAACTATCTCTTTTACTCATATCACACTACAGTCATACAGACAGAGATACAAATACTTTACTTTGATACACGTATGTAAAAGCGGCAACGTCGTAAGACTCTGTCCATGTAATATTTGGTCCGAGGTTGTACCTATTTATCGTTTTTATCGAAATAGGATAATTAATTAATTATAAAATATTTATTCATTATGAAGTAAGTAACGATTATTCTGGTATAAATTTTGCTCAATAATATTATCGTAGATAGAAGAAATTCACGGTTACCTTAAAGCAATTTTCGATGTTTTTTGGTTTCGAATAAATTTTTTTTTCTATATAAAATCAATGATATCTAAAAATTCCGAGGCCGCTACGCACTTTAAGACTATATAAGTGATAACATTCTATTTTTTTATTTCATTTGTTTAGTACAGTACTTAGTTCAATCTAGGAGCTCAAAAAAGTGCCTTCCCGCATTTTATGAAAATCTTTCTCTGCAATTTTGGGTTTAATTAAAAATCTTTATTATTGAAATTTTGCATTCACAATGCTATATAGTTGTATAATAAAATGTTTACTAGAAAAAAACCAACCAGTCTCTGGAAAGCTCGAACGGGATTCGAACCCGTGACCTTTGGATTGCCGGTCCACTGCTCTAACCGCTAAGCTACCTCTCGGAAACACCAGAAGACTCTTAAATTATTTTTTTTTATCGGGTAAGCGCTTGGTCTTCATCTCACCTTATGGTAAGTGACGATAAGGCCAAAGGTGGAAGCGCGCTTCACCTGGAATCCTCACTGAGGAACTGGCTATCTTATCTCAAACTGCCGAAACACAACAATGCTATAAACATCGTTGTTATGGCGACAGACTTAGATAAGATGGTGGTAGCTAGCCAGGCGGACTTAACAGCCCTACCACCAACCAAACCGAGCACACAAAGATGTACCCCCCGCTGGGAATCGAACCCGGGACCTCTAGGTCTGAAACAGATAGCTTAGCCACTAGACCACACAGGCGGTTAAATTTTATGATTTTTTCTAGTAGTGCTGCAAGCTAGCGGTATTACGTCACTGTGAAGTGTGTGTGCGTGTGTTTTTTTCTAGTAAACATTTTAATTAAAAAGGACAAATTATTACAAAAAGATAAGGAAATAATATTATGGCCGGAACATGGGTCTAAAACAGACTCAGCTACAATCAACAGTCTGGTTGGCATTTGTTAAGTCACCCGGACCCTAGTATTTGTCCGGTGCGTCTTATACTATTATTAATACAGGCTTCTCAAAGGAGAAGATCAGAAGTAAACATAGACCAACTGTTTATTTCAGTAACAGGAATAGTTAAGACTGCCACCAGGACTATGTTGTCTGGATGGATAAGATCCATTTTTAAAGTTGCAAATATAGAAGCACCTCCGGGCAGTATATGTTAAGCAAAATTTACAAAAAGCTAGGCCGCTACGCATTATTCTAAAAGCTATTCTACATTATTCAATAAGTCAAAATTGTTAATGTATAAATTAACATTACATTAATTATTAACAATAATTAACATAACATTAGTTAATGTATAATAAATTTGGTTTCCGAGATCCGCAACGCCAAAATTGACCATTTTACGCAAAAATCGCAATCGAAATGTAATTGGAATAAAAATGGAAACAGAAGAAAGTGAAAAGATATTGGGTTAATCCTTTTCACATAGACCGCATAACGGAATATGAATTCTACAAGTCTTATACAAAAATAAGGTTCTTTTCTGATAAATTCTACGAACACTACTACTACTAGTAGTAGTAGGTAGTAGTAGTAGTAGTAGTAGTAGTAGTAGAGTACTAGTAGTAGGGTACTATTATTTATACTGTGCTACTACTACTATCACCATAATGAGGCGCTCGGAATCAACTACTATTTTGCAGTTTTTCTTGCGCACGCGACGCGACCGACCGCTTTGAGCGTCTGTCATCGACTGGCGCGTGATTCCTCCGGACCGGACCGGAACTGACGTTTCTCGAGTTCTCGTGTGGTCAGCTCCATACAACTTCATACGATATTGATAGGTCCCGCCCCCCGTGCCGAAAAATAACGGACCGGCTACTCGGAGACGTCCGGAGCATGTTTCGGTTGCTTCCGGGTGAAAATCGGGATCGGAAGGCCCCTGATCACATGTAGTCGATGCAGTAAAAATTCATATATTTGTTTGAGCTACGGAATGAATCCGGGGCCGTGTTTTTTCGGGTCCGTGTGATTCCGGATGCTTGTAGTTCGAGCCTAAGGCTCGGACTACAGACGTCTCCGAGCACCCGGTCCGTTATTTTTCGGCACGGGGGGCGGGGCCTATCAATATCGTATGAAGTTGTATGGAGCTGACCACACGAGAACGCGAGAAACGTCCGTTCCGGTCCGGTCCGGGGGAATCACGCGCCAGTCGATGACAGACGCTCAAAGCGGTCGGTCGCGTCGCGTGCGCAAGCAAAACTGCAAAATAGTAGTTGATTCGCCTCAGCGCCTCATTATGGTGATAGTAGTAGTAGCCCAGAATAAATAATAGTACCTACTAGTAGTAGTGTTCGTAGAATTTATCAGGAAAGAACCTAATTTTTGTAAAAGACTTGTAAAATACATAATTCGTTATGCGGTCTATGTGAAAAGGATGAACCCAATATCTTTTCACTTTCCTCTGTTTCCTATTACATTTCGACTGCGATTTTTGCGTGAAATGGCCCATTTTGGCGTTACGGATCTCGGAAACAAAAATACATTAACAATTTTGACTTATTGAATAATGTAAAATAACTTTTGGAATAATGCGTAGCGGCCTCGCTTTTTGTAAATTTTGCTTAACTTTTTAATTAAAATGTTTACTAGAAAAAAACACACACACACACACTTGACAGTGACGTAATACCGCTGGCTTGCAGTACTACTAGAAAAAATTCAAGAGTCTTCTGGGGTCTCGGTAGCTTAGCGGTTAGAGCAGTGGACCGGCAATCCAAAGGTCACGGGTTCGAATCCCGTTCGAGCTTCCAGAGACTGGTTGTTTTTTATCCTATGTCTATATGGCATTGTGAATGCAAAATTTCAAAAATAAAGATTTTTAATTAAACCCAAAATTGCAGAGAAAGATTTTCATAAAATGCGTGAAGGCACTTTTTTGAGCTCCTAGATTAAACTACTATTCTAAACAAATCAAATAAAAAAAATAGATTGTTATCACTTATTTAGTCTTAAAGTGCGGCCTCGGAGTTTTTAGATATCATTGATTTTATATAGAAAAAAAATCTTATTCTAAACCAAAAAACTTCGAAAATTGCTTTAAGTTAACCGTGAATTTCTTCTATCTACGATAATATTATTGAGCAAAATTTATACCAGAATAATCGTTACTTCATAATCCTACTAATATTATAAACGTGAAAGTTTGTATGTATGGATATTTATTACTCTTTTACGTAAAAACTACTGAATGGATTTGATTGAAATTCGGCATACAGATAGTTTATAACCTGGAATAACACATAGGATACTTTTTATCCCGATATTCCCACGGGAACGTATGAATGGATGTTTGTTACTCTTTTACGTAAAAACTACAGAATGGATTTGGATGATATTAGGCATACAGATAGTTTATAACCTGGATACATAGGATACTTTTTATCTCGATATTCCCACGGGAACGGAAACCACGCGGGTAAAACCGCAAGCGGCGCTAGTGAATAAATATTTTATAATTAATTAATTATCCTATTTCGATAAAAACGATAAAAACCACTGCAAAATTACTTCAAAATGCGATGCACCGGCCGTCCGAACTCAGCTTATCCGCGCAGAAGGACATTTGTAATATTAAGCATGAATTTATTATCCTATTTCAATAAAAACGATAAATACAACTGCTAAATTACAACAAAATGCGAAAATGGGCATTTTACGCAAAAATCACAGTCGAGATGTAAGTAATAGGCCTCATAACGGCTACAGCTAAGCATACAATTTCAACTAAAGTTAAACTTTCCATTGTCTACTGGACGACTATCCAGCGCAAGTGCTAGTGACCGACTGAGTAAATTTCTCTCCGGATTCAAAACGGAGCGCGTGTAGTCGATTACTTGCCGAATTTGGTTTTTTCCCGGGCCGGACTGATTCCGGATGCATGTAGTCCGAGCCTAAGTCTGTGGAACGAACGAACTGAAACCGCCCGCGCCGTGCCGAACCGAAGTCATATTTTTTTATATTGTAGCCACACACTCACAATAACAAGCACAGAAGATGTAAAGCAAATCCATTTAATAGAATGTCAGACGGAAGCCTTTTCGATATGAAACAGGGACATAGCTCTGAAAAGAGCTGCCATAATGAAATAAGAATAGATCGATATGAAACAGGAACATAGCACTGAAAAGGGCTGTCGTAATGAAATAGGAATGGAGCTTCGTCAGCAAGCAAACAGCATCTTCATTCTTCGCCACCATTCTCAGCTGCGTGTACACATCACTCGTAACAGCGCCACAGTTATCGCCATCGCCGCACGCCGCACGCCACGCACGCATCTTCACTGCGTCCGCTCCGTGGTCTGTCGGCCGTCGAAATGGCCGAGCGCAACGAACGTCGCCAGTTTTGTCGCTTGCGTGTTTCCCCGCCCGCACTTCCCCGCGTCACAGTATAAATATGAGCCCACGTCGCGAGGCCCCGCGCCGCGTGTTCCCCGCACCGCGTTGCATAGCGACCGCGGGTGAATGAGACACCCGTTGTTTCTCTCTCTTTTGCGTAAGTGACTAAGTTAAGCAACCTATGTTTGTAAATATAATAATTGTAATATGATCATTAACTAAAATAAATCATCCATACTACGACTGACCATCCAGAGTATAATTTCTCGCCAAGCTTCGCTTCAACTCCACACGCTAAAGTGGTGACCCCAGTCAGAACACAGAAGACCCTACTCAGAACAATCCAGAAAGAAGAAAATGGCTGACGAAGAACCAGCAGCACCAACCTCTCCAGCACAACACCTGCAAGAAGTCTCCGGCATTGCACTCTCTATGCGTGTACCACCATTCTGGCGAGATCGTCCCCGTCTCTGGTTCATAAGTTTCGAAGCCGCAACTAGCGAACTAAAGAAAAGCGAAGCACAAAAGGCGCAGATGGTCATCGCACAACTCGAAAAAGAAGACATAGAGCAAATATGCGACCTACTCTACGAGCCGCCAGCCGAACGCTACTACTCAATCATCAAAGAGCGACTAATCTCTGTCTATGACGAATCGGATGGAAAGCAACTACAAAAACTGTTGTCCGACATGGACCTAGGCGATCAGAAGCCGAGCCAGTTGTTACGCCGCATGCGAACCCTCGCACGCAACAAGGTTCCTGGCAGTACACTCCGATTGATGTGGATGAACCTCCTGCCACCGCACGTGCACTCGGTTATCATCGTTAGCGATGCGATTAGCAAAGACACAGCGCTGGACGAGCTAGCCAAGCTTGCTGACAAGATGCTGGAACAAAATCGTCACGTCTCCACGGTAGCTTCAGTTTCGTCATCAACCCGGCAAGAAAAGCACGTCGACATACAGTTCCTAGCCGACGAGATAAGAAAACTCCATTTAGAAGTTGCAGAACTCTGAGCATTTAGAAACAACTACTCGTACCCTCGCCCACCACCACAGCCACGCTATCACTACGCACAACAACATCCACATCGAAATGCAAGAGAAAGAAATACCAGCCGTTCGCCGTCTCCGTCTCGTAACCGCGACGGACCATCCCGTTCTCGCTCTGCCACGCCATCACCGTTTAGCTACTATCATCGTCGCTTTGGGAAAAATGCAAAACGCTGCACAACGCCATGTACCTACTTTCAACAATGAAGAAACATCGGAAAACTAGCAAACACGTTGGCAGAGGCGGAACCCAACGTCGTCGGAACAAAGTCATACCGCCTATTCGTCACCGACAAAAGCTCCAGATCGAAATGGCCAAGCGTAACGAACGTCGCCAGTTTTGTCGCGTGCGTGTTTCCCCGCCCGCACTTCCCCGCGTCGCGATGCCCCGCGCCGCGTGTTCCCCGCACCGCGTTGCATAGCGACCGCGGGTGAATGAGACACCCGTTGTTTCTCTCTCTTTTGCGTAAGTGACTAAGTTAAGCAACCTATGTTTGTAAATATAATAATTGTAATTTATATGATCATTAACTAAAATAAATCATCCATACTAGTACTGACCATCCAGAGTATAATTTCTCGCCAAGCTTCGCTTCAACTCCACTCGCTAAAATATCATTTATTTCGTGACCATGGATACTAGTCCTTCAGTCGTAATATTAGAGTTAACGGGTTAAATAATACAAAAATTAAGGCAGGAGGGGTCAGTGTGGGGTACGCCTCACCCTCCCTTCTCCCCCCCTCCGCCCTACCCCCAATTCAGGCGACTCGATTCAAAAGTTTTTCCTGATATTCCCCAAACCAATGATATTATATTCTTTTTATTGTAACATCATTGCCACAAACCCCTTCCGTCTTATCAAAAAACGAGATCTAAATATAGTACTGGACCACAAACATATATGTCTGTGTACTGGGGCCCAAGTCTGCTAATTTACGGATGGCATAATTGAATCGCAATTGGATCGCATTGTAATTGTTTGACACATTTGGTATTCTCTTACTCATTTAAGAATACCAAATGTGTCAAACAATTACAATGCGATACAATTACGATACAATTGCGATTCAATTATGCCATTCGTAAATTAGCAGACTTGGGCCCCTGGACTTAGTTCTACACTTAAGTCAAGTACCAACGTAAACGTTATACAAGATCAAGTTATTCTCTCAGTCGCGGACTATCTATGGTTACGTTTATAACATTGTCATAAAGTGTCAAAAGTTAGCAATTTAGGTCAAAACGTCTTTAAAAAATCTGCCTGTTGTTTCGTATTGTTTTACTTTTTAATAATTTTGTTAAGTATGGTATAAAAGTGGAAAAAATGAAGACAGAAGAAGAATTTTCTCTCGTTTTGGACAGGAATACTTCAAAACAGGTTATAAAAACAACTCGATCGTTCCGTGGTTCGGTTGCACAACTCCAACGGGTTAAACTTTATCCAAACAACTACCTACACCCAAAACGACAGAACGAATGCACTCCATAGCTCAATGGATGAAACTACGCTCTGACAGCCATCAGAGTAAAATATCACCAAGCCACGGAATGGAACCTGGAGTGCGCTCGAGTGCACTCGAGTGAAGCGAGGGAACGCAGCATGGGTGGGATTTCTTGGCAGGAAAGGGAAGCGTCATGTCTGCAGTTTTGTTTTATTTTCTAAAATTTGTGTTGTTTTGAACATAAAAATAAAATAAAGTGGATTATTCACCGTTAAGTGTTTGTGATTAGGCATGAGTGTTGGCAGATGAAACAAAACCGTGCAACATCACTTTGTCAATTCTCTTAAAAGTCAGCGTGAGATCTTAGTAAAGTTCCATATCTTTACTGAGGACTCAAGGGGGTTTGGGGAAATATCATTTATCATTCATCATCATCTAGAAGAAAAAAAAAACTAATGACTAGGCAGTATGGTCTCTGACCTTAGCCTGTTCTTTCACGGAACAAACATAAAAAAAACCCAGCATGGGTGGACATAAACGTCAATTTGGCTTGGCGGGAAAGTGAAGCGTCGAGTTTCTCCCGTGTTCTTTTCGCAACAACACGTGTTGGGAGCAATTGGGAGACTCCATTTTAATTCAATGTACCGTACAATACTAAATGTACTAAAAATAATTTTAAACCACTTGAAATTGGCTTAATGCTAAACGCGAAGCCATTAATTAAGCAATAATAATAATAAAAAGTGAAGCGTCATATCTACAGTTTTGTTTTATTTTCTATAATTTGTGTTTTGTCGAATATTAATGTGAAATAGTGGTGGATTATTTACTGTTAAGTGTTCGTGAACGTGCATGAGTGTTAGCAAATAAAACAAAACAGTGCAACATCACTTTTCAAATTCTCTCAAGAAGTCTGTGTGAGACCTCAATAAAGTCCCACAGCTTTATTGAGTCTCGAGGGGTTTGGGGGAAAGTCATTTACCATTAAACGTTCATTACCACTCATTATCATCCACTTAATGTAAAGAAAACAATAATTACTATTAAAAACTTGACACTGGCCAAATATGCTGATCGCACGAAGCCATTATTTGAGAGAAAAAAAAGTCAATTTGACATTACAAGATTCACAAGTGACTGACTGAATTTCTTGGCGGGAAAGTGAAGCGTCATATCTGCAGTTTTGTTTTATTTTCTAAATTTTGTGTTTTTTCGAACATTAATGTAAACTAATAGTGGATAGTGGAAGAACCGTTAAGTGTTTGTGAACGTGCATGAGTGTTGGCAAATGAAACAAAACAGTGCAACATCACTTTTCAAATTCTCTCAATAAGTCCGTGGGAGACCTCAGTAAAGTCCCACATCTCTAATGAGGACTCAAGGGGTTTGGGGAACATCATTTAGATGATGATGATGAATGATCTTAGTCACCACTCATTAACATCAAGCGAAAAAAGAAATAAAAAAACTAATGACTAGGCAGTATGGTCTCTGACCTTAGCCTTTTCCTTCACGGAACAAATATAAAAAAGGACTTTTTAGCGGAAAAGTGAAGCGTCATGTCTGCAGTTTTGTTTTATTTTCTAATATTTGTGTTTTTTCGAACATTAATGTGAAAAAATAGTGGATTATTGTGTTAAGTGTTTGTGAACGTGCATGAGTGTTGGCAAATGAAACATAACAGTTCAACATCACTTTTCAAATTTTCTTAAGAAGTCCGTGTGAGACCTCAGTAAAGTCTCATATCTTTACTGAGGACTCAAGGGGTTTGGGGAACATCATTTACCACTCATCAAGGGAAAAAAGAAATAAAAAAAACTAATGACTAGGCAGTATGGTCTCTGACCTTAGCCTGTTCCTTCACGGAACAAATATAAAAAAAGAAAGGACTTCTTGGCGGGAAAGTGAAGCGTCATGTCTGCAGTTTTGTTTTATTTTCTAAAATTTGTGTTTTTTCGAATATTAATGTGAAATAATAGTGGATTATTTACCGTTAAGTGTTTGTGAACGTGCATGAGTGTTGGTAAATGAAACAAAACAGTGCAACATCACTTTTCAAATTCGCTCAAAAAGTCCGCGTGAGACCCAATGATATTATATGTGTAGATACGTTGCCTGCCCTCCGTAGTGACTAGAACAAATCCAGGTAATTGACTGGACCTCATTTAGTCACACGTCAGTCATTGTCACGTCAATACGATCGTTACCGTTATAAGTTTTGTATTGTTATTTTAAGGCTGCCAACCGTCCCGCATTAGGGGGGACAGTCCTGCTTTTGCCTTTAATGTTCCCCTTTACCGAAAGCGTCCCACATTGTCCTCCAAATATCTAATTTGTCCCACATTTCCAGCATTTCATCAATGCCTGTGATTCGAGTTGCGCGCGTAACCGTCGAAACCGTCCAAACCGTCAGAATTAAAGGGTATTTTTTTTGTATAGAGCAAAATGTTTCCAATCGTGTTTTGGAAACAGTCAAGTACCGAATCTACGAGTACGATTACATTGTTCACATGTATCAAATCATGAAATAATACTTGTACCTTAATTTTAATTGACTTTTATTTTAATAAAATCCGAAATTGCTACCGTTGTGCATTTAATTTAGCATAAAAAATAAAATAAAAAAGTAATATAAAACAGTAATATCATTTTTAAATAAATATTAACTAAGCAATATTTAAAAGTAAATAGCACGATCTGCCTCGTACATTTTTTTTTACACCACAGGCTATCAAAGTCAGCCATTTGATTTGGTTTGTATGAAAACTTTGCATAAGATATTTTTTATGAGGTTTTCTCAGTACTTGAAAAAAAATCGGGTTTAAAAAGTTATCATATGTAGAAATGGCATGAAATAAACTAAACAAGGGAAAATTTTTCTTAAGATAAAAGAAAAAATACGATATCTCGAAAACCGTGTGACTTTCATTAAACTAAAATTCCAGAATGCGGTAGGACATGATGTGACCCACCCGCAGACAAAGGGTTATCGTTTGTTTTCTGGACACGCTGTATACGTAATGGCCCAAAAACAATGGATAACCCTTTAACAATCGATAGGCTTCATCATGGCCCCCCTAATATCAAATTTTGCCCTAAAAAATATCACGGTTTTTAAGATTTTGGATTTTTTTGTGTTTTCAAAAATAAAGAAATGGCATGATATAAACAAACGTTGTTTGTGTTGTGACGTTTATTAAGTAAGTACCTACTTGTAACCATAGAGCATGTATCAGACGCAAATCCTAAATCTCAAAAACCGTGATATTTTTACTAACATCAAAATTTGAGATTAGAGGGGTCATGGTGAAGCCTATCTTCAGAAAAAAGAGCCTATCGATGTTTATAGGGTTATCCATTGTTTTTGAGACACCTTGATATTTACTTTATTATACTAACTTAATTAAAAAATATAATCGCCTTATTTTATTTATTCACGATCCCATAAAGAATCCTTGTCCTGTCCCCCCATTCCAGTTCGGGAAAGTTGGCAGCCTTATGTTATTTGGATAAAAGGCCTTCCTGTGTATACAGAAATTGTAAAAAAATATACTGCAACCATGAAACAGGATTTTTTTTTAAATTTTACTCGTAATTATTGCAAAATTAATTTAAAATAGAAATTTTCATTTAGTGAGGACATTTGCCCTGTTGTCAATTCGATATGCATGAGTGAGACGCGTGTACTATGTAAGAGAGAGACGTTTCTGTAAGAGTGAAAGAGAGAAAACAATGGCGGCCGAGATGGCGCATAAATTCAATGAGCTCATTGGTCAACTCAACTACCTTAAAGAGTATACAAAAGTTAAAATATATGTTTATCTCTTTTTAACAATGGGCTATTGGGATTGCATTTATTTTCTTTCCCTTTCGACGTGATTACGTCATAGAAACAATTTCGCCATTTTTAAATGCAATTTGTTCAGGTGTAACTAGTCTATATATTAGAGGTCATTGGTGAGACCTCAGTAAAGTCCCACATCTTTACTGAGGAGTCCTCAGTGAGGACTCAAGGGGTTTGGGGAAAATCATTTATCATTCATCATCTTAATCACCACTCATTATCATCAAGGGGAAAAAAAAGAAATAAAAAAACTAATGACTAGGCAGAATGGTCTCAGACCTTAGCCTGTTCCTTCACGGAACAAATAAATTTAAAAAAATATATATATAAAAAAGAAAAAAGTGAGACTTCTTGGCGGGAAAGTATAGCGTCATGTCTGCAGTTTTGTTTTATTTTCTAAAACTTGTGTTTTTTCGAACATTAATGAGAAATAATAGTGGATTATTAACCGTTCAGTGTTTATGAACGTGCATGAGTGTTGGCAAATGAAACAAAACAGTGCAACATCACTTTTCAAATTCTCTCAAGTCCGCGTGAGATCTTAGTAAAGTTCCACATCTTTACTGAGGACTCAAGTTAAGGGGTTTGGGGGAATATCATTTATCATTCATCATCTCAATCACTACTCATCATCATCTAGGGAAAAACGAAATAAAATACTAATGACTAGGCAGTATGGTCCTTAGCCTGTTCCGTCACGGAACAAATAAAAAAAAGAAAAAAGTTACTGAAGTCTAGGTAATCTGTCTGTCTGTGTCTGTGCATGCCATTTCCATTTACTTGAATTTTAGTGCCGTCATTTGGTTTTCGAATTGGAAATTTGGAATTTATTGGATTGCATTTTCGAAGCGAGGGACGCTTTCGCTTCGCTTCCCATTCCAAGATCTTAGCAAGTAATTGTTTATTAAAATAGCTAACTTTAACAATTATTTGAGTACCAGTAAGCGAAACAATGTGACGTTGTTGTTGTTGTTGTTGTGTCATTGTGATGTTATGAGTATAAACAAATCTAAAATTGACCTCTACACAGGCAGTCTAGGATTTCAACCCCGCAATGAATAAAAGGCGACGGGCCTCTTCTGTGGCTAGCCGGGGAGCTGACGATGACAGTGACGATGCGCTTAGCAACCCTGGTCCACCGCCTTCCACGAGGAAGAAGAAAACACTAGATCCTGTAAGTAGCAGCAGACTTGTTATTTTAATATTACTTGTCACAAGGCACATGTACCGTAAAACGGGGGGACTAGGGATGCAGGGGGCAGTAGGGACAAACTCGGGATTTTTTTTTATTTGACTTCATTCATAAACTATAAAAGGTCATAGAGAGATTTTTTTCTACTTAGTTAATAGAATATTTCTTTTCTTTATACTGGCAACATAGACTTTCTAAGGCGTCAAAATGACAATGAAAAAGTAAATCAAAGTCAACACTAAGAGCGCGCAAAATTATTGTCTTGAAAACATTTTAGCTTACGCGGGTGAAATCAGTGTTTGTGTGGTATTAGGGCTTTATTTTGACGGATTATTTACATAGGACCCCAAAAAATTAATGAGGTAAGTGAATTAATAAATATTTTTACTGAAATCATCATATTTGTAAGTTCCTGCATTTGCCGATATTTTTGGGGAGAAATGGGTCAGGTGAGGGGAGAATTGGGACGTTGAATGGGGCGTCTTGGGACAAGAATGGGGTAACTTAGGATGCCTTGGAGCTGACTTGAGACGACTGAGAGGTGAAATGGGACTATATAATAGGGTTGTCAAAACAATTTTAAAGCAATATATTAATTAATTAATAATATTATGCTATTTAAGTCGATGATTTTTAGGCAGTTTTTTTTTAAATGATACAGTTTCTCCATGAAAATAATTTATTTTTTTATTTACAGAACATGCCACGCACAAACGAGCCTACAACAGGGGCAAAAAAAAAATCTTATTTAGTTGTAAGCATTATTTAGAAGGAATGGTCTTTGATTTATGTTAATTAGTTTTAAATTGTCACTTTTAGATAAAAACGTCTCAATTAGATAAGAAAGAATTTATAATTTGTTTGTTTCATTTAATTTTATAATAGCTAGGTAGGTACTTACTATTATTCTTAGGAAAATTGTTTTTTTTTGCTAGTACGTAAATAATAATTAAAGCAATACTATTTGATTTGATATCATATCAATGTATATTTCATTAAAAAAAAAATAATATCCAAAAAGACATTTTTTTATTAAAACTGTATTTCTTGTTCTACTTATTCTTTGATATCCTACCTACCTACCTAGCTTTAAAGTGTAGCTTGCCGCAATATAGTATATAGTTGTAGTTACCTACATACGAACATCATTAAACTTTAATTAGTCGTAAAATTTTGCTAAGTTCATATGAAATAAACACTACCTACTTTTCTTTAAAATTGCTTAAAATAAATGGCAGCCCTACTGGAATTCCCGATTCTCCCCTCAACTGGTTCTACTGACCTCGGCTACGAGGTGAATAGGGATCGACAATATTTTTGCCTATAACTCGTTAAACCTGTAGATATATGAATATTAGCTGCTAAATATTTATATATTTATTCACCGGAAAGTAAATAGAAGCTACCATAAGTTACACAGAAGTCGTTTTAATGGTAAAAATCTATTGTAAAGTTCAAAATTGTCCCTATTAACCCCGTTTTACGGTATACAATACACCACCAACACAGCTTACTGCAACAAGTAAGACCGGAACATAGAGAAATGGGGTAATCATTAGATAAAGTAGGTACCCTCGATAGGGGTTTGCTTAGGTGGGGTGGGGGGAGGGGGGCTGGTAAAACTTTTGAATCGAGTCGCTTGAATCGGGGGTATGGTGGGGGTGGAGAAGGGAGGGGAGGGGGGAGGAGTACCCCCCCCACTTACTCCCCCTGCCGCCAAGAAGTAGTTTTTAAGTTATGTTAATTTTTGTATTTTGAGGTTACGTATCGTAGTAAAACTTTTGAATCGAGTCGCCATAATTGGTGTGGGAAGGGGAGGGGAGGAATAAGGAGTGCCTCCCCACTTACCCCTCCTGCCGCAAAAAAGTAATTTTTAAGTTAAGTAAATTTTTTAAAAATATGGAAAGGAGACCTTTCTTCTTCCCATACAACTACGGCCACTCATGTACCTAAGATTCAAAGGTACCAAAATGTAGGAAAAAAATCGTAGATTCCAGAAATATATAAATTATATTTTTTATTATAATTGTACCACCTAAAAATATCATTAGAAAGGTTTGACGGCTTGCAACATTGGATTAATTTAACTGGCAAGCATAACTCTCTCGCTGTCGGGTGCGTTTCGTTAGCTTACTTATGGGCCAACTAATTATTAGATAAAAGCCTTAGAGTAACTCATTTTAACATAAACATAACCTGTTTTTAGCAAAAACATGATAAATAGTAACAAAAATAAGTGTTTTTAACTGTTTTGATTTATTTTGTGCGTTTGATTATTTTGAGAGTGACAAATATTAGTAGACCGACTATGTGAGTTTATAGAAAACCATATAATCTAAATTAGGTTTTGCACCTATTGATTATCCATTGTGAGATATTATATAAAATAACTTAATTAATGGCTTCGCATTTAGCATTAAGCCAATTTCAAGTGGTAATTAAATACTTATTTTTAAAGTACATTTAGATTTGTACAGTAGATTGAAATAAAATGGAGTCTCACAACACGTGTTGTTGCTAAAAGGACAAGGAAGAAACTCCAACATTGTGAGTTTAGATCTCAAAAAATATTTTTTGTTCATCCACAAACTGTCACCACCACAAAAAACCAGTAAGTATGACAGTTGTCACTGTCATATTTTCGCCCTTTATTTGCACGTTTCGTTTCATGTTTACGATTTCTTAAACCATATTATGTGACTTTTTATTTTCCAAAAAAATACTAGTTGCGGCGTGTTTTATAGAAAAATGATACCATCAGAGGCATCTGCATAATTAATAGGATATTTTAAAGTAAAGTGTACCTCGGTACATTTTGAGTATTCCAAAGGGAGCTAACAAAGGTAAAAATCTTATACCTCCGTTACACTCTCGCCTCGTACCTCGCCTCGCCACTCTTATGATTTTTGCGAGATAATGCGTGTCTGTTTACACTCTCGTGTGCTCTCGCAATGCATTCAGTTCGTTTCGAGCCAGCAATAATGGAAGTTGCTGAATTATTAGCGTCATCAACTCTTGGCTTACTAAGTATCTACAGCTTGATATTTATAAATGATTAATTAATTGATAATTGATTTTTTATTTACTTTGGCTTACGTTAATAAAACTAAGATTTTAGTACAGTCGTAATGTTAATAATAAAAGACGTAAAATTGTTTACCTCTTTCTGATAAAAAACTTAATAAGTAGTTACCAATGTAAAAAAAATAATAAAAAGTAATAAAGAAATATTAGGTATAGAAATATAGGTTTTATTTTACTTAACCTTCGGCAGGCAATACGTTTTTTACATACATAAATGGCAACACGGGTGACGCATCACCCCCTTATTTTTGAACTCAAATAAAACAGCTAATATGTAAGAAAACTAAAGTTATCTAGTGTGAGATCAATCACTTATACAATTATTAATCACATGAAAAAAGTATTATTGATGACACCCATAATTTGGTATTTTTTTTTGGGTTAAACGCAGTTCAAGCAAATATCCTTACGGTGTACAGTGCAAGCGGGCTGAAGACATGTTGTGCAAAAAGTTTTTACTTTTTTGTCTCGTTTTCTTGGACATAGTGCACATCTTTATTGTTTCTGCAATTTTAAGGGGGCTCACCTTCAAGAATTTCCTGGTTTATATTTAGAATATTACGTAAAGTGACACCTAATCCCCTGGCAAATTTGTACTCAAACAACGCCTCATGTGCGGTTCCGCCAATCGTAAGGCTAATTTTTTCAAATAACTGCTCCGGAACTATACTTTGCAAGTATTCGTTAATTTGTTGATCCGAAATCGAAGCCATTTTTACCTAAAAAATATTACAAAAGTATTACAAAAAGAAATACTTACGTAACAGGAGTGACGAGTCACCCCAGCAATGTCAATATAACAACTTACCGCGACACGTTGACGCGTGAAACTGATTGTAACCACTCCAATTAGAGAATAGATTTAGCTTAAGGAAGAGACAAAAACAATACCAACAAAATATTGAAACTTTTATCGAGTAGTGGGATGACGGGTCACCCCTGTTGCCTTCCGAAGGTTAAGTACTGACCAGATAAACTGATGCCATAAATGTTCCATTAAATCATAATACAACCTGCACGATAGAACGCCGGTAAGCAACTGATGCGAGAGCGCGCGCGAGTGTTAGCACCGCGCTCGCTTCCCTCGCGAGGCCCTTTGACTCGTGTCCAAAAAACCGCTCCCGATGCGAGCGCTGACAGTGGGGGTGGGAGGGGGTACACCCCCCCCCCCCGTGTCATTCCCACTTACCGGACATACATAGTTATGGAGATATAAGCATATGAATTCTCATTAAAACTAAGGTCATTGAAGATGGTTAAGAGGAGGGGAAAAAGAGATAGGAGAGAGAAGAATCCCCCCCATCCAACAAGAGCTATAATATTTTTTTGTATGGAGCTAGATTTCTGTTGTCTAATAAAAAATATACCACGAAATTTAAGACAACAATTTTCTAACCTATTATTAACTAATATTTCACAAAAAAAAATAGCCTTTTACACGTGTTTCCCAACGTACTTCGCCATCTTGAGCGTCTGTTTTGTCAGTCAACAGAGATAGGTACAAGCTGCCCTACTCCTGCAGGTCACGTGATAGGTTAGAAATTTAAGACAATCGCTTAGCGCAGCGTAGCGATTGAATTTCGAGGTTATTTTTTTTATTACACAACAGAAATCTAGCTCCATACAAAAATATCTCTCTAAAGCCGGGCCTCCTGCGACACTGTTTTGTGTTTGCTAACACCTAACATCAAACATCTAACAACCCGGCTTTAGTGAGACACAAATGTAACTAAATGCAATTTGTAAGAGCTTGTAAAATGACCTTTTGTGAAATCTTATAAACTCATATTAAAAGGCTACAATGGAGGAGTAGTCCTCCTCATCCCTCTTCCTCTAAAGAAGGGGATACGGTAATGGTAAATTGGTAGAATGATTTATAAAAAAAAATTTTTTTGAAAAATTAAAAAAAAAGTCTAAGGTTACGAGTTTTGAGATTTGGGGGAGGGGTAGGGGTATACCCTCCCTCCCTTCCCCCCAAATTCGGCGGTGCCCTTTGGAATTTAGAACCGGGAAGGGGGGAGGAATAGGGTTGGCTATTGAATCAAGTCTCCTGAATTTAAAGAAACTTGGTAGTTTCTGGTTGGTGTAAGGAGTTCTTAAATGGGTAAAAATTTGATAAGTGGCTAAAATGAAACACGGAATAAAATTAGATAGTCAATAGTCAATAGTCAATAGTCATAATATATTTATTCAATAAACTCAATTAATAAGTACTTTGAAACGTCCAAACATTTTTTAACCTACCACCCATTCAGGACATCATTTTTTAACTGTGGCAAAGAACGGGCGCAAGAAACCACAGCGCACAGAAGCAACGACATTTACAAAAAATATATATATTATATGTCGTTACCAGGTCACAAAATACAAAATATGAATTTGAATGTAAATAGTTTAATTAAATATGGTGCTCTATATAATTAATTATAGGCAATTAGAAGTAGCTGTTGGAGTAGGTACTTGGAGCATTTCAGACCCAAGCTGTTTTGTCTTCTGTATAATCCGACACTTTATAATAAGCTTTTTTATAAAGCTTTTCTTTGATTTTGATTTTAAATTTATCAAGGTCTAATTTCTGAATATCATTTGGTACTTTGTTGTATAATCGTACACACAGACCCTTAAAAGAATTATTTATTTTATGGAGCCTAGTATAAGGCACTGCTAATTTGTTCTTACTTCTAGTATTTGATTTGTGAATATCACTGTTTTTTGAAAACATTTCAATATTTTTATGAATATACACAAGATTTTCATAAATATATTGTGATGCAACTGTCATTATACTTATATCCTTAAATCTCTCTCTGAGAGAGTCACCAGCCTGTAGGTTTATATATTGCTCGAATAGCCCTCTTCTGCAGCACAAAGATAGTTTGAATGTCGGCAGCATTTCCCCACAGTAAAATGGCGTACGACATTACACTATGAAAGTAACTGAAATAAACTAATCTAGCTGTATCAACGTCAGTTAACTGACGGATCTTCATTACTGCATAAGCCGCAAAGCTAAGTCTATTCGACAATTTAGCTATATGTGGGCCCCACTGAAGCTTGGCATCCAAAGTGATGCCTAGAAACACAGTGGTGTCCACAGGATTCACATTCTTATCTTTAATTTGTACACTAGTTATTACCTGCTTAACATTAGGCAATACAAATCTTACACATTTGGTTTTTCCCTCGTTTAATAGCAAGTTCTTAACACTAAACCAGTGACCAATCTTTGAGACCGCATTATTCACATCGTCATAATTTGGGTGTCGTCGTTTCACTTTGAATAAAAGTGAAGTATCATCAGCAAACAATACTATCTCATGACTGTCTTTTACAAAATAAGGTAAGTCATTAATATAAACCAAAAACAAGAATGGACCAAGTATTGAACCCTGCGGAACTCCCATTTTAACCACTGATCCCGGAGATCTTTTACCGTTAATGTCGACCTTTTGAATCCTGTTACTCAAGTATGAGATTAGAAGGCTCAAAGAAGCATCCCTAATTCCATAGTGGTTAAGCTTCCTGACCAAAGTTTCATGTAAAACACAATCAAAAGCCTTGGATAAATCACAAAATAACCCTAGGGCATCCTGTGATTCCTCACAGGTATCAAATATTTGGATTAAAAGCTCAACACCGGCGTCAGTTGTAGAGCGACCCCTAGTAAAACCATATTGTTTACAATGTAAAAGTTTATTTTTATTAAAATGAATTTGCATTTGGTCTAGCATTAACTTTTCAAAAATTTTAATTAATGTGGGTAGCACAGAAATAGGTCTAAAATTAGAGGGGTCAGAAGTGCTAAAAATAAAGAAAAACGCATTTATTAGCTTTTAAATTACTTGCTATTTACCTAATTATTAACAACAAAATCACTTTTCACACAGTTAAGTAGGTATTACGGCTTTAACATAGGATTTTTGAAATTAGGGTGCCAGGATAATGACCAGTTCTACAAGGCAAAATTAGAGAAAAATAAAGATATACGCATTTATTAGCTTTTAAATTACTTGCTATTTACCTATTATTAACAACCAAATCATTTTTCAGACAGTTAAGTAGTTATTCCGGCTTTAGCATAGGGTTTTTAAAATTATGGTGCCAGGGACCATGACCATAGTTCTGCAGGAAAATGACTTTTACTGACTGCTGAATGACAAGGCACAGGAATTCTTCATGCATCCTCTTCGGTTCATTTCAGTAGTTGTTTATCAGATCGCATTTTTATTTTTTTTACGTTAAATGGTTTTTTTTTTTTTATAAAAGAGGGAGGCAATCGAGCAGGCGGGTCACCTGATGGAGAGTAATCACCGCCGCCCATGGACACCCGCAAAACCAGAGGAATCGCTGGCGCGTTGCCGGCCTTTAAGGGAGGAATAGGTTTAAGGAAGGAATAGGAATGGGAGGAGGGTGGGGGGGGGGGCCTCCGGAACCCTCACTGGTCGGACGAAACACAACAGCATCAAGTGCCATTATTTCACGCCGAATATTCGTGAGAGGGTGGTATTACGCCGGGCGAGCCGGTCCAATGCGTGCTGCAACGCAGCGTGGCTCTACCACTAATGGTACGATTAAGAAGGAAATATTCTAAATGTTTTTCAGATTTTATTTTAAAGATAACCTATTTTGCTGGGTTCGAAATGTTGCAGACTTAGCCACTTATCAAATTTTTACATAAATAAAGGTTTATTAACATGTTAGCTGCCGCTGTTGCGTTAAAATATTATAAAAACCACTTGAAAGTTTTGTCAAAATCGGCCATAAACACGAAAAATAACGTTTTTAGGTTATTTATTACCATAGTAACAGAGCCGAAGCAGGGGAACGGGGGCTCGGGGGGCGAAGCCCCCCGCCATGAAAAAAGCGTAAAGAGTTATTAGGTTAGGTTGGTATGTTGACCAAAAACACGCGAGCCAAGCGAGCGTGCCACAGGAGCGGCCGGCGCCGGCGTAGCGCCAGAAACGACGTTGGCTCAGCATTAGTACTGCTGACAGTGAATTATGAGGTAATTTTTTTTGGCGTTAAGAACTCATAATTAGAATCAAGCACACGAATAATCAGCTCAATACAAAAAAAAATTATAGCTCTTAGTGAGACACACTAATGTAACTTAATGCAATTTGTAAGAGCTTTCACTTCTCTATCCGAATGAATGTTAACCTTGAAATTAATTATTTTCAATAATTTATTGTATAGAGTCCTAAATGATTCCGAGCGATAAAAGTTCGTGTGCTTGTTTCTAATTATTATGAGTTCTTAACGCAAAAAAAAAATTACCTCAAAATTAACTGTCAGCAGTACTAATGTAGAACCACGACGTTTTTGTACGTGCGACGTTTTTTTACATACTCTTTCTCCTTTCCCCTCCCCCAAATGTTGGTTACGCGGTTGTACAGTTTTACCAAAACCTCAATTGTTACGTACGATACATAACCTCAAAATACAAAAATTAACATAACTTGTAGGGAGTACTCCCCCCTCATTATATTATCATTATTTGCTAGTGTTATTGCCAGTTTTTTAAATTTAATTTTTTATTCTAGAATTTATGACTAGCAGCTATCTTAAGAAAACGAAAGTCTAAAAAAAATGAGATGACATTCTTAAACTTACTGAATATAGGGTTTTTAGTTTTCTCAAAGCTACTTGATGACTTCTTTCTATCTGGCAGCATTCGGAGAACAGCGCGGGTGACAGTGATGAAGAGAAAATTGAAAATGAGGACTCACCCCAGTGGAAGCTACTAGAAACCGTCAAGAACCAATTGGGCACTAACGGTAAGAACTGTAGATATGATTGGTCCTCAAGTGATCTGCTGTTTTAGCACCTACAAATCCAGTTAAATGTGCAATCGAAGAGTTTCTGCTCCCGGTCGACAACTTCTCAATGATATTCGCTTGCGCTCTGAGGGCCTATAGGCCGTTCGACAAGTCGCAAGAAGTGGAGTTAGGTAGAAAAAGGTCGGAATTTAATGAAACTTTGGGATATTGTTAAGGGATGGTTAATTAACATATTCTCAAGTTTTGGACCTCGAGGACCCTGTGCAAAAAGAGGAGGGGGGCAGAACTGCAAAAATCTTGACCTTTCGTCAGCTTTTCGTCAATAACTTTTTTTCCTTACATCCTACGGCAAAAGCGTTTGTTAACATTTTGTAGTACGTTAAATTAGCTACAATTTTGACTATTCAAATATGTCTGTATGTCAATTCCTTACATTTCGAAGAAAATATATTTTTTCTAAATTCGCTAAAAATACCCAAAAAAGCAGAAACCTACCTTATTTCTTATTTTATATTAATAATAATTGTTGTAATTATGATTCCTGGTTACAATAGCTAATTTTGGACCCCCCCCCCCCTTCCCCACCCAACCCCAATTCTCATAACCTAATTTTCTTCCCTGATGAAAGTTAACCATATATCATTTTGGTATTGATATTAGTTACTTATTATATCGATATTCCCTTCACCCGTCCCCCTTCCACCCACTCCCCCCTCCCCCATTACATAATTAATCCTAGGGCAAAAAAGGCCAAAGTCGCAGAACGAGCTCGCCGTTCTGCATTACAATCAGATCAACAAAAATTGTGTTCTCTTCATCTACTATCGAAGTGAAGCAGGCATATGAAAACGCCGACGTGATGATCGTCAACACCGCCATATCCAAAGCTAGCGACTTCGACAGCGTCATTATTACTGCTGAAGATGTGGACATACTTATTCTGTTGACGGCATTGGGTATGTCCACAAAGAACATCTATCTTCAGAAAAGTGGAAGAGGTAGTGGTCCTAGTCCTCTACTCACCAAGTTTCTGTTCCTTTCCTCCAAAAAACATACTTTCCGGTATAATACCACGTCAGCACCGTATGGATTGGGGAAGAACAAAATTTGCAGCACCCATTGAAGAATACCTCCCTTTCTGCAGTAGTGGCTCCGTTTCTCACACCAAACGCTACTCCTCCGTAAATCACCGACGCTGGAAAAATGTTCCTGGTAGCAGTTTATGGAGGCGACATTGACAATGACAACCTCGACAACCTGCGGTAGCGATTATTCACACGATCAGTAACGACGGCTAAATTGCAACTAGCCCGCCTACCACCGACAAGGAACGCTGCAAATTACAACTCCCTCCACACTTACCAGCAAGTACAAGCGTGGATGATGGGTAATGAACTTCTCCCATCAGTTTGGGGCTGGAGCCTAACCACGCGAGGGGTACTACCAATCCAACCAAAAATGCTGCGCCAGATAATATCTTCCTAATTGTTTCCTGCAAGTGCAGCAAAGGCTGTAGCTCCGGAGCTTGCAGCTGCAAGAAAGCAGGTCTTAAATGCTCAGCAATATGCAAGTACTGCACAGGCCACTCCTGCAAAAACGCCCCTGCAACTGATTTGAACGAGGATAACTCATCAGACATAATCGACGAATATGACGGCGGCAAGACAGCCTGATTGCTCAGGAGTACGACGAGCTGTTAGAAGCAGAACCAACGGCTTAAAAAATTGAATGTAATATACGGCATATACTATAGACTAGACTATTATATATATATATATATATATATATATATAATAGTCTTGAATATATATGTATGTATGCAGTGGCGTGCCTAGGGCTTCAGATTGGGGCAAGCCACGAAACCTGAAGTTCCTAATCTTGCTACCTAGGTACAATGTTGGTGCCCATTTGTGACACTAGCCACATTTTTTACTCAAATCGTCATAGGCTGTGGCATTCCAATCGTTATTGTCGTTTATTAACACGTTAAACGCCATGGCAGTCACCATATATCTGTCACCATATATTCCCAGTGGGCTTAGTGAAAAATAAAAAAAATGGTCATTATCTGTCTACATGTTTTATTGGCTTATTTGTTTTAAAAGGGATTTACTATAATGTCAATTAAGAACAATTGCGGAAAATGGTAAAAATAGAGAGAAATTGCCTGGCAGACACCTTGATCTGCCATGGCCCAGCCAAAGCACTTTGCGTTATTTTAGTAGAGAGGGCCCCGCGGGTCACCTTGGCAACCACCCCCACACCTCTGCGCTAGCGCTGCGCTTGCTCTCGCTCGACACAGCTCAGTTTAGAGATATGGTATCGAAACAAAAGTATCGATACTATACTCATGAGTAGTATCGCTACAAAACTAATCGTTACCAGTATCG
Source organism: Scoparia ambigualis (assembly GCA_963921215.1). Taxonomy (NCBI): domain Eukaryota; kingdom Metazoa; phylum Arthropoda; class Insecta; order Lepidoptera; family Crambidae; genus Scoparia; species Scoparia ambigualis. The sequence goes on from OY992524.1 coordinate 16,234,459, forward strand.
TACTCGCATCAAAAGTATCGAGTTATTAGGGTATCGAGTACATTTGGTTTTTCATTCAGTGTAAGTAATTAAAAAGACGTAAAATAGTACTTAAAAGCTGTTTATTAAAATTTTCTTTATTTTCTCAATCGAAAGTCATCTCCAGTGTAATCAGACAAAAATAGTAATTTTTAACCCTTGAGCTCAACAGGCGGTTCCTACTAGGAACCGATTACAGAGACTAGGAATTTCATAGTCTCTGTATTTAATCAGGGCTCTAGCTTTTGAAAATAGACGTTCCGCCGGAACTGACGTCCCTGATATTATTAAAAAACGATAAGCACGCATAAAAAGTCCTCGAAACACCGTTTTCATATCTTCCCATTTCTTCCATTTCATATCTGCTGGAATGGGTTTGAATTCAACGGAAACACTGGATTCGCGAGATATAAACTCATCTCGTCTCTGTTATGTTCGGTAGTAATGCTAGTGCGTGGTCTTCTCGAATTCGCTAACATATTTTGATGGTGTCCCCAAAAGTCATCAACTTCATCGAAAGGCGACGAGTTTCAGGCGAGTCTTACCAAAGCACAAATTACAAAGAATAATATGTCCAATCCAAGCAAGCATTGAATATCTATTTACCACAGACTACAGTACAGAGTCGATTCAATCAATCCATAGACTTTTTTTAAATTCGTTCTCTGATCTCAAAAATAATTGTATTTTTTTATAATAGAGGTATTTTTTTAATATTTGGAATGCTTTAATTTATACCAAATGATGTAAATATTTGAGAATATACTATTTCATACAATATAATTTAAGAAATGACAAATAAACCCTATAGAATTGAACAAATAAATTCAAAAATATGATTTTTAACAGCACTAGTAACAACATGTCAAAGAAGAAATGTGTCGGGTTCCTGTCAGGTCACGAATATTTTCAAAACTTGTAAGTTTTTCTCTGCGCTAAGGCGTTAAGCTTGTTCTACAGAGCCCCGCGGGTCACTACGAATAGCGTTTACACTGTTATTGATGTCTGCCAGCCTAGTAAAGACCATTTAGCGCAGGTCGTACTGGCTGTCAAACCGTGTCTGCCGCAGCCCGGTGGGCCCGGCTCACTGTCGGGCATACGGTGTCTGCCATGGCCCATGTGATAATTAAGTATTTTGGCCTGGGCGTTTAACGTGTTAAAACAACAGCCTTACCTTCTATTACATCTCGAATGTGATTATTGCGAGAAATTTTTGAAAAAAAAAATCTGCGGACACTTTTGGCGTTCTTGATCTCAGAAACAAAAATACATTAACAGTATTTACTTATTGAATAGTGTAGAATAGCTATTGGCATAGTACGTAGCGGCCTCGCTTTTTGTAAATTTCGCTTAACTTTTAATTAAACCCAAAATTGCATTTTTCATTGCAAATTGCAGAGAAAGATTTTCATAAATTGCGCGAGGGCACTTTTTTGAGCTCCTGGATTGAACTACTGTTCTAAACAAATGAAATAAAAAAATGAGAATGTTATCTCGTCGTATTATGCGTAGCGGCCTCGGAATTTTTAACCCTTTGACCGCCGTGGACACCTTTAGACGTCCGTCGGAAACTGTCCTGCAACGCCAACGACATCTTAAGTTGTCCAAATTCTTATTACATTTAAGCCAAAAAAATCGTAACTATCAATAGATAGCTTAAGTGTCCGTCAAACTTTGTTTTTATCAAGGCGGAATAAAAAAAAAGATAAAACCATTAATTTATAGTTAAATTAACAATGATCTAAAATTAAACGAAAATACACAATTACGTGGCGCCATGGACTTCTATAGGTGTCACGTAGTGATGTAGGTATTACGTATTATTTTTTTCGTACCTACATTTTATCGTAGTAAATATTCGTCGGTAGAAAGGGAAACCTGCTAAAAAGGGCATTCAAGGCAAATGAATCTTAAAGTTTAAACTTTAAAATAACAAACGTTCAAATGCCTATCCACAAATTTTAATATTGAGAGGTGACCCTGAGTTGGACGAAGTGCTAGAATTTGTACCTATTATTAGTGAAAGTAAGGGAGAAGAAACTGAAGAAAAAAGATCAATACCACTCAATGTAATTATTAAATAATAAAGTGTAAGTTTGTACTTAATGTTTAAGTGTTTTTTTATTATTTTTCGATAATTGCAATATAATTGATTTCTTGAACCTATCTGAGTATATTAGGTACAACTATTCATGTTTAAATCAAACCTAAATCTTTGTTATGTTACTTTTTTTTACATTTACCGACATTTTCTTTCTAAACAGTCAAAATAATAATTTACTAACCGTTATCGATAAAAGTAAAGGACGTTTCTAGATAGTTTCACAATTAACGGTCCCTATACGCCACGGACAACTTGAGGCGCCCGCCTGTGACGTCACATGCGAATGCAAGTTATCGAATAGTGCTTGCAAGATGTTGCAATGCATTGACTATAATAAAAATATGAGTGCAGTGGATATCTCTGATATGATGTTAAGCGGTATGCAATGCATTCGAAAAACAATAAAATGGTATAAGAAACTATTTTTTCACATGCTGGATTTACATTTGTTGAATTCGTATCATAACTATAAAATAGTTAACAAAGATGATTTTAGTCCCAGTTTCAGAAAGTAAGTACAAATTTGTCATTAATAGAAAAAATTGTTCAAAGATATGGTGAGCATTCAATTTATAGAATGTTACCTTTTACATCTCGCTCGAGCCTTAGAACAGACTACGCGACTTTTACCTGGAGCGCAGCTCGAAATATGCCATCTTATATTCCCAATCAAAAGAAACTTCGCTGCAAATTTTGTGTACGATCAAGAAAACGAAGGAGCACTAGATCCATGTGTGCTATGTGTAAAGTAGCACTTTGCATAGTGCCATGTTTCCAAATTTATCACGAAAAAAAGATTTAAGGCAGTTTTAATTATCTTCTGCAACCCGTAATCGAACGGACAGCGAACTACGAGTATATGGTGGTCATATTTCATCGTATCTATTAATATTAATAAAATCAATTACCAACATCATCAATTGCATTAAAGTAATCGAAATTCACGCGACAGAAACCACGGGTAGGTAACAAGTATAATTTTATAAATCGATATTCCTCGTGGACAACACTATCTATTTCGTACATTCGTTCAAAAAAGGCACAGTACTGACGCCATGGACACAGTATAAATATGAGCTAAAGCAGTACGGAAGCTGGGCCTGTTTCTTGTTTTATATACCTACGCGCCAATTGAGCGTTAGGGTTGTCTTCTTATTTTTGTAAAATTGAAAAAGTGTTTGTTTAGTTAGCGATGTATCTCAGCTAGTTAGCGCTTTTTTTGAGATAACTAGCAAAGCTTAAGTGTTGTCACTTTTAATTTTTATAAAATTAAAAGGTAATTTTTCTATTATTTATCACAACGTTTGTTTGGGTTGGGTTGGGTGGCAAATAATCGAATGAATTGACTAGTTTACAAACAAAATTAAAAAATCTTTAATATTTTAAGAAGTCTTTATTTTTCGTTAGTTATTATAAATTACTTAATGAAAAATACTTTCGCCTGCTACGACACGTTCGAAAAGCTTTATTTTTAAATTTTATAGTGTAAAAAATTCTCATTCTAATGAATAACTTTTTTAAATAAATTTTCGGAAAACATGGACACGACACTATAAAACTGATTTTGTCTACTTCTTTATAAATTAATACAGCTACTTTACAATTAATGTGTTCTCTTTGAAAACCCCTGATATCGATTTTTAAAGCAATCAGTAGAATAACTAAAAAGTTCAAGATGGAGGCTATTTTGTCTCATACTAATAACGGAGTCGTTGTCAGAAACCACAAAGATCCCTAGATATCGATTTTCAAAGCAATCGGTTAAATAACTAATAAGTTAAAAATGGCTGCTACTTTCCTCATTCTATTATCAGATTCATTGTCGGAAACGACACAGATCCCCTGATATCGATTTTCAAAGCAAAGTATATTAACGATGAAGTTTCGTAGTATCAATTCTTATTAATTTTCACCATTAAAATAACGCGCGCTCATAAAATATACTTAAGTAAGTACTCCAAATATCACCTAAACAACTAAACGATTTATTTAAAAGAAAAAGCTTTTTATTTAGTAATAATAAATCATTCTTACCTTTTAACATCAGCAGGAAGTTTAAAAAACGAAAGCTCCGGTTTTGAAGCAGCCGAGTTCAAGCAGCCGTATACTACGCAATACACTCGCGGCATTTTTTAAAATCGCGCGCACAGCGCCCGCAATATGCAACAGTGAACACTCGGTTCGACGCCACACGCGCTACTGAGAGCACTGCGATGTCCGCTTAGTTAGGGGCCCTGTAAAGACGTGCGTCTGTGGGCGTGCGTCGATTCGAGCGTTTGTACGTAGCTTCCTTACTGCTTTAGCTCATATTTATACTGTGCCATGGACGACTAAAGGAGTCGCCTAGTGATGTCAACAAATTAAGTATTACTTAAATATCAAAAAGTTATTTATCATGTTTTCTATTTGAATTGAATAATTCTTGTAGCAATACGTAATTAATGTGTATGTTAATATACATATGCAGTAACCGGGAAAAATAAAACAAAAATGAATCCTGTTTGTTATTATTTATATTTTTTTCGATAAGGATTTCCCAACCCTATCTTCAAAGTGCCGCCGTCTACGCGTAAACTGGTCGCGGCGTAGTAAGCACGCTTGTCAGTTTTTCTTGCGGCGTTCAAAGGGTTAAATATCATTGATTTTATATAAAAAAAATGTTATTCAAAACCAAAACAACTTTGAAAATCGCTTTAAGTTAACTGTGAATTTCTCTTATAGATCTACGATAATATTATTGAGTCAAATTTATACCAGAATAATTGTTACTTCATAAGGAATAAAAATGTTATAATGAATTTATTATCCTATTTTGATAAAAACTATAAATAGGTACAACTAAGTAGAAAATTACTACAAAATGCGATGCGCCGGCCGTTCGAACTCAGCTTATTCTCGCAGAGTGGAGATTCGTAATATTAAGAGCGTTGTAACATTTTTCCGCGCTCGGTGTCTAGGTTTTTACCGCTCGACAACGCGACGGAGTAAGTGTGTGTGAGTTTTGCCTCACGCGTACGGCACACAGTTGCGACCCGGGACGACTGAACGATCTTGATCTACACAGAGCACGGAATCGCCGCGCGCCCGGGCCAAATCGTCGTCAAATTTTAATATTTAAGCCTATTTATATTTGTTTATTTGTATAAGTACCGACTTAATTAAAGATTTATAATACTATATAATAGGTAGTTCAGAAGTTCCTATGACCACCTTCATAATCAGACCCTGGGTGGTGCCGCACCAGTCGCACCACACAAGGTTATGGTTTTAGTCAAGACAAACCATACAAGCCCAAAAACGGCGGAGTTATATTGTTTCATTGCAGAGTCCCTATGACTGCATCATCATATCAGCTCCATGGTGCCATATTATTGTATTGTCATCGAAGTTACGTAGGTATACTAAATTTCAGCTCGATCAGTTCCCGAGAAAGGGTCCAATCTTCTTTGCAAGATTTGACCCGAACGCACATAGGTAGATACACATATATGACAGTTCGTAGTTCCTATTCCTAAAGACATAAAAGTTAATAGCTGTCGAAAGTGTGTATCTACTTCTGTTGCTGACTGTACATACAAACATTGCAAGTTAAATAAAAGCTTTTAATAATTACAAGTTTGTAGAGAAAATAGTTATAAGATCCACTATTCATCAAAATGTTGCCTAAATGAACAACCTAATACAGATTCACCAATAAAATATTTACGGATCAAAATTATTTCGTCGCACTATAATGACGTAATTTCTCCCTTGGCATTTTTGAGGCGGCCGGAAGGTCAAGCAACATAGGTCCTACGTCGACGAGCGCCTGAGCGCGACTGAACTGATTGATTGAGGCCGTTCGTTCGGCCGGATTATATGCTAACTTTGAACAATTATCTCATAAATTGAGGAGGAGGAAAAAGATTGAGGAGGGATAATTTTTATTTCTTACACATATATAGTACAATTTCTCTTCTTACGTATAAAATTATTTATGTCGCCTAATGACTTCTAGATTATGAGATATAACTTGTTTTCTTGTGGTAAATTTCTTGGTTTTTCACTTTCTTAAACGTGATAAAATTACAAGTTAATGAAACAAAAATAGAAATTTTCTTAATACATTTTCAATTTAAGAGGGTTTACGCATTTCGGTTTCCCATACAAACTTCCAAGTCGAAATTTATAAAAACCAATAAGCTAATTTTAATGAAACTTTGCATGCTTAAGTAAAACACAGGGATCTAAATAGTTTGTTGAAAACATTTAAAAAAAATGTATTTTTAGTTGAGTTATTGCGATTTTAAGTCCACTATAGAAAGTTAAAAATCGCAATAACTCATTTAATAAACGTTTTTTAAAAATGTTATCAACAAACTATTTAGATCCCTGTGTTTTACTTCAGCATGCAAAGTTTCATCAAAATTGGCTTATTGGTTTTTTAAAATTTCGACTTGGAAGTTTGTATGGGAAACCGAAATGCGTAAACCCTCTTAAGGATATGTTCCTTTTAATGTATTTTTTTTACGTTCTCATTTAGTAATAATATTTGGTGTAAAATGACTTCAAAGTTGAGCCTTCGTGCGTAATCTGGAAATCGCGCCTTCTAAATCCGCTGTTTTCGTAGTAAATTATCCAATTAAATCGAGTTTTGGTTAATAGAGTTACAATAAAAATACATGATTATTCCAATTATCGAAGTTAAAAGAAGCTAAAGCAATAAATTATATGGCTAAAGTCACTTCAAAAACTCCCAAGTTCTCGATTTACGTACGAAAAATGTTAAAACGCTCTTAAGCATGCATTTATTACCTATCCTATTTCGATAAAAACGATAAATACAACTGGAAAATTACTACAAAATGCGAAAATGGGCATTTTGTGCGGGAATCACAGTCGATATGTAATACTAATAGGCCACACGGGCCACACTTAATTTATTAATTATTTTGAATGGAAGCAACCAACAATCAACGAGTTTTTTACATAGACCTAGGTATTTATACTTTGACTATATACATGTCTAGACGGAGCATCGCGGTACAAACGCTTCTCAAAATCCGCCCGGTTTTTGTATTGAATTTGAAGTGTGCGTGACAGCCGCATATCTGACACTAGCGCGAATGGTTGCCAGCGAATGCCTAATGGGCGATTTTCTGACAGCCCGAATTAAAAAGTAAAAATTAGTTCAAAAACACTCGATAGATGTCGTTTTATGAAAGCTGGGCTACTTATGGGCTGTAATAAATTCTACACTTTTACTTGTCTTCCAAAAGAATAAAAAAATAGTATTTACTTACCTATTTATATTCAGGACATCCAGAACCTATTTCTATTTTGGAATAGAATAAACATTACGCAGCCATACACGTGCTCTTCATGAACCCGCCTTTTACTAAGCGCCATACTAATCTATGCTAAGCGCCATCTATGAAGTCATTTACGAACCAATTTCTTTTTTTTTTTGATCTCGGAAAATCGCCCATTTCCGATAAAGTAGGAAAAAAATATTTATGCACAACATTATTTTAAAATGATTCATAACATAACATAATTTTTTTAATTAGGTATGTCTATCGTATATGTAGGTATAACGCATAAAAGAAGCTGGTGTGTTTAGAAAAAATGGATGATTGAAGGCGAGGGCGAGTACAATAAAATAATGCGCTAATGGAAGCCTGCGTGCGTGTGATATGTTTGTAATAGGGACGAAATAGAAGCAACAGGCAGGATGATTTACATTTAATACTTAATCAAAATTGATTATTTAATTAGAAATTTAAATATTTTAAATTAAAATCAAAACAATTAATGGCGTTCTCTTTGTATTTGTTTCTTAAATAACTTTCGTTTGGATGTTACATCATTTTTCATGTTCTCTAATTTCTTGTTATGTTGAAACTTTATAGTTAAATATCTCGACAACGTCTTCTTTCTACCGGATCAGTTTGAAATATGAAAATTAAAATGTTTGCTATGTGATCGAACAGTTGTAAAGGTTACATAATGTGATGACGGCTCATCAATATCCGTCCAGTAGTTTACATGAGACGAGATATTGAACTTTTAGGGGCACAATAATACACCCGCACTTTCTCAAACATCGTCATCATCATCATCAGCCTATAAACGTCCCACTGCTGAGCACAGGCTTCCCACGTGGGGATATTGGGCTATAACTCACCACACTGGCCCAATGTGTATTGGTGGGTTTTAACGACTGTCATCTTACTACAACAAACGGGACCAACAGCTTAATGTGCCTTGCGAAGCACGGAGGAGCTCTAAATGTTTTGAATTTGGTCACCCATCCAGCGACCCGGCATTGCGAAAGTTGCTTAGCGGGCAAGATCGCAAGCCGAACGTGATAGCCGATGCGCCATCGAGCTCTGAAGCATACATACTATCATCCCCCACATACATATACTTACTTAAACACACTTCTTACATAAATACTTACGTACATTCCATTTCAAACATTATAATTTTTTATTCGTTTCGAATATCGATACGATACCATACCACAATAACAATTTATAATAATAGTATTATAAAATATTACAGTAGGTATTGTATTTTTTCTTGTTTTAGAACGGAACCTATAATTCAGCCAAATTCGATGACGAATGTTTGTAAACAGATTACTGTTATACCTAGTTGCAGTAGGATTTTACTTTTTCTTGAGAGACATTCACAAGAAAACAGTTAACTATTGTGTCTTTCTTTCAAAAAACACTAGTGAAACTAGTGAAACATTTGCACAAATGACAGTAATATGTTTACAAACATTCGGCATCGAATAGGAACCGTGACATTTATTCACGCTCTTATAAATCAGACATCAGTTTTTAAAAAAAAACTTTGAAAGCGTTCCAATAATAATTATAAGTATTTAATGTATTTACTTTATTTACAACAAGACCATGTATAAATACTAACTTACAAGACTGAGTATTTTTTATCATACTTATTATATTTAAACCTCCTTTTATATTCTGCCACCTATAATGGGAATTCTACATTTTGATACCAGCAACACTACGCATACATGGCCGTTATTATTGTTAAACTTTAAATTTTCATTAAATTTTATCGATACTTACGAATGAAACGTGACTTTCCTTTTCGAAAAAAAAATTCTTTTGTAGTTTCGACAGAATTTCACTGAGCAAACGGTCATTTTGCGAACAATTTCACCGAAACGCGAGAGGTAAACACTGCTTGACGGCACAATGACACTGACCGCCAGGATTGCGCGATAGGCCAATTTTGGCCTATAAATTTTTCTACGTTTTTTACGGCGAGGCTCTATCTAGACATGTATATAGTCAAAGGTATTATAATTAATGCCCTAGATGACTTTTAATATTTTGCGAAATACATAAATCAGGTGTAGGTTTGTGTGATATTCAAAGAATTTATTTACCTCTGCCTTTCGTATGCCAATCATCAACACGTTTAACAAGTTTATGTACACATTTGTTTGCAACACATCACATGCCCAACACATCTAAGTTCGTCACAGGGACCAATAAAGCGACGAACTGAACTCAGGACACAATTTTTTTATCATAAAAACTTGAACTTTACGAAAACACTTAAAAACAATCGCTCAAACAAAGTGAAGTGTGACAATAACAAAGAATAAAATAAAAAATTGCTGGCTGCAGCCTGTGGCTGCTGCACAGCAAAATCGCGTATTAAAGCTCGCCTCTGATTAGTTTGCGCGAGCTCGAGCCGTCGTCGGTCGCCTCTGATTGGTTCGCCCGCGTTGAAGTTGCACGTGATTCGGTAGAAATAAAGCCTGATTTGGAGAAGGCCTTACTTGTGAACTTCATAACGCAAGCAGGCTTTCACGAAGAGTATGAATTTCTCATAGAATCTATACATACTTACGCAGTATTATATTTATAGAGTAGCAATTTTGTTAAAGTTAGAAGAGAGCGGATATACTATAAATTCGAAGCCCGGTTGCAAGCCAACTTGTGCGAGAGAGATGTAAATCATCGTACGATTTATAAGCAGCTTTATGCGATTTGTTTGGTGATTCTTAATATGAGAAACTTATAAAATTGATAATTTAAATGCTGATAAAAGAAAATTAACAATGGTAAAAAATATTAAGTGATTTTAATAATTGCGTTTTACCAGTAGTGATAATAAGTTTTTGTTAGGGCAAGCCGGGCTTTTCGGCTTGTATAAAGGTACCGCCACTGTATGTATGTAATTTTATGTATAATTACACAGGTCGGCCGCGCATCAACCCCCCACCCGCCGCAGCGCCGTCTCCTGCGCCCTCCCCGTTTGTACCCAAACCCAATGTGCCTCTAAAGAAAAAACTCCACTTCATCGCGAAACAACTGCTGGAATACACATGCCCTGATGGACGCCAGCCCATGCTACTGTTCATGGAAAAGCCGAGCAAGAAACTCTATCCGGATTACTATAATGTGATAGATAGGCCGATCGATATGCTCACCATTGAAGCTAATATTAAGGTATGTCGGAATCGTTTTTGCCATCTCTTTCTTACGAGTATGAGAAGAAAGGGAGGACCCTCTCTTGACTTTATCGCGAATCAACTGCTGGAGTACACCTGCACCGATAGACGCCAGCCCATGCTACTGTTCATGGAGAAGCCGAGCAAGAAACTATCCGGTTTACTATAATGCTTCGATCAACAATACCAACTAGATAACGCGTCACATACAAAATCAAAGCTAAATTCTGTCCACGTGAATAAATACTTTTTCTTTACTAACGAACTGAGACAAAAGTCATAAAACAGTATTAAGTTCAACCTAATTACAACCATGGCACCCAGTTATAAAGTCAGAAATCTTCTAAGTATTCAATACGAGCATTCGTCACAAACAACGAGCAAAGCAATGATTACTCCTGTCACTTAAAAATGAAAAGACGTCAATAACATTTAGTGGTGAAATCAACCATATGGGCCAACAAATAAAGCACTTTTTCCTGTATTGCCTTGCGAGAAAATAAGAACTCACTTCTCAAGTGGGCTGTTATTTACCGAGACATTTTTAGCGCCGACCTGACATCCAGTTGTATTGTTGATCGAAGCTATAATGTCATAGATATGTCGGTTGATATGCTCACCATTGAAGCTTATATTATGGTAAGTCGAAATCGTTATTACTATCTCTTTTTTATCTTATCTTAGTGGGGCCTGCAGAGGCCTCCTTCTCGCAGCATCACATCGACCCATTGGCATCTTTTGTGCAACCCCGTCCTATCAGAAAGAAGAAGAAAGAAAAACATTTTATTGACCACAAACAGATTGTACATAAAATTAGATAATAAAAAATAAAAAAGTTGACAGTTACACAGGTAGGTACTATCGACAAAATGTACCGTATACCACCTTAAGGGCTATTTTAATTTGCATTTGTCAAATCTATGGTACCGGCTTGCTCAAACTTGACCGGCGTACTCAAAAATCATAAAATTGTGAAGACAGTCAAGATGTTAAAAAAGGGTCGTTTTGTTTGTTGTTAATCAATGAAAACAAAAGGCGGAACGGGGTATGGATGGCCACCACATTGCAACAATTTCTTTCTTTTAAATAAATGATTTGTCATCATTGGTCAATGGGAGGGGCGAACTACGGTCATCTCGCGCAAGCAAAAATTTTTAGAAAATGGTACTACATCAGTTTTGTTGATAGAACATTTAGTGTGGCCAACTAGGCCCCAGCCTCAGCATAGGCTACAGCGACAATAGCCGCTGCAGCGCTGGTAGCGGGACCTAAAGGTCGAGACGACACGGAAAACTATAACTATCACTGTGCCTTCTCAGTGAAAATGATTGCCATAAGCTTGGCAATGTCTCTGAGGGCGAAATGCCTCTTCTCCTCTTCTCACCTCTTCTTCTCCGGCTTTGCCGATCCTAGGAGAGAGTGCGAGACATGACAAGTTTCAAGTCGGTTTAAAAAATATTGTTAGTGTGTTAGTTAGTGTTAGCTAGTTGTGTCTTGGCGGTTCATTATTGAGCTATATCCAATGGCGGCACATCATTAAACGAGTAGTGCCAAACCAATTCTTCTCTTGAGTTGAGTGTCGTAAAAGGCTAACGGACTAAAGATTGCTCATACGTCAAACAGCATGAAACGGCTATGGGTTCACCACCTATCACGCTGAGCGCGATTATTATCCCGAAGGGTTAGTCAGACACTTGGCAATTTGATATTTGACAGTTGTAACAATAAAATATGAAATATGTCGGATATGGTAGTATTATAAATTATTATAGTTTAACAATAATTATCCAATAGTTTTTTTTATTAAAATAATTTGTAAATATTTTATTTTTACAAAATAAATTTGCGATTTTTTATCTGTGGATTACAAGACCTGAAACACGGGCGGCCATGATTGAGGTTCGTGTGACGTCGCATTTCACCAAAATAATCAAAACTATCTTTCACGTTTCAAGATAAAATTTGTTTGTTTAATGAAGTGTGACGTCACAGGGCAAAATGTCACGTGACTAACTGTTTTCGCGCGAAATTTGAAATTAATAAAGAAAATACGTTTTTTTTGTAAGAGGTTCTTATAAAATAAGCGTTTTGTAATTTTTAAAATACTTTGCCGAGAACTGTCAAGTAGACAATTTGAGGGCCGGAAAATCAGTGCACTGCCACACGGCATCCACGGCACACCATAAACAACTGCACATGTATCGTCCCATATTTTATTGTTCTATTGCCTTCCAGAACGACCGCTACGGCGCCCTCGACGAGCTGATCTCCGACTTCCGTCTGATGTTCTCGAATTGCCGCCAATTCAACGAAGTAGGATCGATGATATACGCAGACGCGAACCTTCTGCAACGCGTCATGGCCGAGCGCCTCCGTGATCTCAACAGCGGGCACGAGTTGAATGTTATGAAGACGATTAGGTCGAAACAGCTGTCCCCGTTCGAACAGAAGCTGAGGACTTTGTATGACGCCATCAGGGACCATCGTGTACCTGTAGTGTCTAGTAAAGGTTGGTACATCCATCATTGTTTTTGCTCCCTGGCTATAGTGCGCTTTCAGCCTTCAAATATAAATAATCTTTATTCATCATCATCAGCCTATAAACGTCTTACTGCTAGGCACAGGCCTCCCACGTGGACAATAACACGTGGGGATTTCGGCCATAACCCACCACGCTGCTGGCTCAATGCAGGTTGGTGGGTTATAACGATCGTCATCTTACGACTACAACCGGGACCAACGGCTTAACGTGCCTTCCGAAGCACGGAAGAGCACGAGATGTTTTTGTTTTATTGTCACACATCCAGCAACGCGGAAATTCGAACGTTGCTTAGCGGTAGTTGCAAAATCGCAAGCCGAACGCGCTAGCCCCTGAGCCATCGAGCTCCTCAATCTTATATTTATGACCCTAAAAGAAATGGGTTCCATGTAATTACATAGAATACTTAAACGAAATAATGCTAACAGGTATAGATGTGCTGATCTGCTATATTCGTATAATATAGCATAACGTTATGCTATATTATAATTTTATGATATTTTTACTGCTATACTACTCTGTCAAGAAAGTACCGGGAAAAGATCAATAATACACAAAATGTTAGTTATTCATCCAAATTTATTTTATCGCCTGTAACACTTCTGTCTAACCACAAATCCTGAATTGTGCTGTTGTGCAATAAAAACGAACTTAAAACATACAATGCTTGGTCAACAATGAATTCTAGCTGTTAGAGTACTTACGTTGTTGTATCATTCCATAATATCATATCAAATCAAATGATCTTGCTATAAACGCCCCACGTTGGGCGTCACTGAAGCGGTTTGGGGGCTAAACCTCCTACAATTAGTATGTAGCGGTTTAGTCCCTGCTTCGGAATAGGAATGAAACAGCGAATAGGTTACAAAGTTTATTCCTATTCTTTTAGAAAAGAATTTACTAAAACTTTGGGAGGGGTTATTTTGGATCGCTCACTCTGCCCGCTTGAGCAGGACTCAAAAGACTTAGCTTTAGTCTAATCTTCTTCGTAGACTGCGGCTACCCGGAACCTGAAACCGGCGGATCAGTCTGCGCGCAGGGCCCTGATTCTGTTCCGCAATCTATAGATTCCACACCTAAACCTTACCGCGCCCAAACGTCAAACGCATACGTTTTTGGGAAGATATCGTAACTTTTTAAGGAATTGACGTGGTTTTGAAACAAGGAATCGTTACAGAATAAGGGCCCAGGAACGAAAGCAAAGTCGTGTACGCCAGGCAGCTGGTCTTTTTTTTTTTTTTTAGCTAGTTGCTCCCGCTTTTTGTCAGGTTTTTGGTTTTCATGTTTATAGTATCTTTTTTCGGGATGTTAATAAAGCTGGAGCTTGAAGAGCTCAACTCTCTTTTTCTTTTCTTTTTTCTTTATTACTCTCTTTTTTATCTCTTTTAATTTTTTTTATATACATAGATTTCTTAATACTATTTTACATTTTTTTTACTTATATTATTTTACAATTTTCATTATATACTAATACAGTTTTCCCTACTTTAAACATTATTTTCTTTTATCTTAATTTCTAATTATTACATTTCTTAACTATCTAGTATTATTACAATTAAAATTATTTCCTTTTTCATTTCTTTTATTTAGTATACATGTATATATTTATACTTCTATTTTGAATATTTTCTTAATTTAATTACATTCTCACCTTCTCTTCCATCCATTTTTTACACCTGCCACAATGTGGTCTTGCTTAATTAATTACTCTTATTTCTAAACGTCCTTATTTCTCTTATTTACAATTTTTTCGGCATATTCCATAAAAAGTTTTCTTTCTTTTTTATTACTAAAAATCTACTTCAGGGTATCTTTGCTTAAATGTGTATCTAGTTTTTGTTGCAGAGTGTACCTAGTGTTAATGTGTATTGGGCAATCGAGTAAGATGTGAAAGATGTCCTCGTCCATCGTCGGGTCACAGGCACACGAGGGGCTGTCCCTGCGCTTAAACCTTATCCCCCGTGCCCTGTCAGGATTTGAGACGCCATACGGTCGATGGACATCTTCCTCACCGTGTTGTATGCGTCCACCCCATTCGGAAAAAAGACCTTGGTGGTCGCGGCTGTGGCTTCGGTCCTATACCTGCTGTCCCACTGCTCGATCGTTTCCGCCCGTAAATGACGTTTAACGAACGAGATGGGGCTGCAGTCATAGTCCGCTCTGGTCTTCAGTTTGAGGCGGCTTCCTTCGCTAATTCATCCGCTCTCTCGTTCCCTCTCACTCCGACGTGGGCCCGTATCCAATAGAGAGAGACTAGTTGTTGGTTGTCTCTCAGGAATTCCAGGTTACCCTGTATCGCCTTCGTGATCGGGTGCGAGGAGTCTGGATCCATCAGCGTCTGGAGAGCCGACCTCGAGTCGCTCAGGATAGCCGCTTTTTCGGATTTTTTGCCAATGATAATTTCGGTCGCTTGGAGGATAGCGTATAGCTCGGCTTGGAAGACTGTACAGTACGGTTCCAGTCTGAATTTCCGGGTACACGTCTCAGCGGACCCCTCCCAACAGGTTAGGGCCGCTCCGACTTTCCCCTCCAGCTTGCTGCCGTCAGTGTCGATCTTGGATAAGCCTTCTGCCACCTCGCTATCCTCTTCCGCGTTTTCCAAACAGGTAAATTTTGAATTTAGTATCCTACTGGGGTGGGTGTTCTCGATGAAGGGTACGCGCTGCTCAACCCTCCTGCCACTCAATACTGCCTGGGGTTTCCCGCGCTTTGCTTCAAAAAGCCGGGATGCTTCTTGGATCCGAAGATCCAGCGGAAGCAGCCCCGACAGTATTAAAGCAGCCTTGAGGGAAACTGTTCTATTGCACTTAATTATCTTCTGCGCGAAGCCTCTCAATACTACATCGAGGGCTTTCCTGGAGACTATCTTTTTCGCTTCCGCGGACCAGACGCTTGCT
The DNA here is from genome assembly GCA_963921215.1 of Scoparia ambigualis. Classification (NCBI taxonomy): domain Eukaryota; kingdom Metazoa; phylum Arthropoda; class Insecta; order Lepidoptera; family Crambidae; genus Scoparia; species Scoparia ambigualis. The sequence goes on from OY992524.1 coordinate 16,250,499, forward strand.
GCGTACAAGATCACAGGTTCGATTACTGCCTTGTATATTGTCCTGATTATTTCAGGATGTAGTCCCCAGGTAGCCCTCGCCGCTCTGCATACTCCCTTATAGATACCAATAGCTTTATTACAAACGTATTGGATATGTTTATTAAATAAAAGTTTATTGTCTAAAATTACCCCTAATATTTTTATGTCTTCTACTATCTCAATTACCGTTCCCCCCATATCCAGACGGGGTGTGTCGAACTTAAGTTTTCTGGTTATAACCATCGTCTTGGTCTTGTGTGGCGCGAAGTTTAACTTGTTCGACACTCCCCACTTCTGGACACGGGAGAGAACGGCATTGGCTTTTAGGGAGATTTCTCCGGCTGTGCTGCCCTCTATTATCAACACGATATCGTCTGCGAAGGCTTGACAGTATACATTGGCGACTATGAGTTCATTTAGCAGGGGATCTAAAATAAGGTTCCAAAACAAGGGCCCGCCGATGGAACCTTGGACGCAGCCCTTGTTGGTATTCTTGCTAAATTGTTCCCCTGCGTATTTCACCGTCACCTTCCTATCTTCTAAATAACTGTCCACAAGCCTCCGCAGATTTATCGGACATTCCTTATCCCTCAATTGACATTTTATTTGAGGCCACCACGCATTATTGAAGGCTCCCTCTATATCCAGCGAAATCAGTACCATAATCTTCTTCTCGACCAGATTTTGTCTGATTCGCCGGACCATATCGTAGAGGGAGTCTTCGGTCTTCCAGGGCTTGGGGAAGTGGGAGAGCTCAAGGCATTTATTGTAGATAGCTAGGGATAATTTGGAGTCGGTATTTATGGCTGCTGCGCATATGTCGACTGTGAAGCCATCATTACCCGGAGCCTTTTTGGGATTGAACGAGGTCACCACGTGATGAAGTTCAGCTTCCACGAACGGAGGGTCACAAAGATCATCTTTGTTACCCTCATTCGCTTCGGCTGCCCTTCTTCTCACGTCTTTGTGATCCTCGTTCTCCCCCAATTCGGTATCCTCCAGGTAAAAGCTCTCAGCCATGATGCGCACCGACTCCTTTGGGCTGGTGTTCTTGCCATCCCTAGCTATCGGCAGGTCTTCATATGCCTCCTTGGTTTTGCCTATTACCCTGCATATGCCCTCCCACATTGTTTCCCTCTCTTGCTTCTCACAGAACTCCTTCCAACTCTTGATCCTGGCCTTTTCCATTTGTTCCTGATACCTTTCTTTCGCTATATTGTACTGCTCGACGACATGTGCCAAACGTATTGGCGCCGCCCACTTTATTCTCCTTTTCTTTCTATTCTTTTCTTTTTTCATTTCTTCTAACTCCTCGGACCACCACGCCAACTTTATTTGTTTTTTCGCCTTTTTCCTTTTCAATATCCTATTGTTGCATTTGCGATTTGTCCCTTTTGGGGAAAAGGAAGAAAATCCCAAATGCAAGCTTCAGTGGGTTGTTATCAAATAAAACCATAAAATGTTCAACAGCTAGGCAGTATATTGTAAAAGAACACACACAAATATTTTGACCAACAAAATAAAATAAAATTATAAATTTTATTTCATTCTTATTACTTAAAAGAGGGAGGTTAGTCACAATTTTGTCTTATATTATGTTAGTTACAAATCATCTACGTTACACCTTTTAATTTATTTAGCCGAAAATAACAAAAAAACTATCAGTTGAAATTGACCCTAGGGTCAATCTCAAATGAAAGTTCAACAAACTTATTATGTAATTTATTATAAGAACTGTTTCGACTATTTTTTAAAATTGAATCTTTTATGTGAAATTAAAAGCTGACAGCTACTTCACCCCGCTACCGCTAGGCGTCGCTACGGTGGCTGTCATTTTGTCTATGGTGTTATGTCAAATACAAAACGTAAACAAAGGAACCCAATTTTCTTCAAATCCAACGCAAAGTCTTGCTAAAACTGATTTAGAAATATGTTTTAATTGAAAATGCAAGAAAAGTGTGTCTTGTAATGTGTCAGCCAAGGCTCCATGTCTTTAATGTGAAGAAAAATGGATTTAATTCAAACAAGCTACAAGGACTAATGTTTTTGGAAATTTGATCATTCTAAAGCAATGATTTCAGGTAAGTACTATTCAACCATTGCGAACTTCTTTTGTAGATTAGTAAAGGCAGACAGGGCCCTGAATTTACAACGTAACACTATCGCAAGTAACCTCTATACTTTCTATATATTTCCCCACTTTTTCCTCTAATTCACTCACTTCCTTTATCTTTTCTACTTCTTCTACATTCTCAAATTCTACCCTGGCAGCTGGTCACGCACAGGCTCTAGCAGGCAGGCAGGCAGGCAGCGTAACGAATTGAATATTTTTGGTGATTTAAGATATTAGGACTAATGTCTCACCGCTAGAATCCATAGTAGTAGTTCATACGTCAAACCAAAGACATACAATATAACGATTAGGTCGGTGAAACAGTCCCAAAATAAGGTATTCTTGACTAGAAACAGCTTTTAATGTGGTGCATAGTGGTACATCTCGTAGGCAATAGGAGTCGCTACCGTTTAAAGGCAACTGTCTAATCTATCGTGGAGTTCACACACCGGCGATACTAGATGGAGTTGGTTTACCGAAAATTATTTTATTGGGAAAATAGCAGAAAAGGTTATATAGTAGTATTATGCATTATTGTTATATTTTTATAACGTTATAATATATTCGTTATCTAATATAACGATCACCTCTACTAACAGGTATGAACTAAAGTTAAAGTATAAAGGCGATGGTCTCACCATTTGTAACGCTGAGCACATGTGCAGTTATCATTTGGTGAATCGTTGACTGTGGACTGCTTTTGCGGTCTTCATTGAATGACTGACTAACCCTTCTGGGATAATAGTCATGAATATACAGTTGTGGTCATAGAATTAAGAACAGCTCGTACCGAAAACAATGTAAGACATCTATTTATATATAAATAATTTGATAATCTAATTTTTACTATTTATTAATGCCTTGAACTACCCTACCCGACTTACTAAACCATATGACATTTTAAATTATTTTTAGGTAATAAAAAATTCGATAACTCATAATCACTGGATAAATAATTAAGAACACCAACTGAAACTAATATTATTAATTTAAATAACAATTAAATTTAATGAATTGAATAACGTAAATGTAGGAGGTATCACAGTAGTTTATAAAAATAAAAAATAATATTTGGTAGGATAACCATTGATAAATTCTATCTCAAATCATCTAACTTCCTCCTACCGCCTTTATGCAGATGACCTACAAATTTATATGCATGGTCCAGTAGAACAATTAGATGTAGCTATCACCACACTTTATTCTAACTTGGCTATAAGTTGAATGGAGCAAATCTTTTGGACATCAAGTAAATCCCACCAAAACACAAGTATTGTCAGCCCTAGAATGACATCTAAAATCGACGAGTCATTGTTACCTAAGATTAATTTTTATGGTGCTGAAGTGTATTTGAGTGACTGTGTCCAAAAATTAGGTAACTTAGGTATGTTTGACAAAAATTTTACCTAGAGCCTTCATTTACAAGAACTTGTCGCAAAATATTTGCATCTGCGGGGTCTTTTAGAAGACTTTGCAATTTTCTACCAACCGCCACTAAAATTGCTCTTGCACAGTCTCTTTTTCTTCCTATATTGGATTATGCCGATCAGTTCGATTCGTTCGTATCGATCTCACAGAGGAGCAACTTAATAAACTTGCAACTTCAAAATTTTTGTGTACGATTCATATTTGGACTTCGCGAATATGATCAATGTTTCCGAGTTCCTCAAACTCAAGTGGTTGCTTATTCGCCTTCGCCGGAATGCTCATATTCTGTCCAGTGGCGTGCCTAGGGCTTGAAATTAGGGCAAGCCCGGAAGCCCAATCTTCATGTCTTGACTTGGCGAGCTTAATGAAAGCACACTGAGGCCATGCACACTACTAGACGGAATTTTAGAAACACGTCAGCAATGTCATGGCTGCAGTTGCTTTGAAAAAGGCCGTTAATTTTGCTTCAGCGAAGGTATGAAAAACAAAATAAATAGCTAAAATTAATTATGAAAAAATACGAATCAATTTATGCCAAAAATAAACATGAAAAAATACAAATCAATTTACGTAAATTCACTTGTATTCTGATGTCATTATGCGTGTAACCCAACAGTTGTTTTTTAATCGCATTCATTGATAGCTCAGAAAGACGCTCTTGTTCCTGTGAATTCCATAAATAGGTATGAATACGCTTTAAAGAGGAAAATGCACGTTTCGCGGAAGTACTCGTGGCCGGAATTGTAACTACTAGATAAGCTAACTTTAACAGCTGTGGAAAAGCATCTTCCAGACAATTTTCATGAATAAAATTTATGAGACTGAATACGATGCATGGTCTTTTAATTCGGGGGAGGCATATAAAGAAATTAATTGAGATTTTAATGTCTGTCTGTCAAAATAATTTCCATGAAAGATTCTCTCCTCTGACACTTTTTATTGTTGCCATAGACTAAATAGGACAAAGGATTCGTTCCGAATGCCTTAAAAATAAAGTCAGCTTTGCACTAGGCCTCTAAATGTTTTAATAAATTAATTTAGAAAGCCGGGTATTTTTTTTACTGCACTGTCACTGTCACAAGGACCATTGTCGCTTGACGCTGGCAAATTTTACCGCGATTGAGCGGATATGGTAAAGGACATAATTTTTTTTGGTACTAAAATAAAAGAAAAATTAACTGCAACAATTTACTACCTTGTCCAAGAGACTAAATGCTATCTATCATTCTGTATATTTTTTAGATTTTTAATTACCTCGTTATAGAATACTGTATTAAGATAAGTTTTGTACGTTTCTGAACGAAAGTTACGGTTTTTTAAATGTTATCGAACGCAAGGTTATTAAGTAGGTCAGTCTATAAGGTCTATAGTAATATAGAAACTATATCGTTATCACAGTTATCTTTTTCGCACTTATAGTATTTAGCAACGATAAAACGAAAGCGTGGCCGGGAATCGTCTGGCCGCTGACTGTCTGACATCTGTCTATTCGGTCTATGATGCGTATATTAACATATATAACGTCAGACAAGCGTCACTTTTTTATTTTTAATAACCTAAAGTGTCACAATCCGACTATAATGTTGCCATTTTCGAGTAGAAATCAATGTTGGTTTTTACATTGTATAAAAAAAAACCGGAGTCTTTAAATTAATAATACGGTCATAAATATGTTGGTAATAATATATTCTTCAAGTATTTATACATTCGCGTCAAGTTAAAAGACTTTGGAATTTAGTACCAAGCCCCATAGTAAAAAAAATATGTCCTTTGTAACTACAATTACCACCTGTAAAATACTAACAACTTGTTATGTACCTATGTTCCCAAATTTAAGTGATTAATTAAATATGAATATATTTCATAAAATTAATTGAATACTACCCGTTCCTAATTATATGACTACAACTGTATGTATGAATGTAACTTGAATAATTGACTTAAAATAATATCTCGTATTTTCCTCGTAGGTCACCGCCAACTGACTCTTAACTTCATGAAGCTACCGAACAAAATCGAATACCCCGATTACTATGAGTTAATAAAGAACCCATTACACATGGAGAAGATCGCACACAAGCTCAAGAACAACGTGTATAACTCCGTGAACGAGCTCGCTTCGGACTTCATACTGATGTTGGACAACGCTTGCAAATACAACAAGCCCGACTCGCAGATCTATAAGGACGCGTTGATATTGCAGAGGATATGTCTGCAGACTAAACAGTTGCTCAGGTATGTTTAGATTCTTTTTATTTTTTATTTTATTTATTAGGTTAGCCAACAATTGTATACTTACCTACATTGTTTTTTTATTTTGTAACAATACTTTCTTAGTATAACGACTAAATGCTACAATTACGTAAAGGCTAACAAAACATGCAACATATATAAATTTATAAAAATAGCTTCGATCTTATAACTAAATTTAATTTAATTAGGCACGAAGCTGTTCTAATAGGCTCTTTTTAAGGTCAATGATCTGAAACGTAATATTAATATGGACACGACGTATCCCCCGAATAAATGCTACAATTACTTAAAGGCTAACAAAACATGCAACATATATAAATTTATAAAAATAGTTTCGATCTTATTACTAAATTAAATTAAATTAGGCACGAAGCTATTCTAATAGGCTCGTTTTAAGGTCAATGATCTGAAACGTAATATTAATATGGACACGACGTATCCCCCTAACTTCGTAATTTTTAGTTAATAAGTTTATTACCGCGATTTATAAATTATTTGGGATGAAACGCATTAAAATGAGCAACATCGTTTTCTTAACACGTACTACGCCTAGCGGGGGCATGAGTGACCGGTTTTTTTTTATCGTAAAAACTATGGTAAGTATTCAAAGACTTAAAAGTAAAAGCTTGTCAAAGTATAAAATGGGCTACATTACAAATAGATTAATAGGTTATATATATTTTATTGAATTCCGAAATACCGGAAAGAATTTTCGGAATAATGGCTTATCTATGTTATGCTATCTATGAACATTTATGATGCTGTGATATAGTGAATTACACTATCAGCACGTACTCAATAGTACGTGATAATTAAGGTCTTCCTGATTGACAAGGCGTCCTTCCTCTAGTCACGTATAGATGTGATGTTAATTAGTATTTAAGATGATACACTAGAGGATAAAGGAGAATTGATTCAACGCAAGAGATTGTTTCATTTCGGGTCTCCGTCCCAACGCCATTACATGGCGACCGTGACAGGACGTCACAAGTCCGCGCCGCGAAATCGCTAGTTGAAGTCTACAAAATATCAGGAAAATAGTGCTACACGGGCCTACAAGAAGGACGAAGGAAATAAGAAGAAAAAACTGTAAGCCAAAATTGTTTAACTATGGGAAACCCACAATCTAAAGACAATATTATTGTCAGTCAATCACCAACTCAATCGGCGGCAGCATCAACTCCCTTGGCCGTTGGGACGCAACTTTCAGAGATCTTTTTACTGACCATCGTCGTTGTACTAGCGGGCTATATAGTACTTAGGCTGCTACGTTACTTCAACGCACGACTATTAGAAGAGGTAGAACGCAGAGCGGTTCGACGGGCAATTGGACCAGCACAGAACGTGTAAGCCAGCACGAATTAATATAACTATGCTACCAAGAATCTATGTGTGTGTGTGAGTGATTTTTTTTTCTAAAGTGTGTTCATGGCAAACCTGTCAGAACTCTTGAGTGAGCTTAAGGCTATTAGAGACTCTATTATTAAATTAAGTAAAGACAAACGTTATTCCGCTCAGGGGCAGAATAAGTTTTTAAGAGCAAAGGAAATTAAAAATATTTTTGAACAAATATCTGCAGACTTATGTAAAAAAGGGATAGATGCTGTAGAATTACAAATAACAAAAGCAATATCGTCAAAGTTTTTATGTAATTTTGAGGAAATCGAGTCACTCGTTAACCCGCATCATTCAGAAACGATCACAACCATGGCCACGTTCGATCTAAAAGTCGCGCTCACGCTCCTCCCAGTAGTAGATTGCGACGAAACGCAAATTAACCAACTAATAGACGGAATAGAGTATTATAGTAGTACCCTTAGAAACGAGGACCAGCCTCTGTTAATCAATTTTGTTTTAAAAACTCGTCTTTCTAGCAGTGCTAAAACAAAAATTAATAAGTCTTATGTGTCTGTGGCAGACCTAATAAAAGATATAAAAAATGTTTTAATTCCGATTAAATCATACACAGCCATTTTAGACCGAATGCTACGATGTAGGCAAGGAAACAAGACCATAGAAGTGTTTGGTAGTGAAATCGAAAAAATGTCCAACGATTTAAGTACAGCACAGGCTAATGGAGACGAGTCGGCATATAATTTATTAAAGCCGATTAATGAAAAAATGGCTATCAAGCGTTTCGCTGACGGCCTAAACAATGCTCGTACAAGCATTATAGTTACGTCTAGGTCCGTAAGCACAGTTAGGCAGGCAATAACTATAGCCTTAGAACAAGAAGATTCGGTAGTGAAACCACCAATAAACAATTATGTTAACTATGTTTCGAACCAGCGATTTGAAAAGATAAATAAAAACTATCATCAACAATATAATAAGTCACGTAACAACAACGCGACGAGTCAGCAAGGTCGGGGTCGTGCCTACTATAACTCGAATAGGTTTCAGGGTCAGCGCAACACCAGGTTTACGTCACCTCATAATAAACGTAGGAATGTACATTTCTTAGTTGACTCAGCAGAACAGTCTAATGACGAGAACGAAAGTGAACGTCAGAGTATACGTCAGAACGAACATCATAGCGATGATTTTTTTCGTTCTGAATAGCGCTGAGGTAGATATTTGTAGTTATGGTAGTGGTAATTACGTTTGTTTTACTTGTAGTCAAACTCAAATTTCTCTATTAGTAGACACAGGAGCAAGCATTTCAATTTTAAAGTTAGATTGGTTAAATAAACTCCGTAGCGTGTCCCGCGACGCAAAGCTAGTAAGGGATGAAATTAAGATTAAAGGAGTATGTGGGGATTTAGTATCAATAGGTTATGTTTATCTAGACTTATGTGTTAACAATTATAATTTTAGGCATAAGTTTTATGTGTTTAGCAACTTCCACTGTAAAAATGATGGAATTTTAGGAGAAGATTTTTTATTAAAATATAGTTGTAAAATTAACTATGAAAATAAGCTGGTTACATTACAGGATAAGATAAGTCTAGAATTAGGCTTAGGTAAAAACATAATAACGACTATTCCAGGGAGATGTGAGGTCGTAAAATATGTTTCGTCAGAGATAAAGGGCGAATGTGTCATTTTAGCGGAGGAAGTTATTGCAGGCGTATTTGTAGCAGGCGCCGTGGTAGTAGGAGACGGGAAAAAGATTCCGGTGCGATTTTTAAACACACGGGAAGAAGATGTAAAATTAAATAACTTTAGCCCGAAAATTAGAAAATACTCGGATTATTTCGTATGCTCTTTTGATACGGAAAACGGAAAATCTGTCGAGAGGGTTAAACAACTATTCGATTTTCTTAAATTAAAAACATATCTTGGTGATGAAGAGAGACGGTCTATTAAGAAAATATGTGCAAAATATGCAGATATCTTTCATATGCCGGGTGATAAGCTATCCGTTACAAACTTATACGAGTACAACATTAAACTGCAAAATGACGCGTCTCCTGTTTATGTCAAACCGTATAGAATACCGCACGCTCAGAAGGCTGAGTTAATAAAACAGGTAGGTAAATTGTTAGAAGAAGATATTATCGAAGAGTGTACCAGCGAATGGTCTTCTCCATTATTATTACTTCCGAAAAAAGCTGACAGTAGCGGTGAAAAAAAGTGGAGAATCGTAATAGATTATAGACTTTTAAATAAAAAAATAGTAGACGAAAAGTTCCCGTTACCAAATATACAAGAAATTATTGACTCACTTTCGGGATGCTTATACTATTCTCATTTAGACCTCAGTTCTAGTTATTACCAGCTAGGGTTATCACCAGAATGTAGAAAATTCACTTCTTTTACAGCTGATAAGCAATATCAACTGAAAAGATTACCTATGGGTCTCAAAACGAGTCCTAGCGTATTTTCTAAACTTATGTCTATGGCTCTATCGGGTTTAAATCACGAGATATGTTTTCTATATCTCGATGACGTAATAGTTTTCGGGAAAAGCCTATCGCAGCATAATACAAATTTAATGAGTGTATTTGAGAGGTTTAGGTCAGTTAATTTAAAACTAAACCCTTGTAAGTGCGAATTTTTGAGGAAAGAAATTAATTATTTAGGGCATGTTATTACGCCAAACGGGGTGTTGCCAGACAACAGTAAAATCGAGGTCTTGGAAAAGTTCCCAGTACCTAAAAATGTAAATGAGATTCGTCGTTTTGTGGCTTTTGCGAACTTTTATAGAAAATTCATAAAAAACTTTGCCACAATAGTGTACCCACTAAACCGTCTTTGTAAGAAACATGTCGAGTTTCAGTGGACGGAAGAATGTGACGTGGCATTTCAGACCTTAAAAAAGTCACTTAGTTCATTTCCTGTCTTAGATTATCCAGATTTTGGAAAAGATAATGTTTTCCGGTTGCAAACCGATGCGTCAGGGGTAGCCTTGGGGGCTGTATTATCAAATGGAAATAATAAGCCCGTAGCTTATGCAAGCAGACAATGAAACAGTTCAGAAATAAACTACCCAACCATTCATAAAGAGTTATTAGGGGTAGTGTGGGCTATAAAACATTTTCGACCATATTTATACGGACGAAAATTTAAAGTATTAACAGATCATAGACCATTGGTTCATTTATTTAGCATAAAAGATCCTAGTAGCCGTTTAACTAAGTTTAGACTTTGTTTAGAAGAATATGATTTCGATATTGAATACATAAAAGGTTCCGAAAATGTAACGGCAGATGCCTTATCGAGAGTCATTATAACATCAGACGAGTTAAAAAATCTAAATTCAAATTTTTTGGGGGTAGTAACCCGTTCAATGAAAAGAACCATGGAGCAAAATAATGAACCCGCTACCTCTGGAAGTAGCAGGGTTGAGCCCCCTGTTGATCATAGGCAACCAAGAGTGGTAGATATTATGCAGAAATCACAAAATGATGTAAGGTTAGATATTTGTTCGTATGAAAACTTCGTGAAGTTGAGGAAAAAGAAAAGATACGTCTCACAGACGGGTGATATGTTATTTAGTGACTCTACTATTTACATAAATCAGGAATCTCTACTAACGGAGGCGCGCCGAGATGCAACGATAGGAGAACTGAGTGCATTATGTAAAAAATATAATATTGTAGAAGTCGTTGTGATTAAAAATGGGTTTAATAAAAAGTTTATTAAAATTTTGACCCAAACTTTCATGAAACATAAAGAATTACCGCGGTTATGTATTATTAATAACCAAGTTGAACATGTTACAAATAAAGACTTTGTTTGCGCTACCGCGCAACGGGAAACAGCCGTCGCTGCGCCGTAATAGAGTGCATATCAGAATGCACTAAGCCGTCGCGCGGCCATGTTAACTGGTCGCCGCCGGCCCGCGCCGCGCAAGCGTCAGTAGCCCTTGACATCTCAAGACGAACTCACGCGTCGCGCGCCCTTGAACTCAGCCTTCGAAATAAGCAGTACATAGTACATAGCATATGTGTAAGGTTACGCCTAACGAACCGCCCCTAGTGAATAGTTTCGTGTAGTGACTGTGCGCCAGGAAACCAACCAGCATCGCCGCCCTCAAGCCTCGCCGCCCGTGGTCAGCTCGTCCGCCGGTTCCTGACCCATCATCCCGGTAAGTCATTCCTTCCTACAGCCTTCCTGCCTTCAGCCTGTAACCTCGCCGCATGTTGGTGCCTAAGCGCTAACATTTTTGGTCCAATCGAGCGCGGAATAACCGCTAAGGTTCAGCCCTAATCTGAACCTAACTTTCTTTTAATTATCAATTTTAAGTCCTTTTAATTACAGTCCGCTAAAGATAATTATTTCCGCCCATATTCTTGTTCTATTTCTGAATCTTATATCTAATTCGTGCCATCATTTCGGAATTCATTTGTTCACATAACTTTACCCTGCCCCAATAAAAATTTGGTGAGGTAGGTGTAATTTGTTTGTGGTAGGATTGCGACCACACAACGTCCGAATTATCTTGACGCAATTATTTCTGCATGTTGTTTTTATGTTGCTTTCGTGTATGCATCCGGTATTCTGAACCAGGATCACAGAACTATTGTGTCATACAATGTTGTTGTGCCTAATTCGTGCTTGAAATAATAATTCAGCTCAGTTACTTTACCTTTGCCTTTTTCATGCTACGTTTGGCTACCGTTTGGCTACAGATTTAGTTAATTGTATGGTGCCTGGTATTACAACAGCTAAGCTAATTTAACACTGCATAACATAATTCAGCTTAGTTATTTGGCCTTTATTTTAATTTTTTCATGCCATGTTTATCGGCTGCAGGTGTATTTTTCTTACATAATAATACAACAAGATTTAATTTTTTTTTTTTTGAGTGTTAATTTTTAATTTTATTGTTTTGATTGTTGCCTTTGCGAGCGGCTCAGATCTCGTGCATGCTCACCACGCGTGCCAAATAGCGTGCTTTATTTTTTCACCCGTGTTAATTTTGTATCTATTTTTTATTTTTTATTTTTGCCTTTGCGATCGGCTCATTCGTGGTGCGTGCTCACCACATGACCGTAGTGTGTTTCATTTAGTTTCATCAGTTTTTTTTTATATCGCTTACGGCTATTTGCGTGCGTCGCCTTCGCTTCTACACACGTTAAGTTTAATTAAATTTTTATGATTAGTTTATTTTTATTTTTTTTGCTTGCGACTGACTCATTCTTCGCGCCAGTGTCGGCAACAGGTCTGCCCGATTGTGAGCGCCTTGCCCAACAGTGGGCTACGGATAACGTGATTCTTTTGTTTTTGTTGTTTTTGTTTGTTTTTTGCTTGCGGTCGGCTAATGTTACGTACGCGCGTTCAATAAGCATACATACATATACACAGACATACCGACACATACACGCGCTTGCCCACCCGTAGGCCATATACAAGGCGCCCCAACTTAGTTTTGCTTTCTTTATTGTTGCGATAATTTTAGCCCATTTGCTCTTACCTTAGTAAACAAATACCTCAAGCCCAACTATAGAATATATACAGGGTGTTGTTCTTTTTACTGCCTTTAAATTTGTTTAATTTTTTATTTTATTTTTTTTGTTGTCTCCTTTTATTCATCGCAATGCCGACCAAGTCACAAGCCGCGATATTTAGGGAGGCCGCCAAAGCTTTACACCAGCTCCTAGAGGTGGGATCAATGATCATTGCTGGCGACACCAAACATTCCATAACGGAATTTAACGTGCGTTTCGCACAGATACAGGGTATAAAGGAGAAGCTGGACTCAGTGTACTACAACATTCTCGACGAAGAGAACTTAGACGAGGGGGTTGAGAGGACATACACTGAGAACCACACAAAAGCCTCCGGAGCATACCTGGGGATACTTGTGGCTAGGGAGGAAATCTCACCCTCTTCCACGTCGTCCCCAACCCATAGCGCTCAGCCCAGTTTCGGCGTCAATACGCCCACCGCCGTCCTCCCCAAGATAGCGCTGCCCAGGTTCAGCTCAAAAGTGGAGGACTGGCCTTCCTTCATTGCGCTGTTTAGAAGTTTGACTGAAGACATGGCGACCCTGTCGGACGCAGTCAAGCTCCACTACCTGTTCTCAAGTCTCAGCGGTGAGGCATTAAGTATGGTGTCCCACTTAAAGGTCACCAATGAAAATTTTGCCGTGGCCATGGACATCCTTACAAAGCGATACGAGAACCGCCGGGTTCTCATCGATAGTTTCGTCGACATAATCCTGGGGCTGCCGAGCATCCACACGCGCTCTAACATACGCACACTTTTCCTCACTCCGCTGGTATCCGCCCAGTGTGCTCTTAGTAATTTGGATCTGCCCATAGGAGACGACTACGTGTTTGTGTCGATAGTGGTGCGAAAGCTTAAGGGTGAGCTCCGCACGTTATTTGAGCGCAGACACGGGTCTAGCAGCACCCTGCCCACGTTGAGTGACCTCATCTCCTACCTCGAGGAGCACGCGCGCTGTGTGGAGACAGAGTTCTCCAACGTAGCCCAGCCGCAGCCCATTCACGCCCTGCCCGGCCCTTCTCGTAGCCGCGCGCCTCCACAGTTGCCCCATCGCACTTATGCTCAGATGGCTCAGCAACAACCCGACCATTACCGTGGCCGCTCCTCAGCTCCATCGCCTCACCGCGCCTACGATCAGCCTACTCACCAACCGTCACGCCCAGCGCAGCAAATGCGTCACCGCCCATCCACCTCCCCGGCTCGCAGTCAGCCCTTCCCCGTCTACTCGGCCTTCCATCAAAGCTGCTCCTCGTCATCGTCCTCGTCCTCTTCCTCACGCTCGACGCCCTACTGTCCCTATTGTGCCATTAGGGGACATACGCTCATGACGTGCAGCTGGTACAATGCCCAGCCAACACAGGGCCGTTGGGACTTCGTACAGGCACGCGAGCGCTGCCAGCGTTGTCTCGGCCGTCACTACGAGAGCGAGTGCAGGTCAAGGGGGGCATGCAAGAACTGTGGGAGTACGAACCACCACACGTCCCTCCATCGACCAGACGGCCCAACGCACTCAGCTCATTCGTCGTCTGTACATGTGCCCCCACCACAGCTGACAGAGCACTCGAGGGAGCGTCCCAGAAACAGCAGGCGGCACGAACCCGCACATGCCAAACAGGCGCAACCCAGCTCTGCTCACAGAGCCAGCCCGCCCAGGTCCGGTTCGCCAGGAAGGCCCCGCGAACGCCGCCAGCAATTATGACTCCCTACTATCACAGAGCACCCTAGCGAAGAGGTAGATTTAGCCCATGCCCAGTCAACCCATGCCCACACAGCTGATACATACTCAGCTCATACAATTTCAGCTGATACTCAATCAGCTCACTCACCTTCTGTGCCCACTAGCACACCCATTTTGTTGCCAACCGTCTCACTAAGAGTCGCGGACGTACATGGCCATCTTCACACAGCTAGAGCTTTATTGGACTGTGGCAGTATGCTGACGTTAATAACGTCACGCATGGCACGACTTTTGAACCTGCCATCAAAACCCACTTCTTTAAAAATTACAGGAGTTGGGAATCAGCACAAACATGAGTCAAAGGCGGCAATAACAATAGTATGCCGACCCACTCACAATGATACTCCTACAATCACTGCCACAGCTCACATTTTAAAAAACGTCACTGGCTACCTTCCCTTAGAGAAGGTACCAAACATTTCCCACGTACTAGGCCAGCCACCCGTGCCATTGGCTGACCAGCTTTACCACACACCAGCCCCGATCGACCTCTTATTGGGGTCGGACGTTCTTGGCCAGGTGTTGGACGGGACTAAGGTCTCGTTGGGCCCGGGCAAGCCCATAGCCTTCGGCACGATTTTCGACTTCGCGTTGATAGGACCCATTGAGGACTTGTATGCGCAGCCGGCGCAGCAGGTTAACTCAGCTCACGTCGTCAGCTCACAACCAGACTCAGCTGAATCAGCCCAGGACATACGTCAGAGTCTGGAAAGGTTCTGGGAGTCTGAGGAGCCCCTCCCTCAATCCCACACTCATAATGATCCCCTGGAGGAACAATGCGAGGAAATCTTCCGCTCTACCACTACACGCGATCCCTCAGGCAGATATACGGTCGCTCTGCCCTTTCTAAAGGACGCCCCTCAACTAGGCAAAACTCACCCTATCGCATTACGCAGATTCCTCAATATTGAGAAGAAGCTAATGGCGAACCCGTCTTTGCGTTCTAAATACGTCGACTTTATGGCCGAATACATCGACTTAGGGCACATGGCTCCCTGTCACCCAAATACATTCGCCCATAAACCGCACTTCTACATCCCTCACCATGGCGTATTTAAGTCAGGGTCGGACAAGCTGCGCATTGTTTTTGATGGTAGCTGCAAAAGCTCCAATGGTGTCAGCATAAATGAATGCCTACACACAGGCCCCGCCCTTCAACAGGACATTGTGGACATCATCATGTCCTTCAGAACGCATCCAGTCGTTTTCAGCACTGACATCCAGAGGATGTTCAGAAATGTGCTGGTTGCCCCAGACCAGAGACGGTATCAGCTGATACTATGGCGGTCCTCACCAGATCACCCTCTGCTCACCTACGCCCTCAATACAGTCACGTACGGCTTAAGATCAAGCCCATATCATGCAATCCGCACCCTGCTCCAGCTGGCTGATGATGAAGGCCATCGCTACCCTGGAGCCGCTCAGGTTCTTCGCAAGTCTATCTTCGTTGATGACATCTTGTGTGGTCATGACACGGTTGAATCCGCCCAAGCACTTCAGGACGAGTTGATAAGTCTGCTAGACCTAGGCGGCTTTCAGCTCAGTAAGTGGACATCTAACTCGCCTAAGCTGCTCGAGAGATTTCCCGACAACCAATGTGACATGCCCAAGGACTTCGACATGAACCCAGAATCCACGTCCATTAAGGTCTTGGGTATACAGTGGAGCCCTCAGTCAGACGAGTTCACTTACCGCATCTCTCTGCCCCCCATCACACATGTCACAAAGCGGTCTATTTTAAGCACCGTAGCCTCACTTTATGACCCAAACGGCTGGGTTTCCCCCGTTATCTTCCGCGCAAAGCTGCTGCTTCAGCAATTGTGGCTACTGAAGCTAGAATGGGATGAGCCCACTCCCTCTGAAGTGCAAACGGAGTGGCACCACATCTCAGAGGATCTGCCGCTGTTGTCTAGCATTCGCTTCCCTCGGCACGTTTGTGCAAGCAAAGGCTCAGCTGCATACTCGCTTCACGGGTTTGCAGATGCCTCTGAAGCCGGGTTTGCCGCCGTTGTTTACCTCCATGAGCTCGATGCCTCCGGAGATACTTTGGTACACTTGATTGTCGCCAAGTCGCGAGTCGCACCAATCAAGAACCGCCTCACAATCCCCAAGTTAGAGTTGTCGGCCGCCACTCTACTCTCCCAGCTCATGATCCGTGTGTCGGTTCAGTTATCGGCCCATATCAGTATACAACAACACATATGTTGGTCAGACAGTACGATAGTCCTGGCCTGGCTCAATACACCGCCTCACCGTCTTCAACCCTTTGAAGCCAACAGGGTAGTCAAAATCAGCTCAGGCTCACCAGAATGTACCTGGCGACACGTACCTTCTGAGCTCAACCCGGCAGATTGCGCAAGCAGAGGAATGTCTGCGCAATCCCTGTCAGCCCACGACCTATGGTGGTCTCCCACGTGGCTTGGACAGCCTTGTGAGTCTTGGCCTGCGATGCCCTTAGCTCTGGGCCATCACGCCCTGCCCGGCCTTAAGCCCAAACACGTCCCGTCACTGGTCACAGTGCCCGGTCTTGACTTTGACCTGCTCACTCGGTTCAGTTCACTAGACAAGCTCGTCGGAGTGACAGCTTGTCTAAAGCGCTTTCTGCACAACTGCAGACACCACCCAGATTCGCGACGCTCAGGCCCCTTGTACGTCAGTGAACGAAGAGAGGCCCTACTTTACTGGGTGCGCAGTGTCCAGCACAATGAGTTTGCGGAGGACATCCACCGCCTTCAAACTGGCAAAATCTGCTCCGTCAGACTCCAGCGGCTGTCACCTCTCATTAAAGATGAGCTCCTTAGAGTTGGTGGACGACTGTCCCATGCGTCTATCCGATATGACGCGCAGCACCCGCTCATACTTCCCAGCTCTAGCCCACTTGTAGACCTTATCATTGACTACTACCACAAAGTACACTGCCATCCTGGCGCTGACACTTTACACGCTATCCTACGCCAACAATTTTGGATATTGTCCGCGCGCCGTATTATTAGACACCGACTTTTTAAATGCATTAGATGCTTTCGATACCGGGCCCAGCCGCAAGCGCCCTTCATGGCCGACCTGCCAGCCGATAGAGTTACGCCTCAGCCAGTATTTAGTCAAGTCACGACCGATTTTGCCGGACCATTCCTCGTTAAATCTAGTACCCTACGTAATGTTAAACTCTTAAAAGCGTACTTTTGTATATTCGTGTGCCTCTCGACTAAGGCGGTTCATTTGGAACCGGTCTCGGACCTCAGCACGGAAGCGTTCCTCGCGGCATTACAGCGTTTTATAGCACGCCGCGGTGCCCCGGTTCTCATCCGCTCGGACTGCGGTACAAATTATGTAGGCGCTAGAAATCAGCTCATCGAAGTACAAAACTTTCTTGCCTTGAATAATGACACGATTGCGCACAAGCTCGCTGGTCAGCACATTACTTGGTTGTTGAACGTCCCTAAGGGACCATGGTTCGGTGCGTTACATGAGATCAACGTAAAATCAACAAAGCAACTTTTATATCGCGTAATTGGCGAACAACACCTCACATTCGAGGAATTCTCCACACTTTTAGCTCGAATTGAAGCGGTCCTCAACTCAAGACCTCTCTGCCCACTTTCGTCTGATCCTTCAGACTTTGAGCCGCTTACAGCCGGACATTTCCTTATAGGCCGCCCACTAACGGCCCTTCCCGAACTATCCGTGGAAGATAGGCCGATCTCCACACGTAGGCGATTCCAGATGGTACAGGCCCTTTCCCAGCGCTTCTGGACGCTGTGGACCCAGTCCTACCTGCATACCCTTCAAACCCGCTCCAAATGGTTGTCCCCATCCTCCCCTCCCCGAGTCGGCGAGCTCGTCCTCATCAAGGAGGACAACCTGCCTGCCCTTCAATGGAGACTGGGGCGCATTACTCGCACCCTGCCTGGGAAGGATGGCGTCGTGCGGGTGGTGGACCTGGACACCGCCAATGGACACCTCCGGAGGCCTGTGTTCAAGATTGCCAGGCTCCCTCTGGATGAGACCACCCCTGGGCCCCGGGAAGATGTTTGCGCTACCGCGCAACGGGAAACAGCCGTCGCTGCGCCGTAATAGAGTGCATATCAGAATGCACTAAGCCGTCGCGCGGCCATGTTAACTGGTCGCCGCCGGCCCGCGCCGCGCAAGCGTCAGTAGCCCTTGACATCTCAAGACGAACTCACGCGTCGCGCGCCCTTGAACTCAGCCTTCGAAATAAGCAGTACATAGTACATAGCATATGTGTAAGGTTACGCCTAACGAACCGCCCCTAGTGAATAGTTTCGTGTAGTGACTGTGCGCCAGGAAACCAACCAGCATCGCCGCCCTCAAGCCTCGCCGCCCGTGGTCAGCTCGTCCGCCGGTTCCTGACCCATCATCCCGGTAAGTCATTCCTTCCTACAGCCTTCCTGCCTTCAGCCTGTAACCTCGCCGCATGTTGGTGCCTAAGCGCTAACAGACTTGATACGTGTTATACTAAATGATTATCATTTATTGCCGACAAGTGGTCATGCAGGCATAAATAAAATGACTAAGAATATTCGAAAAAAATATTTTTGGAGTAATATGCAAAAAGACATAACTGAATATGTGACTCGCTGTAAAGATTGCCAAAAGCAGAAATGTTGTAATAAAAATAATAAAGAGAAAATGGTAATAACCACTACAGCATCTACTTCTTTTGAAAAATTATATTTAGATATTGTGGGGCCGTTGGAGGTCGATAATTTGGGTAATAAATACATATTAACAATACAATGCGAATTGACAAAGTTTGTAGAAGCTTACCCAATACTTGATAAGTCAGCTGAAACTGTTGCTAGGGTTTTTACTGAAAATTTTATTTTACGATATGGTACTCCCAGGGTTATTGCGACTGACTGTGGAACGGAATTTATTAATTCCACGTTAGAAACAGTATGTAAATTGCTAAATATTGATAAGTTAAATTCAACACCCTATCATCATGAGAGTATAGGTTCGCTAGAAAACTGGCACAAACATCTCGGATGTTACTTGAGAATACAAACACAGAATCAGTCGGCAAATTGGAGTACCTGGATACCATATTGGTGCTTTGCTTATAATAATTCTGTAAATACTAGTACCAAATACTCCCCTTATGAACTAGTTTTTGGGAAAACATGTAACGTACCTAGTAATTTAGTTAGTAAAGTTGATCCCTTATATGTATACGACAATTATCCATCGGAGTTAAAATTTAGATTGCAAAAAGCTCATAATGATGCCAGGAACAACTTATTAATATCAAAACAAAGTAGAAAAACTAATTATGATTTAGATTGTAAGGAAGTACACTACAAAAAAGGTGATCTACTCTTGTATAAGAATGAAAATTATAATAAATTGAATGACTTGTATTTAGGTCCATTTGTAGTTTTAGAAGAGCTAGGTACTAATGTAAAAATATTAAAGAATAATAAAGAATATATAGTTCATAAGAATAGGACTAAGATATTTAGAAAATAAGAGTTTACTTTTCAGGGAAGGGATGCCTAGCCTTTTCAGGGGAGGTGTGATATAGTGAATTACACTATCAGCACGTACTCAATAGTACGTGATAATTAAGGTCTTCCTGATTGACAAGGCGTCCTTCCTCTAGTCACGTATAGATGTGATGTTAATTAGTATTTAAGATGATACACTAGAGGATAAAGGAGAATTGATTCAACGCAAGAGATTGTTTCATTTCGGGTCTCCGTCCCAACGCCATTACAATGCAAGTACATAAAATCAAGCTACCTACTCCGATCACTGGTCATTATGCAAGTCATTAGCATCACTACAGCTATTCTATCTAGTTTAATCTAGATTCGATAGATTCCCAGCGTGGGCACATGTTTGTACAGTCGAAGAAGTTCCCGGTTGACCACTTTTTGGCGATATTTGCTTGTGCTCCATTCCGACCGCGCGTACGTACAGTAGCGTGCGCGTAGATAACACTATCTACTTCGGCTGCCCAAATTCAAAACCTAGTAACAGGTGTATTTAAAAAAAACCGTTTTTGACATTTTTTTACTTACTAGACAGTATCAATATAACGTGGACCTTAAAACAGCCAGTTTCATATGTAACTTTTAAAAATATAATTTAGCAACTCTAAGCAATTTGGCATGATTATGTAAATTTCCTTGAAGTACAAATTATAAACATAGTATGTCAGAATACAAATTTAAAACCCTAGCTACTCAACCGACTTACTGAGTTATGAATTTAAAAAACCGACATGCTTTGTTTTAAATTTGTCGCCGATTATAAAATCAATAACATGTCATTTAGTAAGTCCAGTACATGACACCGGCGCACTATTGTTTCGCTCCATGATATGGGTATATAAAATAATAAAATGAGTTATAAGCAATTTTATCGGTCCAGGCGTATAAAAAATAAAAACGATTGCAGGTAAGAAATAACTTATTCATTAAAGTTATGAAAATGTAAAAGAAGTGTGACATAACTTCAAAATAAACTTGTCGTTGCATTATCTTCTTAATAAAGCTAACAAAACTTGTCTGTGGTGTTAGCTTTTATGTTAAGGATGTGCAAAAGCCGATATTGCTTATTTTAAGGGTATGTTTTGCTAATTATCCACTGTAAATGCTAAGGTTATAACCTATTTACTACCTGGCTATTGATTGTGTTGTTCTTAAATATTTCATGTGTTGTTATGAAGGAATTGTATGTGTCTCACTTAGGAGATTTATATTTTTATCCAATAGGTATTCTCACACAAAATAAAATAACATGAACACACAACGAACTCGTACACACCATGTCTTGCACACGCAAGCGAATATCGATGAAAAGTGGTCGACCGGGAACTGCCACGGCTGTACTTGGTTGTTGCTAGGGCTTGTTTTTAGTCCTCATTGCTACCTACTACCTCATTGCTACTACTAAGTATGTCGCCATGACATCAATGTCACTAGCGTTGTTGTGTTCCGAGAGTTAGAGATATAAGATAACCAGTTCCTCAGTAGTTGAGGAATCTGGATTAAGTTCTCTTCCACCACGGGTCTTATCATCGCCTGACATCAAGTGAGATGATGGTCAAGCTTTCCCAACAACAAAAAAGTTTCTAAGGGCTGATTTTTCCATCTTCGGATAAAGCTTATCCGTCTTATAAAGTATTACACGACCAACCTAAAATGTCACCTGCAAAGAAAGAAAGGACATGAAATGATATTACATTTTAAAATGGTCGTGTAATACTTTAACTGACAAATAAGTTTTATCTGACAATTGAAAAATCAGCCCTTAGTCGGTTAATTGACGTCTCTGAAGACGTCAATTAACTTCAGCCACGTGTTGTCGTCCCTGTAATTAAAATAGAAGAAATTTATTGATCCGTTGCATAGTTAACATATTGATATTGATATTGTGCAGGGAGGACGAAGACTCGGTGCCGGACGTGCCAGCGGCGGTTCAAGATCTGCTGCTCAACTTGTTCACCACCGTTTACAACCATCAGGACGAAGAGGGAAGGTGAGGGCGATTATTTGATGACATATATTTTTTTAAGAGGGCGGTCTATGAATCTCATAGACCTCCCTCTTATACATACTGGTTAGAGACACGCTGTTCATTAACCCATTCACTGCCTCCCTAAAAAGTAGTGACATCACCCGCATGCCGCCATACATTGGTGTTCGACCCGCCCATCGGCGGGCACGGCATTTCGATAAAGTATTCTTGCCCGCCCATCGGCGGTTTCGGCGTGAGGCCGTAGATTTTGACATGAGCTGCTTTTCATGTCTAGTTTACATGTCCTGTGTGTTGTTTGAAGTGTGTATGCCACACTTTCTGTGATTCTTGTGACAAAATTTTGTTAGTTTGATTGGTTATTAACTGAAATAGCAATGGAGTGTGAAGGTAAGTCATAACTTTTGGT
Source organism: Scoparia ambigualis (assembly GCA_963921215.1). Classification (NCBI taxonomy): domain Eukaryota; kingdom Metazoa; phylum Arthropoda; class Insecta; order Lepidoptera; family Crambidae; genus Scoparia; species Scoparia ambigualis. The sequence goes on from OY992524.1 coordinate 16,272,860, forward strand.
TAATTGATTTAAAACGAAGTAAAACATATAAATTTGCGTATATTATAAATTCAAGCTCATATTAATGTAAAGATGCAAAATGTATTAAAAAGCTTAAATTTTAGGGCTTTTTTTTAAGTCAGGCGTAGTCAACCTTTTTGTATCTTTATTTTTTTCCCAGCGTTATACTTCTTAAATTAACTTTGTAAAAATACATTGTGAAAATGTATTCAACATTAAGTAAATAATTTTTAGGGTTCCGTACCTCAAAAAGAAAAAAAACTAAATTCTTATAGGATCACTTTGTTGTCCGTCTGTCTCTCCCTTCGTCGGTCTCTCAAAACCTTTTATCTCGGAAGCGCGTGGAGTTTCGAGTTGAAATTAAAACCATATACTCAGGTCTATAGCCTCATGAAGTTTTGAAAAAATGAAACTTCTAAGTTAACATATTAAAAAGATATGGCCGTTTATGCCGCAAAAAAGTATACATATTTCGACACTCAAGGGAATCAAAATTCATAAGGTACTTTCCGTTGATCAGAACTATGAAATTTGGCAAGTAATATCGTCTTATACTACAAGTACAGGGAAAAGTCTGAAAACTATACATTTGTAATTAAATCTGAAAACTGTACATTGGTTATTAGAAAAACAAAACGAAGCGGCTAGAATAATGTTTAAATTATAATTGTAATAAAATGTAGTAGGTAGGAAAGTTTTCATTATTTCCAATTAAAATTATTTTCATAAAACTTAACTGTTGTCACATTTTCTTAGAAAAGTATAAAAAACACGCTAGGTTGTGGCAGAATATCAGCTACAGCTGTCGATTCAGCTGTTTGATGCTGAGCCACATTACCTTTTTATTCCATGTGATTCTCCGGGACGGCGGCATGCTCGACATATGTCGACCGTACCGTCCTTCATGATATATTTCCGGTAGTTGTTCGTCTTGATAACTTCGTCCACAATTGCACTGACAAAACCTTCGGTTTCCCCAAAGAGGTCCCCGAATCGTAGCCAGTTCACCGACGCGAGCAGGTCCACATCGGGCCCTGTTAAGGCCCGATAGAACCGACCGTGCAGCTCCTTGCTTTTCCACACGTCCTTGCGGTTCTCGGTGCTCAGCACCTGAGCGAGCTTGCGCCAGTTGTCTTTGCCTAAGGAGAGAGGCATAAAGGTCCTGTCAACTGACACCACATCGCGATCCCACACTCGTTGTTGAGGAAATATTCTCGAAGACTGCACACCTCACGGTGGTGGAGGATCTTGGTATTTAAAAAGTCTCGACCACCCTATTTCCGCGGAATGTACACAGTCTCATAACAGACGAGCGTGGGTGGTGCATGCGATGTGATGTCAGTTGCTGTCGAACCTTTCTGTCCAGGGCGTCTAACTCGGTCTGAGTCCACCTTAGTATGCCAAAGGTGTATACCAGTAAGGGCATAACCCAGCCGTTGAAAGCGCGCACCCTGTTGCCTCCTGACAAAAGACTGTTATGTACCTTTGTCAGGCGACCAAAGAAGCGTTCCTTCACCGACTGTTTTATATCCCCACTCTCTATATCCAATGACTGTGACATATCAACCTTGGTATACCTACAAATACCTATTTGTAGGTGTTGGCTTCGGAGAGAGATCTGAAAGTCATCGTCTCAGAAAGTTGCAAATTCGTAGAATTTACAACTTTCCCCCGCTGTACGTGCATGGCCGCGCACTTGTCTACACCGAACCCCATGTTAATGGCGCTGCTAAAAGTCTCAGTGACTTTCAGCAACGCCACCAATTCAAGACGTTTCGGTGCAAACAGTTTGAGGTCATCCATGTACAGCAAGTGCGAAATAACTTCACCCTGTCTCTTAAGCCGATAGCGCAGCCCTGAATCCTCTAGCAATATGCTGAGAGGATTCAGGGCTAGACAGAACCACAACAGACTCAGACTTTCATCCTGGAATATGACTCGCTCAATCCTTACGAAGTCCTGCGGACCAGAGGGGCTGTCTCCACCACTCGGTTGACGAAGGACTTTGGTTTAGTCTCATACATCATCATCATTAGCCTATGAACGTCCCACTGCTGGGCACAGGCCTCCCACGTGGACAATAGCACGTAAAGATGTTAGGCCATAACCCACCACGCTGGCCCAATGCGGATTGGTGAGTTTTAACGGCTGTCATCTTACGACAACAACCGGGACCAACGGCTTAACGTGCCTTCCGAAGCACGGAGGAGCTCGAGATGTTTTTAATTTGGTCACCCATCCAGCGACCTGGCATTGCGAAAGTTGCTTAGCGTGCAAGGTCGCAAGCCGAACGCGCTAGCCGCTGCACCATCGAGCTCCTCCGTAGCTGTCTCATACAAGAACCTAGAAAAGATCTCAGAGTTCTATTAATTTTATACGGCTCTCAGATCCTCTCCAACCAGCCCCCTTACTCTTGAAACCGATCGCTATTGGATCGGATTGGTATTGTGAATTTTAGAATTTTTAAGTTACGACACCAGCGCTAATTTGACCACGGGACCCAACCTTTATTTATTTATTTATTGATTCGCCAACGTTTGCACACACCAATACACTTAATTTATTACTAGATTACAATCATAAGTTGTATCTATAGTTATATCTAGATATGTATAGTTATATCTAGATAAGACAAACACTTACAGGCAAATACATCATGCTCGGGTACTTCTAAATATCAATTAATTAAATTAGGTTTTAATTAAATTAACACAGTTCAAAAATATATATATCTTACACTGAAATATTAAATTAAATTACTACATCTACGTGTTTAAAGGGGTGAACCAACAATGGAATAAATTCTTCTGGGTGGGTCAAAGTTTTTAAGTGAGAGCCAAAATATTTTGCGCAACAATGTCCGAATTAATTTTAATTCTCAGAATGGATGTAAGGAGCTCGTAAAGCGTCGGCAAGCATGTGATGGGTCTATAGTTCTTCGGTTCCGTGGTACTACCGGACTTGTGGAGCAGGAAGGTCACACCGGTTGTCATAAATGTTGGCAAGGAACCGACCTCGAGAGCTTCTTTGAATTGCGTTGCTAAACATTCGTGTGAGCATCTAATCCACTTTATCCAAAAGTTATGCAACCCGTCCGGCCCAGGACTTTTACAGTTCTGAGCCGTACGGATCGCACAACTAACGTCTTCCGGGTTAATAGTCATTGGCCCCATGGATTCGATAGGCACACACGCACGCTCAACGACGCTCATCCAGTCACCATCAGTGTATTTGACGGGTACCGACCTGATACTACGCCAAGTTATTCATGGGAGTAGCATCCAGACACCGCCCGTCGCTCACACACTGGTCGGTTCCTTCCCAACTCCGGTACACCTTCCTTTGGTCATTTTGAAAGAGGCGATTTTGACAATATTGATCCACACGTGCTCTATAGCGACGAATACGGCTTGCCAGCGCATAAACTTTCTGCTTCAGAAAGTCAATGCGTTCCGTGATACAGCTATGTAGTCCCGGGGTCTAATCCCGGTCCCAGCAAAGGCCTGGTATGCGCAAAATATAAAAGTTCACATAGACAGGAATTAAGCAGAGGAGATAATCTCAACTCGATGCACTAAGTCAAACAGCAAACGAACTTCCAAGACACTCAGCGAAACTTAAGTTGTGATTACCACGAACGTCAAGTTGCGAATGAAAGTTTTTATGAGGTTTTACCTATAACTATAATATTTCCAAAATAGGAACTTTGCTAAAATTAAATCGTAAATCATACCGATAACTTGTAAAATGGTCGGTGACCACAACAAAAGGTGTCGGCACTTTGTTTGTTTTCAAAGTCACAAATACCGACTGTCTCCTTTTGTTTAGATCGCCCCCGTTTTATTATCTCGCTTCCTGGTTACAGACAGTTTATGACCTTAACTGTATTGTTCTGGACTACGACGACTCACTGCATCATGCAATCGTTTAAAGTGGGGCCAGGTCAGTTACATCTTAAAAACTCTTCCAAGTTATTAATTTGAATATTTTAAATTTTATAGTATCAATAAAATCATCCATCACGTAGGTAACTTTATGTGCGCATGTAAAACTTTTTATAATTAATTTTACTAAAATTATAGATTATTGTTAAAATTTTACAAAAGGTTGGCTATTTCTGAAACAATGTAGGAATGTTTCCCGGGTGGAGATTCGAGCTCCTTTAGGTTCCTCGGATCACTGCTTGATATCCAGCACAGTGCCCTTGGCATCGCGCCCGCCAACAGCGGTTTCGAAACGCCAGATTTGGCACTACGCGTCGGCAGACTGGGACGGTATGCGGAAGTATTTTGCATCCATCCCTTGGAGGCAGCGCTGCTTTAGTGGGAAGGACTCGACCGCTAGCGCCACTGCCGTTGCTGATGAGATAGTATTAGGAATGGAATACTATATTCCACACTCCTATGTCATCAGCAAAGGCAGACGCAACCGCTGGTTCAATCGCGAGTGTGCCAGCGCTGTTGAGAGCAAACAGACGGCATACCGCGCTTGGATCAGAGGTAAAGCTCATGGGGATCCCGAAACTCGCTCGCTAAAAGCAGCCTATAATAATGCCACCAAGTCGTGTAAGAGGGCCTACATTAGAGCGGATGCCCAGAGCGTTGCACGAGTAGGCCAAGAACTCCTGACGCATCCTACGGGCAGCCGTAGCTACTGGCGTCTGGCCAAAGCCGTGCAATCCAACTTCTGCCAACCCTCGCTGCCACCACTGAGATGTCCTGACGGAACTTTAGCTCACAAGCTGCAAAATAAATAAATAAATAAATATTAAAATCAGGCAGTGTGATGTCCGTGCGGAGCTGCAGTCAATCGATGTCCGGAAAGCTAACGGTCCTGATGGCATCCCAGCAATAGTCCTGAAAATGTGTGCAGCGGAGATGTCCCCTGTGTTAATGCGTCTGTACCGTCTCTCGCTCTCTTCGGGTTGTGTGCCGGAATCTTGGAGAGAATCTAATGTGCAACCGATCCCTAAAAAAGGAGATCGGTCAGATCCGACTAATTACCGCCCTATAGCCGTAACTTCAGTGTTGTGTAAGATCCTAGAACGAATATTGAACAAACAGCTTATTCGATACCTAGAAGATCACTCCCTAATTCACGATCGCCAATATGGGTTTCGGCCAAAACGGTCAACGGGTGATCTTCTAGCGTACGTCACACATCTCTGGGGTGACGCTATTGACAAGCGAGGCGAGTCACTGGCAGTTAGCCTTGACATAGCCAAGGCTTTTGATCGGGTCTGGCACAAAGCTCTTCTCTCCAAGCTCCCGGCATACGGTTTGCCCGCTCTGTTCTGTACCTGGATTGCTAGTTTCCTGCATGAGCGAAGAATCCGTGTCCTTTCGGATGGATGCGCTTCGCGGTTCATGTCAGTGAACGCTGGCGTTCCTCAAGGCTCCGTTCTATCCCCCACGCTGTTCCTTCTGCATATCAATGACATGCTTCCACTTGGAAACATTCATTGCTATGCAGATGATAGCACAGTGCATGGGGGATATAACGGTCACCCAACGGCTGGGCGGGTAGACACCGAAATGAAGCGAGCAAATCTTGTCATTGAGCTCGATCGGGTGTTGGATCTCATTTCTAAATAGGGCTCCGATAATCTGGTGGAGTTCAATGCCAAGAAAACACAGGTGTGCGCGTTCACAGCGAAAAAGTCGCCATTCCTTCCCCTTCCCTCTCTTTAGGGTACATCTCTAAGCCTGCAGAGCAGTATTAACATGCTCGGTATGAATATCCGCTGCGATCTGAACCAAAAGGACTACATCGAAAGCGTGATTAAAAATGCCTCACGTAAACTCGGTGTCCTGAACAAGGTGCGGCGATTCTTCACGCCTGATCAGTTGTGTCTATTATACAAAACACAGGTGCGGTCTTGCGTGGAGTATTGCTCTCACCTTTGGGACGGCTCCGCAAAGTACCTTCTCGATGCCTTGGACAGATTGCAGCGCCGCGCTGTGCGCATTATCAGCAATGCGGAGGTCACTAAAACTCTCGAGCCTTTGCAATTGCGTAGAGATATTGCGTCACTCAGCGTCTTTTACCGTTTATACCATGGCGAGTGCTCTGAAGAACTCTTTGACCTCATCCCTCCTTCTCCCTTCCTCCATAGGAGTACGCGTGCTGCTCTCCGGAGTCACCAATTTACAGTCTCTAACATTCCATCACGCACAAAGAAATTTGGTGACTCGTTTCTTTGTCGCACTTCCAAAAGATGGAATAGTCTACCAGCACACGTATTCCCTCCTACCTATGACATAGGGTCCTTCAAACGAGGCGTGAAGAAGCACTTTGTGGGCCGGCAGAGTAAGGGTGACTGATGCTACGTCTCTTACGCTGCACCAGTTGTCCTCGCGCGTGGACTTCATTTCCACTTAACATCAGGTGGAGTGGGGTCATTTGCCGGGCTTATAATAAATAATAATAAAAAAAAATGTCTTGCCCGCCCATGGGCGGGCTCGGCATGAAAGGTCAGAATTGACATTTTCCAAATCCTTAGAAACCCGGAGGCCGTTTGGGTTACGAATCAATTATAATAAAATGAATCATTACACAAAATCTCATAATTTTCTAATGTTATTTGGCTTAGTTAATGAAGTTTGAAATCCAACCGCCCATGGGCGGTCTCGGCATGCGAGTTAAAACGTTTCGCCCGCCGATGGGCGGGCAAGGCACTGAATGGGTTAAATATGGCGCTGGTGTGGACGCAGCCACACACACACACACACACATACACGTACATAGGTAGCTGTGCGTATCGGCTCACGCTTACAAAACAACTTGTTTCAGGTGCTATTCGGACAGCATGGCAGAGCTGCAAGAGCATGACGAAACGGCTAGCGGCGAAAAAGTCCGCGCTATATCGCTTGACTTGGTGAAGCGACGACTGGACAAGGGCCTTTATAGGCGGCTCGATCACTTCCAACAGGACATGTTCGCTGTGTTCGAAAGGTGAGGTTTTAGACAGATAAATAATACTTTCTTGTACAGCGCCAACCAAAATTTAAAAATGCCCTCCCTATCATCGCCTTCTATGCAGTTTCCATTACAAAAATAAAAACATATAACATCTCAAAGCACCATTCCGTTTCAGAGCCCGCTGCCTCTCGCACACCGACAGTCAAATCTTTGAAGACTCTGTAGAGCTGCAAGCGTACTTCATAGAGCAACGCGACCACCTCTGCCGCAATACACTGCAGTCGCCGGCTCTAGCCTTCACCAGGGACACCCTCACTACTAGCGTAGAGCTAGTGAAGCAATGCAAGCTGCTGCAAGAGAACGAAGACGAAGATGAGACTAGGTGAGTTTGGTCATTGCTATATTGCAAGCGTATTTATAAAGCAATGCGACCATTTGTGCTACAATGAGTTGTAGCCGCCGGCTTCTTTTTTTTACTAGGGCACTTAAGAAATGCAAGATGCTGCGATGTTACTAAGACTAGCATAAGATCTGGTAAGTCCAACTAGGGGAGTTTGGTCGTAGTGTAGTTCGGTCATTATTAGAGTTGTAATCTTTCTACACAGTGCAAATATTATAGTCAAAATTAAAAACGATATATTCTGTTGTTACAATAATTTTATTGAGCTCTTATGAATGTCGCGATGCCATCGGTTCACAGATCTACGAGACAGGAGACTTTTACGGACGGACTGTAATTAATTATAATAGAACCGGCATGAAAACCCTTTCTTGGAAAAGACTTGAAAAATAATTGGTTCTCTCTATCATAAAAGAACTTTTTCAATACATACAAATTATCAAACCAGAGACAAAATCAACAGACGCCAGCACCTCAACCTACCACAAAATGTCAAATTTATTTAATACATTTTGAACTTTATCTCAACAATTATAAGGATCAATATCGATTAGAGTTTGAACGTTTCGGATAGGTTGATCTGCAGGCGAGTGTACCACTTTTTTTGTCTCTGGTTTGATAATTTGCATGTTTTTTAACATGTATTGGTGCATTCCACGAAATATATTATTTATCAACATGATTTCCCTGACAGTTCCAGTACAGACGACTCGATGCCAGCCGACAGCGCGCCGCTCCAACAGACTCGGTACAACAAGGGGGACTTTGTCTATGTGCTGCCCGAGAAGGGGAACAAGGACCCCGCCATAGTGCAGGTAGAGCGGGTGTGGACCAACAAGGAGGGCGTGTCTATGATGTACGCGAACGTCTACTTTAGGTGAGATATTTATGGTTTTGTTCTATTAAAAAGTTAACACTAACACAATCTGATGGAAGCAATATTTCATTTAGAATCAGTTCACATCGAGACGTTACGCGATGCGACGCGGCGCGCACTTTTTATGATAGCCATATAAAATAGGGGAAACGCTGTATTTATTGGCTCCTCCCTATACAGTTATTGGCCATTTCAACTTTGATGTTACAAAACTAGCAAAACCCTGGACAAATGGTAGATTTAAAACGTGAACAACGGCACCACTTTTATTACCTCTCAAAAACTTTTAACAAAATTGTTTCTTTTACAATGTGTGATTTTTTGCAGCGGGAACAAAGGTAAGTAGGTAAGTTTGTTAAAAAAATCTTAAGACTGATTTTTTTTGACAAGATGTTTTAAAAGTATGTATTGTAGAACTGCTTTTGAAATTATATAAAACATGTAGTTGTTATGCGTTAGAAACAGATTTAAGGTGTAATAACCTAATTTCTATAACCACTCAGTTGCTCGCACCCAGCGGGCCCCTTACCCTTACGTGCTTGAGTGGCGCCAAATTTATGAAGCGGGCCGGCGCCTGCTGACTATTGTTACAAAAACATCGACTGTGAGCTACTGGAGCCGATCTAAGCCAAACCAATTACTGTTTTGAATAGTTAGATGTATAGAGCATCTGTTTTTATAGAATGCGTGGTGACAAAGTGTTGTTTTAATTTATAAAACATGGTTTATACTTTAGTGACGAAAAAATCACGGATTACTTCCTATTTTATTTTATATTTTAAGATCAAATGGCCTGTGATGTCTTTTTTATATTTTACACGTATACTATATTAAGTTATCTTTCTATTAAAAATAAAGTACATGTATGTTTCATCTGAAAAAATATTCAGAAAAAAATCGAGAAAATCGCGCAAAAATTCGCGTGCTGCGTAATCTGCATTTTAAACGGGTTGGATGTTATAACCTATTTTACTCCAAATCTAGAAGGCCTAGAACAAAAATATGGCCAGTTTTAGACAGATACTGTATTTGTCTATTATAATTCGTGAAAAAAAATTAACTTTCCAGTAAACTGTAGTCATACAAGTTAAACAACAAAAGCTTTGATAGAAAAATCGAACGTTTTTGGTTGTCTTATTGCCGAAACCAACACGGTGCTATTAAAATATAACTTAAATATACCAAAAGAGCAAAGCCTGTAGTTTACAATCGTATTACGTTTCAAGAATACTCATAGTTTTTATGCAATAAAGTCATCAAAATGCAGCTCTAGAGCGCACGGACGACCGCTTTATCGGCAATATGGCGTCGAAATAAGGTTCGGGGCACATACGTTTGTGAATAGGGTGAGTCGCGATTATTTGCGAACAAAGATTGTTTTTTGGTTTTGTAATTATTTATGTTAATTTATTAAATGAATGTAATAAAAAAATATTCTTCGTAGTATGTTTTTTTTATTACAAATTATTTCAGTTTAAAGTATATTAAAATAAACATATTAAATTCTAAAATGTATTAGGACTTTGGTACATAATAAAATATATAATGTTATATACGTTGTTTAGATTATTTTATTTACAATCACTGTAATAATAAATGAAAATTATTAAAACAAATGAATAAAAATTAATATTTTATATTAATACCTATATAATAATAATAATATACAGGGTATGAAAAGAAGCTTAACGAAGCCGAAAGCCACGTAATCTGTCCATTATTACGAAGTTTTTTCTGTACTGGGCCATACCTGGGAACCTTCTAATTACGGAGATATTAAGTGTTAAAGTCAAAATATTGTGACTTTGATTTTGACAAAAATAAATGTAAAACGTGATTACTAAACTTTTTTCTAAAGAAACATTACCAAAATTATTTAAATTTCTTAGTCAAATAGGCTTCTGAAATTTCAAAACGCAATGAATTGCGAGCGCAGGCAGCGCAGCCACTGCCGCACACGCACACAAATGCACGCGTATATCAGCTCAAATCAGCTGTACCGGCAGCACGCGAAGATACACGACTCAGCACGACTCGCCGCCGCGGGCAATGACCTCCCCATAATTTAGATAAATAAGTACCTACATCTCAGTAACTATTAACTTATTTATGACTTAATTTGTATCGATCGGTTTTTTATTTTCGACCGAACTTACTACTTACGCAAACTTAATAATTGCGAGTTGCTAGCAGGTCACTCGCCGCCGCGAGCAATGACCTCACCATAATTTAGATAAATAAGTACCTACATCTCAGTAACTATTAACTTATTTATCATTGAATTGTATCGATCGGTTTTTTATTTTCGACCGAACTTACTACTTACGCAAACTTAATAATTACGAGTTGCTAGCAGGTCTTCTGCATGTTAAAAAGTAAGATTACCGTCCTAAATTAAGTTTCATTAACTAAACTAGGAAGAACTAGGAGCTCGATGGCTCGGTAGGTATGTGGCTTGCATGCAAGTACAGCAAACACGGAGTTCAAATAATTAGACGCGAACGGACAAGCTACACTCCAGTTAGGTAGGTTCAATTTTAAGAAAAAGGTCAATCGTCGAATCCAACTCGGCTGGGCAGCGTTGGGTAAGCTACGAAATATCTTCTCGTCCAAAATACCGCAGTGTCTTAAGACGAAAGTCTTCGACCAGTGTGTGTTGCCAGTGATGACGTACGGTACCGAAACGTGGTCGCTCACTATTGGCCTAATTAGTAGGCTCAAAGTCACGCAAAGAGCAATGGAGAGGGCTATGCTCGGGGTTTCTCTATGTGATCGAATCAGAAATTAGGAGATTCGTAGAGGAACTAAAGTAACCGACATAGCCCAAAGAGTCGCCAAGCTCAAGTGGCAATGGGCAGGGCACATCGCCCGTAGAACCGATGGCCGTTGGGGCAAAACGGTTCTCGAGTGGCGACCGCGCACCGGAAGACGCAGTGTGGGCAGGCCTCCAACAAGGTGGTCCGACGATCTGGTGAAGGTCGCGGGTAGCCGCTGGATGCAAGCAGCACAAGACCGGTCGTGTTGTCGGTCGGTCCTTAGGGGAGGCCTTTGTCCAGCAGTGGACGTCTTCTGGCTGATGATGATGGACAAGCTACTAACAGTTAAAAATTTAGTCTAGGTATACAAATTACTTTTACATGAAATAGATCGACAACATTGTTAACTAGTAGGGTAATAATAGGTAATCGAATCGCTCTTCTCTTTCAAATGATCAAAGGGAAATTGCTACACATTTCACTAAGGCGCTCTGATTGCTTTAAATTGTATGGAAAAATGAAGTTACGTTTATTATAATTCTGCGTGATAAGCAAAATGATTTTTAGTAAATTAGAAAGAAAGTATGTAAGTGGTATTATGTAATTTATTATGATTGGATATAAAGGGTTATTTTATACTTTGATAGCGAGATAGATATTTCCAAGTGCCATTCATAGATAGAGAACACATTCCTGTTTTAACGACAGTGAGCATTGCTATTTTTTTCTCTCAGGAGTTCAATGCTACGTTAGGCTTTGTACTAGGAGTAAGTATGGAAAATAGATGTTTATTTAAAATCATGCATAAATTGACAACCATGGAGTCCGCCAATTGTAAACACTTTTTCTTTTGCCACAAGTTTTAATAATTTATTTGTTTAATTTATTAATTTGCCTCTTCACCGGCACGGTAGCAACAATGTATATCGTTTTCTATTTTGTGTACCGTCAGTTGTCAGTAAAATAGTCATTTCCGGGGATTTAGTTGTAGTGCGCTTCAACCTGGCATAGAGTACAATACTACAATCATCAGATGAGATGAATGAAAGCCAAGTGCTTACCCGTTACAAAATAAAAAGAGTCTTTTGAATTGAATAGGTACCTACGATATGATAGGTACCATAAAGTAAAGACTACTTAATTTACTAATGAAATGAAAAATTCTCATTTCATTTCATTTTTTCTGTAGGTATATTTGAAAGCTCTCATGGCCGATGGTAAGTGACGATAAGGAATAAGACGATAACGCACTTTGGATCTCCGAAGGAGCTGAGTATTTATTCATTCAAAAACGAAGAAGCGCTTGGCCTTCATCTCACCTGGAGGGTGATAAATGACGAAAAGGCGAAAGCGCACTTCACCTAGATCCCTCAATCACTGAGAGGCTGGCTATCTTATCTCTTACTGATGTAACACATTGCACCAGACCTTAGGTAAGATGATAGTAGCTTGCCAGGCGGACTTAGCGCTAACCACTAGACAGCAAAGGCTTCTTCTTAGTCCGTTTGGCTAGCTCTCTACCACCATTTTAACTAAGTCTGGTGTCATAACAATAACGTTGTTTTCATTGTTGTGTTTCGTTAGTTAGAGGTGAGATAGCCAGTTTATCCCACTGCTAAAATAAAAATAAAGGACTTCCGAAATTACAATCAGAATATGGAAAAATAATTTGAAGTTTTGATTGTAATGATAAACTAAAAGAATGAAGCTCAACCTAGTTCTATGAATGACTAGCCAGCCCCCAGCCGTCTAGCGCGCGCGCTGCTTTTGAAGGGGTGTGCGGGGGGCGCGCCTCCGCGCGCCCTCGCCCTACCCCCCGCCCTCCGCCACGGCACGGCGGGCGGCATAAGTCAAAGGAGTACTTACTAGTAGTGCTAGAGGCCGGCTTTTAAATTCTTTCAGTTCGGTTTCTTCTGTGATCGAAAGCGCATAGTTTGACAACTTGACTGATTCTTTCGTCTATTTCATCTCTTCTCTTCGCGTGGTGGTTCGTGGTTGTGTAGTTTGGGTGTGTGTGTGTGTGTGTGTGTTTGCGTATTTTCTGTGAAAGATGCCTTTCCATGCATTTAGTGTTCGCGAATACGTTAATATGGTGCTGTGTTACGGCATGGCCCATGGAAATGCCTCACTGAGACTTTACGGGATTGAACACCCAACCGCAGTTCAGCCTCGCGACCCGCGAGTTTTTACGCGGGCTGTACAGCGCCTGCTGGACAATCAGCCGATAATGCCGGTTTTAGAGGGAGGTGGCAGGCCAATACGTTTAGCGACTGAACAAGCAATTTTGGACGTGATGCGCGAAAACCCACGCCTTGGAACGCGAACGGCAGCAAAAGTTTTAAGGAGACGCCATGGCCATCGCGCACACATGTATTGTCGTATAACACGGTCCACAAAGTGCTCACGAGAGACAGGCAACGACCCTATAAAATTCACAGGGTTCATGCGATTGTGCCAGGAGACAGGCAACGTCGAATGGCTTATTGTGCGTGGGTCCTAGGCCAGAGCCGTCGGTTTGTGGAAAACATTATTTTTACCGACGAGTGCACGTTCACCAATAACGGAATGTGGAACCGCCGAAACGCTCATTATTGGTGCTCACAAAACCCACACCAGATGCAAGAGACTGGATTTCAGACTCGCTGGAAACACAATGTTTGGGCAGGTATAGTCCGTAACCAGATTCTGCGACCCGTCTTCTTACCACCAAGAATGGACGGTTCTGCGTATCTAGAATTGATAAACAATTATTTAGCGGATACTCTCGACGATATGCCACTGGCACAGCTGCAAGTAACTTGGTTCCAGCATGATGGCGCTCCCCCACATATCGTAAGGCCGGTCCGCGAGCGGCTTACGAAGCTATTCGGCGACCATTGGATTGGGCGGTATGGGCCTCATGAATGGCCTCCACGATCGCCGGAATTAACCCCCCTGGATTTTTTTTGTGGGGGCCACGTCAAAGACAGGGTTTTTGACCGCCCCTGCCAAACAGCTGATGCATCAAAAAATTGTCACCGTTTTCGAAGAGCTTAAGCAGCGTTCTCTCCGAGAAGGAATCCTGGAGTTGGTCCACCAGGAAAATCTGGAACGGGCGCGCTTATGCCTACACGTGGGAGGTCGGCAGTTTGAGCCGCAGCTCGTCAGTGTCGAAAGGTCCCTTGATGACGTCGATGGAGAGTAGGTAAGTAGGTAGACTAGCCTAGACTTAAACAAAAATTTTCTACAAACAATCATGAAGCGAAAACAATGAGTTCATGAATAAACGATATGACCGCGCAGGGTGCGTGGTATGGTACAGACATGGCGCGCGCTTTTTATCCCACTCATACGCCTATTGACTTCTCTCTCGTCCCGTAACACACACACATGCACACTTTGTTGCACGCGTTTCATTGCGTGTCTTAGAAAACACCCGTTTTTTAATACCTAAAAATTAAAGTAATTTCCCAGCAATTATTTTTACTGAATGTTTCTTAGTTTGATGTACACTATGTGTATATTACGGCTTCGTTAAGCTTCTTTTCATACCCTGTATATGGTACTAATATAAATATCAAACCCAAAAGACACCACAACAAAGCTAACTGCCACAAAAAAAGCAACTGCCCAAAAACAAATATGTGCCACCAACCTAATCCAAAAAAAGTTCTATTGCTTCCTGTAATTATAGGAACATGCCATAAGTTAGACTTACGTTGCGCCTTTGGAGAGCCAATCTGCATGTACACAACAACAATACAGTGAGATTAATGTTTTAAATCACTATTTAGTAATTACTCTCCGTAAATACATACAATTCATGAAGTAAACAATAATAATCACAAAAGGAAATCACTAGAAAACCACCGCCACTGCAATAATTTACATTAAGACCTAATTTCGTCAGATTTTAAGAGAATATCCATCCAGTTTAAAAACAAATAACTAGATAATTAGTTAGAACCTGAAATTATGCGTATTTTGATATATAACACCTCTAGAAAGAAACAATAAGTAAAAAAAATACGGCGTTTTAAAAAATACATGATGAGCACGTAAACACAACCTAAACACGTCCACTAAAAATAATCACATTGACTTTATTTGTTTTTATTTTTGACAGATCAGCTCCTATTGCTGATGCTTCGTTCATGTTCGTTCAGTAAGGCACCCATACACGTCCCGCGAGATACGGATTAGCGATATTTCGAGCGTCTTGCTTTACTTTTATATTATGTAACAATTGTAACAGGAAGCACGTGGGGGCATTATTGAGATGTAACGATTGTTACATGAAGCGACGGAGTGGATAATAACTACGAAATTTTGGTGTGGCCAATAACTCACAATTATAGAATAACTTTTAGTTATTGGCCTCTTATGCCAATAACTGTATTTTAATACAAACACAATTAATAGCGTTATTAATAATTAAAACGTCTTCTGTTATAATATTAAAAATCATATTCAATTACCTACCATAAATTTTAAAACATTATTAATAGTTAATCGTCGCCGTCAAAGAGGAAGACCCAAAAAGAGATGGTGCGACGACTTTGTGAACTACACAAGGGATTGGCAGTCTTTGGCTCTGGATCGAGATCTGTGGAAGAATTTTGGGGAGACCTTTGCCCAGCAGTGGGACACAAAAGATTTAAAAAAAAAAAATAGTTAATGTCCTAGGCCAATAACTGTCTCGTTGGTTAAGCTATCCCATAGAAAACGGCCATAACAATTTTTTTTAAATTTATTTTGAATATTTATTCAGCTAATTTTAGCTTAAAATTATTTTCTTGTCTCCTTATAACTTTAGCGCCACCACCGTTCGAAACCGTTTTGGAAAAACTTATCAACTGATGTAGTTGTATTTATATTTGAAACAAATGGGGTTCGTTGTTGTTCTTCCTCATCCAAATAATTTACGGCTTTATCAATCACATCATGTTCTATCATTAACGGAGGCTTAAACCCAGCTAGGTATCTGAAATAGAATGTATTATAAATTCTTTAAGATTACTTATAATTAAAAGTAAAACATTCGTAAACTTAATATTATAAGTATAATTGCTACAAATAATAATAAGTTTTTGTAAAATAAATAAATAAATACTTATATAATAAAATCGAATTGAATTAGTAAAAACTTACCGACATAATTTATTCAGAATATCAAACAGAACAGCAAAACAAAACAACTTAACTATTCTTTTCTTTTTTGATATAAAGGAGAATGACCAAACCAGCCTATTCGATATCTATTGCGTCTTAATCATCACGTATCAAAAATGTTCTCTTAAATTTTAATTACTGTTAAAAAAGGTTTTCTGTAGAACGCCGCGTTAAGAGTCAAGTAATAAATAAATGCTGAACTGAACTGATAGTCAACATACGATAATAGACTTAAGTCTATTCTATGATCTAAAGGTGCGCGTCCATTAGAGCGGGATCGGTGCGGCAAAATTGTTCCCTTAAGGGGGTGCCGCGCGATCGCAAAAACTGACATAAGTCTCTTAATGAACTTCAAAGCAAAATTAATCATATTGATATATAAAATTAGAACAATTCTGCTTTGAAGTTTCAGACCATGTAATTTTTTTAGTCTACAAAATGTACAAAACCATCACGCGCTTGTGTTAAAAATTTAAATTTACTTTTTTAAGATGGGGGTGACCTGCGGAATATCAATACAAATATTTACATGTAAGAATTATTGATTCATGCGTAAAATAAGAAAGTGGTCGAAAAAAAATGTTTTAGGAGTCATTACATTTATATATTGTTTGTTATTGTTTAAAGAATTTGTTTCAAATTTCAACAAGGACCTGACCTTATGATCAGGCTAACTTACGTAAGTTCTTTTAATGTATTTAACTAATTCAGCGCATAGTACAAGTAACTTAAAAATACGTACATTTTCACAATTTCGCGCAGGATCCTCTTAAATTATAATGATTAATTACTTTAAAAAAAGGTTTTATATAGAACGCCGCGTTATGTAGTCAAGTGATAAATAAAGGCTGAACTGAACTGATAGTCAACATACGTTGGTAGACTAATAAACGTCTATTCTGTGATCTAAAGGTGCGCGTCCATTGGAGCGGGGTCGGTGAGGCGGCGGCGGCAGGCGCGGCATATGACATTTTGTGTCATACAAAATCCCGTTGGGATTAGTATTATTCTTACCGATTTGTATGGCGCCTATGACGTCATCCGCGCCGGCCGCAAAAGTCTTAAGCTAAAAATGAAGATAGCTTCAAACTCCCGCATGATATTGTAATGCAATTTTTTCTTCATAACTCAGAGCATTGCTGCTATTGATTACTACTTATTTCATGAAAGCGCTATGTTACGCAAAACTAGCCTAACTCCCATAGTAAAAGGTCATTCTCCTTTATTTGTTTTTCTATTTACTTAAAATATCTAATTAATTTGTAAGTAAAGTCACCGTATAAAATATGTCGTGAAATATTGCTTGCTCATGAATAGTCGATCTCAGTGCACCACTGAGATCCATTTCAATCCATTTTAGGATTTGGTAGATTTAGATCAATCATATTCAATTACATTCACATCACTATCAATCGAATTAGACTTGTACCGATGCTACGTCCCTAACCTAACTTCTACTACCCTCATCATTTTTTATCCTCGATCCTATGGGGGTAAACCAATATCGCGTCGTGTCGTGTCGGCCAAATTCACTTCCGATCTAGCCTGCCTACGCGACAGGGCCTTTGAGTCGAGCTCTCGTGTTCCTCATTTATCGGTCAAGTCACAACATCTTCCAAGTGATCGCCGCGAGTTTACTACTGTGATCACGAACTTTTGCCGTGGAAAGTCAGGAAAGAGTGAGACTCGCGTCCACTACAGCCAGCACGCGGGAGCAACGTCGAACCAGGTTAGCCCCCTAAAACCCCTCTTCTTTGATCGCCCAGGATTATTATAAAGTAAGCATTTTTTCTTAGTGTGCATCTGCATCGTTACATGAAAAGCATTGTGTGAAACGTAATATTTAGCGCATCCAACCTGGATCACCTCACATCCAGTTCTCCTGAGAGACCAACAATTACTACAAGAAGTCAGCCTGATAAAAAAAACAAAATGTAAGTACCTATCTGTACATGTAATCTGATCCGTTGTGTTATTTCGTCTCCCGACGCCACATATCTCAATACATTAAACGAATTTCGGACACCGGAAATTCCGATATCCTTTTGTTTTGCGATAGTACGAGTATCTTGATTGTTTTTTTTTATAGTAGAAGGAGGCAAACTAGCAATCGGGTCACCTGATGGAAAGTAATCACCGCCGCTCATGGACACCCGCAAAACCAGAGAAATCGCTGACGCGTTGCCGGCCTTTAAGGAAGGATAGGCTCGTTTCTTAAAGATCCTTAGGTCGTAACGGTCCGGAAATACCGCCGCCAGCTTTCGGCGGCGGTTCCACAACACTGTAGTTCGAGGCAAGAAATTTCGTGAAAAACGCACAGTAGTAGACCGCCATCCATCAAGGTGATGTGGATGGAATGACAGTCGATTGCGTGTAGTGCGGTGTAGGAAATCAGCGGCAGGGATCAAGCTGAACAATTCCTCAGAACACTCCCCATGATATATCCGGTACAATATACAGAGAGACGCAACGTCTCTCCGAAGAGCCAGTGGATCGAGCCGACCTGAAATAACCACGTCGTCGACAATTCGAGCAGCTCTGCGTTGAATGCGGTCAAATGGAAGAAGTTGGTATTGGGGTGCTCCAGCCCAAAGATGGCAGCAGTATTCCATATGCGGCCTGACCTGTGCTTTATACAGTTGCAAGCGGTGGGCCGGCATGAAATACTGACCCGCTCTATTAAGCACACCCAGCCTTTTCGAAGCTAATTTAGCTTTACCTTCCAAATGACCTCGAAACTGAACGTCACTCGAAATAGCGACGCCAAGGATTCCAATAGTCGGATTGGTATCAAGGGAAGCTCCCTCAAAGTTCAGAGGTACGACGAAGGGATGTTTCTTCGCGGTAAATGCGCAAAATTGTGTTTTGGAGGGGTTAAAGTGGACTAGGTTATGTCGGGCCCAATTCGAGACATGACTTAACATGTTCTCGGTGCCAGTCACAAGTTTATTCCGGCTCTTGATGACGCTTTCCCGAGAGATATTAGCTTGTCCGGTGTAGAGCGTATTCCCAGTACTGTCGTCCGCATAGCAATGAATGCTGTTGTTATGCAACATGTCATTGATATGAAGAAGAAACAGAGTAGGAGATAACACACACCCCTGCGGGACTCCAGCATTCACAGGCTTCATGTCAGAGCACGAACCGTCGACTACGACTATGATGCTACGCCCAGTAAGAAAGCTGGCAACCCACGAACACAATTTCTCAGGAAGCCCATATGATGTAAGTTTAGAGAGAAGAGCCCTGTGCTGTGCTATACCCTGTCAAAGGCTTTCGCTACGTCCAAGCTAACTGCTAGTGCCTTACCTTTACTCTCGACTGCCTCCGCCCATCGGTGAGTAAGGTACACTAAAAGATCACCAGCCGAACGACCGCGACGAAAACCATACTGGCGATCACTTAGTAGCTGGTTCTCTTCTAGGTTCTTTAAGAGCTGGTGGTTTGTAATGGACTCCATTACTTTGGGAGAGTAAAGAGGTGATAGCTGTTGGCCTGTAGTTGGACGGATCTGAGCGATCGCCTTTTTTTGGGAATCGGGTGGACAAGGGCTGTCTTCGAAGAGCTCGGGACGACTCCAGTAGTGTAAGAGAGCCGGAAAAGGCGCGTTAGAACCAACGCCAACTCAGGAGCACACGCCCGAAGCACAATGGGAGGAACTGCATCAGGCCCACTTGACTTATGGATATTAAGGGAAAAAAAGCCTTACGAACTGACCTTTGTAGGAACTGAACGTTTGGCATTGAACAAGCGCAATGCGGTATGGTTGGTGGAGAGTTTTCCCCATCGTCCAAGGTCGAGTTTGTTTGTTTGTACCTAGTGGGTAGGTTTTTTTTTTAATGTGACATGTCATAGTGACAATATTCTGCCTGATGGTAAGCAGCCGATGTAGTCCAAAATAATGAGAGCGCTCCCCACCTTGGAACAAGCACGGTGACAAGCGCACCCATTCATGACGGCCTGCATAAATGCCGTTTCACGCCCCGTTTAAAAGACCCGGGATTATAGGGATTGGGAAACACATGCGCCGGCAGTGAATTCCAAAGCCAAATGGTCCTACAGAGGAACGACTTGCCAAATTTTTTGGTACGAGTAAACGATATTCTGCACAGTATGATGGTGGTTCCTAAGACCAGCACGTGTAGTCCGGGACAGGAAAGGAGAGGGCGGGATTAGATCAAAAAGTTCTGCAGAACACTCTCCGTAGTAATTTCGGTAGAAGACACTGAGAGAAGCAATGTCTCTACGCAGCTGGAGGTCCTTAAGAGAGGCTGTAACCTCAGCATGTCCAATAATGCGTACCGCTCGCCATTGCAGTCTTATCAAGTGCACCGAGGAGGTATTTAGCGGAGCCGTCCCATAGATAGGAACAATACTCCATACTCGATCGCACCTGAGCCTTGTAGAGCAAACAGCGTTGCTCGGGAGTGAAAAACCGCCTCACCTTATTGAGAATACCCAACTTACGGGAGGCAGTTAAAATAACACTCTCGATGTAGCATTTTGGATTCAGTTCCTGACCGATGTCCATGCCAAGAATGCTGAGGTCCACTGAAATGGGTAAAGGAGAGCTCTGAAGAGAGGGAGGAGAAAGGAAGGGAGTTGTCTTGGACGAGAATGCACAAACCTGGGTTTCTGGCATTAAACTCGACCACGTTTTTAGATCCCCACTTGGAGACACGATCGAGAGTCAGGTTTAGTTTGGCAACCAGTTCTTGCCTTTTCACCACGATATCAGCTTGCTTTGCCGCAGGATGTCCTATGTACCGCTTATGCACCGTACTGTCATCCGCATAACAATGCCCAAGGACAACATGTCATTGATATGCAGAAGAAATAGAGTAGGTAAGAGCACAGAACCCTGCGGCACTCCGGCATTGACTTTATAGAACTCGGAGGAACTACCCTCACAAAGGACACGAATCCTCCGCTCTTCTAAAAAGTCTGCAACCCAGGCGCACAAACGGGGCGGCACACCGAAGGCCGGCAACTTGGAAAGAAGGGAGCGATGCCATACCCTATCGAAAGCTTTGGCGACATCAAGGCTAACTGCCACAGATTCGCCATGCTTGTCCATCGCTTCACCCCATGCGTGAGTAACGTACGCTAGAAGATCACCCGTTGATCGCTTGGGTCTGAACCCATACTGGCGATCATGCAGCAGCGAATGATCCTCTAGGTAGTGAATGAGCTGGGAGTTAATTATCCGCTCAAACACCTTGCACAGCACAGAAGTTACAGCGATGGGTCGATAGTTGGCTGGATCCGAGCGATCCCCTTTTTTGGGGATGGGTTGTATGTTCGCTTCCTTCCAAGACACCGGCACAATACAGGTACTTACATTTTGTTTTTTTTTATTAGGCTGATAACTTCTTATAGAGTTGTTGTTGGTCCCTTACCTATCAAGTATATATTTATCTAAGTACTTAACTATATCATTGTACCTAGTGGGTGAATATGACTACTGAACTTAGGATCGCGGGTTCGATTCCTGCAAGGTGTAAATGTTTTTGTTTGTTTGGTTTGTATGTTAAAGTTACAGTTACTCGCGTCCGTAGGTTTACCCTTGAGACCCTAGACGTGACCCTTCGGTGATGCTAAATGAGTGACACTTAACTGCAGCACGCATTGGGCCTGCTCGCCAGGTGTAATACCACCCTTTCACGAATATCCGGCGTGAAATAATGGCACTTGGTGCTGTTGTGTTTCGTCCGGCCAGTGAGAGTTCCGGAGGCCCCTCCCCTCCTTACCCTTTCGCAATAACTATTCGTTCCTTAACCCTATTCCTCTCTTAAAGATCGGCAACGCATCTGCGACTCCCCTGGTTTTGCGGGTGTCCATGGGCGGCGGTGATTGCTCTCTCTTATTATAAAAAAAGGTGCATTCCACACAGTATGCAGTATTTAAAGTTGTCTGGAATTTATTTATTTATTACAGACCTACACTCTTTATTAAACTTACTGTCATTGTTGTAATAAATGAATAGTATTTTGTTAATAAAGGAGGACGGGCAAATTGTATGGAAGCCAATCTGGGAACCAATAACAACATGCGATATATCATTAGAATGGTTTTTTTAAGTACTTTAAATCTCGTTATGGCAGGAAGTCCCAAATCGCTGTGTGAAAAAACTTATGGCGAAATAAAGTCAGCATTCACAAAAAAGAAGTGTTTATTTTTATGTTTATCAACAATATTAAGATTTTCTTTTGTAATACTAACAAAGAGTAGTACCAAAAATTAAATAAACTGTTATGTGTGATAGTGGTGGGTAATATATCTTGTTTTGTAAAACGATTTGAAACTATATATCGATATTTGATATCGGATTCTGAAACCATATATTTTAATATCGGTGATATCGGTATCGACCATATCTATCACTGTATTATATCATTAAAGGATTCGTAAAATTTTACTCGCCTTGTGACGTTGGGGTATATTAAAATGATACAACCCTTACGGTCATACAAATTTATTGTAACTTGGTCTCAGGGCGTGGAGTACATAAAAGCCTAGCTGGGTAGTTTGCTCTCGTCCCTGACTTAGCTTGGGGAAACGCCGAGGTGTTGGGAGGCGCGTCGCTGTACAGGAGCTGCGTGCTGCGTGGTGTGTTCACAAAATGGCGGCCGCGTCGAAATGCGAAGACGGTCGCGTAGAATTCTTCTAAACTCCGGACGTAGAACTCCAAACGTAGAACGTGGAACGACAAACCGGCTCATGCTGCGTTGTGTTCCAGGATGTCCGTAAATCGCTCGCCGCCTCACAACAGGCTCAACTACACTGGTTCGCAGCCAGACCTATCTTCATTGGGTGCTAGTACTCAGGATTCCATTACGATACGGAAACGGAAACAACCCGACTCGAATACTGTTTTTGGAAATGAGTTGGCAGATTTTAGATCCGATATTATGTTTCTTTTAAATGAATTCTAAACCTCGAATAGCGTGCTTATAACCAGCGTGAGATCCGATATTGTTAAATTGAATAACAAAGTTACTTCCGTCACAACATCATTGAATTGTTTATTGAGCAGAATAGAATCTAAACAGATTTAACTAAAGTCACAGAATCTGTGGGTTTTTTATCAAACTCGCACGACGATTTAAAGTTAAAGGTATCCACTGTTGCAAAAGAAGTCATTGAGCTAAAAAAAAACTAAATCAGAATTAGCCGAATGCAAATCAGTAATCACAACTCATGACTATTTAAAAAGAAAACAATTTACAGCAACAACGTGATCGTATAAACAACATCGAGATGGCAGGTATTCCTATGAAAAACAATGAAGACGTGTCGAAATATCTAATGGCCGACGTCATACACATCCGTCGAGTACCTACTAGAGTTTCAAACTACTAGAGTTTCAAACAAGCCTAAAAACATAATTGCTAAATTGAAGTATCAGCTAATTAAAGACTCAATCATATCGGCCATACGTAAAAACAAAGGAATGGCTACCTCTGATATCGGTTTACCAGGTGACAATCATCGTATTTACATAAATGAGCCTCTCATTACTTACTTTAAAAAGTTATACAAGCAGACACGTGAAGCTGCATCTCAGTTTGGATATGCCTACGTCTGGATACACAACGAGAAGATTTTTGTGCGAAAAAACGACACTACAGCCCCTCTTGTTATAACAGATTACGCAAACTTGAACAAAGTGAAGTAAACATAAACTTAATTTGCTGTCTTGTCATTTGATATACATTTAAAAGTAATTACCCACAGTGCCTTACCATAAATAATAATATTAAATATTTTATAATAGTATGTTATAATTTTTACTATCTATATTTGTACAAACGCCGGCACTTCTACCTACAACGGAATGTCAAGTTTCTTCAATACATTTTGAACTTTGTCATTATTACGTTAATGGTCAATATCGGTCGGAGACATTCGGCATATTTGGGTGGGTTGATCTGCAGGCGTGTGTACTTAAACTCTTACTTTTTACATGATGTGTTAATTGTTAAGCATACAAATTATTTTGATTCCCGGTTAAGACAGAGGATTTTTCAAAAACTCATAAATTACGGTATTTATTATTCTCTAAAATAAAAGTAAGCGTACAGTTTGCTATCTCCAATAATTAAAGTAGTTGCGGTGCATTTTACGTGACGGGTGAAAACAAAATTAAAAGGTAATTGTTAGTTTTTATGGCCTTCCGTTATTTTAATTGTGTTTGTTATTTAGAGAAAAATGAACCATATCAGTAACCCCAGATGCAGATCGAAAGATCTGCATCATAAAATACGGCATGTTATTTTTTGTCGCATTTGACTGGTTCGAGTCCCGCCTTAGAAAAGTGATTTTTCAAAAATCCGTAAATGTAGAATTTATTGTTTTTTAAAATAAAGGAAAGTCACTGTTACACAGAAAGTGCTATTTCCAATATTTAAGGTACCTAAATAGGTGCCATCCATGTGGCATTCGATCTTTCCACCCTGTATATAGGATGGGGGGTGTGTAATGTTTGATATAAATACTTATGATCTAACGTTCATTTAATATAATTTAATTTCATATAATTTCATTTGATATAACAACTGACTTGATATAATAAACATTTAATATAATTTTAGAATTTATAAATTCATGTGATATAATGTCCATATGGTATAATAAAAATTTGATATAATAATCTAATGGTATAAAACATTATTTATATAATACTCAGACCAAAAGGGACCATCCAAGAAAGCAAACAAGCAGTATGCAAGCAAGCATGCAGCGCGCAAGCAAGCATGCAGAATGCAAGCAAGCACGCAACATGCAAGCAAGCATGCAGCAGGTATGGTTCCTTTCACGGCTTAAATTACACTCTAGCGCAGGGCAGACAAGTCTACGTGGAGTCGGTTTTGCCGCGATTCGTTTCTGTCACTGACTTTTGTGGCACAACCTTACCAAAAACACAACATATTAACTTTTAATGAATTTTTTTTTAATCAAATTGGGGTTGAAATGCTAATTTTATTTTAAAGTAAAAATTATATCAAATAAAGTTTTAGAATATGTTATTATACCAATATAGCTTTATACAGCGTGTATCAAGCGGGGCCAGCCTTAATCCAGGGTTTCAAATTATCCCTAGTGTAGACCTTTTCTATAAATACCCTAGTAAGATAAGCTCAATTTAATTTGTTTTTGCATTTACAAACAAAGTTAATCTGTCGTTAATTTAAAATCAGAACAAGCTAAACCCATCACTAGCAGGGTCATAAGCTCTGTATGATAACTGCCTACAGTGGACCTCCTGATTATGAAACTGCGTGCCCTAGTATGGCCGCGCCACGCCCCCGCCCCCTACCAGGCGCACAGTTTTACAAACAAGAGGTTTTACTGTGACGGCGGCGGGCGGCGAAAATCAAAAGCACATTTGACACAAGCAACATGTCTGGGTTGTTTGTCGGCAGTCGCTTGGCGGCATTTTTTGTTGGATTTGTTAAACAAAGTCAGATAAGTAGGCAGCTATTTTACTTCCGTGATTGAATAAATTGTATTAAGTAGGTACTTACACCTACCTAAGTAATTATTATCAAAGTAATAAAATAATTTTCATTTGACAGTCACATTGTTTCGACTCTAAAGTAGATAGGTACGCTTACCTACGAGTAGGTAGGTACTACCTACATAGGTCTTAGATTAAAATGACTTTTTTTTTTAAATAACTCAATACAACTAAAGCAAAGCACTTTGAGGTGTAGTCACAGAATAGATAGTCGTACTATTCTTAAGCTGGCCACTGACGATCAGTTTTGCGCGTCAGTCCAGGCGTAAAACTGTGGCGTCACTCCAAATGGTTTTACGCCAAAAAGATTTCCCCACTCACTGGCGTGACTCTGGCTCGTCAGTTTTCGACCGATACAATACAATCAATTTTGAACTTTAGTGTTCGGCACTAAGGATCAATATTCATTAAAGAAATTCGAACTGACGCGATTGCAGTGACGATCACACACTCACGGTCAGTCAATAAAAAAAATTGTCAAGCTTAAAACTATTTAAAACCATTGAGGTACAATAAACTAGAGAAGACACCGCGAAGCAAGTTTGTGCGCAACTAAGGTGCAGCCGCAAGGTCCACAATCGCTTGAATCACGCGCAATCACTGAGGTTTTTGCAGCCCATGGGCTTCTTCTCTAGTTTATTGTATCTCAATGTTTAAAACTAACAAAGTTATCATGTAACAGTAAACAAAACAAATATTGTTACAATTCACACGGAAATTGAAAACATGCTAACGGATTACACCACGTATTATTTTACTCGTATTTCGATGTATTTCTTACAACTTATTACTTACTGACCATTAGTCAGAATAATAATTATCTAATAAACAACAGTACTTACATTAAATAAATCCGATAAAAACAGCACACAAAGATTCACTTCTTGCCGCTTGGGGCTTGTGAAATGTAAATCTTCGGGCAATAAAATAGATGTGGGAACGGGATTTTACTAGTGAGAAAAGAACCCTAAATAAATACAAAACGGCAATAGCATAAGCTTAAGTTTCCTTATAAAAGTTGTGCGATTCCTTTTCCCCTTATTTAACCATTTTTGTATCACAAAACAGCCTAAATTGAAGGGCGCGTTGATAATGTAACACCCTGCGTACCACATTTTGCCATGCATTTGAATTCCCACACCGTTTTCACTATATACAAGCACATTTTCAGTAACAACATAAAATAAATTAAAACTTACTGTTCTTGTCATTAAAATGGTTGACGCTGTCACTTTAATTTTTCGCTAAGCTTTTACGAAAATGTAAATCATACCCATAATACTTATTACAGAATCATACATGGCCAAACAGCTTTATAAAATACTTTCCTTTGCTGGTATAAATTTTACTCCCTTGTTGCTGGCCATAATAAAACACGAATATGAAGAAAAAGCTAACAATAAATCCACTTTAAGGTGGGTATAAAGTTATTGTCCTTATAATTTGTGCCCAAACGCAGGTTTATAAGAGATAATGCGGCTATTAAAAAGCTATTAATTTTGGCAATGTAAGCCATTATAAGAATATTTTTTGTTAGTTGGAATACTCTAATGAAGAGTATTGGGATAAGGTGCGGTGTTACGCGATAGCAAATGACGTTGTAAGACATGCAATTGAATTGTATCGTGAAATGTTTCCCAAACGGTGAGTGCCGTCATATGACTTAATGTTAGGAGTGAATGTCAATTCACTGTGCCTACCCATGCTCAAGGACGAGGAGCAAATCCGTATCCAGTGAACTTACATGAAGCCATTTTGGAATACTTCGATCACAACCCACGTGAGAGTACGCGGAATGCAGCAAGGCGTTTCCAAGTGTCGCAGTGGACAGTGTGGAATATCTTACATACTCGTACAGATAGACGTCATCCATATCATTTTCGACCCGTCCAATAACTTTGCGAAAACGATTACGGATCTCGTTTAACCTTTTGCCGATGGATACTACAAAACCGTGACACAAACATACTTTTCACTGACGAAGCGACATTCACTAGAATGGGAATTTTTAATGTTCATAACGAACATTGGTGGTCTCACGCAAACCCCGACGTAACCCGACAGGATTCGTTTCAGCGACGACACAGCGTGAATGTTTGGGCAGGCATCTTAGGTACGAGTTTACTGGGACCGTATTTTATTGAAGGTCGCTTAGACCACCGGTCTTATTAAGAACTTCTGAGGGTTGTTGTTGAGGAAATGCTTGAAGAGGTGCCCATAGCTCAATTGGTAAGGTTGTACTATCAACATGTGCACCTGCGCACTACCAGCACACCGTCCGGAGTTTCCTCAGCCAACAGTTCGGAGAAAGGTGGATAGGACGCGGCGGACCTATCGTGTGGCCAGCCAGGTCACCCGACTTAACGCCATTAGACTTTTATCTGTGGGGCGAAGTAAAGCGTGTAGTGTACGCTACTGATTATGGAAACCAGGATGAACTCAACGAAAGAATAACCGCCGCGTTTGATAATATCCCAAACAATGGCTTTGTTTTAAGTAGATTGAAAAACAATTTAATTAAACGTCCTGAACTCTGCATTGCGAGAGATGGTGCGTATTTCGAACATTTATTGCAGTACGTGTAGGTAGGTACTTACCTAACTAATGTTGTATTTTGACTAAAGGTTATGAAAAAATGTTGTGGATTATGGAGAGGTTTAATAATGATAACATGTTTAATTTAGAAGATATTTATTATTGTCCTAGTTTTTTAACACTGTATGAAAAATATACTTCGTTGGATATCGTGAGTTATATTCATCATGATAAAATATGTGCTCTAAAAATGTAAGTACTTATATAATTTTTTTTTGGATAAGTGGTGTAAGGAAAATAATGTTTTAACTTCTATAAGTACTTATATGAATTAAATAATAATGTAATTATTTTAATAATACAATGATTTCTCCTTTTCTTACTTAGTAGTATAATCCCATAGATAATAATTTATATAGGTACATTTGATAGTAGGAAATTCTAATAAGTAGGTATGTAATAATAACACTTGTAAAAGAAATTTAAAATAAAAAATTCAAAATAAATTACTATTATTTTATTTCTGAAAAAAGACAATCCTTTGCTTCTCAAACTTATTTTTCTCTATTGTTCTATTAATAATATACAAGTAAATACAAGTATTTATTTGCATTAATTACTACTGTCATTACAAGAGTTTTGTCTACCTCGAAAGTCTATAATTGACAGCCGAACCATAGATTGTCTATGATTACATTTAATTTTTAACGTTTCGATATAGGCAAAACTTTTCTCTAGTTCATCATGCTACCCGTGCTGATTGTCATGTGATACTCGTATATACCTAATTTTATAGATTCAAATTATCATTCGAGTAGATAATTTTAATAATAGTATTAAGGTTAAGTGAGTTTTTTAAATTACTGTTGAATGTCGATGTTAAGTAATGGCTGAATAGTGCTGTTTCAATGGTAAATGAGGATCCTGGATCTCTTCTGATCCAGTATCCTCAATTTTAACCTACTGCCATTTACAGTGATTTTAAGTTTATATTAATTTTATTCACTAAATGCTTTTTAAAAGTGTGTGTGGGGTGTCTTAACTAATAAATATATTAACATAAAACCATACGGCATAATTTTTTTTTATCTCTAACTGATAAGTTTATTTTTAATTGAAACTTTCGATCTTGAAGTCGCTTAACTGGCCAATGACTGTATACCGTTTCCCCTATTACTTTAATTACTACTCAAAACATACACGTTTAATTGCAAGAATTCGAAATTGCCCCGCGGCGTCGCATCACTTGGTCTGCTTTTTCGGGCTGCTTTTGTGGTCATCATTGCCTCTGACTAACCCTTCAAGGACAATAGGCTTGATTATAATTATGTATATGTAATATATATAATCATATTATGATAAAAGTAATGAAACTTTCGGTTTTAGGCCACACGAAACATTCCACATACTGACGCGCAAGTTCCTCCACCAAGAAGTGTTTAAGACCGAGACGCATCGCACGATCCCCTTGGACCAAGTGAGCGGCCATTGCTTCGTCATGAACGTCAAGGATTACTTCAAGTTTAGACCGCAAGGTGAGGTGGTAAGGTCTTTTATGGCGTGACATGTAAAGTTTCATTTAACTTCCTCAATTGCAGCGATGGGCTCACCACTTATCACGGTGAGCACATGTGCAGATGTAATGTGGTGAAACGTGGACTATGGCAGTGGACTGCTTCTGCGGTCCGCATTGCCTCCGCATAGTCTATGTCTAACCCTTCGGGATAATAGTCGTGAATAAACAGTTGTCCACGATCGAAAGCGCAAATTAAAATTACTCAAAATAATGCTAGCTCTCAAGTTCAAAGTCGATTGCAATAGTGTAGTGCACGGAACGGCAACGGCGCGCTTAGCCGCTTCAATGCCATAATCTTGAAATTTTTGGCGGGATGACAGTTTTTGGTTTATAATTTTTAAACCAAGAGGCCAGAGATTTGAAATTATGCCTCGTGTGTGCACAAATTATAACGTATTATTTGATCTTTAAAACGAATCGCTATCTTATTACAGTTACAGTAATACACCATGTGTTAGCTTACACATACTTATCGGTTCGTAGCTCAAAAACTTTTTGAGTTAAAGTTTTGATAAATTTAGTGCCTCATCCACAAATTCAGCACAAATTTTTGAGGTATAATAATTCATAATCGTAGCTCACACAATCACGAAGATACAGCTGTGCAAGCCAGAGACCCGTGTCTCCAGCTCTTTTCAGATTCTCTCAAGAAGTCCGTGTGAGATCTCAATTAAGTCCCACAGCTTTATTAAGTCTCAAGGGGTTTGGGGGAATATTATTTACCATTAATCGTTATATTATCACTCATTATCATCTACTTTAAGGGGGTCACTTGTACTATGCGCTGAATTAGTTAAATACATTAAACGAACTTATGTAAGTTAGCCTTTTCATTGCACGAGGTCATGGCCTTGTTGAAATTTGAAACAAATTCTATTCTAAAAACAATACTTATATCTGATGACTCCTCAAACATATTTCTTCGACAACTTTCTTAATTTTACGCATGAAACAATAATTCTTACATGAAAATATTTGTATTGATATTCCGCAGGGCACCCCCTTCTTTAAAAAGTAAATTTTAATTTTTAACACAAGCGCGTGATGGTTTTGCACATTTTGCAGAATAAAAACATTAACCCAGGGGTCTCCAAACTACTTCCCGCGGGCCAAATCCGGCCTGCCAGTGCCATCAATCCGGCCCGCGACATCTTAAGACTAGTGTCATCAATCTGGCCCTGTTGGCTGTATTACTGTGATAAGTTGAATGGAAGAGAATGAAAACACGTTTTATTACTTGCAAGGTAAAACTTTACGACAGAAATGATGACGCAGAAAACTTAACTTAAGTATCAAGCTTAAGAATATTAATAACTAACAAATAATTACATTGAAATTAATCCCACTAATAAAACAAAAAAAAAACTAATGAGATTTATGTAATTGTGATTTTCCACTGACAATTGTTTGTAGTTGTGGATTAATTTTACTAGTACCAATTATTAAAAGAGATTTAAGATTCTCATCGGTTAATTTAGATCTGTAAACATTCTTTGTGTACCTCATCTAAGAAAACGTTTTCTCACACAAGTACCAAAGTACCAAAAACAGAAAACAACCCACGAGCAAATTTATGCAAATTATCAAATTGTGCCAATGGAAGACTCCAACAAGAAGAAAATTCCAACAAAGATGAATTTTGATATTTGTTCTTAAACGTATCACTGCACTTTAAATCAATAATTTCCATTTGGACTTCCGGACCCAAAGTTTCAATGTCATAATCAAAAGGATTTTGAAAAAGCTTAATTTCATTCGCAATAACATCAAAGTCTGAGAAACGAGTATCGATTTATCTTTAAAGCACTCAAAAATTCGACTGCAAAATCGTGGGGAAATTAAAAAGTGTGGCTGAATATTTCACATGTTTTAAAATGTGTGAAACATTTTTACGTAACTGCGATTGAAATAGTATTATTTTCTGTCTGAACGATTTGATATTGGTGTATAAATCAGGAAGAAGCTTATTTTCTACTTGCAATCTCAAATTCAGTTCGTTCATATGATTTGTCAAATCGACATAGAATGCTAATTTCCAAAGCCATTCACTATTTCCTAAATTGGCACAAGGGCGATGCTTCTCATTAAAAAAAAAATCGATCTCTGCTCGAAGTTCAAAAAAGCGCTTATGGACTTTTCCGCAACTAAGCCAGCGTATACTGCAGTATGATATGGTAAGTCATTCTCTCCAATCTCTTCAATAAACTCGCAAAATTGTCCGTGTTTAGCCCTGTGGATCTGATGAAGTTAACAACTGATATGACTGGTTTTAGAACTTCAGACAAATCTAAACATTTTCCGCACGAGGACTGTTGATGAATGATACAATGTAAGACTAATGGTTTTGAACCACCATCAATTTCTACAGCCTTTGACACAAGTGCGACCACTCCTTTATTTTTACCACACATATTTTTGTCTCCATCGGTGGTGATAGATTTCAAGTTTTTCCATTGAAAGTTCTTTTCATTAATGGCATTTTCAACTCCCTTAGAAATGTCTGCCCCAGTTGTCGTGCCGTGAATACTATCAATATCAAGAAGTTTTTCATACACTTCACAGCTTTTATCTACTCCACGAATAAAAATCAACATCTGAGCAGTATCTGACACATCCTTTGACTCATCCAAGGCTAGAAAAAACCACTCAAGATGACCATTTTTGTTAGACAGTTGAGATGATATATTTTCTGCGATGTCTTGCACCCTCCGAGCCACGGTGTTTGCTGACAAACTGACACCTTTCAATAAATTTAACTTTTCGGGGCATATTTCTTCAGCTACTGCAATCAAGCATTCTTTTATCATTTCTCCATCGGTGAATGGTTTTCCACATTTAGCGATTGCAAGAGCCACACGAAAGCTGGCGCGAGTTGCAGACTCTTGCTCAGTTTTTGCTTTGGTAAACAAAGATTGCTGCGATTTCAGTCCGCGCTTCAAAGCTTCAATTATTTCCGTCCCTAAACTTCCTCTATATTTAGAGTAATTTTGAAGATGTTTCGATTCATAGTGACGTTTAATGTTATATTCTTTGAGAACAGCTATGGTTTCATTACAAATTAAACATAGCGCCTTATTACTGTACTCAATCACAAAATACTGAAAGTTCCAGTAATCTTGGAACGTTCTGCATTCACTGTCTATTTTTCGCTTCTTTTTCATACTAATAAATCACACATAAAAACAAGTCTAATCAAAATACTCTATGCACGGGTGTTACTTTATTTCACAATAGGCAGTTTCGCTTCTTTCGCCTCTCCTACACAAATTAACTCGCAATGGCGCCGCTAGCCTTTTTATACCTATGCCATTACTGCTATCTAGAAGTGATCGGAAAAACTAGCCAGAACCAGAACTTTTTTGAACCAATGCGGAAATTCCACCTGTTAGTGGGTAGCTGAAATAGATAGTACATAGTACTACAGTACATAGTATCACTACTCGCCACTAGATGTCGTTACGTGTCACAATAGGCAATCAATAATAATTGAAATGCAAAAAAGCCTATGTTTGCTTAGGTGGGCAGAAAAATTAAAATTGTTTTGGCCCTTGGAACATACCGAAAAAAATATAATAGCCGTAAGGCTTTAAAGTATGGAGACCCCTGCTATAACTAAATTACTAGGTCTGAAACTTCAAAGCAGAATAATAATTGTTCTAAGTATAAATATCAATATGATTTTTTTCGCTTTGAAGTTCAATATGAGACTTTATGATCGCGCGGCACCTCCTTAAGCAATTTTATTATAAGGTATTAACTTGACACAGGCTAAATGTGCTGACTGAAAAATTTAGTACTTATCAAGTTTTGACTATTTTTCACAAATTTAATGTAGGTGATACGAAGTTTACCTGGTCATCTAGTAAATAAATAAAAATAAATATTATAAATTAAAGCCACTGATTTCCCGTGTCTGTGGCTCCGCTTTATGCTTCTAAATCGCGCAATGGGTTTTTATGCGGTTTTCATTAATAGGAAGAGCGATGACTGAGGATGGTTTTTGTACATAATTTGTTAATATTTTGTTCAAAATGGCTGAAGTATGAGTGTATTTCAAGTTAGCGCGGACGAAGGCGCGGGCGGGCCGCTAGTATTATAAATAAAAATAACTGTTATCTGTACTAAGGTTTTCCGGACAAGGACGTGTACGTGTGTGAGAGCCGATACAATACTAAGAACCGCTGGTTCAAGAAGATCAAGGTGTGGGAGGGAGCGGAGAAGGAGGCCACGATCTTGCTGAGGGAGGTGTGTATTTCGGGTGCCCTTCGGTTCGTCTAAAATTTTTGGTTCTAATTTCATATGGCCGAACTATGTTGCCTTTAACTTTTAACGCACAATAATTGTCTAGCCTAACAGTTATTTTCGCACTATTATAGTTTTGCCAAAAAATTGAAAACCCTAATTTTAGAATCCCTAATATTAAATGCACTAAAATGTATCGGCATAACATTCTTTCGTCATTACGAAGTGCTTTAGTGTTGAAAGCCCTAATTTATTATTATAATTAAGTAAGTTCAATCTTTGATTAATGGTTTTAATATTTTTTTTATTATACAACAGAAATACTAGCTGCCCTAATCCTGTAGGTCACGTGATAGGTTAGAAATTCTTGAAATTAGGGATTATTTTTTTATTAGACAACAGAAATACTAGCTGCACTACTCCTGTAGGTCACGTGATAGGTTAGAAATTTAAGACAATCGCGAAGGTTATTTTTTTATTCATCATCATCATCAGCCTATAAACGTCCCACTGCTGGGCACAGGCCTCCCACGTGAACAAAAGCACGTGGGGATATTGGGCCATAACCCACCACGCTGGCCCAATGCGGGTTGGTGGATTTTAACGACTGCCATCTTAAGACAACAACCGGGACCAACGGCTTAACGTGCCTTCCGAAGCACGGAGGAGCTCGAGATGTTTTTAATGGTCACCCATCAGGCGACCCGGCATTGCGAAAGTTGCTTAGCGGGCAAGATCGCAAGCCGAACGCGCTAGCCGCTGCGCCATCGAGCTCCTCATTTTTTTATTAGACAACAGAAATACTAGCTGCCCAACTCCTGTAGGTCACGTGGTAGGTTAGAAATTTAAGGCAATCGCGAAGTACAGCGTAGCGATTGCCTTGAATTACAAGGTGATTTTTTTATTAGACAACAGAAATACTAGCTAGCTGCCTAACTTCTGTAGGCCCGTGATAGGTTAGAAATTTAAGACAACCGCGAAGCGCAGTGTAGCGATTGTCTTGATTTTCGGGGTTATTTTTTTACAACAGAAATACTAGCTGTAGGTCACGTGATAAGCATGCTGCATGCAGGTAAGCATACATACAGCATGCAACCTTACCAGGTTGGACTTGTGCTTGCATGCTGCATGCTTGGTTGCGTGCATGCTTGCTTGCATGAACGCAATTAAGTAACATGCAAAGTTATTTTGCCATTATAAAAATGATTAGGCGTTATACTCTTGTGCGTTTAAACTATATGCGAATTACAATTAAGTAATTGTAAATAGTAGGGATTATGAATGGTTCCACCCAATGTCGCATCTGGGAAGTTTAAATTCGGCGATAAAGAGTTAGGCGAAGTAAAAATAGGCTTAACACATTTAAGAAAAGTAATTTTGTGCGAAAAAAATTAAGGCGTATGGTTTGTGTGCCATTGACAATTAGGAGAACAAAAAAATCGGCGATCCAATATAGACCCGTGTATTTCATATAACTTTTTTTGTAATCCAAATTTTTTATATTGTTTTGGTGACGACCGCTCGGCTGCGGTCGAGAGGTTATCACTCCGATTCTGAGCACATCTTTAAAGTCTCTGGTTCAATTCCCGGTTAAGTCAATTTAGAAGTTTCACGAAATAAAATACTGATTTCGACTACGTGAACTTTATTCCTTATTTTACACACAATATAATTTAATTATGGTCATAGTAATTCCTAATTCCTTCACTACACCACTACTCCGTACCGGTTGCAGCCCAAGACTGCCTCGTCTGTCTTGCGGTGCGGGCTATGTCGGGGTGAAATTCCCACTCAGTCCTCCCCGCCATACCCGCACCTGATTAGATATTTGCAACCAGTCCGAAGTGTGGCGTTTACGACTAATCGATTAACAACTTTTGATTCTTTTATCGATTATAATAAATTATAAATTAAAGAGAATTGTAATTTAACACATTTATAAAAGACAAATAAAAATCTTTTCCATTTAAATTACAACATTCGGCCATCCGAAAACGTGCAACCTCCTGGTGCACCCAATAATTACAATATTCGTACATAATTTATTTTTTTTACACTCATAATTAAATAACACAGAAGATTAATTTATAAAACCAAAAAGAAAAACATATATATTTTTTTTAATCGTAAGTATAAATTCTTATGTTATTAAGTTCGCTTTTGTTGTCGCAGCAGCGATAGAGGAAGGTTATTTTCGCTATCACTGCTCGAATCATTAATACTTTCATCAGAATCTACCAAAGAGACAGAGGTCCTCAAATTTATCCATGGCCGGATTCTATCTGCTGCGACGACAGTATCGAACACTTTTTTCTTTCTACTAAATCCTGGCACTTCAGCGATTTTGTATCGGTCATTTCCAAGACATTCTATAATTTTATAAGGACCAATAAATTTAGTTAAAAGTTTTTACTATTTCCATGATTGTAAAAATTAGTCCTCGTTATTTTTACTAAATCTCCTTCCTTAAAGACTGGAGCGGAAACTCTGTCTGCATCGTGTTGGGCTTTTTGCTTTCCTGACTCATTAAAATGTTATGATCAATTTCCTTCCTAATAGATTGCAAGTCGGCTGGAAGGATCTCTTCACCTATGTCGAGTTTATTTAAAAGGCTGTCTCTTAGTTTGATACCAAACAAAGCCTCCGATGCAGTCCTTTTTGTAGTCGAGTTAATAGTGTTGTTAATACCCCACTGAACTTGTCCTAGTTGCGCGTCCCAGTCACGTTCATCCGTATTAAATTTTAATTTACTCATTGCCTGTAAAATTGTTTGATTGAATCGCTCTGCCTGACCGTTTGCACGGGGACACGCAACCACATTAAGCACATGTTTTATATGTTGACAACAAAACTTTTGGAAAGCTGCCGATGTAAAAGAAGTGCCTCTATCAGAAATGATTCTAGAAGGTAAACCAAAATCATAAAATAAGTCTCTTATAACTTTTACAGTATGCTTGGTCTTTGTACTTTTTACGGCTTTTGCAAACATGTATTTGGTAAAACCATCAACTATGGTCAAGATGTAGACATTCCCTTTCTTGCTCTTAGTGAATGGACCAAGATGGTCAATATGTATTGTATGAAAGGGAATGTCTACCTTAGGGAAGGGGTAGAGATGCCCCGCCTTCTTTTTAGTGGCACTATCCTTATTATATGCACACTCCAAACAGCTCTCGACATACTTCTTTACAAAGCGTCTTAATTTCGGGAACCAAAAGTTGCCCTGAATCCTCTCAACAGTTTTTGTTTGTGAGGGGTTTCATTTCACCGAAATTTCGAACAAACTTGCGAAAATAGCTAGCCAAACCTAAAAACTGCCGTACTTCGTGTACAGATTTTGGAGGGGGAAATTCCTTTACGGCCGTAATTTTTATTCGTCGGACCTTACTCCATTCGAGGATATTTCATAGCCAAGGTATTTTATCATATTGTCAAAAAACCTACACTTCGAAAGTTTTATTGTGAGACCATTTTGACGCAAAAGTTTCAAGACCTCTTCTAGTCGATCGAATCCCTGTTCCAAGTCTTTTGATGGCACTAAAATGTCATCTAAGTAAGCATGGGCCGACTCAATTCTTTTAGAACCAAGCATTTTATTGATTAGTCGTTGAAAAACTGCCGGTGCATTAGCTAACCCGAAGGGCATTCTTTTAAACTCGTAATGCCCGTCGGGCGTAACAAATGCAGTTAGTCGACGACTCTCTTCCGACACGGGGACCTGGTAATAACCTGAAGCCAGGTCCAAGGTGGTGAAAAAGTTGTTACCACTCAAATTAGTTAGTTGGTCTTCTATGAGCGGTAGCGGGAAACAGTCCTTTCGAGTTTTATTATTAAGTGCCCTTAAATCTACACATAAACGCTGTTCTCCAGTCTTTTCTTTCACCATTAGAATAGGACTCGAATAGTCGGAAGACGACTCTTGAATTATATCTAGTGATGTACAAGGTTCGAGGCGTCGAGTCCTATTTTTGAAGCCTCGAGGCGAAATGGCAAGATTCAGTGAGCTCGGTAGGCTCGGAGTCCCGAGCCTAGCCGAGCCGCGAGCTCTCTGAGCCATGCCTCGAGGCTTTAAAAGAGTTCAAGCCTTCAAAAGCCGTAAAAAGAGCTCGAGTCTTAAAATAAACGCAAGCCTTCATTAAGAGGTTAAGTTTATGTTTATGACTTTAATATCTCTGTAGTTCTTTCGAAGGCTCGAGTTGTTGTTCAGAGAGCTCACTATCGAACTCACAGAGCCCTGCGAATCAGATTTAGTGGTGGGTAATATATATTTTTTTGTGAATCGATTCGAAACTATATATCGATATTTGATGTCGGATTCTGAAACTACTATATGTTTTAATATCGGTGATATCGGTATCGACCATATCTATCACTCACTGCGTGTATTCGTAAAACTTTACTCACCTGATACTAGTAACAAATAATAATGATTTTGATTTGATTTCATTTTCATTTTCATTTCGTTTTCATTTCGTTTTCATTTCATTTTCATTTCGTGTCGCCCACTCCTAATCAGATTCGAGTCTCCAAAATTTTTGAGTTCTAATTTTGGAGACTCGAATCTGATTAGGACGACTGTATTATGTTATAAAGTCCACCGTAAATGCTTAACTATTGTGCTTTATTACCTCTACTGATTTTTATTCATCAGCATCCATTAAAACTAGGACGCAGAAAAAGACTAGTGCGCTAAAAAAGGCTCGTGCCCTGAAAATGCGTCGAGATCGATCGGGCACTCAAGAGGGCTCGAGCTTTCAAAAAGGCTCGAGCTCTGCAAAAGACTCCCGAGTCGTCGTGCGCCATACAAACGAGGCGAGCCCTGTAAACGACACCGAGCTCTAGGCAAAAGGACTTGGACGCCTCGAGCCTTGTACATCACTAATTATATCGTGCTTCAACAACTCCTGAACAATAGTGCGAACTTGTTCTCTTTCAGAGTATGATAGTCTGTATGGCCTATATACGACGGGACGGCTATCAATCAAATCAATGGTCATAGAAACATCTTTAACACACCCTATCTCGCTTAGTCCGAATGCGAAACAGTCCCGATAGGACTGTAATAGATTGAATAATCTCTCAATAAATTTATCATCAACGTTGTCACCAACTTTGATGTCTGGTTTTTGCAAGGGCTCTAAAGTTGTAGTGTCCTTATGGACCCTATTGACGTTACAGATTTCTCTTTCATTGAAACCTGTAGCCCTTGCCAATACATCGTTGGTTTCAAGTGTTAGTACACCGGGTGTAAGGTTTTTTTTTTTATAGCAGAAGGAGGCAAACGAGCAAGCGGGTCACCTGATGGAAAGTAATCACCGCCGCCCATGGACACCCGCAAAACCAGAGGAATCGCAGGCGCGTTGCCGGCCTTTAAGAAAGGAATAGGCTCGTTTCTTGAAGATCCCTAAGTCGTAACGGTCTGGAAATACCGCCGCCGAGAGCTGGTTCCACAACACTGTAGTTCGAGGCAAGAAATATCTTGAAAATCGCACAGTAGTAGACCGCCATCCATCAAGGTGATGTGGATGGAATGACAGTCGGTTGCGTGTAGTGCGGTGAAGGAAATTAGCGGCAGGGATCAAGCCGAACAATTCCTCAGAACACTCCCCATGATATATACTGTACAATATACAGAGAGACGCAACGTCTCTCCGAAGAGCCAGTGGATCGAGCCGACCTGAAATAACCACGTCGCCGACAATTCGAGCAGCCCTGCGTTGAATGCGGTCAAATAGAAGGAGTTGGTATTGGGGTGTGGAGCACCCCAGAGATGGGAGCAGTATTCCATATGCGGCCTGACGCCTTCGGCCGCGTATGATACCAGAGTTTGGTAACCAGTATCATACGAAGAAAAAATGATCGTCATAGGATACCGGTGTCCAATGAAGACGATTTTTTACTTTTCTGATACCTTTCATATTTTTGGTAACCAGTCTCCGGTAAGGAATGAAATATTCTGCCTATGAAACCAACTGTGTTAAGCAAGGTTAGTTCCCAACTCAACACTATGGTTGATGAGAACAATAAGGTTGATGAGAACCCTAACTGGTTATGTCATTATCCACTTCTGGATATTATTTTCTTCTTTCATCCGAGTAAAAGCCATTGGATCGCATTATGTCTCTACGCTTATTGTAAAACCCTCGCTTTTATAAAAATATACAAGAAAACAAGGAAATAGTTAAACTGTGAATCGTTTATTACCTACAAGCTACAACCTATTGGAATAAAATGGCGAAATGATTTCGATACAATGTCCAACACTAATTTCGTTATTATTTAGCTGAGTTATGGCGTCATTTATTTCTTCATCAATTTCTTTAAACTCTCTGCTTAGTTTAGTTTTTTTCTTATATATATCCATTAAGGTGGTTTCTTTTCTTAAAATATCCAAAAGTGCCGCCAATGACGGTTTTTTTACGTCCAATATATCTGTTAAGGCGACTGTGCCAACCTTCTATGTTATTGGTGGTACGTATTTTAGATGTTGAACAACAGCAAATTTTTTCAAAATCAATTTTTGCCATCCATTGTTTATTGAAATATTTGTTAAAGTTTTCTATCTCTTCTCCAGATGGACTCTTCGACATAACATACTCATACCCCTTTTGAAAATAGGCTTTGGGTAAACGTGCAAGGCCAGCACACCTTTTTTTTTTTTTTTTTTTTTGGATTGGGGAAAATGTGTTGAACACAGGCCATGCGCACCCAATGGGCTTGGGATGACGCATGGCTCGGAGAGGGACTCGAGGCCACATGTCCCCACCCGCACTCATTTGCTCCCCCTGAGGGGAGCAGATGAGTCGGATGAGTTAGGACTAGTGGCCCCACCCAATAAAAACCCCAATGCTTGCCCGCTGAACCGCTGGCGGAACCCGGGGCCGCGCTAGCAATCTCCGGGAATCCGCCTACGGGGCGACCAGTCTAGCCTGGTCCCCTGCGCTAGAGGGGGGGAGCCGACAAGCGGACTCCCTCCCAGGCGGAGATAGAGCTGTGCAATGCGGCTAGGTAGCCCATTACCTAGCCGCAGCTCTAACAGGGGGACTAGACGGCCGCGGCGAACCGCCTTCGTCTAGCCCCCCCTCGCCTACGCCGGAGCGGGTGCGCATGGACGTCGTCCTCGCGTTCCCGCTCCGCGGCCTCCTTGAGCGAGACAACCGTCTCGCAGAAGGTGGCCACCGCCTGCCAGGACCTGTCACTGTCCAGCATGGCCAGAACCGCGCTGGGCAGGGAGAGGTCCGCGCCGATCGTCTCCACCAGAGTACGGCGCTGAGAAGCGAACGCACTGCACACCTGGAGGGTGTGCTGCGCGTCGTCCTCCGCAGCGCCGCACTCGTGGCAAGACGGGGTCGGTTCTCTCCTAGCCGTCCCGCACAAGTACCGACCGAAGCAACCATGCCCGGTCAAGGCCAGCACACCTGGCTACATGCCTTTTTTTTACCCGTGTGGTTAATTTCAACGATTTAGCTTTTCTAAATAAACACCTATTCAGATGATAATAACATCCCTTAATATCAATGTTGGGGAAAACTTTTCGGACGGCTTTAATTGGAGCCAACTTGAAGTCAGCAGTAATTGTTTCTGGTAGCCACTGATTGAATAGGGAATTCATCAAATAAAATAGTACCTCGTAAGTATGCTGTGTCTTGTCTGGTAGTAAACAAAAAATTAAAGGTACAACAGCCGATGTAGTTTCGTCGACGCCATGTATATAACT
Source organism: Scoparia ambigualis (assembly GCA_963921215.1). Classification (NCBI taxonomy): domain Eukaryota; kingdom Metazoa; phylum Arthropoda; class Insecta; order Lepidoptera; family Crambidae; genus Scoparia; species Scoparia ambigualis. The sequence continues at coordinate 16,314,555 of OY992524.1, forward strand.
GATAAAATTCTGTCGGGCATGAACTAAAAGTACCGTCAGATAAAATATGCTTATACTTTACGACTGATGCAGCACGTTGATTGCAAAATAGTAGAATCTTCTTGTTTTCATCACTATATTCTGCCAAAAAGAACTTTTTGAATTTATCGGGTACTACGGCTTCAATCGAAGATTTGCTTCTCAATCTTGGTGCTCCTAATACTTTATTTCTTTCGTTATACAATCCAGTTTTGATGTTTTGGAATTTAGGGATTTCCCGTACAAAGTCAAGTCCTGCTTCTTCCAGGTTGAACACCATATTTTCATAATGTTTTTGAATACTATCAAAATTATGACTACATGTTTCTTTCAAATTATCTAATTCTTTCATTATTTTATTTTTTGCAAAGTCTTGTTTGCAATTTTCCTTGTGGGTTTTATTTTTACGACTTCATTTTTAACATTTAGTGTAACACTCCCTGTACATCCATTATTAATATTGTGGCAAAGCCAAAAGGTAGAGTCGTTTGAGTAAGTTTTTTTCCTGTGGTACTTGCGCCCATCACGTAATAGTGCTCTTCCTCCTCTCTTCGTAGAGATAAATTCAATTTCTTTACTCATTTGGATAACAGGCAACGCGGAAATTAATTCGTTGTAGATTAAAATCAAAGAGTATTTATAGAGTATAATATAATGTCCTATATTAAAATCATAAAATGAATAATTACTTACTTGTTATTCTAATACACTGACATTGACAACAATTGTTATAAAAACTTCAGTTATCTAAAGTGCCAGTGCATTGATATCAAAAGAGGTGATATATCAATGCACATGGCATGCTTATCAGTTACATGCGAGGAAATGTTAAGTACTCCCTTGTAATTATTTGATATTTTCCTGAGTTGATACTCGGTATCAGAAAAGTAAAAAATCGTCTTCATTGGACACCGGTATCCTATGACGATCATTTTTTCTTCGTATGATACTGGTTACCAAACTCTGGTATCATACGCGGCCGAAGGCGGCCTGACCTATGCTTTATACAGTTGTAAACGGTGGGCCGGCGTGAAGTACTGACCCGCTCTATTAAGCACACCCAGCTTTTTCGAAGCTAATTTAGCTTTACCTTCCAAATGACCACGAAACTGAACGTCACTCGAAATATCGACGCCAAGGATTCCAATAATCGGATTGGTATCAAGGGGAGCTCCCTCAAAGTTCAGAGGTACGACGAAGGGATATTTTTTCGCGGTAAATGCGCAAACTTGTGTTTTGGAGGGGTTAAAGCGGACTAGGTTATGTCGGCCCCAATCCGAGACATGACTTAACATGTTCTCGGTGTCAGTCACAAGTTTATTCCGGCTCTCTATGACGCTTTCCAGAGAAATGTTAGCTCGCCCGGTGTAGAGCGTATCCCCAGTACTGTCGTCTGCATAGCAATGAATGCTGTTGTTATGCAGCATGTCATTAATATGTAGAAGAAACAGAGTAGGGGACAACACACACCCCTGCGGGACTCCAGCATTCACGGGCTTCATGTCGGAGCACGAACCGTCGACTGCGACTCTGATGCTACGCCCAGTAAGAAAGCTGGCAACCCATGAACACTATTTCTCAGGAAGCCCGTATGATGGAAGTTTAGAAAGAAGAGCCCCGTGCCATACCTTGTCAAAGGCTTTCGCTACGTCCAAGCTAACTGCTAGTGCCTCCCCTTTACTCTCGACTGCCTCCGCCCATCGGTGAGTAAGGTACACTAAAAGATCACCAGCCGAACGACCGCGACGAAAACCATACTGGCGATCACTTAGTAGCTGGTTCTCTTCTAGGTATCCCAACAGCTGGCAGTTTATAATGGACTCCATTACTTTGGAGAGTAAAGAGGTAATAGCTATTGGCCTGTAGTTGGACGGATCTGAGCGATCGCCTTTTTTTGGGATCAGGTGGACAAGGGCTGTCTTCCAAGAGCTCGGGACGACGCCAGTAGTGTAAGAGAGCCGGAAAAGGCGCGTTAGAACTGGTGCCAATTCAGGAGCACACGTCCGAAGCACAATGGGTGGAACTGCATCAGGCCCACTCGACTTATGGATATCAAGGGAAAAAAGAGCCTTACGAACTGACCTTTGCAGGAACTGAACGTTTGGCATTGTACAAGCGCAATGCGGTATAGTTGGTGGAGAGTTTTCCCCGTCGTCCAAGGTCGAGTTTGATGCGAAAAGAGAGCCCAAGAGATCGGCTTTCTCCTTTGCAGTGTAGGCCAGGCAGTCATCTGTCTTGTGCAATGGTGGTAGGGACGGCTTACAAAAATTCCCTAAGATAGCTTTGGCGAGAGACCAGAACGCACGCGTCCCCGAAGGAAGACGCACTAGCCTCTCGCCAATTCTACCTATGAATGATGACTTCGCCTTGGCAATGTCCTTCTTAAAGGATCTGGCGGCAAAGTTGTACTTCTTTCTGAGCGCACTGGTGTTTGGATCCTTTGATGACACCGCATTAGCCCAGGCTTGGTAATGTTGTCGCTTTTGGCGAGACGCCATTTTGCAGCAACGACCAAACCATGGTTGGGACTTGCCGTCAATGGGAACCACAGAGTTTGGAATGAAAAGTTCCATTCCCTGCAGTATCACATCAACGACAGAGTCAGCGGCGACATCAGGATCATCCAGCGAGAAGCAAACTCGCCACCACGGGTAGGACGCAAAGAAGCTTCGCATCCCATCCCAGTCCGCTGACCTATAATGCCAGACTCGACGGCTAGCCGCTGGTTGCGGTTTTGAAGTTTCTGTGAGAGGCACAGTGCTGCGAATCAGACAGTGGTCTGATGAGCCTAGTGGTGCATCAACAGAAACTTGATAGCCGTCTGGATGCGAGGTCAGCAGAAGGTCCAATAAAGAAGGTGCATGGCCCTCCACATCTGGAACCCGTGTTGGCTCGGTTACCAATTGGGACAGACTGTAGGCCAAAGCGAAGTCATGAACGGCTCTACCCGCGTGGTCAGTTGTGCGTGAACCAAGCCATTCGACGTGGTGGGCATTGAAGTCTCCCAATACCACAATCTTGGCCGAGGGGATCCGATGGAGAAGGGAGTCTGTCGCTCTTTGGATGGTCTCGATAAGTTGGTCAGTTCCGATGTTACCGCTGTGGGACCTATACAGGCACGCGTAGACGCGAGGATGACGTCCGCAGTCGACGTGCAGCCATAAGATGGAGAGGTCCCTATCCTCAAGATTGCCAAGGCGACGAACGCACATATCCTCCCTGACATAGGCACAAACACCGGCTCGTGGCACAAATGCATGTTCCAGGTTGTATCCCGGGTAGCGCAAGTACGAGATGTCAGGAGGGGGGGATCTAGCCAGATCTGCTGCGCTCGCGCCATCCATGAGTTTAGCGCGAGTCAACTTAGATCTGACATCATCCCAATTTCTTTGAACTTCAGGGTGATCGGGGGTATCATGATCGGGACAGAAAATCGACTAAGCGGCCAAGGCCTCACCTGCAAAGGGCACCTGAAATCCTTTACCATCAACATTGAGTATGCGAGCAACCAGATTCAGCGCCCCATGCATAGAAGCCAAGAAAGCCGGTAACGCCGTGTCCTGTACACGACGAATGCCAAGTCCACCGTGCCTTATTGGCAGGGATGCCTGATGCCACTGCCTATCGATCCACATTTAGGATGCCTTCCAGGGCTTCTTTAAGGTTGTAGTCGATAACCGAAATTTCCTGTTGGCAAAGCCATACCGGAGCCGTTCTGACATTATAATTTAATTTAGGCATGGATAAACACGAACGTAAAGCGTTAAAGCAATGTGTGGTGGCAACCGCTCTAAATGACTACGACTTGACAAAAGTTCCTGATTCTTGGCGAGCAAGACATCAGGTATAGCTTCTGAAAAGACCGGAGCGCTCAAGATTTTGAAACTTATCTTGTCCAAAAGTTTTACGCCTGGTACGATATTTTAAATATTTGCCGATGAACTACCATTGCAATTAAAATATTCACACTTGCTCAAGTTAATTTTTAGACCCATATCTCGAAGCCCGGGAAGGAGTGATTGAATGTCTCTGGCCACAACATCCGGACTGCCCCCTATGGTCCCATCATCCAAGTACGTAATGTAAATGGATGTTAATGAGTAGACTGTATGATGAAGAAAAGACGATTCTCAATGGAGCAAAGGATATAATAAGTACTAAGTTTTACAGCTCAAAAGCACCAAACCAAATGTTAATGAGTAGACTATATGATGAAGAAAAGACGGTTCTCAATGGAGCAAAGGATATAATAAGTAGTAAGTTTTACAGCTCAAAAGCACCAAACCAAAGACACATGTTGTTTATTAATTTATTTATGTTTGAAAGGTTCACTGACGCGACAGATTAAAGTCACTACAAAAGTACACAAACATATTTAACATGATAAGACAATAGCCCAGGCGAATCAATTTAACTTTGCGAATTTTTATATTTTCAACTTAGTTTCAAACTTAGTGTAAACGACGCGTGCACAATTCGTTATAGTTTTAAAAGTTATTGTTACTGTTTTGGAGGGTAGCGCGCGATACGAACCGCCAGGGGCGGAGGGGGGGGGGGGTTTGCAAGCCCGAACAGGTGCTATAACCTTCCATGCGAGCTACGGACGCCGCGCGCTGCTCCTCAATAAGCTAAAAGTGTGTACCGCCTTTTGCAAAATAAAAGTTTAGTGTTCGCATTTCCGTATTTTCTTTGGAGTTCAAGTCAAAACCAAATGACAACAAGGATTCCGCAAGCTGAAAGAAATATGGTTAACACTCGGAAGACGGCGAGGGAGGAGAACCCTATCGTAGCTCGGAAACTGTTTGATAAACCGTCGACGTCGATAGTGACGCAACCGCCTGTCCACGAAACACCTGTAAAAGAAAAAGACACTATTATAAATAAAACAATAATCCTGAAAAGTAAAAGTGAAATAAAAACACGCATACAGGACCACCTACCGTCAACTTCCGGAAAACCAAAATCGACGTCAAGATCTAAGCTAAAATCCACCACCTCGTCTACGGTAGCACGCAGAAAGCAGCTGGAGCTGGAAGCAGCACAAGGGAAAGCTCGCAAACAAGTGGAACTCATAGATAAAAAGCTGGCAGCAGACATAGCTGCACTAGAGTATAATGAAAAGTACAGTCCACAATCGGAGGCTGCTAGTATGGAGCAGTACACCACTTAAAGTGACGTCGAGAGGTGGGTGGACCGCAGTGAAGTGGAACTGAGAGGACAACGTGTTCACAAGATGGACAATGTGCAGGACACGTTGAACTTGCCGCCGGAGATATCCGCCGGCCCTGATGGCTCAGCCCAGCAATTGGCAGCTGCGATCAATCTACTTGTCACCCGCTCCGTCAACAACAATCAGAATGATAATCTATTAAGCCGCATTAGTACGTCGCGAGACCTGCCGATATTCTCCGGCGATTCTATGGAGTGGCTACAATTCTAACAAGCGTACGAGGTATCTATCGAATTATGTAAATTCAATGATAAAGAAAATCTTTGGCGTTTACGAAGATGTATACGTGGCCCAGCTCGTGAAGCCGTCTCGTCGCTGCTCATCACACCAACAACTCCGGAGAAAGTGATGTCTACCTTAAGATTACAGTTTGGAAACCCAGATATAAATTTGTCTAAAATAGTAAGCGACATAAAAAGGCTATCAGCATTGCCCCAAGATTATCACAGAGAAATTATCAAGTTTTCTATCAAAGTGAATAATTACGTTACAGCAGTTCGTGCACTGGGCAGAGATGATTACATATAAGGTAAGGTAAATGTAGCTACAATAGTACTGAGCAAGCTACCTACCGTGCTAATCTCGAAGTGGTCGGACTACAGCTATGCACTACTCAAAGATGGAAAGGGCAGCCGATTAACAATGTTGGCGGAATTTCTACATGAAGAAGCTGTGAAATTATCTCAGTCCGGTGCTAATCTACTTTATTTAAGACCGGATAAAAGACAATATAACACGTATAATGAATCACCACAAACTGTATTAGTGCAAAGTTCACAAACAGTGATTAAAAAGTGTCAGTTTTGTAAACGGTCCGAACATAAGTTAACTGAGTGCAAACCATTTAAAAGGGCGCTGCGCAAAGAACGTTGGCAACACGTAAAACGTTACGGTGTCTGTTATAAGTGTTTGTTATCGCAACATGACAGGCTAACGTGCCCCGCGCCAGTGTGTGATGTGGACAATTGTGGACAAAATCACCATCACTTATTGCATTACGTGCCTCGACAGAACTTAAGCAGTGCAGTGTCAGTGCCGGGTGTAGAAACTGAAGTGCAAGCTGAGACTGTTAGCTACATGAACACGAACAATTCTGCAGTGTTACTGAAAGTCGTGCCTATAAACATTCACGGTCCAAGCGGTGTGATTAGCACGACCGCTCTGCTCGACGACGGATCGACTGTGTCACTGATAAGCACGGGGCTCGCGGCGCGTGCGGGCCTGCGCGGCCGCAGGGACTGCCTACGTGTGCGTGGCGCGTGGGACAACACCGAGCTCGTGTGTGACGGTCAGCTGGTTGATGTCCCGTTATCGGGCGCGCAAGGTTTGATGCATAATATTAAAGCTCGTAGCGTAAACGAACTCAACTTACCAAAACAAGACTTAACTATTATAAATTGTGAAAATTATAAACATTTGGTTCCTATTAAAAGTAAACTATGTATTGCACAATTAAAACCACAAATGCTTATTGGACAGGATAACTACCACCTATTATTGCCGCTGGAATCCATAGTGGGTTCCGCGGACGAACCGTGTGCCACCCGTACTCCACTCGGCTGGTGTTTGCATGGACGTGCAGGCGCCGCGTCGTCATCGCCAGTACATTCAACGCTATTAGTATCGAAAGAACCTAATGATAGTGGCTGGCGTGAACTACATGACGAGGTAAGTCGTTTCTTCTCTGTCGAATCCATGGGCGTATCTACCAAGCCATGGCAGAACCCTGAGGACCTGCGCGCCTTGGATATTTTGGTACGAACTACGACTCTTAAAGACACCGAATGGAACGTAGGCCTACCCTGCAATATCGAGACTCAGAGGGGTGGAACAAAAAATGAAGAAGAATGAAGAATACGCACAACGGTATAAAGAACGTATACATAATTTATTTAATAATAATTATGCAAATACTCTGTTAAATGAAGAGGTCAATTCATTAAGTCACGAAAGTAATAAAAGAATATGGTACTTACCCCACTTTGGCGTCGACAACCCAAATAAAAGGAAGCTGCGCCTTGTATTTGATGCCGCAGCCCAGGTTAACGGATTATCACTGAATGATTACCTTTTGAAAGGGCCAGACCTAATACAGTCATTGTTTGGTATCATGCTAAGGTTTCGCGAGAACAAAATAGGTATAACAGGGGATATTATGGATATGTTTTTGCGTATGAAAATAAATCCCGAGGATCAAAATGCCTTTCGGTTCTTATTCAGAGACGAAAGTGACCCCGATAATATACAAATAAACAAAATGACATCTCTTATATTTGGCGCAAACTGTTCGCCGTTTTTGGCACAGTACGTAAAGAATAAAAATGCCGAGCGATTCAAAAACTGTATGCCTCGCGCCACTGAGGCGATAATTAAGTCTCATTACATAGACAGTGTGACGGATGAAAATACTGCTATTTCATTAGTTCACGACGTAAGTTATATCCACAGCCAAGGCAACTTTCACATAAGAAATTGGACAAGCAATAGTGAAGCAGTTCTCAAACGCATTCCAAAAGAAGCCTTAAGTGAGGCGGCATTTAAGTTTAAAGTTGGCCAACAGAACGAATACCAAGGCGAACGTACTCTCGGCCTAATATGGGAGCCACATAATGATTTATTAAAATTCGACATATCATTAAAAAACATTCCAGAGTGTTTAGCGAACGGGAAGCAGAAACCAACAAAGAGACAAATCTTAAAAATAATTATGTCTATTTTCGATATCTATGGATTCCTTGCACCAGTGACTATTATCGGAAAAATTATTCTACGAGAATGCTGGCAAGTAAATATAGGTTGGGACGACTGTGTACCTAATGACATATACAATAAGTGTCAGAATTGGATAGACCTACTCGCAACACTACGTCACATAAGCTTACCGAGACATTATAACGCGGTCCGCGTTGACAAGAGCGAGATCGATCGAGTAACGAAAAAACGAAAAGATTTTTTTTTTTTTTTTTACTAGGTATGGGTTTGCTCTTGATCCCAATCAAGCCCAGGGGCTAAGACAAGATCTATGATGGATTCACCGGCGGCGGCGGCGGCGATCGAGAATGGGCCTGCGCCCGCTATAGATACTTACATGAATCTACAGTTGCATATATTCTGCGACGCATCAACTAAAGCGATGTGCGCGGTCGCCTATTGGAGATAGACTTATAATAACAAATTGTTCGTAGCGTTCGTAGCAAGCAAATGCCGCGTAGCACCTGTGAAGACTGCGACAGTACCTCGCTTAGAGCTACAGGCGAGTGTGTTAGCTGCGCGCCTTGCCCACACAATAACGAGCGAACATCGAATAAAACCACAACAAAAAACATTCTGGAGTGATTCGACAACAGTACTCCATTGGATAAAAAACAAGTCTCGGAGCTATAAAATATTCGTAGCTCATAGATTGGGTGAGATAGATGAACTTACCGCCTCGAGTGAATGGAGATATGTACCTACAAAGCTAAACTAATGAGTGGCCTACAGATGTTATGCAGCAGCAAGTAAACAAAGCGGAGTTAGAAATTGTATCGCTAGTAGTTTGTGAAAAAGAAATGTATTGCATACCTGAACCCACGAGATTTTCGTCTTGGCTAAAATTAATTCGTGCAATGTATACCGTTTTAAAATTTATAATATATTAAAGAAATCACTTACCGACGACATGACGTTGATGCAAAAGGCTGAGCTGATTTTATTAAAGCACTCGCAAGGACAATTCTTTGGAGATGACATATCTGCAATAAAAAGAAGTGAACATTTACCAAAAAACAGTAAATTACTTTACCTTGACGCCGATGCTGGATGATCATGGAATTCTGAGAGCTTGTGGGAGAATAGACGCTGCCGTTGATATCTCATCTGAAATAAAACGACCTATAATATTAGATGGACGAGATCACATCACTAAATTAATCGTACGTGATTACCACATTAAGGCCGCTCATGCCAACCAAGAGATGGTAGTTAACGAGCTAAAACAAAGATTTTGGATTATTAAACTACGACCTACCGTACGAAGTGTCGCCTCCAAATGTAATTTGTGTCGCTTAAGAAGGTGTAAGCCGGAGATACCAAGGATGGGAGATTTGCCTGAGGCCAGGATGGCGCATCATCACCGCCCATTCACTTTCTGTGGCGTTGAGCTTTTTGGGCCAATGGAGGTGGCAATTGGCAGACGCCGTGAAAAGCGTTATGGCGTACTTTTCACTTGTTTAATAGTGAGGGCTATACATGTCGAAATAGTGGCATCACTCACCTCAGATTCGTTTATCATGGCCCTGCGACGCATGGCAGCTCGGCGTGGTTGGCCTCAGCACTTGTTCTCGGACAACGGAACGAATTTGAGAGGTTCGGATACAGAACTAAGGAAATCCATTGCACAGTTGGATGAAGAACAGCTGAAGTGCGAAACATCAAATCGAGGTGTCAAATGGACATTCATCCCTCCAGTGAGCCCGCACTGGCCCCACGGCCTGGGAACGCTTGATACGCAGTGTTAAAACGACCCTTAAAGTGGTACTAAAAGAGCGTGCACCACGAGAGGAGACGCTCATAACATTGTTGGCTGAAGTCGAAAACATGGTCAATAGCCGTCCTCTAACGCATGTTTCAGTAGAACCAGGAAATTCTGAAGCATTAACTCCCAACCACTTCTTGATTCGATCATCTTCAAATTTGCCACGCCTGGGAGTATTTGATGACTCTGACACCTATTTAAAAAAGCAATGGCGTATATCCCAAAGACTTGCAGACATGTACTGGCGCCGATGGGTACGGGAGGTACTTCCAGAGATGTTGCCGAGGAAGAAATGGCAAGAAGAACAGAGATCTTTACAAGTTGGCGACCTTATATTGGTAGTGGACTCAAACAACCCGCGAAATATGTGGCCACGGGGCGTCGTTGAGGCAATTTTACCTGGACGAGACGGGCGAGTTCGAGTGGTCAGGGTAAAGACCAAGTCAGGGACATTAACCAGGTCTGTCACACGCGTCATACGAGTTCCGATTGGTGTCGAGTGCTGCTGATGTAGCACTTGGGGTGGGCTATGTAAACGACGCTTGCATAATTCGTTATAGTTTTAAAAGTTATTATTACTGTTTTGGAGGGTAGCGCGCGATGTACGAACCGCCAGGGGTGGAGGGGGGGGGGGGGGGGGTGCAAGCCCGAACTAGTGCTATAACCTTCCATGCGAGCAATGGACGCCGCGCGCTGCTCCTCAATAAGCTAAAAGTGTGAACCGCCTTTTGCAAAATAAAAGTTTAGTGTGTTTGGAGTTCAAGTCAAAACTAGCAACCATCGTCTACACTTAGTTTTAACTTAGTTTCGACCACAATAAGTAATTTTGTGGTAAACACCTCGGTGGCCCATTGGCTAAGCGCTCGGACCGGATAAGATGTTTAAAAATCTGACACACACTTTAACTGACCTGGCAATTGAACCCTGGACCTCCGGCATCGGGGTGGGTGATGATCAGGTGATGATCACAAACTCGGGCTCTTAATGCCCGAGTTTGTGATCATCACCAACCCGCATTCGGCAATCGTAGTGATTCAGCCAATACCCATCAATTGTAGCAAAGACTTAGTTTCAATAATGGAGGCCTCTTCGGCCAACAGTGGGACAGCATATAGGCACAGAATAAGTAATAGTAAGTACTACCGTACAGTAGGTTCACTCTTTAACGACTTTCACGCAAAATTGAAACTTATCGTGTGACCCGAGCGTTCATATTCCGTTAAGCAACGTTAAGTCGATGTCGATTTGACTTCATGAGCGCGCGCTAGCGTAGGGTTTCGACTATGGATATATTTAGGCGAGGTGGAGTGTGCGAGCCGAGCGGCAACCTTTAACGGCGGCGTATGGCACACGCCTGCCTAGTAGGCGCGCCGGCCGAACGTACCTAAACTGCGGAGTGACACCTCCCTGTTATAGGATACTTTACATAAACTAATATGTATGTGATAAAACGGGTGTTACGACATTGGTCAAGTCTGATATTGGAAAAATCGTCAAATCAACAAATTAGAAATTAGACAAATTTGTAATTCGTCAAATCCTCTTTTCGTCAAATTATGTAATTTGTCAAATACGCCATTGGTCAAGTAATTCAAGTACAATTGACAGCTATAAAGAAATAAGAGTAAGTAAATTTTTTTTTTAAACTATGGAATTTATTAAATTCAATTTGTATAATTCATACCCAACATAACTGTTTTTGAGGAGCTCGATGGCGCAGCGGCTAGCGCGTTCGGCTTGCGATCTTGCCCGCTAAGCAAATTTCGCCATGCCGGGTCGCCTGATAGGTGAACAATTAAAAAAACATCTCGAGCTTCCTCCGTGCTTCGGAAGGCACGTTAAGCAGTGGTCCCGGTTGTTGTCGTAAGATGGCAGTCGTTAAAACCCACCAACCCGCATTGGGCCAGCGTGGTGGGTTATGGCACAATATCCCCACGTGCTACTCGTGGGAGGCCTGTGCCCAGCAGTGGGACGTTTATAGGCTGATGATGATGATAACTGTTTTAAACATTTTAAGGGATCTAATTTTCCACTCGACAACTTCTCTATTATCTATGTCGGATGTTTTCCTTTTGTTCTCACCTTCTTTCACCTTTCAACAAACCGATGACAAGACTCCATCTGCAAAGACTGGCCAGAGCCATTCATCGCGAAAATTGGAAATAGGGAAGGGAGGCCTTTGCACTGCAGTGGGACGACTATGGCTGAAATAATAATAAAAATAATATGTGATTAGTCATAAGTCAAGAGCCGTGTCGCGTAGCGGCTCATTAAAGAAATACTACCACCCCCTCTTTTTCCTTGGGTGTCGTAAAAGGCGACTAACGGACCAAAGACTGCACATCCAACAGCATAGAGCGGCGATGGGCTCACCATCTGTCACGCTGAGCACATGTGCAGTTATCATTTGATGAAACGTGGACTTGTCTTGCGATCTTCATTGCCTTGTCTTTCACTAACCCTTCGGGGATAATAGTCGTGAACATATATGTATGTCCCAGGTGCCATTGGAGCCCAGCCGCACCGTGTCCGTATTCAGGGAGCGCGTGGAGAAACACAAGGACGAGCTGGCGAAGCTGGAAGTGCTGGAGAACGTCCAGGAAAAGGAGAGACCGGTACGTTTACTTTGCCTTGCTTACGTAATAAAGGCGATAGGTAATTTTGGGCCACAATGAGTTGTTCGTTATAGAAATAAAAATGGTATATTAAATAAGGTCTTCTTATTGTATTATTATTGGTTTCTAAAGTAAACCTGTAACACCGAGATAAAAAAAACAGGGAATTTCGAAAATAACACTTTAACATACTTTGTAAACACATCAGTATGAGTTTCCATTGTTGCCAATGCAAATAAATGGTAACAAATCTATTTATCGAATTCGATATATTTTTCTCTAACTGCAAATACTTATTGAAACAGTATTTAATTTAAAATAATGAATATACCAATACGTTAGTTCATGTATTTTGTAGACTATCTGAATTAACAATCATGATAATACAAAAAGAAAAGTAAAATATTGATTTAAATCGATTTTTAAAAACGATTATTGAAATGTCATGTCAGTTCTTAATTATGTCATTTGTTTATACGATTGTCATCCATTCATTTATTCTCTTTGCTCCATGCATTGTAGAATATTTTGTGCCGGCTTTTCTTTTTAGATAGTTATTTTCTCACGACATTTTATGTTAAATTATACCCCTGAATACAGAATTTAATCTAGATCAATAAAAAATAAGCTTCAAATCCTTGTAACTACACAAATAACTAAGAAATAGTGTAAAAGCAGAACAAAGCATCGAGGCAAGCAACTCACGTGAATCCTCCATAACTCTAATCTGCGCAGTTGTACATGCAAAATAATGATACATCTGTAATGCTAACACCATTCCTTTTAAATGCAGTAATTGTTATGTCTGTAACACAATTTAATATAATGGCCCAAACGTCCATACAAGCTGCCCTATCTCCTTTCATGAAATTTCCCGTAATGTTTGGGCACCCTAGCGCTTTCGACTCATTTACGCGTATTGTACTGAATAGATAGCTGTCGTGTTTGGTGTGACCCGTTTTTTCTTCATACTTGATCATATTTTGATCTTTTCCCTCTCTTAGTTTATACGCTAACATTATTCAATAGGATAATTATTATTCAAAAAATTAAGATTTTTTTAATGATACGGATCGGGAATCGAATACCTAATGTCCTCCCATAAATGTCCCTCGTTTTAACTAACACGCTGTATTAAATGTTTGCACTTCAGACCGAACTCTCTCTAAAGACAACCCGTTTGACATTCCAATTCTTTTCATGATTTCAAAATATATGTTTTTTTATAAATTAGTTCAACGTAGAACCTGCCTGTGCACTAACATAGCATAGACTCCACAGTACCAACAACATAATCTTTCTATGTATACGCCAGGACGTGGTAATGTACAACTTTCTCGGCACCGACGATGAGAACACTTACTACGAGCAGTACAACACGAAGTGCTCGGGCGTGATCAAGACGGGCGACTACGTGTACGTGGTCACCGAAGGCGGGAAGCAGGTCATCGCGCAAGTCGATACCATCTGGGAGACGGGCAAGTCAGTGCTATGTTCAACTATACTTTTTTTATGTACAGCAAATAATGTACATTGGTAAAACGTTGTGAATAAAGAAACGAATCAAGACAAAACTTTGAAAGGGAATTTGACGGTGTACTTGAAAAAAAAAACTTGTTGCTTGAATCGGCAACTTTACTGACGAATTTTAGATGCCACTCGCCTTTACTTTTTTGTAGGAAGACCTGTGTGTTTAGTCTAATAAATAAATAAATACATATTTGTAAATCTATAAAAATATACTGTCTAAAGTAACGTAAACAAAGAAGTTTATTTCCGCACTCCACCAATGTATGGCGTCTTTTAGTTCTTTACGCTGCCAATAGATGGCGTTGTGTGTACTCTGAATCGCGGTATCAAAGTTATTTTCCGTTTGTACTAAGGTGACTGGTTGACAAAATAAATGGGCCTCCGTTCAGAGTTTGTAGTTTTATTTCTATAACTCGTGGATTTTGGGATTTTGTACCGAACTTGTACAAGGTCCTACGAGCCGAAGGACGGTTTTTGAATGAAGACGCACAAATCCCCCCATAAATTAGTCGATTTAGTATGCAAAGCAAAGTAATTGAAGTGCCTGGACACAAACAAAATTGTGCCACCAACTAACTACTGCAAGGAGTCACCTACCAACGCTGAGCAACTATAGCTGCCCCGTGCTGTGCAAGCACTGTCGTCGCTGGCGCTGGCTGGAAGCTGGATGAGCAAGGAGTCTTGGCAGTCATAGTGTTAAGTAGAAAAAGTGCAAGTGAAACCGTGAGTACATTTTCTGTGTTAAATAAAACAAAGTGTTAGAAGAATATTGACTTAGAAAAATTTAGTAGATCTTGGACTTAGAATAATTCGTAAAATTTTAACGAGACGGGGAATCCACGCCGGTTTTAATAGCGATACAAGACGCTCAAAACACTTAGAAAATTTTATGCAAAAATTGGACTGGACTTTGAATTTTTGACTCGACGCTTCACAATCACACTTGAACATTTGGGATACCTACCAGTCACTTCACTGAAATTTCATCGCTAGGGAACTTCGATTATTTATTACAATGGAGAGTGACTTACGTGTATTAGATAATTTGAAATCACAGATTGAGAGTGGATATACGAACTTTAAGAAATCACCTAAGGATCGAATAAATGAAAATTACATTAGGACGAGATTAGAAATTCTAGAGAGACAGTATCAAAGCTTTATTGAGAAACATGAAAAACTGATTGCAGACTTTACTACCGAGGAATTAAATACGTCAAAATACATGAAGAATGATACATTTGAAGAGGTTTTTGAGACATTTTTAACTTATAAGGTTAACCTCCAGGATACACTTTCCAAGTTGGTTGTAAAAAAGGCTGTCGATGGCTCACCTGTCAATAACAGTAATTCTAAAGGTGATTCAGTGTTAAAATTACCAAAAATTAAACTGCCTTCTTTCAGCGGCAAGTACGTCGAATGGACGTCGTTTCGTGACTTATTTACGTCATTGGTCCATAATAACGCGTCTCTTGACGACGTACAAAAACTGCATTACTTAAAAACACAGTTGACAGGTGAGGCAGAGCAACTGATACGCCATGTGCCCATTACAAGCAATAATTACGACAAAACCTGGAAAGTATTAAACGATAGATACAATAATAAAAGGTACATATCTTTTTGTATTCTTAAGCGCCTCTTTAGTCAACGCACTATTATACATGAATCATCTGGCGCACTTAAGGAACTGCTAGATGTAACCACTGATTGTTTGCATGAATTGTCAAATCTAGGTATCGACGTAAGCTCCTGGGACGTTATTGTTATATACGTTGTCAGTTTGAAGTTGGACGCTGAGTCACGCAAGCAATGGGAATTGCAGGTTAGTAACTCGTCTACTGATTTGCCTACATTAAAACAATTTGAAGAATTTTTAGGCACCCGCTTCCGTGCTCTCGAATTTATTGAATATAAACCTAAACCAAAAGTCTCTCCCAACGTTGTATCGAATACAAAAGCTTTGCATGCAACCACTAATATTTCGTGCCCACATTGCTCTGAAGAACATAAGCTGTACAAATGTAAAAAGTTTGCCAATGAGGATGTAGATAAACGTCGTAGCATTGTTCACACATTAGGGCTATGTTTCAACTGCCTAGGGTACAACCATTCAAACAAGGTTTGTCGCGTGTTCACCAAATGCCGTATTTGTAACCGGAAACACCACAGCCTTTTGCATCCCAAAAGCCACTCTGACACAGCAACAACTGCAGTAAACAGACCTACCGATGCTGTGTCAGAAAGCGAGGCCGTCACTAATATTGCCGCCCATTTTTCGAAAGGTACAGTCCACACACAAATATTATTGGCAACAGCCATAATTAAAGCTGAATCGAAAGATGGGTCGTCTCAAGTTTTGAGAGCACTGCTGGATCAAGGGTCCCAGGCTTCATTTATATCGGAAGCTGCAGTGCAGTTACTGCGGCTTAAAAAGACTGCTACTAAAAGCGCTATATCAGGATTGGGTGGGGGGCAAGGTGACCTTACCTCTAAATATACGGTAATGCTTAACATTCAGTCACGTTGTGATCCCTCCTTTTCTATTCAGGTTAGAGCCCATGTGCTCGGAACTCTCACTTCAGTTTTGCCTGAAAGGAAATTTGCTTTAGTAGATTGGCCTGAGATTTCTAACATTGAATTAGCTGATCCAAATTTTAATTCCCCTAACAAAATTGACGTTTTGTTAGGAGCCGAGACTTATTGCCATATTTTAAAAGAAGGCTTGATTAAAGCCCCTAAAGGCAGTCCAATTGCTCAAGACACTTACCTTGGATGGATCCTTTCTGGAGGGATTGAAGATCTGCGCCAGAACTGTCATAACGTTATCGTCAGCATGCATGCACAGGTCGAAGAAAATGACTTGCTAAGAAGAATATGGGAGCTCGAACCAGAGCCCTTTTCGCCTAAGAAACGTCTAACGCAAGAAGAACAAGCGTGTGAAGACTATTATGCAGAGACTACCAAAAGAGATGAATCTGGTCGATACGTGGTCAGTCTTCCCTTCCGAAGCGCTGATCCTCCATGTAAATACGGAAACTCCAGAAGCATCGCCGTCAAGAGATTACAGGGCCTAGAGCGAAAATTTGCGAACAGCCCTGATATCAAATCACAATATGTAGAGGTGATCAACGAGTACTTACGCCTTGGACACATGGAAAGAATCTCTGATGAAACGGAAAGGAATAAACCAGATGCCGTATATCTGCCGCATCATGCAGTGATTAGGGAGGATAAGAGCACTACCAAAATGAGGGTTGTTTTTGATGCATCGTGCAAGGGAGCGAATGGTATTTCCCTGAACGATACCTTAATGGTAGGACCCACACTGCAGGCAGATTTACGACATATTCTTATGAAATGGCGTAGCCATCCTATATGCCTAGCTGCTGACGTCATCAAAATGTTTAGACAGGTAAGAGTTGCTCAGAAACATGTTGATTTCCTGAGGATAGTGTTTAGAAGTAAAACTGAAGACGAAATAGAAGACTACCGTATTCTGGTTGTCACGTTTGGTACTTCATGTGCGCCGTACTTAGCAGTCAAGACATTGCAGCAAATAGCTTGTGATGAAGGTCATAAATATCCATTGGCTGCTGAGAGGGTAAAATCAGATGTCTATATTGATGACGTCATGACTGGCTGTCAATCTGAAACTGAAGCAATTAAAGTTTATAAGCAAATGAACCAACTACTTGAAAAGGGTGGCTTTAAATTACAGAAATGGACAAGCAACGCCGATAAGCTTTTAGATGTTTTCAAAGAAGATACTGGAAGAGATGTAGAAATAAAACAAGATCAAGTAACAAAGGTTTTAGGACTTACCTGGAACAGAACCACAGACGAATTTGACTATTCAGTGAAGCTGCCTCCGCGCACCGCCACATCCGCATCTGAAACAAAGAGAAAAATTATCTCAGAGATATCACGTTTGTTTGATCCACTTGGCTGGATCACCCCATGTATAATTACCTCAAAGGTCTTCATCCAGAGACTGTGGATCGCAGGTATGGGATGGGATGATGAGCTGCCGCCGGAGCTTCTGAAACAGTGGGAATCGTACCGCAGTGAATTAATCAAATTGATAAATTTTCACATACCTAGATGGATAAACACTACCACAGGTGACGCCAGAGTTGAACTGCATGGATTCAGCGACGCCTCTAACGTCGCTTATTCAGCTGTCGTCTACATCCGTGTTGTTGATTCATTAGGTAATGTCCAGACCCACTTGATCACCGCTAAATCAAAGGTAGCTCCTATAAAACAAGTCTCCATCCCAAGACTCGAATTGTGTGGGGCTGTTCTTGTAAGTAATTTGTTAGTAGAGGTGGCTGAAGTACTGGGTGTTCCAAAGTCCCACTTACGTGCGTGGACAGACTCTACAGTGGTACTGGCGTGGCTAAACGATCACCCAAGTCGATGGAAGACGTTTGTAGCCAACCGCACTTCGGAGATCCTTAATCTTTTGGACAACGCACAGTGGTCTCACGTTCAGTCAAAGGACAATCCTGCTGACATTGCGTCGCGAGGTGTAACACCTACTGAACTCCTACATAATCCTCTGTGGTTACAAGGGCCAGGTTGGTTACGCAGCGACTCCATTAACTACAGCAGACCAAGTTCTATTAATCACAACGAAGAAGAAAGAGCAGTTCACGTCCACGCGACTGCGATAACTCCCGAAGATGATGATGACTGGTTATGGAGTAGATTTTCTTCGTTGAGAAAACTGGTCAGAGTAGTCGCTCTTTGCAAAAGGTTCCTAAGAAAAGGTCGAGATCCCAATGTTACATACTTGGCTTACCTTACTGCATCTGAAATAAGAAATTCGTTAAACCTGTGCATTCAAAAATGTCAAAACGCTTGGTTTCCTGATGAAATTAGAACGCTCCGAGTGAAGGGAGCGGTTAGTAAAGTTAGTCCTCTTTGTTCCCTTTCCCCGTTTTTTGATGACGATGGAATATTAAGAGTAGGTGGAAGAATTCGTCTCTCAGAATTGCCACCTGAAAGCAAGAATCCGGTTGTTGTCCCCAACAAATCAAGACTGGCTAAACTTTTAGTCGCTGATGCCCATGAAAGAACTTTCCATGGTGGACAACAACTCATGCTCCGTTTCTTGCAAACGAAGTACTGGATATTGAGGGCTAAAAGTTTAATTAGATCGCATATTCACAACTGTGTACCTTGTATTCGTTATGCAGGCGTATCTCGCAATGCATTGATGGGAGAACTGCCTTCTTGTAGGGTCACACCTAGCAAACCGTTCTTAAACTCAGGCGTGGACTTTGCAGGTCCCATCAATATACGGGTATCAAAGGGTCGAGGTCACAGATCGTACAAGGGGTACATCTGTTTATTTGTGTGTATGGCCACCCGTGCCGTACACGTTGAAGCCGTCTCCGATTTAACATCAGCAGGATTTCTCGCTGCTTTTAAAAGGTTTGTCGCCAGACGTGGTCATTGTAGCCACCTTTGGAGCGACAATGGCACAAATTTTGTGGGTGCTTCTCGTGAATTGCGCTGTCTGTTCAATGACGAAAGAAGTCAAGTTGCTCGCGAAATAGCAGAAGTTCTAGCAAATAATGACACAGAATGGCATTTTATCCCTCCTCACTCTCCAAATTTTGGAGGGCTTTGGGAGGCAGGGATCAAAAGCGTCAAGCATCATTTTAAGCGGGTGATCGGAGACAGCACTCTTACTTTCGAAGAGATATGTACAGTTCTCGCCCAAATAGAAGCCTGTCTTAATTCAAGACCTTTATCTAAAGCTAGTTGTGAACCAGAAGACGTAGCTCCTCTCACTCCTGGACATTTTCTTGTTGGACAACCTCTTGTGTTGCCTCCAGATTACAACTTCGAACAACATGCACATCTCAGCACTTTAAGGCGTTGGCAATTAACACAAAGGATGGTGCAATGTTTCTGGCGACGGTGGTCGGCCGAATACCTGACAAACTTTTTCCAACGACACAAATGGTCTGTACGTACTCGTGGATTTAAGGTAGGGGACATAGTCCTAATTAAAGAGGATAATCTACCTCCAGCTAAGTGGTTGTACGGCAAAGTTGTTGAATTGCATCCGGGTAAAGACAAGATCACGCGCGTGGTCTCAATTCGTTGTAAAAATTCCGTCATTAAGCGTCCAACTTCGAAATTGTGTCTTTTGCCTACAGAGGACTGAATTGTATGTAACTTAAATTGTTTTTTTTTATGGTTTTTATTAACCTTTTTATTGTTTTTTTTTGTTAGCTATCGCATTAGTTTGTAACCGAATCACAACTGTTTAACTTTAAATAAAGTATATCTGCTTCTAGTTATAAGAAACCTTGTATATTTACTAGATGTAGTTATTATCACATTTGTTGGCTTGTTACGAAAAAATAGTTTGTAATTGTATCTATCTGCTTTCATAGTGGGCGGATTATAAAGACTAGTCTTTAGTGGGCGGTATGTTTAGTCTAATAAATAAATAAATACATATTTGTAAATCTATAAAAATATACTGTCTAAAGTAACGTAAACAAAGAAGTTTATTTCCGCACTCCACCAATGTATGGCGTCTTTTAGTTCTTTACGCTGCCAATAGATGGCGTTGTGTGTACTCTGAATCGCGGTATCAAAGTTATTTTCCGTTTGTACTAAGGTGACTGGTTGACAAAATAAATGGGCCTCCGTTCAGAGTTTGTAGTTTTATTTCTATAACTCGTGGATTTTGGGATTTTGTACCGAACTTGTACACTGTGAACAGCAGTGGGACGTTTATAGGGCAATGGTGATGATGGTTGTCTTCATAAAATGCCTTCCTATTCGGCCTCATTATCACTTACCATCAGATGATAAGCAGGGTAATCAGTAGGTCTAAAAAGCAACTGCTCTAAGTAGCAACTAGTCTAAAACGCAACTGGTCTACTGGTCTTAAATCGCAACTGGTCTAAAACCCAACTGGTCTAAAACGCAACTGGTCTAAAACGGGCGTGGTCAAATAAAATATTTTATATTAAGTAATGCACATTTGCAGCAGCGCATTAAAGTGTGTTTGATAAAATGTTGTGTGGTGTGTGAGCGATAGTGTCTGTGGGTGGATGCATGAACAACTCAATCTACTTGAGAGGACAGAGAATATGAAGGCTAACCGCTTTTCCGTAATAAAACAAAAGTTTTTTTCTTGTTACAGCGATAAATGCTACTTCCGTGGACCTTTCCTGATTTTCCCGTGGGAAGTTTCCAACATTATCAACAAGGTAAGAGCATATTGCTTTATGATAATATGAAGTTTTGTCACACATTTCAAAGTTTTAACATACTTAATTATATGTATTCTGTGGAACCAACAGACGTGTCATTTTTTTTCAGCCTTTCTATAAGCAAGAAGTGTTGTTAACTACAAGGCACGACACTAACCCACTTGTGGGCATAGTTGGCAAGTGCTCCGTGTTGGACTACGATGACTATCTCAAATGTAAGTATAAATCTGCGATCACATTATAAAAATTAGATGCACAATGAACGCTCTCAAAACGTCGTCTGAATAAAAAGAGTAACTAGCGCGATGATTATTATATTTTTCATTTTTATGTCGTTGTCGTTGTTTAATGTTTTTAGTATTGTAATGGAAAGTGCCCTTCTATGTTACGGAGCGCGAGTCAATTCTAATTGACGCTGTAATAGAAAGGGAGAAAAGAAATGCCCTTGCTGAATTTCTTGCCGGTTCTTCTCGGTGCAAGGCTCCCGTCCCATATATATACTTACGAACCGATGGCATAATGACTTTCATAAGTGCTGTAACCTAAACATGGCCTAACCTGAATAAATGATATTGATTCTTGATGTTTAGGTACTCACTTCGTAGTGTGCGAGTTAAGAGTCAACATGATGAAGTGCTGCAAAAATTGCTACTCGGCCAAAACACAAACGTCAAATGTAACGTAACTGTCTTTTTCCCCACACAGGCCGCCGACAGAGATAGCAGAGAGTGAAATGTACGTGATACGCATGTGTAGTATCATAAAGTAACTGTCTCTTTCACACACAGGCCGTCCGACAGAGATATCGGAGAGCGACGTCTACGTGATACGCCTGTCTAGTATGGTAAATTAACTGTCCGCCCGATAGAGATAGCTGAGATCGACGTGCACTTGTCTTTGTATACTTGGTCCTGACTAACGGACAAAAGACAGCACATACATCCAACAGCATAGAGCGGCGATGGGCTCACCACTTGCCACGCTGAGCACATGCGCGCGTTTGGTGAAACGTGGACTGTGGCACTGAACTGCATTTCCGGTCCTCATTGCCTGGTCTCTGACTAACCCTTCGGGGATAATAAAAGTCAGTCACAGCGCAACAAAATATTCTTTCTAATACAGTTGCACAAAAAGTGGCGTATTGCAGGGACGTATAGCGTTCGGGATGTGGGCTATTACATACTCGAGCTTTTTCTTTACTTTTTCCTGAACTCGTGCGTTCTCTTTCCCAACTGTCAAAATAATGTCTATTAAAAAGAAAAAAATAACTACGACGTTTTTACTAAAAAAAATCATAGAAGTTTTTATGATTCATGAAAATATTTCTTAAAAGAAGCTACTAATTTGTTTCAATAACAGATTTAATTCAATGAGTTAGGTTAGGTTTCATTTAATTTCATCTCATTAAATTTCATTTTCATTTCATATCAATAAAAAAAATCTGCTGAAGACTTGGCTGTATGGGCATAGTTCCCTTTGCCTACCCAGAATGGGTGAAGAAAACAAAAAAAATCTCTGCTTATATTCTTTTACGGTTGGCGCCATTTTTCAAAAATATTCTTTATTAAATTGCTTAATTTTTCGCAACTGTATTAAAAATAGTTGTTCAGTACACGTGCGGAACCGTCATTGCAACTTGTTCCGACTGTCAACCCTCACCTTCGGCTGCGCCTAGGCTCGGGTAGACATTTGTCGGAACTCTGCAATGACAGGCTTTCCGCACTCGTAATGAAATATACTATTTGCGACGCTATCTAGTGCGATATAGCAAGCGGCGCGTTACGTCAGTCTGCGCACTGCGCTTAGTGAGGATATCGTATTGTTAAAATGGAATAGTTCATAAAATCTTGTCTTACACATTCTGAAGTAAGTGTGAAATCGTGCAGAGTCATTATAAGTAGACGAGGAAGCAGACAGTGGTATTCATTTTCTTCATAGCGCGACCTTGGTATCTCAAAAATCCATTCTGTCTTCTTTTTTATGTTCTCTTCGTTCTTTTTAAGCACACAACAAAGACACAACTAACAAATACTCAAAACTGTCGTATTCTCCCATCTTTTAACGTTGGGAGACGTTGCTCTCACGCGAATAAGCAAAGGAATGCCGCGAGCTGCCGCTACCTGCAGTTATAGTGCGATAGGTGCTGTAAAGCGACGCGAAGCAAATGCGGTCTGACCTTAATATGGGAATAGTAAATGATAATCGTTGTGAATATATGTATTTATGTAACTGTCTCTCTCCCACACAGGCCGTCCGACAGAGATAGCGGAAAGTGACGTGTACGTGTGCGAGTCGGCGTACGACGATTCCAACCGGGTCGCGCGCAAACTGAAGGCGGAGCTGCGGAAGTTCGAGCACACGCAGGACGTCACCGTGGATGAGGTGTGGCTTATGTGTTGTCTCTTTCGCGTCTAGCTTTTTGGAGAGAGAAAGAAAATCGACTGAAGGTACAGTCAAAACTCAAAAATCTTTTCAGTGATAGACTTTTTTGTGATCTTAAATCGTCCATAATTTTTATTGCCTACTACCCATTGAGGACGTCGTTTAGCTATTGAGAAGCATGCGTGCAAGAAACTCCATAGCTTTATGCAAATCGACAACGCGCTACAAATATATATTTTGCTAGCGGCCCGCCCGACTTTGTCCGCGTGAACACCCGTGACGAATTTCCAAAAAATTTCTTTCAACAAACCTTGCCCTGACAATAATAATTGCTAACAACAAAATAAAAATTTGCAGCCGTTCTGAAGTGATACCACCCTGTCACGAATATCCGGCGTGAAATAACGACACTTTTTGCTGTTGTGTTTCGTCCGGCCAGTGAGGGTTCCGGAGGCCCATCCTCCCCCCCTCCCCTCCTCACAATTCCTATTCCTTCTTTAAAGGCCGGCAACGCGCCTGCGATTCCTCTGGTTTTGCGGGTGTCCATGGGCGGCGGGGATTACTCTCCATCTGGTGACCCGCCTCCTTCTAATATATAAAAAAGTGATGCGCGTACAAATTGATTTTTTATATACATGTTAAATGTTAGTTCTTCCGTATGAATTTTTGTATTTTTATTAATAAAAATACTATATGTTGTCTTTGGGGAGATAATTCCAAATCTTGATTTAAAGTTAGTACAATTTGTAGGTCGCTTCAACTCTTCTGGGATCGGCCTATCTGAAACTAGAACAGTTAAGGCTCTTCGCCCTTAAAGACATTGTCAACAGACAGCCCCATTCTTTTCCTCTTGAATAAAGACTGCACATACATCATCAGTAATATCATCATATCATCTCAGCATAGAGCGGCGATGGGCTCACCACCCTCACGCTAAGCACATGTGCTTTTGCGGTCCTCATTGCCTGGTCTCTGACTAACCCGTCGTGAATATACACAACTCTGTGTAAAAAGTACCGGGAATTCATAAATTAGAGAACGCGTGGTAAACATATCGACCTATTTTTTTTCTTTATTACTCATGTGTCACTCAGTGTAATTACAGCTGCGGTTTTTGTATTTCATTGTTTTAAGTGTTCTGCAATTTTGCTATGGAAGCATTTACTGAACAAAGAGATTGCCTTTAGTTTTGCGTACAAACGAAATTTCCTGTGCCGAATCACTAAAAATGTTGCAGAATTACGTTGTTTCGTGTATTCGGTCAAAAACACGGGCATATGAATGGTATAAAGTATATAAAGAAGGCCGACAAGTGGTAGTTAATTTGCCTCGTTCTGGTCGACCCTCAAGCGCTGTGAATGATGAAAACATCCATCTAATCAAGAGTCTGGTACTTGAAAATCGTCGTATGAGTCTTAGGGTGGATTCAACCAAACTGGAATAAGATGTTATACCTAGATTAAGCGCCGAATTTGTATAGACTAATCTCGAAGTAAGTCTTATTCCAGTTTGGTCGAATCCACCCTTAGAAAGTTAACTCTAGAGGTAAACGTATATCCGTTCATAATATTCTGACTGACATTTTGAGCATGAAACGCGTCGCCGCACGATTAGTTCAAAAAGAGTTCAATTTGTCCAAAAATAGCTTCGAAAGCAGGTTGCTGCAGACATGATTTCCCGAGCTTCTACAGATTCCACCTTGACGAACCCGCCGTTGTCGCCGTTGAAAGCCGCTCGAAAATCAAAGTTATGCTGATAGTTTTCTTTGATTGTCACGGTGTAGTGCACTACGAATTTCTTCCAGTGGGACAAACGGTGAATAAAGAATATTATTAAGGTGTCATGAGGCGTTTGCGAGAGAATATCCGCCGAAAATGGCCAGATTTATGGAATGACAATTCATGGATTTTACACCATGATAATGCACCATCGCACAAATCCCGGTAGTTTTTACACAGAAGGTGTGTACGAGTATGTATGTATGTATGTAACAAAACTATTTTCGCAGATCTACTTCTTCCCAAAACCGCTCGGCCCGCCCGCGCTGGCCACCTCGCACGACGTGCTGCCGGCGGCCAGCTCCTTCGGACAGATACAGTTGAACCAGAACGTTAACGTCGAATCTATGGTAAGATCATTTTATATATTCTATTTGTAAGGGTAATGCTGAAACCACACCTACTGAGAAACTGGCTAGTCATAACTCTTACTATTTTAGGCGCTGCGTAAACGAAGATACTTTTGGAGGCTGGTGTCGGATATTGGCTACCAGTGAATATTTTATTTTCATACAATCAATATGTAGGTAATCAACCAACAACCGCGCACACATACGAGACTTTTTAAAACCAGTCGCTCAGTCGTCGTCAGTTGCCGACTCAAGCAACATTTACAAATTTCCTTACAAATGTACCTACTGCGTTGTTACAGCTACCTGACATTTGTTGTTTCAGAAATGTTCTCCCACATATGGCTGTGCTTTGGGGTTTATGGTATGACTCAGTTGCAGGATCAGACGCCTATTACCCAACACCTTGTATTATTTTCTGTTCAGGACGTGAAGCCCCAGTTCACGAACCTGATCAACACCACCATCGGCAGCCAAGACGTGAAGATGTTGCCGGAGAACTCGCTGGACGACTCCCAGGACGTAAAGCCCCAGTTCACGAACCTGATAAACACAACCATCGGCAGCCAGAACGTGAAGATGTTGCTGGAGAACTCGCTAGACGACTCCCAGGACGTGAAACCCCAGTTCACGAACCTGATCAACACCACCATCGGCAGCCAGAACGTGAAGATGTTGCTGGAGAACTCACTAGACGACTCCCAGGACGTGAAGCCCCAGTTCACGAACCTGATCAACACCACCATCGGCAGCCAGGACGTGAAGATGTTGCTGGAGAACTCGCTAGACGACTCCCAGGGCGTGAAGCCCCAGTTCACGAACCTGATCAACACCACCATCGGCAGCCAGGACGTGAAGATGTTGCTGGAGAACTCGCTGGACGACTCCTCACTCGCCTCGCCCGCCACGCTGCTCTCGATAGGTAACATGTACTAATATTTACTAACGACCCATAGCTAGAGAAGAAAGATCGTTGGCGTAGGCGGAACTTCCAACGGCAAAGAGAGCAAATGTGTGATAAATGCAAGAGTAGTATGTGCAATGAAAGTACTGAATGTAATGAGAACTGGTATGTATGAGAAAATATTAAGCAAATAAGGTCTCCCATCTTGTTGGAGGTATTAGATTAAAAAAATCAGAATAAAAACCCTCCTCTAGAAACCCCCCTTGAACGGCTTGGGGAATCGGTACGTTTCTCGCCGCCCCTAAAACTAGGGCTTGAAATACCGTTATATTTAATTACCGGTACCTTTGACTCAAATAAGGTACCGGTATCGATTTGATATCGGTATTTATAAAACAGGTTAACCGATGAGTACCATTAAGCAGGTTTGTAGTAGTATCGGTTTTTTCCTCTTTATTTAGTTTTGGGGCTTTTGTCCACATGGACATCCCCATTGTATCTTCCCAAATACAGTCTTAAACTAATAAAATACTTGATTAATTGTTACAGGAATCACTGTTCAGCTATTTTTACCAACATACAAATATTTTTTAGCCAGGTCTGATTTCGGTTTTGATAAAATATTCTGAATTAATCCAACGTCGTTAATATTTAATGTGAATTAATTGAACAGTGATCCCTATCGGCTTTGTTCTTAACACAATCCATCAGCATATTATGTTGTACGTCTTCAATGTTATTACAAGAACTGCGATTAGGTGAGTCAGCTATTATACAGATATAATACAGTTACTTTTACCGGTACTAATACCGGTAGCAAGTAACCAAATTCATAAGTGCGAACGGGAGATACCAAGTAGATAAATAAGTGGCGCTTGGATTGGCTAACTGCACTGAATTTCGCACGGCCGCAGCCGTAGAGGCCGCAGTCCACAGAGTGTACTGCATTATCACATCACAAACAGTCTGGCAACGTCGCAGATAGATATTATTCACGTGACAAACAGACTGGCAACGTCGTCGCAGATAGATAACGGTACTATACCGGTATTCGTGGATGAATCGGTATCCAGGAACCGAAATGGAAAATACCGGTACTTACCGATATAATACCTGTATTTTCGGTACCAGTTCCAAGCCCTGCCTAAAACGTACAGATACGCTGTAAGGCTGTCCAAAAAAAAACAAAGCCTATAAGCCTGTGCCCAGTAGTAGGTTCAGAAAGGCTAAAAATAATGATTTAATGATGAATTTTAAGACACCCAGTTCCTAAGATATTGACTCTTTGAAACAAAAGTACTACTAGCGTTAAAAATTAAGACAGGTCCAACCAATGCCTTAGTGGCGGAGTGGTTAACGCCGCCGCCCATTTTGCGGAGGATGTGGGTTCGATTCCCACCTTAGGAATTTTTTTTCAACGTTTCAATATTTTAGAGTATAGTTTTGTTAAAAACATTTTTAAAAAACATTTATTTAACTGAGTTATGGCGATTTTAAACTTTCTATGGTGGACTTTAAATTGCAAGTTAGAGTATGTACTTAGAGTATATTTGGGCGTTATCATCCAACACACATCAAATATTATACACCCATTTCCGTTTGCGACCGCAGGTGGCAACAGCAACCCCTGCAATCCATCTATGGCCGCCACGCCGAGCCAAGAGCGCAGCAGCGGCCAGAGCTCTGCCACGCCCACATCCAGCAAGAAGAAGAAGGAGCGGAAGCAGAAGACCTACACCGGCTACATACTTTACTTGATGGAAGCGCGCAAGGCGGTTCTCGCCAACAACCCCGAATACACATTCGGTGAGTTTGTATTTCAGGTTGTTGTTGTTGAGCTGTCATAATATTCCAATCGATTTTCAATATTTTGGGCAAGAAGAAGATGGAGCAGAAGATCGTCACCGGCTACACATATTGTACTCTAGTGAAATGCGCATGGCGATCTTCGCTAATCATTCGGTGAGTCAGGATTTTAGGCCATATTAAACTGTCATAATACTCCAATCGATTTTCAACCTTAGCTTTATTTAGAGTGTTGCGCTCAAAATCGATTGTAGTATTTGGAAGCAGCAAAAGAAGGAGTAGAAGTAGAAGATCGTCACCGGCTACATACTGTACTCTAGCGAAGTGCGCAGGGCGATAGTCGCTAACAACCCTGAGGGCTCATTTGGTGAGTTTGTGTACACACAACAGGAGTTTAGGCCATATTAAACTGTCAAAATACTCCAATCGATTTCCAGCTTTAGCTTTAGGATCTGTTTAGATATTAAACTGTACTTATCCCAGATTTGTGTAAACTCTAGCATCCAAGGTAATGCGATTAAAATTAAGTAGGTGTATTTCTGTGTACTCCGCTTTGTAACTAAATATTTTGGTTTTAAGTTAAGAATTTCGGAAATACTTGAATAATTAAAAAACGCTGCATGTTCATACTATCAAGGACGAAATACACCTTTAATTATTATTCACCAAAAAAAAATTAAGGGTAAGTTCCATCCATGAAACTGAACAACTTTCCCCAAGAAACTTATGTGCAAATATGACAAAAAAAATCGACCTCTCGTACAAAACTGTCCGATCAGCTTGAAGCGGTTTAGCGGGCTAAACCTCCTACAATTAGTTGTAGCGGTTTAGTCCCTGCTTCAGAATATTAATGAAACAGCGAATGGGTAACAAAGTTTATTATATTCTATTCTTTTTGCAAAGAATTTACAAAACTTAGGGAGGGTACACGGATCGCTTACTCTGCCCGCTTGAGTAGGACTTAAAAGACTTAGCTTTAGGCTAATCTTCTTCGTAGACTGCGGCTACCAGGAACCTGGAACCGACGGAATCAGTCTGCTCGCAGGGACGAAAGCGGAGTCGTGTACGCCAGGCAGCTGGTCACGCACAGACTCTAGCAGGCAGACAGACAGGCAGCGTACAGGCCCTGGGGTGTATTCCGGTGCAGAAACCCCAAGAATTCGGGGTTATATTATTCCGAGTAGAATTTCAGCAACAAGATGTGAGTAGGTAGACCCGGAACAGCAAAGAGCCTGTTCTCAGGAGAGTCGGCCTTTTATATAAACTGAAGACAGTTAGAAAAAATACCCCGACTGTTATTTCAAATCCTCCAGCGTTACAATGCAAAATCTGATCACTCAAGCAGAGACAAAAAATCCAGCGACCAGACCATAAGGAATACAGAGCAATATACACGGGCCTACACATTCATCGAATGTCACAAAATTATAAGTGGTATTTATGGTCACACAGAAAAATCCATAATGTTTCTTCAATATGTCTCATCCCAAAACACTATTTAATTAAAAGAAATTAGAATTTATAACTACAAAATTTAATCATTAAAAACCAGTTCAACCCGGCTGGAACACGCTTTCACCATCCTAACGTAAGTAGCTAAACGACAGAATATGAAGGGTAAGAACAACCTCTGTTATGCGTCTTTAGCAGCTGTCAAAAATCAATGTTTATAGCAGGTAAATTAGATGTGTATAATTAGCAAAATTAATCATATTTGCCCAGCAGTAGGACGTTTATAGTAAGATCATTTGATTTGATATGATATTGTAATGGATTACTGGCGGGGAGTCGAACCCCGGACTCTCGCGGTGGGAGCGCGCCGAGAGTGAATCCTACATTTCCTTCCGCCGGAGGGGCTTGGAAGGTTTCCTAGCTAGCTCAGCGTTAGAAGGGTTAGCCACGGGTGTGCGACAAACAAACACAGGTATATATTTATCGGACGGGCGGGTCTTTTACGCCCCTTTATTTAACTTAAGTCTTAAGCTACGTCTACGGGAGGCGTGATGATAGTGATCGTGGGGTTTCTACTGAAACGGCATACGGCCCTACATGAACAGTTCCAGGGGAACGGAGGTCTCAGACGAGCGAGTGCGGGGCGTGCCCGCACGTTCACAGCTACGGTAAGAGAACACTCCACTAATCTACAGACAGGGAAATCCAGGCGAGCAGCCTTCGGTGGTACCCGCACTGCTCCAACCTGAGGATACCTGTCTACACCGATACTACGTACCCACAACCACTAACTCACGCCCGTCTACGGGATCTATAACTATCGCGGATCGACTCAAACGTCCCTAAGGACAGAGGCCAGGTGAGCTGAGATACGGTGAAAGCCCGTACCGCTACAACCCGAGGTCCCTATCGGCCCAGACGCGCACATACGGTGAAAGCCCGTACCGCGCAGCCGAGGTCGGGTCAGGCGATGCGTCGACGACGGCGTCGAGGCAACGACTGCTCGCGAGTAGACTCAAACGTCCCTGAGGACGGAGGCCAGGTGAGCTGAGATACGGTGAAAGCCCGTACCGCTACAACCCGAGGTCCCTATCGGCCCAGACGCGCACATACGGTGAAAGCCCGTACCGCGCAGCCTAGGTCGGCTCAGGCGATGCTTCGGCGACGGCGCCGAGGCAGCGACTGATGGCGAGCTCTGTGCGCGGCCGCTTTTTATACGGCTAGCGGCTGTGACGTCACGCAGCTGTCCGGCACCTCTGTGTTCCTTGCGCGGCGCGCGGCGTGGCGTCGCACTGCCTCCCCCTCTCTGGAGATTTTTACCTACGGGGAAAAATCACCGTAAATAAATGCGATATATCTGTCTAGAAGCCTATTTGTTACGGCTTCTATTCTTATACATTTGTATTTCCTACATTTTATTCTTAATGCAATCTGTTGAAGCCCGGATTTTGCTTCCCGGTACCGATACCGCACAAATGAATATGTACTTTGTATGTAAACAATTAACGACCATTAAAAGTTTAGATCGATTGAACGAGAAACGGTGCGGAGTTGGTTTGTGGAAAATAATGGTCTATCAACCTGCGTAATAACAATATAATAATAATAAAATAAAATAAAAACTACGTCTACACCCATCTCCCTACTACTAACTACGCCTACACTGGGACTATCTCGGCGACTGTTTCGTCTTCGCGAGGCGAATGAGCCCCCTCTTCTGCCCGCCGTTCCGCTTACGACCCGCCCTGCGTGTCCCGTTTCTACGGACCGGCCCTGGTGGCTGCGGGGCCTCCTGTGCCGCACTCTCGCCCGGGCTGTCTTCCACCAAGTTGACGTAGTCTGTTCGGTCAGGCTGTAGTTTCCGGAGTGGTGTGGACTCTCGGGGATCGGGTGGTTCCCAGTGCTTTCTATGTAAAAAGCAGAAGAAATCTTTCCTTCTCTTTCTTATGCGGTATTTTTGTGGTAATTTTAACCCTTTTTCTACTTGTCTTCGTTTCTTATTGTACCAGGTTTGTTCCGTTGCGGTGCAAATCGGATTTCGGGATTGCTCATCTGCTATTTTCTTGATTTGGTTCGGTTTCGGATTTCTTGGACAGTATTTTTGTTTCGCCGGTTCGTTGTGTATCCTATTGATCTTTTGTGTGGCGGGTATGGCTTGCTCTTTTTTGTTCTGTGTACTCTTGGCTACCTCTGGCGATGTCACGGCGTTTTTTTCGGGGTCTTTTTGGCCCTCCGGTGTCACAGTTTCGCCTGCCCAGGTTATTACCATGCCTATCCTCCTCAGCACGTCCATACCTATTATTGTGTATGCTGCCGTCGGTAGTACCCCTACACAATGTTTTATTCGTACATTTTTCATTTGAAGTTCCGTCACAACTGTCTTTTCCACCTGTGTGTTGGTTCCATCCGCGAGTATGACCTCTTTCTGGGTAGGCATTTCTGTTGCCCCCCGAGCTATGCAGTCTTTATATACTGTCTGGTTTATGTACGTGCTCGTGGATCCTGTGTCCACTACGCACCGGTGCTTGGTTCCCATGAATTCTGCTTCTACGTAGATTCTGTTGTCTTCCCTGTTTTGGTCGTTGGCGACCTCCACGGTGTCATTCGTGGTATGAATTTTCTCCCTACGTCCCTGTTGGTACTTGCCAGCGTCGTTGCTGCGCGGCTCCCTGTACCCTATGTACTGGTTTTCGTGCGGTGTCGTAGCTATATTCTCGTACTCTGCGGCTAGTTTCAGGAGTCCTGGGAGGTCTTTGTAGTCTTGCTTCTTGATATATAACTTATATTCTTTTGCCATGTTCTCGTGTATCCGGTGGATTTGCTCTTCCTTAGAGAGTTTGGCGTACCTTCGCATTAAAGTTTGTAAATCGGTTAAGTAGTCGGTGAAGCTTTCTCTGTACCTCTGTTTTCGGGCGACAATCCTTACAATGAGGTCCTCCTGGTAGTTTGGTGGGTAATAATAAAGTTTGAACAGCTCTAAGAAATTTTTCCACGTGTCACATGACTCCGCGTTGTTCCTGTACCACATTAAAGCTTTTCCTTGTAATATTCGTGGTAGTGCCGGTAGTACGTCTTCCTTCTGTATGTCGCTGGCCATCACGAGCTCCTCGAGTCTTTCGATGAACTCCACCGCGTCATCCCCTGGTTTGAAGGTCAGATTCCACTCTTTTATGAGTTTGTTAATCATTTTGCTTTTGTCTTTGTTTTCGCTGTCGGACATTCTTCCTGTGTGTCCCTTGTTCGGTGTTTTAAATTCTTCGCCTTCTTTTACTGCGTCTACGAGTAATTTCCTTAATTCGTCCACTGTTAGCCCCTCTGTAGGTAGGTCTCTTTTCTCGGCTTCTTCAATTAATTCTGGCTTCCGTAATTGATATATCCACGCTGTCTGCATTCCTTCGGGGTGCTCTAAATAGCTTATTTCGGTGTCGGTCGGTCGGTCGGTGTGTCGGAGCGACGCGTTGGGTTTTTACGGGGCGCACTACTTTTCACTCTTAATTCTAAACTCACCCAGTTGCTGGTGCATACGGCGGGCGGCCAGGGGCCAATCTATCCTGGCGGGCGGGTTGAACGGCGGGCTAAATGGGAAGAAGTGATTATTACGGTTATATTACCTACTCCACCCTAAATTGGGTGGGCGGGAAGCGTCGCGTTCACTACACGTGGCGAGCTTGTATTTCTTTCCGTGGCTCCCCTCTGAGCTAATGAACTCTTATGTGAGTTTTATAGTTGGGCGCCAAATGTAATGGATTACTGGCGGGGAGTCGAACCCCGGACTCTCGCGGTGGGAGCGCGCCGAGAGTGAATCCTACCTTTCCTTCCGCCGGAGGGGCTTGGAAGGTTTCCTAGCTAGCTCAGCGTTAGAAGGGTTAGCCACGGGTGTGCGACAAACAAACACAGGTATATATTTATCGGACGGGCGGGTCTTTTACGCCCCTTTATTTAACTTAAGTCTTAAGCTACGTCTACGGGAGGCGTGATGATAGTGATCGTGGGGTTTCTACTGAAACGGCATACGGCCCTACATGAACAGTTCCAGGGGAACGGAGGTCTCAGACGAGCGAGTGCGGGGCGTGCCCGCACGGTCACAGCTACGGTAAGAGAACACTCCACTAATCTACAGACAGGGAAATCCAGGCGAGCAGCCTTCGGTGGTACCCGCACTGCTCCAACCTGAGGATACCTGTCTACACCGATACTACGTACCCACAACCACTGACTCACGCCCGTCTACGGGATCTATAACTATCGCGGATCGACTCAAACGTCCCTAAGGACAGAGGCCAGGTGAGCTGAGATACGGTGAAAGCCCGTACCGCTACAACCCGAGGTCCCTATCGGCCCAGACGCGCACATACGATGAAAGCCCGTACCGCGCAGCCGAGGTCGGGTCAGGCGATGCGTCGACGACGGCGTCGAGGCAACGACTGCTCGCGAGTAGACTCAAACGTCCCTGAGGACGGAGGCCAGGTGAGCTGAGATACGGTGAAAGCCCGTACCGCTACAACCCGAGGTCCCTATCGGCCCAGACGCGCACATACGGTGAAAGCCCGTACCGCGCAGCCTAGGTCGGCTCAGGCGATGCTTCGGCGACGGCGCCGAGGCAGCGACTGATGGCGAGCTCTGTGCGCGGCCGCTTTTTATACGGCTCGCGGCTGTGACGTCACGCAGCTGTCCGGCACCTCTGTGTTCCTTGCGCGGCGCGCGGCGTGGCGTCGCAATATTATGGAATGAAACAACAACATAAGTACTCTAACAGCTAGAATTCATTGCTGACCAATCATCGTATGTTTTAAGTTCGTTTTTATTTGCACGACAGCACAATTCAGGATTTGTAGTTAGACGGAAGTGTTACATATCCCTCTATTTAGAGAAGGATTTTGCCTAGTTAAAATCCAATTAGCTAAAAAAACAATTCTCAAGACTAATACAGAAGACCAATTAATCTGCATACATCGTCGCACATACTCAAACAGTTACATTCATTAGTCTCTACATTCTTCATAATACAGTCATAAATTAACATAGACTAAAACTTACATCCAAGGAGCTTATCTTATCTATCTTATCTTGTTATAAAACACCCAATATGACTTTAAGCGTGTTAAATATCTTTGAAGAAATAATAATCACCCAAGACATTACCAACTGCTACTCACAAGACATTAAGAGTCGTTTAAAAAGCGAGACAATAAGATTCAATAAACAGTAATTGAAACGGTTACAGTTGAAAAACGATCCCTACCTACTTGTCTAAATTTTTTAATATTTTTTTATATATATGGGTATTCTTTTCATACTTTCTTTTTTTTTCCTTTACATTGTTTTTTTCTTCTGATAATATCTCGGAATTCAACTTGGGATAGAACCAACAACAACCTCATCACATGTAGACCCGAAAAGGTGTGCAATTGCACACAATTCGCCGGAAAACAAAACAGTATTCGCCAGAAGAAAAAGCGAACTATCATAATGAATGTCATGTCATAGGGTGAAAATTAATTATTACGGCTGTGTTACGGTACGCTGCAAAAATATACAAAAATTTGCTTAAAACTAAACTTATAATCTGGTGTTACCACCCCTTGCCCTGATGACGGCTTCCATACGGTCCCTCATTGACCTAATCAATTTCAGGACTTCTTCTTGAGGGATATTGGCCCATTCTTCAATAACAGAATCTTCGAGCTCCTAAAGAGACGTAGGAGCGAGATCCCTAGACCGCACCTTCCGTTTAAGATGGTCCCAGAGATTCTCTATCGGGTTCAGGTTCAGACTTCTCGCTGGCCACTGCATGACAGAGATTTGGGATATTTGAAGGAAGTCCCGTACAATTGCTGCAGTGTGAGCGCGAGCATTGTAATACATTAAAGTAACCTTGCCCACGAGCACCTCCAGTCCGGGAGACGCAGACAAAGTCGGTTTTGCTGTCAGCCGAAATGCCGCCCCAGAACATGCAGGATCCGCCCCCATATTTTCTCTCCTGGATGCAGGCTTGGGCAAAGCGTTCAACCTGTCTTCTGTACACTCTTCTGCGTCTATCGTTGCAGAAGAGGCACACTCTCGTCTCGTCAGAAAAAAGAACTGTCCTCCATTGGTCAAGAGTCCAATTGACGTGGTCACGAGTGAACTTCAAGCGGGCTCTACGATGCGCAACTAGCGCCCTTCGCGAGTAGTAAAAATTGCAGTCTTTTTTTAAAGTCGCATTAGTAGTGGTTATCAATTTTTTTATCAATAAAATTATACGTTTTTTTTAAGTTTATTTATTGGTCTTTTGAATAACATCAATATTTGTGGGGGTATACGCGTATGTCAAGAGTTAGTAACACTTAAAAGTTATTTTTGCAGAGGTGCGTTTTTTTAACGCCGAGTGTAGTTGGTTGAAAGCAGGTGACGTTTTAAGTAATTATTACTCGGATAGTAACTTATCAGTTGCCGACTTACATGTCACGTTTATATTGCACTCCATTTTTACTTTTACTAAATTTCGATAAATCAGATAAGCTAACCTAAGCAACTATATGAGCACCCTTAGGTTTCAATAAGTATAAATTAGTTCGACTTTATCATCGAGGTAACCGAGAAATAGAACCAATAAGTTAGAAGCACTTTAATCCGCGTTCATTAATGTCACATTGTAGAAATAATTTAAGTGATTTAATTTTAACTTTACTTACCGTGGACTAAGGCATCCTGCAGCAGCACTCTCTACTGGCACTTGCAAGCTCTGACGCACTGACTGCTGAGCACACACACTGACATCGACCACCGGTCTCAGGGGGGAAGTGATGTTGCGGCGCCACCTACCTGCATGACGCCGCACATAGTTCGACATGAAGCAAACCTTCCCAACCGTGTCAACAGATGGCGCCACAAAAGCCAACTCAACGACATCTCCATACTACGACATATAATAATATGGGGAGCCTGCATCGCGGTAGCGAAGTTTCACCATCTCCTCCAACTAACATCCGTTGGACCTTGGTCCTCGAGCTATACCACCCAGCTCGGAGGAAGATCTTCCCTTTGGCCTTCCTACGATGCGGCGCACATCTACACCCTTCAGCTTCCCTACACTTCCTGATTACGCCAGCGCATGAAAAATGTTTGTTTTTGTTTACGTAAACCGGCCTCTCGCCGGCCGCTGCGCCGGTCTCTCGGGGGGGCTCTGGGTGCGGCGGGATTTTACATCTCGCTCTTTCCTATCGTTTTTGAACTTGCGGAGGAAAGTGAGACATTAATGTTTTTTTATGTTTTTAGCGTTTCATTGACGCTTAAATACACAGAATACACTTAAGTAAATTTTTTAAACACTGAAAAAAGACGACAACCTGAGGCGGGAATCGAACCACGCACCTTCTGCGTTCCGGGCGGCTGCCTTAACCACTTGGCTACCGAGGTCTGGTTTACACCCGTCGAAATTTGTCAGTGCTCGATGCTTATGTTTTTTAGTCAACATTGCTTCATCAAATCTTAGAAGTTTATCACCTCTGAGATCCGAAAGAAATATTTTTACAAATATTTGAACATTTGGTTAAGATGAAGCTGCGTTTATAGATTAATGTTTTTTATATATTTTAGCGTTTTATTGACGCTCAAATATAATACTTAAATTTTTTTTACTAATATTTGATAAAGCAATGCAGCATACACTGACAAATTTCGACGGGTGAAAACCAGACCTCGGTAGCCAAGTGGTCAAGGCAGCCGCCCGGAATGCGGAAGGTGCGTGGTTCGATTCCCGCCTAAGGTTGTCGTCTTTTATCAGTGTTTAAAAAGTTTTACTAAAGTGAGACATTTTATGGTTTTTTGGCACGTGTGTATTTTGTTGCTGATGGCATTCGCGTAAGTCGACTTCACGCAAAAAAAACTTTAACGTGATAAGAATAGAACTCATTATTATTTGATTATTTTGTTCCATTCTTAAAGTGATTGTAATTGTACATATAAAAAATAATAGCGTACCTTTAAAGATGGAAGCTCTTATTATCGAAGGCCAAGGCTCCCTTGGTTTCGCTGAGCCATTTTAGTTAGTTATATAGATAAACAATTAATATTGTGGTCGGCAGGCGAGATATCTCGCATCGTCGGCAACGAGTGGCGCTCCCTGCCTACGTCTACCAAGCAGAGCTGGGCGGAGCGCGCGGTGCGCTGCAACGAGGAGGCCTCTGCCAAACTAGCTGAGGAAGTGAAGGAGCTGTCACAGCACGTATGTAGGTACTTCTGCGCTATTTATTTATTTATTTATTACTAGCGGCCCGCCCGCCCGTGCCATCGTCCACGCTGGCTTAGAAACTTCGTCATACATAAACCATATTGTACAAAATATCAACAAATTACAAACCAAAACCATCCTCAGGTATGGCTCTTTCTATTAGTGAAAACCGCTTAAAAATACATTAGATAGTTTAGGAGAAGGAAACGGAGCCACAGACAGGAAAACGGCGACTTTACTTTATAATATTATGTAATGTAATGATAATGAAGGTACGCACGCCAGCAGATCATCTATACTATAGAATACGGGCAGCACTACACGGGGTCAATATAATACGATATTAATACATTACAATATGGTTGGTTATCTTACCTTCAAACGCACTCTCGTTAACCTTTTGAAGTTCACCGTTTTAGCACATATAGATAGCAGTTTTTGTAAACCGCGCCAATTTGTAGTACAATACTTATTTACAGTGCGGTTGGTAATGCAACATGCAACCTATCTGAAACGGTCAAAATTCTTTAACGATGTTGATCCATAACCGCTTGTTTGGCACTGGGACAAATCTATCCCAGAAAAAAATGTCAATAAAGTGGCACTTTAGAACCTATTATTTATTAAAAGAAACCCAAAATCCACACGGCTTTGTTATTACTTTTCAAGTTCCATTTTTAGGCAACACAAAAAACAATACTCGCGAGCCAGCGCGCCGACGCAGGGTCATAAATTACTTTTTGTAAACAATCGAAATTTGACATTTTGCGGTAGATTGAAGTGCTGGCCAAGGGCGTCGCCAGGGGGGGGGGGGCAGGTAGGGGTAGCTGCCCTCCCCCCCCCCCCTTAGAAACTAAAAAAATACGTAATGAACTGTTAAAAATCACAAGAAAATAATGTTGCCCTACTCTGAAACCTTAGGCACGCCTCTATGTACAGTGACGAGGTTGTAGAGTTTACACAATGGAACTTTGCACCGTTCTTATTACAATCGCCTCCTTCATTTATATCTGAAATGGTTAGACACACCACGATTAAATGCTAAGCGTATTTAATTCGTAGTATTCCAAACGTTCGACAAACGTTCGAAAAAAATATGCAACACTAACAATATAATTTATATGAATGGGAGCAACAAACAATCCAACTAGTTTTGTATGCAGATCTATTAAAATATGTACAGTACAGTTACAGTAAAGTTAGTGTCACTTTGCCACACAGGCAGCCCGATAGAGATAGCTGAGATCGACGTACACTTGTCTTTGAATACGACGAGTCCTAACGTCCTGACTAACGGACAAGAGACTGCACATACATCCAACAGCATAGAGCGGCGATGGGCTCACCACCTGCCACGCTGAGCACAATGCAGTTAGCATTTGGTTCAACGTGGACTGTGGCAGTGAACTGCATTTCCGGTCTTCATTGACTGATTGGTCTGGTCTCCGACTAACCCTTTGGGGATAATAAATGATAATCGTCGTGGATATGTGTATGTATGTAACTGTCTCTCTCCCACACAGGCCGTCCGACAGAGATAGCGGAGAGTGACGTGAACGTGTGCGAGTCGGTGTACGACGAGTCTAACCGGGTCGCGCACAAACTGAAGACGGAGCTGCGGAAGTTCGAGCACACGAAGGACGTCACCGTGGATGAGGTGTGGATTATGTGTTGTTTCTTTCGCGTCTAGCTTTTGGGAGAGAGAAGGAAAATCGACTGAAGGTACAGTCAAAACTCAAAAATCTATTCAGTGATAGACTTTTTTTGTGATCTTAAATCGTCCATATATTTTTTTGCCTACTACCCATTGAGGACGTCTTTTAGCTGTTGAGAAGCATGCGTGCAAAAAACTCCATAATTTTATGCAAATCAACAACGCGCAACACTTATATTTTACTAGCAGCCCGCCCGCCCGCGACTTTGTCCGCGTGAACACCCGTGACAAATTTCCAAAAAAAATCATACATACAAACTTTGTCCTAACAATTACAAACACAACTAAATAAAAATTTGCCAAATAGTTGCAGCCGTTCTGAAGTGATCCGCGTAAAAATTGATTTTTATTAATATAGATGTCAAATGTTAGTTATTTCATATGAAGTTTCAGATCGAGCATGTTTTATTAGTAAAAATAAATAATAATATGTTTTCTTTACACTTGTGTTGGAATTATCTTGGTTTAAAGTTAGTACAATTTGTAGGTCGTTTCAACTCTTCTGGGATCGGCCTATCCGAATCTAGAACATTTAAGGCTCTTCGCCCTTGAAGACATTGTCAAGCTGATGACAGTAATTTTCACTGAGGAGGTAGTGATAGGATGGCGTTGTATAAAAGATACCGATGGGGCGACGTGCTACTGCGAGAGGGGTATCTCGGCAGGCCCCACTAAAATAAGATAAGTTGGATCTGTAATATAATAGGAAGTGTTCACTGGTAGATGCATATTTGCAAACTCTCTGACTGACTGAACCCAAGTACTAATCGAATTAACCTGCCAACGGCGTACAACGCCTTTTATAGTATACTGGACATGTCATAGAAATAAGCAAAAGTGTAGACATACACCTGTTACCACAGTTATTGAAGCAATATATCACATTGCCTTCATCTCACCTGACGTCGGAAGGTCGATGGTAAGAGCGCACTACACCCGCGGTCCTCTACTACAGTACAGAGGATAAGGCCCACTCCCAGAAACGGGCGTGGTATATGAAATATTGGAGTCCGAGCCGTGTGTAGGGGCTTATTAAAAAATACACTTGCCCCCTTCTCCTCCTATTGAATAAACACTGCACATACATCATCATAAATCATCTCAGCATAGAGTAGCGATGGGCTCACCACCTAGGTATCACGCTGAGCACATGTGCAGTTGCAATTTGGTAAAACATGAACTGTGGCAGTGGATTGCTTTTGCGGTCTTCATTGCCTGGGACTAACCCGTTGTGAATATATAAGGCGACTGCTAGAAACCGCAAGAAGCTCGTCAGGTCAAGTGTTCTAGACATGACAAAAATGACAAAAAATATATATTCCTCTTTAATGTTTTATATTTTAGCGTTTTATTGACGCTTAAATATACTTAAGTAAAATTTTAAACACTGAAAAAAGACGACAACCTCAGGCGGGAATCGAACCACGCACCTTCCGCATTCCGGGCGGCTGCCTTAACCACTTGGCTACCGAGGTCTGGTAGCCAAGAGTAGTTGGTAAAAAACTTAACATAAAACATAAAGGTACCAAAGGGCCTCCACTCGGCATAATGTCATGGGATAAACCCATGACGCTGATCTTACGTAGATAGTCAATAGTCAAAATAGTCAAAATATATTTATTCAATAAACTCAATTAATAAGTACTTTGAATCGTCCAAATCTTTTTTAGCCTACCACCCATTCAGGACATAATTTTTTAACTGTGGCAAAGAATGGGCGCAAGAAACCACAGCGCACAAAAGCAACGACATTTACACACAAAAAAAAAGAATATGTCGTTACCAGGTCAATACAAAATATGAATTTATAAAATAATAAATGATGCAATACAAAACTACAATACAATGTAGTATCAATTAAATAAAGACAATTAGAAATAGCTGTTGGAGTGCTTGGAGTATTTCAGATCCAAGCTGTTTTGTCTTCTGTGTAATCTGACACTTTATAATAAGCTTTTTTATAAAGCTTTTCTTTGATTTTGATTTTAAATTTATTAAGATCTAATTTCTGAATATCATTTGGTACTTTGTTGTAAAATCTTACACACAGACCCTTAAAAGAATTATTTATTTTATGGAGCCTAGTATAAGGTACTGCTAATTTGTTCTTACTTCTAGTGTTTACATTGTGAATATCACTGTTTTTTGAAAACATTTCAGTATTTTTATGAACATAAATCAAATTTTCATAAATGTATTGTGATGCAACTGTCATTATATTAATATTCTTAAATCTCTCTCTGAGAGAGTCACCAGCCTCTAAGTTATAGATTGCTCGAATAGCCCTCTTCTGAAGCACAAAGATAGTTTGAATGTCGGCAGCATTTCCCCACAGTAAAACGCCGTACGACATTACACTATGAAAGTAACTGAAATAAACTAATCTAGAGGTATCAACGTCAGTTAACTGACGGATCTTCATTACTGCATAAGCCGCAGAGCTAAGTCTTTCGACAATTTAGCTAAATGTGGGCCCCACTGAAGCTTGGCATCTAACGTGATGCCTAGAAACAGAGTGGTGTCCACAGGATTCACATTCTTATCTTTAATTTGTACACTAGTTGTTACTTGCTTACCATAGTAAGCCACTAAATACATCACTATAGATACCCACTAAAGACCCGCAACCAGTAAAATCGTCATCTAATGGCAAGGGCCTTAAGCCCGCTGCCCTGCCTGTGTCCTTCTCGCGTTCGCCTCCCGATAGCGAGCAGGAACTTAGCATAACTGACATGGCTCTGTTTATGCAGTTTGTCGCTATTCGAACACCAATCTCTTGCGGATAGCGTTCACGCCCTTCTTGACTCTATACCGCGACCTTAATGAATATTACACCATCATTGTAGAGTTAAACCGCGCTCACTTACGGTTGCGTTCTTTAACGCAGCCGGGCTGCTAAAGCAACGGGATGAGGTGTTCGAATTTGCAGTCGAGCACTCCATCGACATTTTCCTCATCCAGGAAACGTTTTTAAAACCCTCCAATCGTGGGTACCGTATGGCCAACTACAATATCGTGCGTAATGATAGAGACGGCCGAGGAGGTGGCACTCTAATCTATTATAAACGGTCACTTCATTGCGTCCCGCTCGATCCGCCACCGCTCGCGGAATTAGAGGCCTCGGTTTGTCGGCTAAGCATGCCGGGTCACGCGCCTCTAACTATCGCGTCCGTTTATCTCTCCCCCAATAAAAACATTAATCAGCCCGTTCTCGAAGCGCTCTTTGCTATGGGAGACGCCATCATTCTTGCCGGCGACTTCAATAGCAGACACGCTCAGTGGAGTTGTAATAGATCCAACCGTAACGGCCGGGTCTTGAGCAACCTCTCTGAGTCGATGCTCTTCGACATCCTGGTCCCTATGACACCCACGCATTACCCGCTCGTAGCCGGGCACGCGCCTAGCTCTTTAGATTTGGCGTTACTAAAGAACGTATCCTTACGGATGCGGTCTATAGAAACCATCCATGTACGCGCTTTCGTCTGACCACCGGCCGGTCGTATTACAACTAGGGCCCGCCGCGGATTCTACGCCCGGCACTAAGCTGGTGACTAATTGGGACAAGCTCGAGAAACTTCTCGAGTCTACCGACAGTCAGCCGCTTAGTACGATTCCAGATGTCATTGTCTCGCCTCACGAGACAGTGGCCGCAGTCGACGCCCTCAGTAGTCACCTCACGAACGTATTAGCGAATCGTCTCGGCGGGTTCCAGTGATGCCGGATCATCGCTTTAAGCTGCCGGACGATGCGAGGGAACTACTGAGGGCGAAGAACGCCGATACCCGTGCCCATGACTCTTATCCCACCGAGGACAACCGGGCCCGGATGCGCTGCTTACAGCGTGCTGTCAATCAGCGCATGCGGGACCTTCGGTCTACGCGGTGGGATTGTCTCCTTGAAGAGATCTCGCCCTCTCACCAAGCTTATTGGAAGTTGGCCAAAACCTTCAAGTCGGACACGGTGACCGTTCTACCGCCGCTTAAGAAACCCGACAACTCCATCGCTTTCGACGATGATGAGAAAGCCGAATGCCTGGCCGACAACTTAGAGTCGCAGTGCTCGCCTAGCACACTTCCGGTCAACCAAGATCATGTCGTCATGGTCGATAGGCTCTCTTCGCTCGCTCCTACCGCGATTCTCTCCCCGGTCACGGAGGATGAGGTGCAAACGCTAATCCGGCAACTAAAACCGCGCAGCGCCCCCGGTTCAGACGGAATCTCTAACAAGATCCTTAAGATCTTACCCGCTCAGTTCATCTGCCTCCTGGCAGCAATTTTCTATAGCGCGATGACCAACGCCATCTTCCCCAGCGCGTGGAAGGAGGCCGACGTCATTGGCATTCATAAGCCCGGTAAAGGTAAGTCTGTCGCGTCTAGCTATCGCCCGATCAGTCTTCTCAAATCGTTGGGAAAACTTTACGAACGCGTCCTCGTAGCCTGGTTAAAGGACTTTGTGTTCACTAATAATATTTTAATTGACGAGCAGTTTGGTTTCCGGCCCAAACACTCGTGTACGCATCAGTTGCACCGCCTCACGGAGCACATATTACGCGGCCTTAATGGCTCGTTACGGCCGCGGGGCACGGGAGCCTTTTTCTTCGACGTTGCGAAGGCGTTTGACAAAGTCTGGCACAATGGCTTACTTTATAAGCTTTACAAACTCGGCGTGCCAGACAGACTCGTTCACATCATTCGCGACTACTTGTCAGATCGCACCTTTCGCTTCCGCGTCGAGGGAACGCGCTTCTCTCCCCGACCCATTCGCGCCGGAGTCCCGCAAGGCTCCGTGCTTTCACCTTTGTTGTTTTCGCTTTACGTTAACGATATACCCAGGACGCCTCGCGTTGAGTTGGCGCTCTTCGCTGATGACACCGCGCTATATACCACTGATAGAGATATGACCAAACTCTCTCAGAGACTTCAATCCGCCGCGACCACCTTAGGCGATTGGTTCTGACTTTGGAGAATCGAGGTGAACCCCGAGAAAAGTGCCGCGATCCACTTTCATCGGGGCTCATCCGGTCTCCGTCCGACCCCTATCCGACTCTTCGACCGCGTTATACCGTGGAAGTCACAGGTCAAATATCTCGGTGTCATCTTCGACAGTCGATTGACGTTTGCACCACACATCCAAGCTATCCGAAATAGGGCAGCGATCATTCTAGGTAGGCTCTACCATCTCGTAGGCAGG
Organism: Scoparia ambigualis; assembly: GCA_963921215.1. Lineage (NCBI taxonomy): Eukaryota > Metazoa > Arthropoda > Insecta > Lepidoptera > Crambidae > Scoparia > Scoparia ambigualis. The sequence goes on from OY992524.1 coordinate 16,359,499, forward strand.
CGGAGTAAAATGTCTCTTAGAAATAAGACGACAATTTACAAAGCCTGCATTCGTCCCGTCATGACGTATGCTAGTGTAGTATTCGCTAACGCCGCGAACTCTCATCTGCACCGGTTGCAGACCGTTCAAAACCGTTACATGCGAGGCGCCACGGCCGCCCCGTGGTACCTACGCAATGTAGATTTACATCGCGATCTCGATCTTCAGACCGTTCGTTCCTTTATGAAGGACGCCTCTCAGGCGTACTTCGACAAAGCGCTTTCTCATCCGAATCCTCTGGTGGCGGGAGCTGCCAACTACGATGTTGGCAGCTTTCGCCCCCCGAGAGGACCGCGCCGCCGGTTTCCGCGACACGTCTTAGACGACCCCGATGATGCAATAACGATTGCAAACGCGCCAAAGTCCGACACTACACACCCAGCCACACTAAACTTGCACACTAGTTTAGGACCAAGACACCGCACTCGTAGAACAACATTTATTTATTTTATTTTTTTATTTATTTATTTATTCAGCATACAATGTGAACTTACAGCTAAACCAAAACATTCACATTGGGCAATTTACCTATACAAAAACAATTTCCAATAAATGCAACTAATAGGGTCAGCATGGATGCCGGCGTCTTGGACACATTGCATGAAACGGGTAATAAGAGCTATAGCCCTAGGAGTGGGCGCATTACGAGCATGCCGCGTGCGCAAAGCAGAAGGTAGTGCTAACAGGTCGTGCCGATGACGTAGACCAACACGCACATAATTCTGCGGAACGTAGTAGCCAATAGAATTTAGCACTGTGGGGTTGTCCACCTTATTTCGCAGCAAAAAACAATAATGCATTGCAAGCAAGAGTTTACGCCTGACTTCTAAAGTTACAAGGCCTACCATGCCTGTTACAAATAATGACGGGAAAAGGAAGGGGTAGTAACCAAAGGATCTTTTATAAAGGTACCTAGCAAATTTTCTCTGTACTCTTTCAACCATGAGAGTATATACTTCTTGGTTCTAGGATCCTAGATAATTGCACCTAATTCCAGCACACTGCGAACGTATGCATTATAAAGCATAACAGCGACGCCCAAATTACAAAACTGAGCAGCGGACCTACAAATAAACCCAAGGATCTTGTTTGCTTTCTTACAAATGGTCTCGATATGCTCTCGGAAGCTAAGCTGACTGTCCATTATAACACCAAGATCTCGAATTGTGTCAACTTTCCCTAAGACATTTTTATCCAAAGTATACTCATAAGTAATAGGTGTCGGAGACCTAGAATAGGTGACCGTTTTACATTTTGAGACATTAAAGTTCAAATTGTTCGTCATCACCCATTGCAACACTGCATCAATATCACGCTGGAAGTCTATACAGTCGGAGATTTTTTTTTTATAAAAGAGGAAGGCAAACGAGCAGGCGGGTCACCTGATGAAGAGTAATCACCGCCGCCCATGGACACCCGCAAAACCAGAGGAATCGCAGACGCGTTGCCGGCCTTTAAGGGAGGAATAGGTTTAAGGAAGGAATAGGAATTCGGAAGAGGGGGGGTGGGGGAGGGGCCTCCGGAACCCTCACTGGTCGGACGAAACACAACAGCACCAAGTGCCATTATTTCACGCTGAATATTAGTGAGAGGGTGGTATTACGCCGGGTGAGCCGGTCCAATGCGTGCTGCAACGCAGCGTGGCTCTACCACTCAGTCAGTGTCACTCATTTAGCACCACCCAGGGGTCACGTGTAGGGTCTCAAGGGTAAACCTACGGACGCGAGTAACTTTAACCCCCAAACTTTTACCTATTCTGTGAAATAACTTCATGTCATCAGCAAACATTAAACATTTAACAGTGCTCAGCACGGTTGGAAGATCGTTAATCATTATTGTGAACAGGGTAGGCCCCAAAATAGACCCTTGACTAACACCAGACCTCGTGTAGTAGTCATCCGAAACGTAACTGCCCAATTTGACATATTGCCTACGGTTTCGTAAATAGTCCGCAAGAAATTTAAGAAGCCTGGGAGAGAAACCAAGACAAGAAAGCTTAGTGAGAAGAACATCGTTATCAACCATGTCGAACGCTTTCTTTAGGTCGAAATAGGCAGCGTCAACTTGGTAGCCCATGTCCATCTGAGTCGTGACGTAGACCACAAACACAATCTGATTCGTAATAGTGGAGCGGGCCTTACGAAATCCATGTTGCGAGTCATCAATAAGATGGCTAGTTTGGTTCGTAATGCTTATAGTAATGATGGTTTCGAAAACTTTTGCAAAGGTACATAGCACGGCAATAGGCCTCTGACAAGTTACGTCTGCTGAAGAGCCACTCTTAGGGACCGGAGTTACACTTGTTACTTTCCATTTAGTGGGGTATACGCTACTTTGCAAGCACAAATTGTAGGTATATAGATGGGGAGATTCTATTGCAGTAAGGCAGTATTTGACTAAAAATCCTGGTATGCCATCAGGACCGACGGCTGAAAAAGGTTTGAGTCTTTTAACAGCTTTGCGTATATCAGAAACAGTGACTCGGTCAAGTTTTACACATGTTGCAGTTAAAGGATGAGAATGAGCCGCACACTCAGCAGCTTGAACGTCTAGTTGAGGGACATTGCTTAAAAATACAGAACTGAAATAGTTCGCGAAAGCAAAAGCGGCATCTTGACCCGCTACACTTGTACCGTTATATGTGTATTCAATGGTTGCATTGTGCTCTTACGCTTATTCTTGATATGGGCCCAGAATTTGGAAGGATTATGGTGAATATCACGTTCAATAGATTGCAGATACTGGTTGTGGGCAACGTCTATTAAATCTTTAACCTTGGTCCTATAGTATTTAAACATGTCACGATTACATTCGAGCCTATTTGCCTTATAGCGTTTTAGAATGAAAATATTTAGTTTCAATACAACGAATGATTTCCGAAGTAAACCAAATAGGATAACTATAATTTGCTCTTTTATTATTATTAAAGTTTAATCTTTTTAAAGGAACATATTCACTAATAATTGAATTTAATTTAGAATGAAATAAAGCTACAGCTACATCTACACAACCTTCATTGAATACGTCAGTCAAATCTACATTAGAAATCGCTGAATATAAACCATAAAAATCAGCTTTTTTAAAATTCCCAACTAGGGTTATCCAACCTGTCAAGGGCGTTAATGTCGAATTGAGATAGTCGTTGGTGATTAGGAAAAGATCCACAAGGCCTGGATAAAGCTACTGCCAACGCAGGATGGTAAGCATCGATCGGCACGAGCGGCTCAAAACTTTCACTTACGCATACTGTATCATCTTTGATATTTGTTAACACTAAATCCAAAAGACCTCCACGCCCATTACTGACCCCATTGCATTGAATCAAGTTACAAAATTCAATAAAACAATCAAATTCATTTTTAACACTCATATTGCAAGAATTGAGATTAAAATCTCCAATAATAACAATATCTAGAGACGAATATTGACAAACAGCGTTCTCAAGGCAAGCTAAGACATCAAGATACTGTCTTTCTGTAGAACTAGGTTGTAAATAAACCACTCCTACAAGTAGCTTAAAATGTTTCCTGGTAACTATAGCAAACAGTAGCTCCTTGTTATCGCTCAAGCCGTCTATATCATTAACTAATTGTACAAAATAGTGGTCTCGCACTGCTAAGAGAACCCCTCCCCAACCAACATCCCCCTTGCGGTCTTTACGGACCACCACAAAACCTGAAGGAAAAAGTTCAGAGTCACTTACTGGGCTGTTTAAAAACGTTTCAGTCAAGGCAATAAAGTCAGATAGACAAGAGCTGGACACATTATTAAAAATTGCTGTAGTTTTGCTTTTTAAACCTCGAACGTTTTGATAGTATAACAAGAGTACGTAGACCCGGTTCACACCCGCCCGGTAACAGGTACATTTGTAATAATGTACCTGTTACTCGCGTACCCCCCACGACACGGTAAGCCGAGGTACCGTGCCTCTTAGAGGCGCCCTCGGGTTTTGCTGCTCCCTACCGGTTCGGACCCACAGAGGCTCTGGGCGGGGATGGGAGACTCGCTTGCCGGCGAGATGCCATCCCCCACCGGAATCCCACTGGGGAGTTTCGACCAATCACTGCTTGAGGAACTCTTAAAGTTTCTCGCCGCCCCCAAACAAGCCCGGTAACGCTGTAAAGGTCATCTGCGACTAACAGCACGCAAACTCAAAAAAAAAAAGGTTTGCGGTCAGTCGTTGCCTCGACGCCGTCGTCGACGCAGCACCTGACCCGACCTAGCTGCGCTGTGCGGGCTTTCACCAGGTGTGCGCGGTCTAGGCCGTAAGGCTAGCCGCACACACGCAATAATATTGTCAATACAAGATTGTCAATAATATTGATCAATATATGGTACCGCACACACTACGCAATATTATTGTAAATTTTCCACTCAGTCGCTCAGCAGCTTGATTCATGTAGGTACGCACGGTTTAAAATGGACAGAAAGAAAAAAGTCGTTGCATTGATTACTGCACTTATTTTAAATAGGTTGGTAATAACGAAACGTTGAAAAAAATGTCTACCTCAGGTTGCGGGTTCAATTCCCGCCTGAGGTAGACATTTTTTTCAACGTTTCGTTTTGAGTATAATTGAGCGTTTTTTAACGCAAATAATCAAAAATTACGAATTAAAAACAATCAAGAAAGAAACGACGGATTAAAGACAGGATGAGAAAAAAATGAGTTAAATCATTTGAATGTAATAAATGAACTAATTATAGAAGAGCATGATTTTAAAAATTACATGAGAATGAGAGATAGTCGCTTTCAAAAACTATTATCTTTAGTATCACGATGGATGTTTTCCACAGCTCTGGATAAGTTTCCCATGTATTCATAATAACAAATATCGCTTTTCTGTGAGATTAGTAATATTATTCACACTATTTTTGTCCTCTATTGTCCTTTTGGCGCGTAAACGTGAAGAAAAGACAAACGTCCGCCTGTCTTGAAATCTTTTTTTCAACTAAAATATTGCAGCGCTCCTGCACACGTCAATATTATTATCAATATTACTGGCTCCTCCCAATATTGATGTGCCCGTGATCAGAATTTCTGGAAATCTACAATAATATTGAACAATACCGCAATACGGGCCGCACACACACAATATTATTGACAATATGCACTTTATTGACAATATTATTGTGTGTGTGCGGCTAGCCATAGGGACCTCGGGTTGTAGCAGTGCGGGCTTCTACCGGAACTTGCTCACCTGGCCTCCGTCCTCAGGGACGTTTGAGTCAATCCGCGACCAGTCGTTGCCTCGACGCCGTCGTCGACGCATCGCCTGACCCGACCTAGCTGCGCTGTGCGGGCTTTCTCCGGATGTGCGCGTCTAGGCCGATAGGGACCTTGGGTTGTAGCAGTGCGGGCTTTTACCGGAACTTGCTCACCTGGCCTCCGTCCTTAGGGACGTTGAGTCAATCCGCGGTAGTCGTAGATCCCGTAACCGGGCGTGATTAGTTGATTGTGGGTAGTTAGTCCAATTGACAGGGGCCTCGAATTGTAGCAGTGCGGGCTTTCACCGGGCTTGCCCATTTGGGATCCCTGGTACATTGTAGCGGTATAAACAAGGTTCCTCAAGTTGGAGCAGTGCGGGCTTCCACCTGGATTTGCTCACCTGGGTTTCCTTGTCTGTAGCTTAGTGGAGAGTTCTCTAACTGTAGCCGTAACCGTGCGTGCTTTCCCCGGACTCGTTCGTCTGAGACCTCCGTTCCCCTGGAACTTTCCATGTAGGGCCGTTTCCCGTTTCCGTAGAACCCCAAAATCAATTTCTAACCGCCACCGTAGATGTAAGGACTTAGAATAATATTTACTTTAAATTAAGGGGCATAAAAGACCCGTCCGTAAGAAATCATATCCCCGTGTTTATTTGTTACACCCCGCTGCTAACCCTTACAACGCTGAGCTAGCTAGGAAACTTCTAAGCCCCTCCGGCGGAAGAATATGTAGGATTTACTCTCGGTGCGCTCCCGCCACGAGAGTCCGGGGTTCGACTCCCCGCCAGCAATCCATTACATTTGGCGCCCAACTATAAAACTCACAAAAGAGTTAAATATCTCAGAGGGGAGCCACGAAAGTAAATATAAGCTCGCCACGTGTAGTGAACGCGACGCTTCCGTTATAATCACTTCTTTCCATTTAGCCCGCCGTTCAACCCGCCCGCCAGTATAGATTGGCCGCTGTCCGCTCGCCGTACGCACCAGCAACTGGGTGAGTTTAGAATTAAGAGTGAAAATTAGTGCGCCCTGTAAAAACCCAACGCGTCGCTCCGACACACCGACCGACCGACCGACCGACCGACACCGAAATAAGCCATTTAGAGCACCCCGGAGGAATGCAGACAGCGTGGATATATCAATTACGGAAGCCAGAATTAATTTAAGAAGCCGAGAAAAGAGACCTACCTACAGAAGGGCTTACAGTGGACGAATTAAGAAAATTACTCGTAGACGTAATAAAAGAAAGCGAAGAATTTAAAACACCAAACAAGGGACACACCGGAAGAATGTCCGACAGCGAAAACAAAGACAAAGACAAAAGCAAAATGAATAACAAACTCATAAAAGAGTAGAATCTGACCTTCAAACCAAGCTCCTCGAGTCTTTCGATGAATTCCACCGCGTTATCCCGTGTTTTAAATTCTTCGCCTTCTTTTACTACGTCTACGAGTAATTTTCTTAATTCGTCCACTGTTAGCCCTTCTGCAGGTAGGTCTCTTTTCTCGGTTTCTTCAATTAATTCTGGCTTCCGTAATTGATATATCCACGCTGTCTGCATTCCTCCGGGGTGCTCTAAATGGCTTATTTCGGTGTCGGTCGGTCGGTTGGTCGGTCGGTGTGTCGGAGCGACGCGTTCGGTTTTTACGGGGCGCACTAATTTTCACTCTTAATTCTAAACTCACCCAGTTGCTAGTGCGTACGGCGGGCGGACAGGGGCCAATCTATACTGGCGGGCGGGTTGAACGGCGGGCTAAATGGGAAGAAGTGATTATTACGGTTATATTACCTACTCCGCCCTCAATTTGGGCGGGCGGGAAGCGTCGCGTTCACTAAACGTGGCGAGCTTATCAGCTCCATGCAAGCATATATGGATGATTACCAGCAGTTCATCAGCAAGGAGCTGGGCGATGAGGAGAAGAGTGAGGAGACGCCACCTGAGCCCGAAGAGATGACACCGCTCATAGACCTGCAGCCCGACCAAGCGGAATATAGAAGCTTCGTGGAAGCAAACCTGGGCAAGGACGCGGCGCAGGAGGACTTACATCCACCAGGACCGATCCGAAAGAAGAAGACACGTAGGGCGGGCCGGAAACGGAACGGCGGGCAGAAGAGGGGGCTCATCCGCCTCGCAAAAACCAAACGAGCGCCGAAATAGTCCCAGTGGGAGAGGGGCGTATGCGCAACTGTTTTGTTTTGTTTTGTTTTTTTTATTATATATTATTGTAATGTAGGTAGACAATAACTAATGTCGCTCAAGCTTGTGAGTCAGTCTGCGAATAAACGGGTTTAATGCATGCGTGTTTCAATCAGTGTACATATTTCACAGTGGCGACGATAAATAAAAGAACTATAAGCGTGCATTCAAAATGCCTATCGGAAAAATGAGTGAGTTCGATATTCATAAGGATGATTGGAAATTATATATTGAACGGATAGAACAATATTTCGTGGTTAATGAAGTGAAAGACAATATGCAGGTGCCGACATTAATAACGGTCATGGGTACGGAAAGCTATGAGTTGTTGGTTAATTTGTGCACGCCAGTGAAACCTAAAAATAAAACTTTCCAACAAATTGTGGACATTATGGAAAAACATTTACAGCCGAAACCAAGTGAACTATCAGAGAGGTTCAAGTTTAGACGCAGGACTAAAAAAAGCGGGGAAGGTATTTCGGAATACGTAGCCACATTAAAAAAAATGTCGAAGTCATGCGAGTTCGGCAGCTGGCTCGAAGAAAGTTTGCGGGATCAGTTGGTGTGTGGCATCAGTAGCGAGGCTATTAGACAACGGTTGTTCGCCGAGACTAAGCTGGATTTCGCAAGGGCGTACGGTATCGCTATCAGTATGGAGGCAGCGGAGAAGGATGCAGCGGCCGTCGAAGGTCATAGAAAGTTATTTAGCGAGCAAACGGCGGATTGTCAAGCGATGGCGACCGGAACGTGGCGCAAGGGTGCGACCGCGGCGGCGGCGGCGGTGGGAACCGGGCGTGGCGTCGGCGGAGCAGTGCGGGAGGCCGCTTCGTCCGGCGCGCGGCCGAGGCGAGCGCGCGCGGCACCGGCGTCTGCGCCTGCCCGGCTGGATGAGCGGGCTCGGCGTCATCAACAATGCAGTGTGTGTGGCGGATCGCATGATGCTACGGACTGTAAATTTCGCCGCTACGTGTGCCGCGTGTGCAACAGATCAGGGCACTTGAAGCGTATGTGTCCTAACTTAGCGGACCAGTACCGAGTGGTTACGGGTGAAGGTAGCGATAGTGATGGCGTTAGTGATATTAGCGATGAGGTAATTTTTATTGGTCTCGGCTATCATCCGACTTTCCAACTCCAGAAGTATCGTCGAAATTTGTCAGTGCTTGATGCTTATGTTTTTAGTCAACATTGCTTCATCAAATCTTAGAAGTTTTCACCTCTGAGATCCGAAAGAAATATTTTTACAAATATTTGAACATTCGGTTAAGATGAAGCTGCGTTTACAGATTAATGTTTTATATTTTAGCGTTTTATTAACGCTTAAATATACTTAAGTAAAATTTTAAACAGCCGCCCGGAATGCGGAAGGTGCGTGGTTCGATTCCCGCCTGAGGTTGTCGTCTTTTTTCAGTGTTTAAAATTTTACTTAAGTATATTTAAGCGTTAATAAAACGCTAAAATATAAAACATTAATCTCCAGAAGTATCGGTTGAACCGCTCGAAGGTGCAAAGGAGGATGTTGTTTCGGCAGAGGGTGTGGTGGAGGAGGTGAGTAGACAAGAGGGTGAAACAGTTGTCGTTCCACCCGACCCTACTAAGATAGCTCAAGAATCGATCTCAGCTGCAGAACGTGATACACCCAACATATCACTTGCCCCACCACAACCAACTCATTCTTATCCTAAAAGGAATCGTAAACCGGTTGTACAGTTTGGTTTTGAATTTGATTAATAAAAACAAATGTTAATTAATTATAAATTGTAAGTATTAGATAAGTTATTTCATTGTAATGTAAGGGGTTATAATTTAAGGGTGGAGGTGTAATGTAGGTAGACAATAATTAATGTCGCTCAAGCTTGTGAGTCAGTCTGCGAATAAACGGGTTTAATGCAAGGCGTGTTTCAATCAGTGTACATATTTCACAATTATATCGTTACGCATGTTGTTAGACCATTATTTTCCACAACCAACTCCGCACCATTTCTCTTTCGATTAGTCTAAATTTTTAGTTGTCGTTAATTAGTTACGTACAAACAACATATAATCATATTGTTGGTATCGTTACCGGGAAGCAATATTTGTTCTTCCACAAATTAGGCTAATATTAAGCTTAGTAAGTACTGTACGAGCCTACACACGTTCATTTTAATAACTATTGCATATTGGTAATATCACAGTGACCTCAATGCGTTTGCATACGCATCACTTTTACAGACAATTGTAGAATTAATTACTTACAATAAATTAGTGTTTTCTAGCATTCAATCGGGTTGTTTTATTTAGCACTCTCCGGAGTAACCTATCCTTAGCAAACATACGAGTGTGGGATTCAGCCCCACATTTTGGTCCTTCGTTAGTCCCCGTTGCTGGGACGAATTCGGTATCGTTTTCTTTAACTTTCGCGCGGTGGTAGTCGAAGATCGTAATGTAATCGCGTTGTCAGTTCAGTGTTCATAGCAGTGAATCTGTGTGCTTCGCGAAAGTTCCCGCAAAGGATTGATCAGCAGCAGCCTGACACGTAGCATTAGCGTGCAGGCAACCATAAGCATCAACGTCGTCGTTTTCGCTCAGACGAGATCACACGTAGCAGCAGGCGACCCATACAACCAGTGTTGGGAGTATCCAGCATCTATCAGCTACAAATACGTGACTTCAAGTAAGATTGTTCCTTTTATTTTTACTTAATCATGGAATCTCTCATCCAGCGTCAAGCCGATATCCTCGAGACATTAAAGCACTAGTAACTTTAATAAGGACTCGGCGAGTCGTAAAACGCCAGAGTATCTTAGGAAGCGTTTAGAGGCGGAAGATAATCTTTGGGGAGAGTTCAATATGAACAATGAGCGGTTACAGTCATATGAGGATAAAGCAACAATATTTTTAGGAGGATATTTTTCAACAAGCAAAAGACTTTTACATAGCATTACGTACTAACATTTTGACTTATAAAGAGATGAAAAGCAGACTGTCGCAGTTCAAGATGGAAGGGTGAATGAACTGTTAACTCAGCAGCTCACTAACTTTCGAGCATTTAATTCGTTCATTTCGGCTCATACTAAGTATTATTCCGAGCGAAATATCCGAAAAATGGGAATTTGAGGATGAATTGCGTAACATGCAGATGAAATGAAATATGATTGATAGCATGCACTTACAAATAGATAATATTTTACAGGGATCAGATATGAGTTATGATGAGGAATTTAGTAGATATTAAAGATCTCCTAAGCAAATGAAAGGTGACCTAAATAAAAAGTTGTCATCATCAGCTCACGTTCAGCAAGCTACTTCAACTATCGATATACCGATCTTTACGGGCAAATACACACACTGGCCAACATTTTATGACTTATTTACTGAAGCTATATATAATAGTCGTATATTATCTAAGTCACAAAAAATGCAACATTATAAGTGCAAGGTCAAAGGAGAAGCTGAACGGATAATTCAACATCTTAACGTGACCTCAGAAAACTATGATACTGCCTGGGAATTGTTGACATACCTATAGATACAACAACCCACAGATTTTATTTACAATGCAAATTGAAACCTTTTTGAATCAGCCAAATATCTATAAGCAAACATACGAATTGAAAAAACTTTATGATACAAGTACTGAGTGCATCCACGCAATACACAACTTAGGTATTAATACGAACACTTGGGATCCTCTGTTAGTACATCTGTTAGCAAAGTAATTGGATCCGGTTACTTACAGTGACTATAATGAATCACGTAAGTCGCCGCGAGATTTACCAACATTAGAAGAGTTAATTACATTTTTAGAAGGAAAGTTTATGGCGCTAGAGCCGCTACAAAGAGAAAGGAAGAGTAAGGATATAACTCCACCTTCAACATCCTTTAGATATAATCAAAACTATCAAAAGTCTAACTCGTTCAACAATAAACCTATAAAACATTTTGCAGCTCCGACTTTTACATCAAATATTAAATGTCCATTATGCACTTTGGACCATCAGTTGTTTAGGTGTCATAAGTTCCTTAACCTTCTAGCGGAAACTAAAATGAGAACGGTTGTGAAATGTCGAGTTTGCCAAAACTGCCTTTTTATGCATAATGAAAAATGTCGCTCGACAAAACGCTGCAAGGAAAGCAATGGTGAGCCTAATACTCTATTGCACGATGCGTTCAAACAGCCAATAAATAATGTACCGATGTCCGTTACGTCATCTACTCCATCTACGTCATCGATGCCGTCAACATCAAAACAACATAATGTCAACCATGTTGCAGCAAATAATGAAGAAGTCTTATAACATCATTTGCTTTTAAGGATAAAGGCAGCCGACGGAAGTTTTATTACTATAAGAGCTTTGTTAGACCATCGGGTTCCCAAATTACTTTAATATCCGAAAAAGCAGCTCAAATGCTTGGATTACAGCGGCAACGTTATCATGCGTCTGTGTCCGGAATAGGTACTGGTGAGAAAGTTAGCAAAGAAATTTTAACAATAGAATGTCAGTCTATTTATAATGATTTTAACTTAACAACGGAAGCATTAATTATCAATCATGTAGTTAAAAATTTACCGAATAGCACTTTAGCAATCATGGATGCATTTGCAAAACGTCAATCTAGCTGATCTACAGTACAACATTTCAAGACCAATAGATTTGCTCTTAGGCGCCGCGGTTTACTCAGACATAATTACGAGCGGTTTGATAAAGGGTCCGAATCTAGCACTCATCGCTCAACAAACAAATTTTCGGATGGGTACTATCTGGCAATGTGAAGAAGTTCCAATGTCATGTAGTTATCAACAGCTTAGATGAAATCTGCAAGTTCTGGGAAATGGAAGACATCAGCATTAATTCTAACACCTTAACGCGAGAAGAGCAATTTTGCGAGGACTTCTACCAAGCAACAACTAGAAGACTGAATAATGGAAGGTACGAGGTTGCACTTCCTATGAAGCAAGGGTTTGAGGAGAAATTAGGTATATCTAAGCAAAAAGCGATTGCTCAATTAAGGGTGGATTCGACCAAACTGGAATAAGACTTACTCCGAGATTAGTCTATACAAATTCGGCGTTTAATCTAGGTATAAGACCTTATTCCAGTTTGGTTGAATCCACCCTTAAACAATTAGAGAATAAGATGACGAAACAGCCTAAATTTTCAGAACAATATAAGTTATTTTTAAAAGAATATCAACAATTAGGTCATATGATTCCATCAAGGTCAAACATTGAACCCAATTTTTTCTTACCACATCATGGTGTTTTGAAACTGGCCTCCAGTACGACTAAGTTACGCGTCGTATTTAACGGATCATCAAAAACATCGTTTGGTCACAGTCTCAATGACCTAATGGAGTGTGGCCCAAATCTACAAGTTGACTTGCAAGAGCTTATTTTAAGTTGGAGAAAGCATAAGTACGTCATCACAGCTGACATCGAGAAGATGTTCAGACAGATACTTATAAGAGCATCAGATCAGCCACTGCAATCAATAGTTTGGCGGAACACTCCTGATGAGCCACTACGCGAATATCAACTCGCGACCGTAACATATGGCACAAAAGCAGTACCGTTTCTAGCAATACGAACATTACGTCAACTAGCAAAAGATGACGCATCAAAATACCCGATGGCAGCAGAAGCGCTGGAAAATTCATTTTTCACCGATGACTTGTTGAGTGAAAATGAGACGATAGAGTCAACCAAAGAGTTACAGCGTCAACTAATTGAGATTCTAAAAGGAGCAGTATGAACCTACGAAAGTGTTCAGCAAACAACCACGAATTAATCGCGGGGTTAAATTCGAATCAAGTCGATACTCCTTTCCACTTTAAATGTTCCAACTCACGCAATACACTCGGATTACAGTGGAAGCCAGACACCGATTCATTTAACAATAAGCAATGTGACACTAAGAGACAGTTATTACCTGATATATCTAAGGTGTTCCACCCCTTAGGCTGGATCTCACCTGTCACAGTTCGAACAAAACTTCTATTCCAAAAGGTATGGTCGTTAGGTATATCATGGGACAGCAATTTACCATCAGAAATACAGATTGAGTGGAAACAAATCCGAGATGATTATAAAAAACATTAAACATCTATCAATTCCCAGATATATAGGAAACACACGCAACGGATATCAAATACATGGCTTTTGCGATGCGTCTGAAAAGGCGTTTGCCTGTGTTGTTTACACTATAACGCCTAATGATAAGGGCGAGTGCAAACCTACCTTAGTAACAGCAAAAACAAGATTGGCCCCACTAAACAAGCAAGTATCACTTTCTAGGTTAGAGTTATGTGGAGCCTTACTTTTGGCCCAGTTAATCAAAAAGGTTCAAAAGAGTTTGAAATTAGAGCATAATTTAGATAATATATTTGTATGGACCGACTCCATGGTGGTGCTAGGTTGGATTCATGGCGACATCTCTCGATGGAAACAATTCTTTGCCAACCGAATAAATCAGATCAGAGAAATCATACCAGCACTCATTGGCGACATGTTAAGTCGGAAGAAAACCCAGCAGACAAGAGGTCTCTCAGTAACAGCAATTTTAGAGCATAGTTTGTGGTGGAAGGGACCCAAATGGATCATCAAAAATAAAAGCAACAAAAATCAAATAGAGTATCAACAACCTTCTATTGAAATAAAAGATGTGAAAGTAAAACGTGTGCATGCAGCCTTATGTATACAACAGCCTTTGTTGATTGATAAATTGTTTAAAGAAAATAGCTCTATTATTTCAACCGTCCGATGCATAGCATGGCTATCACGTTTCACAACTTGGTTGCGCCACCGCTCGAGCGAATTCAGCAAATATCTATTGTCGTCAGAATTAAACAATGCATATACATATATAATCATACTCAAGCGCAACATTTTGAGATAGATTTATTTAAAACCAAGGGTCCTGTTTATCGTAATAGTAAGATTACAGCCCTACATCCTTATCTAGACGAGCATGATGTTATGAGAGTCGGTAGACGACTAAAGCACTCTTCTATCAGTCATTTTTGGCAGCATTTCGCCGATTCTGTGCTCGACGGGGTACCCCCAAGCATATGTATAGCGATAATGGGAGTAACTTCATCGGTGCCAATCGTTTATTAGAAAGAGAATACGAAGTGATTCTTAATACTATTAATAAGGAGTTTAAGGATAACCCCAGCGAAATGGAAGTTATTTGGCATTTTAATGCCCCAGCCTGGCCTTCTGCTGGTGGACTCTGGGAAGCAGCAGTAAAGAGCTTAAAGCACCATCTGAAGCGCGTGATAGGCGAGCAAAAACTCACCTATGAGGAGTTCAGCACGTTACTACAGCAAATTGAGGCCTGTCTGAACTCCAGGCCCTTATGTAGGTTGACAGAGGACCCTGATGACGAGAGTCTGACCCCAGGACACTTCTTAGTAGGAGGACCACTGCTCTCCAGACCACAAACAGAGTCAGAGAATATGCATTTATCTCAGAGGTGGCAATTGTTACATGCAATGAATAAAAGATTTTGGAAATGGTGGTCATCCGAATATCTTCAACATTTACAAGCAAGATCTAAGTGGAGAATACTAAGGGAGAACTTAGGGGCTATGGGGCGCATCATTCAGCTTCACCCCGGCTCGGATGGGTACGTTAGAGTCGTGAGCATAAGAGCTAAGAACAGCATTATGAAAAGGCCAATAAACAAACTTGTATTGTTACCTATAATTAAGCAACAGGAACCCTCATCAGAGAATCCCTGACCAACATCTAACAATGACACACATCAAGTGTCACAGCAGCAAACATCCAGTGTTTCATCTCCAGCACCTCAGCAGAATCACCCACGAACTAGAAAAGGATTAAAAAATATATTACTAAATACACTTTTTATGTTAATGATGATAACAACGGTTAGCACTCAACAAAATCAACCTTATAACATCACTGAACTACCATCCAATGAAGGTTTATTTTTTGATAAAATCTCCGACCTTCAACTTATCCGAGATGACTGGAAACTAGTGGTTTATTATAACCTAACTAATTATTACAGGAGCATGGCTGATATCAAAACGTATATTGATCATTTGAATAGCATTTGTACTGGAGATACGACACAATATCAAATTATTACACAACAATTAGAGCATGATTATAATGAAATACAACATTACAATAAAATTCTGACTAATCAGCATAAACGGCAGAAGAGAGGTCTCGTTAATGGTGTAGGCTATGTAGCAAATTCTTTATTCGGAATCCTCGACGATAGATTTGGAGAGCAGTATTCGCAAGATTTTGAAAAAATAGCTAAAAATGAGAATCATTTGCAGCATCTCATCCGAAATCAGACGATTGTACTCGAAGTGGAGTCCAATATTATTCGCAACGAAAAAATCATGAACTCACAATTTCAATTTATTAATGAACATCTACGTAATATTTCTGTTGAGGTAAGTCAAGTTCGTTTAGACGTTAGAAATGGACTACATATAGTCTCTTCAGCATTTACCGCTAATAATGTGTTAAGTAAGTAATATAAGACGCATCCAGGAAACAATCATAAATACTTTGACTGACATCAGACACGGGCACACAGATACTCACTTGCTATCGCCTGAACAATTGCAACTAAAACTTGCTACTATAACAAGTCAGCTACAGGGTGATTTAGCAATACCTACAGAAAGGACACAGCTTTGTATAAACTTAATTAACAGAGTTGTATAAAATTTTAAAAGTGACAGCAATACATAAAGATTATTTAATTATTGAAATTAAGATTCCAATAGTCACCAAAGAAACATTCGAACTGGACATAATTATAACTATCCCTGGGCATAGAGGATTGCAGTCAGTTATCACAATACCTCAACATCCTTACATCGCCTTCAATTTAAGAAGAGATACAGCAACATTCTTGTCCCAAGATGATGTAAATGAATGCATAGTATTAGTAAATAATAAAATGTTATGTTCATTTAATAGTCCTATTTACGACTTATGTCATCTGTCAAATTAAAAATAAACCATGCCATTACTAATAAAACACTCTGTGCATATTCACAATCACCGTGCGCCAATGCATGGGTCAAGTTACATCTACAGAATGACTGAATTTATTCATGTTGCCAGAAATGCAACGTGCGCCTTTACTGCACAGGTGGAATATCAATTAGGTCATTGACAGGCAACGCCTAGCCTTATCACTCTAGGTCAAGGTTGCGTATTGAAGTCCAATGACCTATCTATTTACGCTTATAATAATTATATGAAACATATGACTGAAGGAACTAATATTGAAGTGCCACAGGTTTCTATCCAATTTTAAACACATCGGTATTAGATAAATACGAATATGAAGATCACACTGATATTTGGAACTCATTGAAAGATCAGATTCAATCAATAAAGGAACAATCTAAAACTGAACTCAGTATTCACGACATTCATCATTACACTGCAATGTATGTGACAATAGCAGTGGTCGTCACTATTGGAGTAGCACTTCTTTGGTTACACTTGAGAAAGAGGTGTAACAGAACACTTCCAGCATCAGCTTCAGCGGAGGAGCTGAGGAGAGCTCAAGCAAGTGGTGGTGAAACTTTGAATACGTCACCCATTTATAGTGAGTGCGGTCGACACAGCAAATCATTTAGTGATATCAGTGCCAATATGGGAACATCACCTATCATGTCCCGAGCAGTGTCGTTCCAAGTGCCGAGTGTAGTGTAAAAATTTTACGCCAGTAAATATTTAAAAATAATAACACATTTTTATTTTAGACTATTACAGACTTACCTTATTATTAACTTTTTATTTAATCATTTGTTTTCTTAACTATCAATCATTGAACTAACATAATATACTTACCATATAATATATAACATATACAATTGTCAGTACTAACATAAATAATAAGAAAAATTGTTACTAACACATGCAATATTTAAGTTATTATATTTTCTCTCTTTTGGGTGGCCAAGATGTACGAGCCTACACGTACACACGTACATTTTAATAACTATTGCATATTGGTAATTCCACAATAACCTCAATGCGTTTGCATACGCATCACTATTATTACTTACAATAAATTAGTGTTTTTCTAGCATTCAATCGGGTTGGTTTATTTAGCACTCTCCGGAGTAACCTATCCTTAGCAAACATACGAGTGTGGGATTCAGCCCCACAATCATCCATATATGCTTGCATGGAGCTGATGAGCTCGTCTTCTTCCTCCTGGATGGAGGCCACCACCTCCGGGTCCAGTCCCGGCATCGCCGGGTCGCGTGTTGCTGTTGTTGTTTGCGGCTTGTTGGGCTCGTGGGTGTACGAGGTTTTATCCGTGCGGTGACGGAGAAAGAATACCAATCGCCGCCCCTCTCTCCGTCCGGTGGGTGTCGTAAGAAGCGACTAACGGATTCTTTCGAGCGATGATCTGCTACACTGGTGGTAGGGCTTGACCCGTCTGGTTGGTGACCACCGTACGCATGGTGTAAAACCCGTCAAGTGACTGCTTGTCGGTCGCGTTTCGGGATCAACCAGCGTATAACCAGAGCTCGAGAGGATGATGCTGCGATGTATTTGGTCTGTGGAGGCTTCCGTCAAACCAGTGCCAGGAGGACTTCGTTAACCTGCCGACCAGGGAGACCCGTAGAAACGGTTGTCCCGCTGGCCGCCCGTGGCACAGTACAGGGGCCCAAGCGAGCCTAACCAGCTCGTGAGGTTGCCTCACCATGCCACGCATAATCTCGGGGTGGTCCGTCGTGCCGGTTGGTGACCGGAAGGTGGGTCCCGGCGGCCATTCCCGGGGGGGTTCGGGGGCCCCTCCGTTCGGCAGCTTAATAATACTCGTCTGTGGGCAAATTCCTGGGGAAACAGGCCACCACACTTTGACCATTCGCATCGCGGCATCGTTTTCTCGATTCACGCCTCTCTCTTTCCACTCCTAAAATGACAGCGCCTAACAACAAAACTGGTAATACAGCGGTGCACACCCCCACCACAACCTTACCGTTTGAGGTGGAGTTCGCTAACATCCGCGGACTCCATGCAAACCTCAATGCCGTCCACCACCATCTTGAGACGGCACGGCCAGCAATGTTGTTCCTGACGGAGACGCAAATAATCCGCCCAGCTGACACCACCTACCTGAACTATCCCGGCTTTGTGCTTGAAGAATCCTTCAAAGCCAAAGCCGGAGTTTGCTTATTCGTTCGGGCGGATGTTTGCTGTCGCCGTCTGCGCTGTCTGGAGTCCTTCTCCCTCCTAGTGGTACACGTCGACTTAGGCTCTCATTGCCATGTCTACGTCTGCGTCTACCGATCCCATAACGGCGACATGGAGACAACTCGACTAATTGAACATCTTAGTCGGGTAGCAGATGATGCGCAGGAGCTGTTTCCATCGGCGGAATTGGTGTTTTTGGGGGACTTCAACGCCCACCATGAGTTGTGGTTAGGTTCCTCCAAAACTGACCATGCTGGTAGAACTGCCCACGCATTCGCTCTCACGCATGACCTGACGCAACTGGTGAACCAGCCCACCAGGATCCCAGACATAGTTGGCCATGCGCCCTCCTTACTCGACCTTCTGCTGACGAGTCGCCCAGTTGGATACCGGGTGGAGATTCGAGCTCCTTTAGGTTCCTCGGATCACTGCTTGATATCCAGCACAGTGCCCTTGGCATCGCGCCCGCCAACAGCGGTTTCGAAACGCCGGATTTGGCACTACGCGTCGGCAGACTGGGACGGTATGCGGGAGTATTTTGCATCCGTCCCTTGGAGGCAGCGCTGCTTTAGTGGGAAGGACCCGACCGCTAGCGCCACTGCCGTTGCTGATGAGATAGTATTAGGAATGGAATACTATATTCCACACTCCTATGTCATCAGCAAAGGCAGACGCAACCGCTGGTTCAATCGCGAGTGTGCCAGCGCTGTTGAGAGCAAACAGACGGCATACCGCGCTTGGATCAGAGGTAAAGCTCATGGGGATCCCGAAACTCGCTCGCTAAAAGCAGCCTATAATAATGCCACCAAGTCGTGTAAGAGGGCCTACATTAGAGCGGATGCCCAGCGCGTTGCACGAGTAGGCCAAGAACTCCTGACGCATCCTACGGGCAGCCGTAGCTACTGGCGTCTGGCCAAAGCCGTGCAATCCAACTTCTGCCAACCCTCGCTGCCACCACTGAGATGCCCTGACGGAAGTTTAGCTCACAAGCCGCAGGAAAATGTCGATCTCCTGGCCAAACTCTTTGCGGCTAACTCCCGGATCGATGACTGTAATGCACAGCCACCCTCAATTCCTCACTGTGGCCACATAATGTCTGATATTAAAATCAGGCAGTGTGATGTCCGTGCGGAGCTGCAGTCAATCGATGTCCGGAAAGCTAACGGTCCTGATGGCATCCCAGCAATAGTCCTGAAAATGTGTGCAGCAGAGTTGTCCCCTGTGTTAACGCGTCTGTACCGTCTCTCGCTCTCTTCGGGTTGTGTGCCGGAATCTTGGAGAGAAGCTAATGTGCAACCGATCCCTAAAAAAGGAGATCGGTCAGATCCGTCTAATTACAGCCCTATAGCCGTAACTTCAGTGTTGTGTAAGATCCTAGAACGAATATTGAACAAACAGCTTATTCGATACCTAGAAGATCACTCCCTAATTCACGATCGTCAATATGGGTTTCGGCCAAAACGGTCAACGGGTGATCTTCTAGCGTACGTCACATATCTCTGAGGTGAGGCTATAGACAAGCGTGGCGAGTCACTGGCAGTTAGCCTTGACATAGCCAAGGCTTTTGATCGGGTCTGGCACAAAGCTCTTCTCTCCAAGCTCCCGGCATACGGTTTGCCCGCTCAGTTCTGTACCTGGATTGCTAGCTTCCTGCATGAGCGTAGAATCCGTGTCCTTTCGGATGGATGCGCTTCGCGGTTCATGTCAGTGAACGCTGGTGTTCCTCAGGGCTCCGTTCTGTCCCCCACGCTGTTCCTTTTGCATATAATAAACAATAAATTTATTCATAACACAAGTCGCCTTTACAGAGTAAGGTATAGATCTCACCCTTTTAAGCTTAAAAACCTGTAGTAAGGTGAGACCGCTCTTCCTAAAAACAAGAAGTCATCACTAAGACTTGTTGAAATAAATTGGTGTAATCGTCCTTGGTGTAATGTAATAAATTTTGAAATTTAATAGTAACACAAACATATATGCTTCACTCTATATATATAGGTACTATATGTTTAATATTAGTAACTAATAAAAACAAAATAAAAAAATTGGTTGCCTGTAAAGTCGGTATACGGGCGAAAGTTTTACGTGACAACGACTTTGAGTGGTAAAATAATTTTAATGTGAATATTCATTCGTATAGTAGGAAGAAGGATGAAATAATAGTAACAATTTAAAACATTTATTTATAAAAAGAATTATATTTAAAACAAATATGCAGACCGATCATAGTTGAGTGGGAGAGAGACGCAAGGCATTCGGCGGGCCTCTCTCTCGTTCGGTGACTCATCGTAACGTTACCGAGCGTTACACTTTTTCATAAGTGACTCCCAGCCGCAACCTAATTTAAGACGTTGTCACGTCAAAATGGAATGAAACTATACAATACATAATAGGTATACTTACGTGTTTAGCCAAATAAAATAAAATAATAATAAACTAATAAAATAATAAACTCGAACGCAAATACACGCGTTACGTGTCATGTCTAAATAATAATTCGGTGCTGTCATAATCAAGTTGTTTTAACCAGGAAGTAACTAATTTTTTACACTCAAAGTGATGCCTACTGTAATAATTAAGTTTTCTGTTTACTTTATTATATAAGTATCTAGATTGGGAATTGAACTGAATACGAGCAAATTTAGTTTTTACGGTTGGATGGATAACGACGGAATGTGGATTACGCTTATTTAGAATTTTCGAGTCAGGGAGGATAGTTTTATGGGTTTTAAGGATACATTTTAGAACATAAAGTTGCCTTACAGTTAGAACTTCACAATCTCGATACAGCTCAGAAGTTCCAGATGTAATTTTTCTGAAGGTCATGACCTTAAGGAGCGAACGCTGAGCCCTCTCAATTTTTAACATCTTGATTTTGTGAGTTCCGCCCCATAATGGCAAACAATATAGTAAAAGCGATTGTACCAAGGCAGTGTAAATGTAAGTAATAAGTTGTTTGTCAGCCACGTGTCTTAAATATTTGAATAACCATATCAATGACATGCTTCCTCTTGGAAACATTCATTGCTATGCAGATGATAGCACAGTGCATGGGGGATATAACGGTCACCCAACGGCTGGGCGGGTAGACACCGAAATGAAGCGAGCAAATCTTGTCATTGAGCTCGATCGGGTGTTGGACCTCATTTCTAAATGGGGCTCCGATAATCTGGTGGAGTTCAATGCCAAGAAAACACAGGTGTGCGCGTTCACAGCAAAAAAGTCGCCATTTCTTCCCCTTCCCTCTCTTCAGGGTACATCTCTAGGCCTGCAGAGTAGTATTAACATGCTCGGTATGGATATCCGTTGCGATCTGAACCAAAAGGAATACATCGAAACCGTAATTAAAAATGCCTCACGTAAACTCGGTGTCCTGAACAGGGTGCGGCGATTCTTCACGCCTGATCAGTTGTGTCTACTATACAAGACACAGGTGCGGTCTTGTGTGGAGTTCTCTCACCTTTGGGACGGCTCCGCAAAGTATCTTCTCGATGCCTTGGACAGATTGCAGCGCCGCGCTGTGCGCATTATCGGCAATGCGGAAGTCACTAAAAATCTCGAGCCTTTGCAATTGCGTAGAGATATTGCGTCACTCAGCGTCTTTTACCGTTTATACCATGGCGAATGCTCTGAAGAACTCTTTGACCTCATCCCTCCTTCTCCCTTCCTCCATAGTACGCGTGCTGCTCTCCGGAGTCACCAATTTACAGTTTCTAACATTCCATCACGCACAAAGAAATTTGGTGACTCGTTTCTTTGCCGCACTTCCAAAAGATGGAATAGTCTACCAGCACACGTATTCCCTCCTACCTATGACATAGGGTCCTTCAAACGAGGCGTGAAGAAGCACTTTGTGGGCCGGCAGAGTGAGGGTGACTGATGCTACGTCTCTTACGCTGCACCAGTTGTCCTCGCGCCTGGACTTCATTTCCACTTATCCACATCACATCAGGTGGAGTGGGGTCATTTGCCGGGCTTAGTATAAAAAAATTAAAATAAAAAAAAGCCTAGTGGTTAAGGCAGCCGCCCGGAATGCGGAAGGTGCGTGGTTCGATTCCCGCCTGAGGTTGTCGTTTCTTTTTTCAGTGTTTAAAATTTAAAAAAAAACGTCACTTCACCCGTGCTGTGCAGCCGCAAATTTGCCGGTGTCCCCCGTACGACCCGCGCTCGTCTTTTCTTCCTTCTGGGTAGCTGATCAGCGTTCGCGTTCATTGTGTTTGGTTATGGGCGTCTTTCTTCTTCCCTGCCTTATATAGATTGAATTCTTATTTTTTTTATCCCGCGGGTAAGGTTGTATCTGGGCTAATTCTTTCTACCCCCTTGATTTTATGCTTGTTTTCGTCGGTGTGGGTTAGATTTTCCCGTTACATTCTTATTCTTCCTGTGGGCATTTCTACTATTTTTTTCTTGTAGGGTTCCTATTACGACATAATTTTTCAGAAACTTCCTTCTAGTTCAAGTCGCCTAATTTTTACCCTTCGAACAACGCATGATAATTATCTTTTATTGTTATCCTGAGCTTTATATTTACGGCCGGTAATTGCCACCTTGCGGCCGCCCGTTGTACTTGTTTGCGCTTGCGTATTGCGCTTGCTGTTGTAATTGTAGCATGTGGCCCGCGCAAAGCATGCTATCGCGTAGGTATGTCTGTTGCTACCGATCCTTTATTTCGAGCGCGGCGTGCCGCTTGCCGGTGGTCTAGCGGATAACTCATCGGGTCCGGCGGCCCTTTCTCAGCGCGGGCGGGTTCAAATCCCTTAGGAAAATTCTTTTTTATTTACTTTTTTCGATTATTACATTGCAATGGAATCTCGGTATAGTACGGTCGGTTTTATGTCGTGTCGTCCCCCTTTTTTTTCCTCTTTTTTTTCTTTTATTTTTCTCTGAATCGGTAGGTATGTGTAGTTTGTGGGTGGTTCGTTTTTATTGTGTATACGCTTTCAAATCCTTTATATGTGCCGTTATCGTCCGTCTGGTTCCCTTCATACCTTGTAATATGTATATCACTGGGGATTTTCTCTCGCGTATCTTGTACGGTCCCACAAACTTTGGGGCTAACTTTGCGCAGAAGTTTTTACTAGCGTTGGATAGGACATGGTTTTTCTTGAGGACTAGGTCTCCGAGCTGTGGTTCCCAATGTTTCCGATGTCTGTCGTAGTAATTTTTTTGACTTTCGGATGCCTTCCTCTGGTGTTCGCGGACTAGGGTGTATATTTGTTGTATTTTTACTTTTTCTTTTAGTTGAGGTGTTGGGAATCTGTTTTTATCGTTCGGACTCCTGAGCTCCGTTCCGTATAATAAAAATGCCGGTGTGTACTTTGTCGTGGCTTGTTCGGATGTGTTGATGGTGAAGTTGAATTCCGGTAGGTACCTGTCCCATTGTTTATGGTTTTCCTTAATAAATGTTGATATAATGGTTTCTAGTGTTTTGTTGGTTCTCTCTGTGGGGTTACACTGTGGTGAGTACGGCGGGGTCAGTCTATGTTCTGTGCCGTTTCTGTGAATATTTTGCTGGTAAATTGTCTCCCATTATCGGTCAACAGTATTTGCGGGGTTCCGTGGCGTAGGGCTATGTTTTCCTCGAATGCTCTTGCTACCGCGTTCGCCGTGGCATTTCTTAATGGTATAATTTCGTTCCATTTTGTGAACTTGTCGTAGTATCCTCTTGATGACCTTGGTAATGGTACTATGAGGTCGGCGGTTATTATCTGCCATGGGTCTTCCGCATTTTTTATGTGCATCAGTCCGTATGTCTTTTGTTGTAGCGTTTTATGTTTTTGGCAGGTATCGCACTTTTTTACGTATTCGAGTATGTCTTGTCTCATCTTTGGCCAATAGTACCTTTGTATTATCCTCTTTGTTGTTTTGGCTCTGCCCTGATGTCCGGCACTGGGTACGTCATGGTTTTGTTGTATGATTTGTGTCTTGTCTGCCTCTGGCACACAAATCTTCCATTCGGATTCGGGATCTGAAAGTTTATTGTATGCGTGGTGCTGTATTCTCTTGTACAGCTTGTCCTCTCTTATGCAATATTCT
Organism: Scoparia ambigualis; assembly: GCA_963921215.1. NCBI lineage: Eukaryota > Metazoa > Arthropoda > Insecta > Lepidoptera > Crambidae > Scoparia > Scoparia ambigualis. The sequence goes on from OY992524.1 coordinate 16,384,167, forward strand.
TGTGGTGACTCCAACCCTTTTTATACTTGTTCTCCTTTCTTACTGTACCAAGTTTGTTCTGTTGCGGTGCAAGTTGGGTTCCGTGATAGTTCGTCTGCTATGACGTTCTGTTTCCCGCTTTTGTACATCACGTCAAAATGGTACTGTTGGAGTTCTAATACTCAGCGCGCTAGTCTCCCTGTAGGGCTTTTCATGGTGTTAAACCATTTCAAGGCTTGGTGATCTGTTCTTACCGTGAAGTAGTATCCTTCCAGGAACGGTCTCATTTTGCGTATTCCCCACACAATCGCCAGGCATTCCCTTTCCGAGTACCTTGTTTCTGGTGATGTCAGTGTTCTGCTCGCATACATGATGACTTTTAGGGTGCCATTAACTGGCTGCAGAAGTACTGCTCCTATACCGACGTCACTTGCGTCTGTTTCTAGGTAGAATGGTCTTGTAAAATCCGCTCTTATTAAAATCGGGTCTGTTGTGATGAGTTGCTTGATTTTGTTGACTGCTTCCTCTTGTTCTGGTTGCCACCGGAAAGGTTCGTTTTTCTTTAGTAGTTTCGTTAGTGGGGCGGTTAGTTCCGCGTAGTTTGGTATAAATTTCCTATACCAGGATGTCATCCCGATTAGTCTTCTTACTTGTTTTACATTTTTAGACGCTTGTAAATCCTGTATTGCTTTTTTATCTTGCCACCATTCATCTTAATCCCTTCTCTATTGACTGTGTGTCTTAAGTATTCTATTTCGGCTTTTGCGAATTCGATTTTTTTTGATTAATCTGTAGTCCCGCTTGTCTTATTCTTTTAAATATATCCTGGAGGTGTTGTATGTGTTCCTCGTACGTGGCGCTGCAGAAAATTATGTCATCTTGGTATGCGTATGCGTGTGGTTCGAGTTCTGGTCCTATCACCCTATCCAGTAGTCTCTGGAACGTGGCTCTGCTTGGGTGCAACCCGAAAGGCATGACCTTGAAATGGTACAGTCCTCGGCCTGCTGTGAACGCTGTGACCGGTTTGCTGGTCTCTGCTAGCTTTACATTCCAATATCCGTTTTTTAAGTCAAATTTTGAGAAAAATTGTGCGTTTCTGAGCTTTTCTAGTGTGTCATCTATTTGAGGGAGCGGGTATGCGTCCTTCTCTGATATTTCGTTGATTTTCCGGAAGTCTATGCAGAATCTGTACTGGCCATCTTCTTTTTTACTAGTACAACCGGTGAACTGTACGGGCTGTTTGATTTTTCTATTACGCCTTGCTCTAGTGTCTATTTTCTTGACGTGTGCGTCTATTATTTGTTGTTGTTTCGGATTCCTTGGATAATATTTTTGTTTCACCGGTTCGTTGTGTATCAACCTGATCTAGTGCTCGACCCACGTGTTTTGTGAATTCTTGTCGGATTATTGCTTCAAGGTGTGTGTGTTGTTCGGCTGTCAACCTCTGGTGTGGTTGTGTGTTCTTTTGTGTGGCGGGTATGGCTGGCACATTTTTCTTCTGTGTACTCTTGGCCACCTCTGGCGACGTCGCGGGGTTTTGTTCGGGGTCTTTTTGGTCCTCCGGTGTCACTCTTTCGCCTGCCCAGGTTATTACCATGCCTATGCTCTTCAACACGTCCATACCTATTATCGTGTATGCTGCCGTCGGTATATTACATTTTTCATTTGGAGTTCCGCCACGACTGTCTTTCCCACCTGTGTTTTTGTTCCATCCGCGAGTATGGCCTTTTTTGGGTAGGCATTTCTATTGCTCCCCGTGCTATGCAGTCTTTATATACTGTCTGGTTTATGTATGTGTTTGTGGCTCCTGTGTCCACTAGGCATTGGTGCTTGGTTCCCATGAATTCTGCTTCTACGTAGATTCTGTTGTCTTCTTTGTTTCGGTCGTTGGCGGCCCCCACGGTGTCTTTCCTGCAGCAATTTTTGCTGAGGTCCCCTAGGTTTCCAAAACTACTGCAGAATATCTGGCGCCTTGACCGGCAGTTCCTCGTATCATGACCTGGTTTCCCGCATGACCAGCAGTCTGACCAAGCGGAATATAGAAGCTTCGTGGAAGCAAACCTGGGTAAAGACGCGGCGCAAGAGGACCCACATTCACCTGGACCGATCCGAAAGAAGAAGACACGCAGGGCAGGAAGCGGAACAGCGGAGGAGCTCACCCGCCTCGAAAAAACCAAACAAGCGCCGAAATAGTCCCAGTGGGAGAGGGGCGTATGCGCAACTGTTTTGTTTTGTTTTTTTATTATATATTATATCGTTATTGCGCATGTTGTTAGACCATTATTTTCCACGAACCAACTCCGCACCATTTCTCTTTCAATTAGTCAAAATTTTTAGTTGTCGTTAATTAGTTACGTACAAACAACATATAATTATTTTGTTGGTATCGTTACCGGGAAGCAAAATTTGTTCTTTCACTAATTAGGCTAATATTAAGCATAGTAAGTACAAAAGTTTACGAGTAAAAGCCATAGTAGATAGGCTTTCATACCAATGTCAGACATTTGTTTACGGTGATTTTTCCCGTAGGTAAAAATCTCCAGAGAAGGGTAGGCAGTGCGGCGACGCGCCACGCGCCGCGCAAGGAGCAGGCAGAACCACCAGCCACACAGCGTGACGTCACAGCCGCGAGCCTTATAAAAGGCGCCCGCGCACGCGGCTCGCGATCAAAAACCTTTAAAATCGTCGTCATCTAATGGCAAGGGCCTTAAGCCCGCTGCCCTGCCCGTGTCCTTCTCGCGTTCGCCTCCCGATAGCGAGCAGGAAATTAGAATAGCTGACATGGCTCTGTTCATGCAGTTCGTTGCGCACACACGTCACAACAATGAAATCGCCTTGATCATTCGTAAGATCAAGGCGATAAACTCTGGCCCTGACCGTTATACAGCCTTGGCGGCTGTCCTATTCGAACACCAATCCCTTGCGGATAGCGTTCACGCCCTTCTTGACTCTATACCGCGACCTTAATGAATATTACACTCTCATTAAGTAGAGTAAAACCGCGCTCAATTACGGTTGCGTTCTTTAACGCAGCCGGGCTGCTAAAGCAACGGGATGAGGTGTTCGAATTTGCAGTCGAGCACTCCGTCGACATTTTCCTCATCCAGGAAACGTTTTTAAAACCCTCCAATCGTGGGCCCCGTATGGCCAACTACAATATCGTGCGTAATGATAGAGACGGCCGAGGAGGCGGCACTCTAATCTATTATAAACGGTCATTGCATTGCGTCCCGCTCGATCCGCCACCGCTCGCGGAATTAGAGGCCTCGGTTTGTCGGCTAGGCATGACAGGCCACGCGCCGTTAACTATCGCGTCCGTTTATCTCTCCCCCAATAAAAATATTAATCAGCCCGATCTCGAAGCGCTCTTTGCTATGGGAGACGCCGTCATTCTTGCCGGCGACTTCAATAGCAGACACGCTCAGTGGAGTTGCAATAGATCCAACCGTAACGGCCGGGTCTTGTGCAACCTCTCTGAGTCGATGCTCTTCGACATCCGGGTCCCTATGACACCCACGCACTACCCGCTCGTAGCCGGGCACGCGCCTAGCTCTTTAGATTTGGCGTTGCTAAAGAACGTATCCCTACGGATGCGTTCCATAGAAACGATCCACGCGCTTTCGTCTGACCACCGGCCGGTCGTACTACAACTAGGGCCCGCCGCGGACAGTCAGCCGCTTAGTACGATACCAGATGTCATTGCCTCGCCTCACGAGACAGTGGCCGCGGTCGACGCCCTCAGTAGTCACCTCACGAACGCTATTAGCGAATCGTCTCGGCGGGTTCCAGTGATGCCGGATCATCGCTTTAAACTGCCGGACGATGCGAGGGCGAAGAACGCCGCCACCCGTGCCCATGACTCTTATCCCACCGCGGACAACCGGGCCCGGATGCGCTGCTTACAGCGTGCTGTCAAGCAGCGCATGCGGGACCTCAGGTCTACGCGGTGGGAGGGTCTCCTTGAAGAGATCTCGCCCTCTCACCAATCTTATTGGAAGTTGGCGAGAACCTTCAAGTCGGACACGGTGACCGTTCTACCGCCTCTTAAGAAACCCGACAACTCCATCGCTTTCGACGATGATGAGAAAGCCGAATGCCTGGCCGACAGCTTAGAGTCGCAGTGCTCGCCTAGCACACTTCCGGTTAACCAAGATCATGTCGTCATGGTCGATAACGAAGTCGATAGGCTCTCTTCGCTCGCTCCCACCGCGATTCTCTCCCCGGTCACGGAGGATGAGGTGCAAACGCTAATCCGGCAACTCAAACCGCGTAGCGCCCCCGGTTCAGACGGTATCTCTAACAAGATCCTTAAGATTTTACCCGCTCAGTTGATCTGCCTCCTGGCAGTAATTTTCAATAGCGCCATGACCAACGCCATCTTCCCCAGCGCGTGGAAGGAGGCCGACGTCATCGGCATTCATAAGCCCGGTAAAGATAAGTCTGTCGCGTCTAGCTATCGCCCGATTAGTCTTCTCAAATCGTTGGGAAAACTTTACGAACGCGTCCTCGTAGCCCGGTTAAAGGACTTTGTGTTCACTAATAATATTTTAATTTTTTTTTTATTTATTTATTTAAACTTTATTGCCTAAAATACAGCAAATGGCGAACTTAATGCCATAAGGCATTCTCTAACAGTCAACCAGTAAATGTGTACATAAATTTTTTGTAGGCGGTGACATTATTAGAAACTTACAATTAATTTAAAAAAGAGACAAATGAAACACTTAACTTTACTAGCACAAATATACATAAGTACATGCATTATACACAAAATATCTATACCTATACACATACATATTATACTTAATATATAATTATATTTTATATAAATATATATATACAAACGACAAAAACATAGTGTAAATCAGCTCAAAACTATTGGACGGATTTCAGAAAGTACTCACGCGCTAAACTCTTGAAGGCAACCTTGTTGGAAGCATTTCTAACGTCAAAAGGCAGTGCATTCCAGAGTCGAATAGCAGTAAGAGTGAAAGATTTAGAAACGAAATTAGTACTATGAGAAGGAGTTTGGAGTACCAGATTAGTGCTGGAGCGAAGATGGCGTTGGTGTGAAGCACCCAAGAACTGAAAGCGGGATTTAAGATAAACCGGGACGCGTGGATCGAAAAGGATATTAAAAAGAAGGCAAACCAACCTTAGGTTTCTACGCTCACGAATAGGGAGCCACTTAAGTTGGTTTCGAAAGTCAGAGATGTGGTCGTATTTTCGTAGACCGAAGACAAAGCGTATAGTACTGTTGAGAAGACGATCCAATTTGTTGAGAAAGATTTGATTAATATCGGACAAACAAACATCAGCATAATCAAAAAGCGGATGAACAAGAGCTCGTACGAGCACAACTCTAGTGCTGGGCGGTATAAAATTTTGTTTTAATTGACGAGCAGTTTGGTTTCCGGCCCAAACACTCGTGTACGCATCAGTTGCACCGCCTCACGGAGCACATATTACGCGGCCTTAATGGCTCATCACGGCCGCGGGGTACGGGAGCCCTTTTCTTCGACGTTGCGAAGGCGTTTGACAAAGTCTGGCACAATGGCTTACTTTACAAGCTTTACAAACTCGGCGTGCCAGACAGACTCGTTCACATCATTCGAGACTACTTGTCAGATCGCACCTTTCGCTTCCGCGTCGTGGGAACGCGCTCCTCCCCCCGACCCATTCGTGCCGGAGTCCCGCAAGGCTCCGTGCTTTCACCTTTGTTGTTTTCGCTTTACGTTAACGATATACCCAGGACGCCTCGCGTTGAGTTGGCGCTCTTCGCTGATGACACCGTGCTATATACCACTGATAGAGATATGACCAAGCTCTCTCAGAGACTTCAATCCGCCGCGACCACCTTAGGCGATTGGTTCCGACTTTGGAGAATCGAGGTGAACCCCGAGAAAAGTGCCGCGATCCACTTTCATCGGGGCTCATCCGGCCTCCGTCCGACCCCTATCCGACTCTTCGACCGCGTCATACCGTGGAAGTCACAGGTCAATTATCTCGGTGTCATCTTCGACAGTCGATTGACGTTTGCACCACACATCCAAGCTATCCGAAATAGGGCAGCGTTCATTCTAGGTAGGCTCTACCATCTCGTAGGCAGGCGGAGTAAAATGTCTCTTAGAAATAAGACGACAATTTACAAAGCCCGCATCCGTCCCGTCATGACGTATGCTAGTGTAGTATTCGCTCACGCCGCGAACTCTCAACTGCACCGGTTGCAGACCGTTCAAAACCGTTTCATGCGAGGCGCCACGGCCGCCCCGTGGTACCTACGCAATGTAGATTTACATCGCGATCTCGATTTTCCGACCGTCCGTTCCTTTATGAAGGACGCCTCTCAGGCGTACTTCGACAAAGCGCTTTCGCATCCGAATCCTCTGGTGGCGGGAGCTGCCAACTACGATGTTGGCAGCTTTCGCCCCCCGAGAGGACCGCGCCGCCGGTTTCCGCGACACGTCTTAGACGACCCCGATGATGCAATAACGATTGCAAACGCGCCAAAGCCCGACACTACACACCCAGACACACTAAACTTGCACACTAGTTTAGGACCAAGACACCGCACTCGTAGAATAAGTGTGCGTAGACCCGGTTCACACCCGCCCGGTGGCAGGTACATTTGTAATAATGTACCTGTTACTCGCGTGCCCCCCACGACACGGTAAACCCAAACCGAGGTACCGTGCCTCCTAGAGGCGCCCTCGGGTTTAGCCGCTCCCTACCGGTTCGAACCCCCAGAGGCTCTGGGGGGGGATCGGAGACTCGCTTGCGAGATGCCATCCCCCACCGGAATCCCTCTGGGGAATTTCGACCACTCACGGCTTGAGGAACGCTTCAAGTTTCTCGCCGCCCCCAAACAAGCCCGGTAACGCTGTAAAGGTCATCTGCGACCGACAGCACACACACTCAAAAAAAAAAAAAAACTCGCGATCAGTCGTTGCCTCGACGCCGTCGTCGACGCAGCGCCTAAGCCGACCTAGCTGTGCCGTGCGGGCTTTCACCGGATGCGCGTGTTAGGGAGTAGAGTAAAGAGTTGACTACAGATAAGATAACCAAAGAAATAAACTATTATAATTAATGAGAGTTTAAGATAGCTGGGGCTGTAATCCCTGTCAGTATATAGGTACTAGAAAATCAGGCAATGAAGTACTTAATAAAAACATGTTTCAAAATCCATGTAACAAATGTTATTTATGAAACAAAATGAAAACTAGATTACATAATGTCATTTAAAGTTGATTTATTTAAAACTACACAGAAACTGTAGACAGGCAAACAAACATACTAAATTCTTTTTACAACAGTGTTAAAACAATTTAACATCACATATATCGCAAGGTACTATAGCGATGATTACCAAATTATATCCTATAATTCGTAACATAATAATACAATAAAGATGATGGGAATAATAATTTCTATCGACTTTATGCAATAAATGCCAAAATAGAGTATGCTGCTAGCATTGACCAATCATAGACGAGGTCACATTAACTAATCATAGACGATGTCATATACACACATCAAAAGTGTCTAGGGATCAACATATATTTTTGCAATAACTTTTCTCCTGATTGATATTAATTAAAATTTTCTTTAAGGATTCATCAAATAAAGTGTTTTCGTTTGTCTACAGTAACGATAAACCAAGTCACCTTTGCATTAATAAAGAAATTTGCCATTTTCCTAATAAAGGGATTTTTGACATTTGAACCACTAACATTAAAGTTCGAAAAAAAGACTGAAAAAACAGTTTTCTTTAAAATTTTATTGGGTAACTTAAACAATTAATAATCCGTGTTTCTACCGCGAACACTAACAACACAAGAACATCGGTTTGGCATACTCAAAATGAGTTCATCCAAATCACGCTGTGGAATGGCCGCCCATGTTCGTTGCAACAACAAAAAAAGGTCTTCTTGCGACTGGATACCCTCCATATTCGGCAGAGCTCTTCTCTGTAGCATATCCCATGCATGCTCAATCGGGTTCAAGTCTGGCGACTGAGCAGGCCAGGGCATGACATTGATGTTAGCTGCGGCGAGAGTCTGTCTTACAACTCTTGCGGTGTGCGGTCGTGCATTATCATGCATTAACTGAAATAAGGGACCGATTTGCACTTATAGAGGAACGATCTGACACGTCTGATACAATCGTCTCAGCATAAATTTGAGCGTTGAGGTTGCCTCTGATCCAAATCAACTGAGTTCTTCCGCCGATCCAAATACCCGCCCATACCATGATGGTTCCACCACTATAAGGATGGACTTCCTGGCAGGATTTTAATCGCTGTTGGCGTCCAGGGGTTCTCCAGTGTCGTATACGTCTTGTATCCGGTCTCATACCAAAACGAGACTCATCCGAAAAGCACACGAAACGCCATTGTTCTTCTGCCCAATTTCTGTGTTCAAGAGCCCATTGATATCGAATCCTACGATTGTGCATTGCTATAGGTTAGCGGTCTTCGGGAATCAAGGTTCACTTCATGCAAGCGGTTTCTGACTGTTTGGTCGCTAATTAAGTTCCCTGAAGAGTGATGAAGCCTCACGGCTAACATCATGGCGGTTATTGTTGGAGCTCTTCGAGTTGTGATTTGAATGTATCGGTCTTGTCTCCGTGTGGTGCAGCGATACCGTCCTCCATGGCGCTCAGCCACGGTACCAGTGCTTCGGTAACGTGTCCAAAGTCGACTGATAACACTCTGACTTGTATTCAGAGCTAAAGCCACAGTACGTTGCCGGGAACCAGCTTCTATCATTCCCACGGCTCTGAGCATTTCTTCCCTGCTTAACCCTAGATAGCTAACGTTCATAGACTACTATGAAAAGCTAACTATTCGACTTTTTGACGAATATATTTTATTTGCTTATTTTATTAAAATGGTTTTATATTTTAATTAGTTTTGTTTTATTTTAACTTAAGGTTTTATTTTTATAAATTATTATTTGAAAAATAATATTTATTAAAGTTTTAATCTTATAAATCACAAATTTTAAATGGCACCTTTATTTATGAGATCCATAAGGTATTAAACGTACAAAGACTAAATTAGGAACTTTTAAGTAGAAAACAAATTATTTTTTTGGTTAGTTTCAAGAACACATTTCAAAATTATTAATAAACGACAAAAGGCTTAAATTTATTTGGCGCAAGTGGTGCAAAAGTCAACCCTATGCTTCCTACAAATGGGAGCTTTGCAGCTGTTACATTGGTTCTTTGTCATACGCCTTTTTTGTAGGAACACAAACTGTAGCTTTTTCTTTTCCTTATAGAGGCATTTTCAGCTGCCAAAGAACTTCCAGAACCTGATAGGGTTGAAACTTAAACTTGACCTTCAACGCGCTCCTCCTGGTTCAAACCCAAGACATCTCTTATTTTGTCCTTTACATTTCGAGGCATTGTCGGTATTTCAAGTTGATGTTTTAGCCACGGTTCAACAAGCTGTTCATGTGATTTCTTCATATATCCCCTTCGTGACAGTGGTTTACTTCTAGATATCAAAACATTATGGCAATAGATGATGTAAGAGTTGATATTCCCTATATTGAGCCTATCATAGAATATGCACATAGACCACCGGTTGGTCTTACGGTTGCATGACATTATGTGCACAGATTTGGTCAAATGTATCCACACCACCTTTTGTGGTATTGCAAAAGTCTATCACAGATGGCTTTTTCATGTACTTCTTCATTGTCAGAGGGTTCATCGTGAATATCACTCTCCACGTCGACTACGTCGACAATCAATAAACCGTCTTCATTTTCACTACCAGATGAACAATCCGCACCACAATCTTCATTTTCTAACGCACGAAGTACGTTTTCGTCAGTGATAATCGACCTTGCAGCCATTATTCACTATTTATCTAATAACTAAAAGAAATAAAAGCAAAATCGACACACAACAAAAAACATAAAAGTTACATAAAAGCTAACTATTCGTTAAAATGACGTGCATGCACCCCATATCTCTTAAACTAAATAACTTACCGGCTAAACACGACTTTCGCACGGCGCAGTCTAGCAGTCACTAAGTTGGCACGAAAGCGCAAAACCGTACACAAAATAATTAGAAAGAGACAGGAAGATAATTGTTACGTGCTCGTCATTTTGACGAACGTTAGCTATCTAGGGTTAAATGACGTCGCCGCTCCATAATAACGTTGGTTTTAATCAGTAGTAGGGAAACAGTAGCACTAATAATGTCTTCAATGCGTTGTATGTTTTTATAGGGAAAATATTGACAGCTGATTTTCATCTTTTACTAGAAATTGATTGAAAGTTCCTGTTTCAAATTATGAAATGCACCAAAAAGGATCCATATAAATTTATAAAATCATAAATTTATTACAAAGCCACATCTCAATCTCAAGAAATCCGCATAAAATGCTTGATCCCTAGACACTTTTGATGTGTGTATTTTGAAAATATTTTATTGAAATGATTATGCAAAATTATAAAACAGCGCCATCTAGACGATTTCACTTTCAAATCGTGCCACGGTACGACTTGCTTTAACTTAAATCATGCTCACGCGCAGCAGCGACTGGTGCGCCCACGGCCAACTAGAGGGCGCTACTAAGGTTTAAAATATAAACGGCTGTGGCAATCCACCGCGACACGAAAAATTAAAGTTTACAGTAAAAGAAATTCAAAACTACAAGTTCTATAGTAAGTTTTTAACAGTACAATAGCTTCGGATGTTCATATTCTCTGTCACGCGCGGTCTAGGCCGATAGGGAACTCGGGTTGTAGCAGTGCGGGCTTTCACCTGAACTTGCTCACCTGGCCTCCGTCCTCAGGGACGTTTGAGTCAATCCGCGACCAGTTAGCTGCGCTGTGCGGGCTTTCACCGGATGTGCGCGGTCTAGGCCGATAGGGACCTCGGGTTGTAGCAGTGCGGGCTTTTACCGGAGCTTTCTCACCTGGCCTCCGTCCTTAGGGACGTTGAGTCAATCCGCGGTAGTCGTAGATCCCGTAACCGAGCGTGATTAGTTGATTGTGGGTAGTTAGTCCAATTGCCAGGGGCCTCGAATTGTAGCAGTGTGGGCTTGCTCATTTGGGATCCCTGGTACATTGTAGCGGTATAAACAAGGATCCTCAAGTTGGAGCAGTGCGGGCTTCCACCGGGATTTGCTCACCTGGGTTTCCTTGTCTGTAGCTTAGTGGAGAGTTCTCTAACCGTAGCCGTAACCGTGCGGGCTTTCCCCGGACTCGCTCGGCTGAGACCTCCGTTCCCCTGGAACTTTCCATGTAGGGCCGTTTCCCGTTTCCGTAGAACCCCACAATCAATTTCTAACCGCCACCGTAGATGTAAGGACTTAGAATAATATTTACTTTAAATTAAGGGGCATAAAAGACCCGTCCGTAAGAAATCATATCCCCGTGTTTATTTCTTGCACCATGTGGCTAACCCTTACAACACGCTGAGCTACCTAGGAAACTTCTAAGCCCCTCCGGCGAAAGGATATGTAGGATTTACTCTCGGTGCGCTCCCGCCACGAGAGTCCGGGGTTCGACTCCCCGCCAGCAATCCATTACAATATATTTCTATACCCATAAAAATTATACAATTAAGCCTAAAACATAAAATTACAAGCAAGTAGCTTATACTTGCTTAGAGTGGACATTGTAGATGTAGTAGGTAAGTATTTCCTATAACTGCGCTTAAATGAGCTAGCAGTAACAGAATTCCTGAAGGGGGAGGGATATTGTTCCAACATTTTGCGGATGAATAACGGAAGCTACTTCTGAAAGCTGCTGTTCTATATCTTGAGCAAACAAGACAATAGGCATCTCTACATGTACGGAGGGAAAATTGGAGCTTTTCGTAAAGGTATGATAGGCTTTGTGACTTGACAATGCCGAACAGCATTAGATAGCATAGATTTGGATAGTCTTTGAGTGTATAATTTATTTTAAAGCAACAACATAAGAAAAATACGCACATTTCGTAATAGGAAAATAAATGGGGTCTCATTGCAGACTAACGTAGGTACGGGTCAACAGACGGTAGGGTCAACTGCCCGCGCGTTGTAAATAATCTTTATTTTTAATTGTTTTTGATTTTATTTTAAAAAAAATTAGATAGTCTAAGACTATGTAATTAAAAATATAAAGATGAAAAGAGCACGAATATCTTTTTTGTCATTTGGCCATGTTTTTAACACTTGACCTGACCAGCCCTTGAAGTTTCTTGCGGTTTCTAGCAGTCGCCTTATATGTATGTATGTATCAAAACCATGTTCGCAGATCTACTTCTTCCCGAAACCGCTCGGCCCGCCCGCGCTGGCCAAATCGCACGACGTGCTGCCGGCGGCCAGCTCCTTCGGACAGATACAGTTCAACCAGAACGTTAACGTCGACTCTATGGTAAGATTTTATTTATTTATTTCAAAAAGCACTGTCACGTCACACATATTACAAAAAAACTTAAGTAAGTATTATACATTTTACATTATTCTGAGAAGATTATTTTATATATTCTGTTGGTAAGGGTAATGCTGAAGGTGAAAGCGTACTTCGCCCGGAAACCACAACTACTGAGAAACTGGCTAGTCTTTTCTCTAACTGTTTTTAACGCTGCGTAAACGAAGATACTGAGGCCGGATATTGGCTACCAGTGAATATTTCTTTCTCATTCAATCAATATGAAATCAACGGTGTCGGATATTGGCTACCAGTGAATATTTTATTTTCATACAATCAAATGAAATCAACGGTGTCGGATATTGGCTACCAGTGAATATTTTATTTTTATACAATCAATATGAAATCAACGGTGTCGGATATTGGCTACCAGTGAATATTTTATTTTCATACAATCAATATGAAATTAACGGTGTCGGATATTGGCTACCAGTGAATATTTTATTTTCATACAATCAATATGAAATCAACGGTGGTTGATTTAAAAAGTGTCTAGAGACTTTTTAAAACCAGTCGCTTCCAATTGTCAGATAGCGATCGCAAATCACAAAATGTTCGGCGACTGGAATCTAAAAGTCGTCAGTTGCCGACTCAAGCAACATTTATAAATTTCCTTACAAATGTACTGCGCTGTTACAGCTACCTGACATTTGTTGTTTCAGAAATGTTCTCCCACATATGGCTGTGCTTTGTGGTTTATGGTATAACTCAGTTGCGGGATTATACGCCTATTACCCAACACCTTGTATGATTTTCCGTTCAGGACGTGAAGCCCCAGTTCACGAACCTGATAAACACCACCATCGGCACCCAGGACGTGAAGATGTTGCTGGAGAACTCGCTGGACGACTCCCAGGACGTGAAGCCCCAGTTCACGAACCTGATCAACACTACCATCGGCAGCCAGAACGTGAAGATGTTGCTGGAGAACTCGCTGGGCGACTCCCATGACGTGAAGCCCCAGTTCACGAACCTGATCAACACTACCATTGGCAGCCAGGACTTGAAGATGTTGCTGGAGAACTCGATAGGTGAGATGTGCTTTTATTTGTTACTAATGGCCTGCCCGCGACTTCGTCCGCGTGAACACCTCGTATTCCCGATTATTATAATATACAGATGAAAGTCCCAAGTTCCAAGAAATAGGGTTAAGCAGAAGCCATTCACATTTAAGGCATCAACAGACTCAAATTACAAACGTTAAAAAAAACTACTAGTGTTGAAAAATTTCGACACAAACCAATGCCTCGATCGTATTGCGGAGGACGTGGGTTCGATTCCCACTTTAGGTAGTAATTATTTTTTTCAAAGTTTTAATAGTATTGAGTATATTTGGGCTTTATTCATACATCATATATTATACACCCATTTCCGTTTGTGTTTGCAGGCGGCAACAACAACCCCTACAACCCATCTATGGCCGCCACGCTCGCGTCCAGCAAGAAGAAGAAGGAGCAGAAGCAGAAGTGCGTCTCCGGCTACATACTGTACTCGAACGAAGTGCGCAAGGCGATTGTCGCCAACAACCCGGATTGCACATTCGGTGAGTTTGTATTTCAGGTTATATAGAGTCTAACAATATCAATAAGCGAACGTTTAAGGGGAGCATCTATACATCACACTGAACATGCTCACCAAATTTGGTCTAAAACTACTGGCTCGTTACCGAGATAGTCGACAAAACATCATCAATTCACCAAAAATACACCCTTTCCAAACCCGTACAGCTGTTGTACTACACACACACAAAGATAGCCGAACATGCACACTATACTCGGAGCACACTGAGCTATCTTTTTATTGACGCTTGCGTGCGTGTTAGTAAAGATACAGCATGTTTCATGATGTTCATTATTTTAATTGATTTAGTTTGTCAGAAAACATAACTTTGTAAAATCACTATAAAACTGGAGCCCATTTTTTGTCATGGTGTATAGATACCGCCCTTAAACGTTCGCATATTGATTTTGTTAGAATCTGTGTAGAACTGTCATAATATTCCAATCAATTTTTAATAATTTGAGCAAGAAGATGTAGGAGCAGAAGCAGAAGATCGGCACTGGCTACAAAATGTACTCTTGTGAAATGCGCATAGCGATCTTCACTAATCATTCGGTGAGTCAGGATTTTTAGGCCATATAAAACTGTCATAATACTCCTATATTTTTTAAACCGTAGCTTTAGGGTGTTGAGCTCAAAATCGATTGTAGTATTTTGATGTTTTGGGCGAAGAAGAAGGAGCAGAAGCAGAATATCGGCTCCGGTTACTCCGGTCTCCGCCTCCTGTACTCGAGCGAAGTGCGCAAGGCGACCGTCGCCAACAACCTTAAGTGAAGTCGGCGGAATCAGTCGGCGTTAGATCAGTGTTGCGAGCGCATCCGTAGCAAGTTGCAAATAACCTACGTCATAGCATAGCGAAGAAGAATGATGAAATACCGTTGGAATCCATATTGGAAATGAGCTAGTCACCCCCACGTTCAACGCGCGTTTGCAGCGCGACTGTGAAGCGCGGCTGTCGCTAGCGCCGGCGTCGCGACTTAGCTGCGCTACTACAGCCGCTATAGTATGAAGGGATTCGATGTGCAGCGCTGCAGCCGCGCGACTTAAACGACTATATGTGAAAGCGCTCGTAGTTTTTTAGTTTCTTAAAACTTTCTGAGTGTCCCACGTATATAATCAGACGGAACTAGCGCTGAACCACAGCCTAGACACGGACAATTCCTCGCGTTTTGGTGGGCGTCGTCGTGCCTCGCAGGTAATCACTGATTGGTGAAACGGACATGTGCGGTGAGCGTTTTGGACGAGCATGTTGGATTCGGCAGGCGTACTACGCCTCGGGATTCGCACCACACACGCCACCAGCGGCTGCGCTGCGATCCAATCCTGTTCCCTCTTTCCACCTCCTCCTCCTTGGGTTGCGAGACGAGCTGAACACCGGACAAGTCGGTAAGTACTTATAGTATAAGTTCTTAGGTTAATTAGCAAGTAAGACATTAACGCTGCGTAACGCAGCAGCTTCAGGCAACCCTGATCGGAGACCTGATAAGTCCAGGGTTGTCTGCATCAGTGATGAAGTGTCGAATAGCAACTAACTAGTTAGTTAACACTCGTACGCCTGCGTATCGTTCTCCTGAACGCTTTCAAAGTGTCCACCAACGTACTTGTTCAGTGCACTTTATGGTCCGTTTACGTAATTGTTGTCTAAGCGTGCCTAACACTTCAGTGTCACTTTTCACCGTTTCAAAGGCGGTCACTAGCACTTGCTGTCTCAGTAAAATTAACTAATGACTTGATACGTCCCACAAAAAAGTCAAGAGGCGTCAAATCATGTAACAGAGGAGACCACGGGATAAGTCCGCCGCGACCGATCGGTCAGCATACTCAGAAAAATCGAGATGCTATCGTGTACATTGGCACCCCTGTCAATGGCTGTGTTCGGCTGAGAAGATCCGTGGTCTCGGAGCAGCTGAGTAGCATAGTATATAGTAGCAGTAGTATATAATAATCCTGCGAGATACATTAGTACCGTACCTATTGTTGAACGTTCTGGAAGCTAGTGTCACATTATCACCACCACAAATTGCTATGGTTCTCACCGTTTCGACGTATTGAATGTTATTATAACGAAAAGTCGTCGCGCGCGAAAGTAGTCACTTAATTGACTTAAACGTGCGAAACTATCACTTCCTGATAACGCCGGCGCATGACTAATGTTTGTTTTTGTTCCGTTAACCGGGCTCGCGCCGGCCGCCGGTCTCTCGGGGTGGCTCGGGTTGCGGCGGGATTTTACATCTCGCTATTTCTTATCGTTTTCGAACTTGCGGAAGAAAGTGAGACATTTTGATGGTTTATTGGCACGTGTGTATTTTGTTACCTTGTGCATTCGCGTAAGTCGATTTCATGCAAAAAAAAACTTTAAAGTGATAAGAATAGAACTCATTATTATTAGTTTATTTTGTTGCATTCTTGAAGTTATTGTGGTTGTACAAATAAAAAATAATAGCATACCTATACACCGAGATTTTTCATTGATTTTGGAGCCGAAAACGTTATAATACAAAAAAGTGCTGTACCTATTTATAAAATAATAATCGCTTTACAAGCTAAGTAAAAAAAGCTGTAAAAGTGACTTTTTGTCGAAAACACGTAGTAACGTTCTCCTTAACTACTCACTACACCGTGACCCCTATGAACTTCCTGGCCGGCCGGCGGCGCAGGCGGCGGGGCGGGGGGTAGGCGGAGCGTTTGAAGCGCCTCGGTCATTGACTTTCGTAAGATCGTTCGGTACTACGGGCTCTTACATTTTTTATGAGTATTTTTTTAATGATTTTTTTATGCTCATATTTTTAGTTTTACATGCTAAATAGCTTCTACTGATGATAAACGTGAACAGGGTTTCGGCTTAAAAACCAATGAAAATTCTCTTATTATCAAAGGCCAAAACTCCCTTTGTTTCGCTGCGTCATCTTAGTTACTTAAATAAATAAACAATTTAATATTGTGGTCGGCAGGCGAAATAACTCGCATCATCGGCAAAGAGTGGAGCTCCCTGCCGACGTCGACCAAGCAGAGCTGGGCGGAGCGCGCGGTGCGCTGCAACGAGGAGACCTTCGCCAAACTAGCTGAGGAAATGAAGGAGCTGTCACAGCACGTATGTAGGTACTTCTGCGCCCGCCCGCGCCATCGTCCACGCTAGCTTAGAAAGACCGTCATACTTCAAATATATTGTACAAAATATCAACAAATTACAAACAAAAACCATTCTCAGGTATATGACTCTTTCTGTTAGTGAAAACCCGCATAAAAATACATTAGGTGGTTTAGGAGAAGGAAGCGGAGACAGGAAAACGGCGACTTTACTTTATAATATTATGTAATGTAATGATAATGAAGGTACGCACGCGAGCAGATCATCTATACTATAGAATACGGGCAGCACTACACAGGGTCAATTTATTACGATATTAATACATTACAATACGGTTGGTCACCCTACAAACGCACTCTCGTTAACCTTTTGAAGTCATTTTCACAGTTTTAGCACATATAGATAGATAATCTATAGATAGCAGTTTTTGTACACCGCGCCAATATATAAGGCGACTGCTCGAAATCGCAAGAAACTTCGAGGGCTGGTCAGTAAACATCACCTTGTTAGATGGCAGTCTACTACTGTGCGTTTTTCACGAAATTTCTTGCCTCGAACTACAGTGTTGTGGAACCAGCTCTCGGCGGCGGTATTTCCGGACCGTTACGACTTAGGGATCTTCAAGAAACGAGCCTATTCCTTCCTTAAAGGCGGCAACGCGTATGCGATTCCTCTGATTTTGCGGGTGTCCATGGGCGGCGGTGATTACTTTCTATCAGGTGACCCGCTTGCTCGTTTGCCTCCTTCTGCTATAAAAAAAAATAATAAAATAAATGGTCTACGACTATTGTAGGTACTTAACGCCCGGCTGACGCGGACGGGTCAACAGACGGTTGGGTTAACGACCGGCTGCTGCACGCGCGTTGTAAATAATCGTTATTTTTAATTGTTTTTTATTTTATTTTACTTATGTTATTGCTTTAAAATAAATTAGATACTCAGAGACTATCTAATGAAAATTCATTAAATGAACTATTTAATTAAAAATGAAAAAAGCACGAATTTCTTTTTTGTAATTTTTGTCATGTTTAAAACACTTGACCTGACCAGCCCTTGAAGTTTTTTGCGGTTTCTAGCAGTCACCTTATATAGTACAATACTATACATTTACAGTATGGTTGGGAATGCAACATGCAACCCATCTAAAACGGTCAAAATTCTCCAACGGTGTTGATCCATTTACACTAGAGGCAAAGTTGTAATGTATTGATGAAATTTGACATTTTGCGGTAGCTTGAAGTGGTGGCGTCTGTATACAAAACAGATAGGAATTGAAAATAACAAAGATAATGAACAGTATGAGAGCTGAATCCCTATCTAAAATTGATAAACACAACACGATTAAATGCTAAGCGTAGGTACATGTTAAAGTTCATCTACCGCCCTCTCCTTTCCTCTCCCGGACTACACGTGCTGGTCTTAGGGACCACCATCATACTGTACTCGTACCAAAAAATTTGGCAAGTCGTTCCTCTGTAAGACCATTCGGCTTTGGAATTCTTTGCCGGCGCATGTGTTTCCCAGCTCCTACAGTCCCGGGTCTTTTAAGCTGGGCGTGAAACGGAATTTATGCAGGCCGTCATGAATTGGTGCGCTCGTTACCGTGCTTATTCCACGGTAGGGAGCGCTCTCATTATTTTGGACTGCATCGGCTGCTTACCATCAGGCAGGATGCAGTCACTATGACGAGTCAAAATAGAAAAAAAAAACTAAGATATTCTATGTATGAAATTTTCTTTTACAGAATGCGGTACATAGACAGTGGCGTGCCCAGTGATTGTGATTAGGGCAAGCCCCGAAGTCCGAAGCTCCAAATCTTACCAGTGCTAGGTACCTACCTACTATTTTGATGCATTTTTGTGACACCAGCCAGATTATTTAAATCGTAGTATTCCAAACGTCCGATAAAAATATGTAATACTAACAATATAATTTTAAAATAATGGGAGCAACAAACAATCCAAGTAGTTTTGTATGCAGATCTATTAAAATATATTTTTGAACTATAACTAGTTTTCGAAATACACAAATCTGATGTAAGTAGGTAGGTATGTTGTTTGTGTAATGTTATGATTTACCGTATTGTATCAATATAATACGATATTAATACAATACAATACGGTTGGTTACCCTACAAACGCACTCTCGTAAACCTTTTGAAGTCATTATCACAGTTTTAGCACATATACTTAGATAGATAAACAGTTATAGATAGCAGTTTTTGTACACCTCTCCAATATATAACTACTTATTTAAATACCAAATGTAATGTTAATATATATTTTTTTATAAGTAAGTACCTACTTAAATAAGTGATATGCCTGTAGTACAAGTATTGTATTCTTTTTAAGATTACTTATGTAGGTAGCAGTAGATATAAGTGAATCTACGACATTTGTGAATATGTGTAACTTTGATCAACAATACCAACTAGATAACTCGTTACGTATAAAATCAAAGCTAAACTCTGTCCACGTGAATAAATACTTTTTCTTTACTAAATGATACTCCTTTCACAAAAACGCAATAACATTTAGTGGTGAAATCAACCTTAAGTGGCAACAAATAAAGTACTTTTTCCTGTTATTACCTTGTGAGAAAATAAGAGCTCACTTCTCATGTGGGCTGTTATTTACCGAGACATATTTTTAGCGCCGACCTAACATCTAGTTGTATTGTTGATCAAAGATTCTAAAGTTGAATATAGATTGGAGAATATTTTGACAGTTTGAGTTGTCCGAAGTGCTGTTGTGTGTACAGTCAAGGAAGTTCCCGGTAGAACACTTTTAGGCGATTTTCGCTTGCGCTCCATTCCGACCGCGCGTACGTATAGTAGCGCGCGCGTAAATAGTGTAGCAGCGCCACCTACCGCATACGCCGCACATTATTCGACACGAAGCAAACACCTTCTCAGCCGTGTCAACAGATGGCGCCTACGTACGCATACCAACGACGCCGCTATACTACGACGGTAAAATAGTATGGGAAGCCTGCATCGCGGTATCGAAGTTTCACCTACGCCTTCGCTATCTAAAGCACCTCCAACGAACATCCGTTGGACTTCGGTCTCTGAGCTATACGACCCAGCTCGGAGGAAGAACTTCCTTCCCTTTGGCCTTCCTCAATGTGGCATATGGATGCCTCAATATGGCATAAGAGCTGATGGTAGGTGGGACGGGGATGGCCCCGTCCCACCTACTGTCAGCTCTTCTACTAACTACAGCTTCTCTACAGATAGTGTGCAAGCGAATGTCCTCGAGAAGTGGTCGACCGAGAACTTCGTCGACTGTACATGTAATAGTTTTTTTTTTTACTGTAGTTGTATCCATTAAGGTGTCTAGATTTAAAATTAACTGGTACAAGACTGTATACATTAGTGGCTTAAGTAATCTCATTGACAATTAAAATACCTCTATTTTGAAAATAAATATTGTTTTCTATTTTTTCTGTAAATCTGTTTTCAAAAATAAAATTCTTATAAATAATAACAACAGCTTTTATTGACCCTCTGCCTGCCTGTTATATAACACTTTTAGAGCAACAAAAACAAAACTTAAAATCATCATCATCATCAACCGTGTCAATAGCGTGAAAGAATATTATACCATTATATCTTCCCGTGGAAGTCGTAGAAGGCGACAGGACTGAGGGATCAACTCAGAGGATGGGCAGCAGCATCCTCTGAGATTACCACTTTCATACTGTGATCGCCAACCCCCCTGCCAAGCGTGGCGATTATGGCAACTCTCCCCCCAATGAACGACAGCACTAAACTCCGGCCCCGCTCGCCCTAGTTACGGTAGTGACCAAGACAGCGACGATGGGGCAGGGGGTGCTAAGAATCTCCGGCAGAGACCTATTATGGCTACCATCAACAACAAACTTTGGCCCTGACAACCTACAACACGCGTACACTGCGGACCGACGAGAAGGTTTGCGAATTAGAGAAAGAATTGAGCAAGATATGGTACGACGAGGAGGGGGCTACCTATGAGGATTAGTTCCTGATTCGCCGGATTCTCGTTTCGTCTGAAATATTAATATACAATAATATCACATAAGTAAAGAAAACATGTAGTTATATTTGTTATTGTATTTATGAATTATTATTTTGTTGCCACTATCGGACATAATTTAAATTACCTACTTAGAAATGGGTTTGATTCTTATTTTCAAAGAAATGACGATTTACCTTTAACCATTTTTTATCTGTTACGTTATCTGCTAACGTAACAGACGTTATTAAATTAAGAACAAATAAATATTTTTATTAATGTACCGAAGTGTCTGCCTTTTATTTAATAAATAGTTTTCTTCAACAAAAAATCCGACGAAACAAGAATCCGGCTAATCAGGAATCCGGCGAGTGAGGAACTAATCCCTATGAGGACATCTCTAGAGCGAGTACCTACGCCTGGCGTACTCACCATGGAATTCTGTTATTTCAAGTATGCCAAAAAACTGTACCCAAATAGTACCAAATAGTGCCCAAAGGAATTAAATAGTACCCTTATGGTTAAAAAGTTATAGACATAGTTTGGTGAGAAAGCCAGGCGTAGGTTACGCCTATCGTACTCACCTCAGTTTGGGAAATCTGAGCAAGCTACAACTATAATTAGTATTTCAAAAAACTGTACCCAAATAGTGCCCAAAGGAAATAAATAGTACTTTTAAAGTTAAAAAGTTATAGACATAGTTTGGTGAGTACGCTAGGCGTAGAGCCTAGCGTACTCACCTCGTTGCGCGAAAACAGAACCAGCAATGGCTCTCATTTCTATCTCAATAAATAGTACCGGAAATAGTACCGTCTGAATAATTGTTATTTGACTTTTACACTAGAAAGTCATTATATTTGATAGCAAACTTCTACATACATTGACATGAGGTACAGGCGAACTCATAATAATTTTAATATTATAACCTACATATGGATCCTGTTATGCATAATGGTTGTTAGCGCCAGCGCAACGACGAATGACAGCCGTCTCTACGCCGGCCAATTAGAGTGCATATTGGAGTGCACTACCCCGTCGCACGGACGCTATGACGCCTGTACCGGACGAACCGAGACCGCGGGCATTATTACGTCGCATGTTGGTGCCTCTTGCATCAACAATGGTTTCAAGTGACATAGAGGTCATTTTGAGATAATCGCAATCAATGTTTTTAACCGAAGCTGGATTTAAACATTGGTATAACTTTTAATGTATGAAATGGAAATTTTTGAAAATTTGTATGTTTATAGAATGAAATACATATTTTATACTACTGTTATTATTTTTTAAAATAAGAATTTATTTTAGTAGATAATTACAGTTAAAACGGTTAACACCCTTTTGCTTAAATAGGCTACAGTTCCAAATTAATTTTTAAAAGGTGTTAAAGTGCTTTGAATCGTCTTAGCAAAATATAAACATGAAACAAAGGAGTACGAGTTCTATAAGGTAAAAACGTTTCAAACACATTTTTTTTTGTAAAAATTTTAATTACAGGTGAGGGGGGCGAAGTGCGCCATACTTTTTCCATAGTTGACTTTGGCGCAATATAACTTGTGTTTAAGTTCACGAATGACACTTGTTGTGGTACCCAAAGGACCAGTGATGTTTTGCAACAACAACCACAGTCGTGTCATTGGAATCCATAGATAAAGGTAATACTGTCGGTTGGAATCTGACACTAAATTAATGATTTTTGTTACAAAAGTAGAAAACATGACGTTTCGTTAATACCAGGCGCACTTTGCCGCCAAATCGGGGAAGTGCGCCTGGTATTAATAAAACGCAATAATAAAGCATTAGAATAAAAACAGCTACATATTATTATAAGAAAACAAGAAACGAAACTCATAACATTTAATTTTATTCATAGCCACGTTCTAGAGGAATCTATTTATTTAAAACCAAATTTCGGCTAAGTGCGCCATATAATCTTAAGTCAGAGGCTGTAAACCTTTTTTCTAAATATTGTTAATCGAGTGTCAAGCATATTTTTTCTTTTATTTACGATGGAATACCATGCGGTGTGGAAATACTTATTTGATACCAATATTAAAAAGGGACTGAAATAAGAAAATAGTCATTGAAATTTAAAGTAATATTAATTAAATAAATTCTTAACAAAACTAGGTAGGTAGGTAATGAAAAGAAAATCAATGAGATACCTCCTTAATATTAGTTGAGAAGCTGCAGCACAAAAGCGGATTTGTCCCATTAATTGAATTTTACACTGGAACAAAAAAACTGAAATGGCTAGTTACATGATAGCTGGAATTTATTTATTTTAATAATAATGTAGTCTACCGTATTAAAAAAAAACTCCGTTTGCTCACAAAAGTAAAGCTAATCATTTTTTTTTTCATTATGGCCAGTAAAGTTTTCTTTGAAAACGGAGGACAACACGGTGGTGGTTTAAAATTCACTTGCAAGATTTGTACCCGACCATATAAACAAGCAAACAAACATTGCAAGTTAAATAAAAGCTTGTAAAAAAGACACGTTTACAAGGTTGGTAACATCTGGATTGCAGGGAAGTGCGCCATATAAAAAGTCAGTATGGCGCGCTTCCCCAACTATACAAATTTGAGGTAAGATTATTTAACTTGCAAAAAATATATAATTTTTACAAGATAAGAGTGATGTAAAGTCAGAATCTTAAAGCAATATATTTAAATTGTGCAACTACCTCACTCGTATATTGGTAAATTCTCGATTTCTTGAGATTTACAACGTTGATCACCCCATAGTCATCTCTCCTCACCACTTTGAATATGAGTGAAAATGAAATGGCGTGTATTTCCAATTCTCGTGACTAGAGCCATCTGTGACTACGACCAAGACGTATGATTTAGTTTGTAGCATCGATGTAAGATGTCACTACTAGTATCCAATCGGTAGTTTTCGAGATATTTGTGGTAGGCGCACTTACTCGCCAGGCGCACTTCGGCGGCGGCGGGCACCAGGCGGTGAGGGGGGCCTCACCTCATATCCATTAATTTTTTTTTATTTGTAAAAAAATTCTTTCGGATCTTAGAGGTGAAAACTTCTAAGATTTGATGAAGCAATGTTGACTAAAAACATAAGCATCAAGCACTGACATATTTCGACGAGTGAAAACCAGACCTCGGTAGCCAAGTGGTTAAGGCAGCCGCCCGGAATGCGGAAGGTGCGAGGTTCGATTCCCGCCTGAGGTTGTCGTCTTTTTTTAGTGTTTAAAATTTTACTTAAGTATATTTAAGCGTTAATAAAACGCTAAAATGTAAAACATAAATGCAAAATATATTCAAACTGAGTAGGTACCCTACCTAGCTAATGAAAGATCAAGTGCAAATCGACATGAACAATAAATGCTATTACAGATGAAATATACATAGGTACTTACTACTTACTCATTTAAAGATCACTTTCACATCACAGTGAAACAAAATTCACAAGTTTTCTCCATTAATTGTTTCACAAATTAACTATTCGCAAACCTTTGCGGTGGCAAGGCAAAGTAAACAACTAAAAAAATTGGTTCCCGAAAACTATGCGTTCCCACCGCGGCATCAAGCAAATTGGTGTGTATTGCAATATTGATCTTTAGCACTTTCATAATACAGGTCAGTTTGTAAGTAAAGTAAGTGTGATAAGCGCCATCTATTGTTACTTGTTCTACAAAAAAAATTATAATGCTCTATGGCTTACTTTTCTTGAAATCTTTGCTTCTTATTAGTAAATTTATTTATTTATTTATATTTAAGGATCACCAACATGACATATACCATTAATTACATAGTTTTTTTCTCATACTTACCTACAGAAATACGTTATTGTTTTTTATTAATCGTAGAATAACAAACTATAAATCACATTCTTAGTTTTCTGGACTGTATAAAGTGTTTAACAATTTCGCGTAAGGTGTTGGGGTCACTTCGGACGGTTTGCAGTTGTATTCGGAAGATGTTAGCAAAATTTTTTTTCTGTAGAGTTACGTTAAGTTAGCATAATAAATTAGGTGAAAATTTATTGTTAATAAACAGGCTATAAGGTAGAATGTGTTTTATATAGTTATAAACGAAACAACTACTATTTTTCTGGTGTTTAAAATACGAATAAAATCTATTAGTGAATTCCATAGTTATTCCAATCTCAATTCCTTTGGTAATAAAAATAATATTTTACCATTCACTGTGCTCGACTGTACCACACGTAATTTTTGAATGTAGAAGTTTTCTATCAAATTTAATCACTTTCTAGTGTAAAAGTCGAATAACAGTTACACTCTTAGAGGGTACTATTTCCGTTACTATATTTATTGAGATAGAAATGGGAGCCATTGCTGGTTCTGTTTACGCGCAACGAGGTGAGTACGCTAGGCATAGAACCTACGCCTGGCTTCCTCACCAAACTATGTCTATAACTTTTTAACTATAAAGGTACTTACTACCTACGCCTGGCTTCCTCACCAAACTATGTCTATAACTTTTTAACCTTAAGGGTACATTTATTTCCTTTGGGCACTATTTGGTACCATTTGGGTAAGTAGGTACAGTTTTTTGGCATTCTTGAAATAACAGAATTCCATGGTGAGTACGCCAGAGCCATACAAGTCTCCAAAACTCATTACACCGTTGTCATGGGAGACTTTAACGCAAAACTGGGCAAACGAAGCGGCTTTCAGATAAATTCTTATCTTATCCGTAGGATAAAGAAGAGGCCGACGATGAAACGTGCTTGCCCTGAAGCAGCCTTTTACTCGGGCTTTAAGATGTTGGGACTATATGCACTCGGGAATACAGACGCCGGCAGGGAACTCCATACCTTGGATGTACGCATTATGAATGAAGACGAATAACGCTTGGTGCGTGTGAGTGGAATATCAATCAAGTAAGAGTGGTAACCCGCCGTACGTCTGGACTCCCGATAGTAGAATGGAGACGGTGGAATGAGCTCGTGTAGCTCAACAGCACACTCTCCAAATTACAACCTGTAAAATACCGACAAGCAAGCAACTGAGCGACACACACGCGTGAGCGAGACTGTGAAGCTTGGTTTTCACAAGATTATCGTCACCTATAAGTTCCCTGGTTCTGCGTTCCACCGAATCGAGCGCGGCAAGTTGATAATTTTTTGAGCCGTCCCAAATGTGGCAGTAATACTCCATGCACGACTGGACTTGTGTCTTATATAGAGTTAGAAGCTGTCCCGGCGTGAAATACCACTTGACCTATTTAGAACACTCAGCTTTTTGGCAGCAGTTTGAGCCTTGATTTCGATGTTGTCGCCGAAGTTAAGATTGGAGGTCAACTTCATCGAGGAGATCGAGGTTGTCGGTAATTGGTACACTACACCCCGGAAAGTAAGAGCCAGGTTAAAAGGATTCCTTTTGGCGGAGAACAAACACACCTGCGTTTTGGTGGCGTTAAAACGGACCAAATGGTTGTCACCCCATTGGGAGACGTGACTTAAAGTCAAGTTTATCCGCTCAACCATGGCCTCTCTGAAGAAACGAACTTCCTCTCCGCCGACCCTTGCGCTAGACAGATACCTCTCTGTGAACGTGCTGTCGCCTGCATATCCAACAATTCCGGGTTTGAGCAGATCGTTAACACGCAACAATAAAGGGGTAGCAGAGAGAGCGGAACCCTGAGGAACCCCGGCATCGATAGCCATGAGGTCAGAGGAACAGCCATCAATGACCACTCTGATTGACCGTTCACTCAGAAAGTCCAAAATCCAGACACAAAAATCAGCACAGATGCCGTACGCTGGAAGCTTGCTCAGCAAACTAGCGTGCCAGACCCGGTCAAAGGCTTTCGAGATGTCAAGCGACACGGTTCGCCATGCTTCTCGATTGCCTCGCTCCGGCAATGTGTAACGTACACCAGAAGGTCCCCCGTGGAACGGCCCCGCCGAAAGCCATATTGGCAGTCGCTGAGGAGGTCGTGGGATTCTAGATACCACAAAAGCTTTTTTATTCAGTACCCTTTTATAACTTTGCAGATTATGGAGGTGATGGTAATTGGTCTGTAGTTGGTGGCGTCGGCGCGATCGCCCTTCCTGGGTACTGGGTGCACATTTTTAAGCTTCCAGGACTGAGGAACTGCTCTAGTAATAAGAGAATGGCGGTACAGACGCGTTAAAACCGGAGAAAATTCAGGCGCGCAGACTAAGTAGTCTAGCTGGAATCCTGTCCGGGCTGCTGGCCTTATTTACGTCCAGATTCTGCAAAGCTTTTCTTACCTCTTTGGTGTGAATGGTGACACTTGGAATGGAAGCAACACAGTGAGGTAAAGTTGGTGGCTTTGCAAGGTTTGCATCTAGTAGCGAATTGCCCGCGATCAGAGATGCAAAAAGATTTGCTTTCTCCGTTGCAGTGTGGGCCATCGTCCCTTCGGGCCGCAACTTGGGGAGCAAAGTGGGCAGGCAAAAATTTGACTCGACACAAAAATCAGCAGACTTACTACGAGCAGGGTAAGATGCTAGTCTGGCTCCTATGCGGCTTATGTGGTCGAATCGCACTTTGCGGATCATTCTTTTGCACCGCTTAGCTGCAGAGTTGAAGGCTTTCTTCTTCGCGCGAACCCTCCGAGCCTGTTCTTTACAGTCACAAGCGCGTACCCAGGCTTGGTAAGCGGATTCTTTACGTGCTTCTGCACTTACACAGTCCGCATTAAACCGAGGTCAGGCATTGTGACCGTGAGGAACGTCGGAGAACGGAATAAAGTTTTCCATTCCCTGACGAATCACTTCCATGCTCGCGTCTGCAGAACTAGAGGGATCGTTCGAAGAAAAACACACTTGGCGCCAAGGGTATGATGCAAAGAAGTACCCCTTCTCGTCCTAATTAGCTGGCTCGTAACACCAGACACGCCTCGAGCCCCTAGGGTTGACATCAGGAGAAGAGCAGACACATAATGATTTCACGATACAATGATCGGACGTTCCTAAGGGAGCTGAGACCGATACTGAGTGTTTATTAGGGTTCGTCGTCAGTAAAAGATCGAGACAGTTTGGCGTATGGTCATCAGCATCAGGTACCCGCGTCGTCACATTCACCATCTGGGTGACGTAGTATGCTTGGTGTTCCGGACGAACGATTATAGTTTTAGTTAGACCATTTAGTATGTAACATTTTATAAGTTTATATTTGTAAAGAATAGGTTTTATAGTTTAGTTAATAGGTTTATAATTTAGTTATAGTTATGGTTTCCTTACGTTAACAGTTCAGTATTTGCTAATTTATAAAGCCCTTATGATAGAAATAGAGCCGCTGCGCTCTCCACGGTATTGCCGAGAGACCCCTACCCTTTTGCTTGCACTTATGTTTTGTCCCTCTCGCGCATACCTCTCGCTCTCGCAACTATCTATAGAGAAAGGCCGATAGTTGCGATAGCGAGATTTGGTACTTAAGCGAGCGAGATCCTATGGAAAATAATTCCGGATCCAGCTCAAGAATACTACTAGGAAGCAAATACTGAACAAGAACCAATAGAAGAAAGAAATAGTTTATTTGTAAAGCAAGAAATATAGGGAAAAGTTCTGCTCATATAAATCTGGAATATAGAAGCTCTGAAGATTCACCGTGGCTTTCCTTTTACCATCGCCCCACCTTGTAACTGGCTTCATAGTTAGACGAATCAAGACAAGACTTATTTCATAGCGGGTCTTGACTTATTTCACAACGGATTGAGATTCGAGTTCAACCGTATAAGGGTCCCGCACATTTTATGGTCCTTCCCAGCCGGATCACGCAAGCTATCAAGATGCCTGTTACAAGATTGCAAGCCGAAGAACGCCGCACGCCCGTCACGTCGGAAAGTACTACGTCGGGTACCGAACTAACTGCGACCACGGCTCCGGACACATCAGCTACAAGCCAGCAATCTACAGAGACCGCGCCAACCACGCCGATAGAAGAGGTGCAACATGCGCAACCTACGCATGCGCCTCCACCGCCCGTACCTGAGCTACCGCGCACGCAAAAGAAGACTGCGCCGCCCAAGTCAAGAGCATCGACGTCGGCGTCACGGCGCGCATCGAAACTATTGAAAGCCAAAGAAGAGCTACTTAGACTACAAGTCGAGCTGGCCGCCGCTAAGATAGCGGCTATAGAAGCGGATTTTGACTCCGACGATCCAGACACGATCATCGCGGACTTGAATCAGAACGAGCGAATAGACAAATGGTTGGCAAACAATAAAGGCCACCCACTCGCCGTCAAGAACGAACCGCACAACAAGCCAGCAGCACCTCCGGTTCTAGAGCCTATAGTCTCGACGGTTCCGGTACCAGCGGAAGAAACAACACCGATAATGTTGTCTGCAAACAAGATCGACCTCACCGAGTTAGCGGCTGCCATCGCTCAAGCAGCCAAGACCGGTCACCCATCTGCAAGAATATTGAACGAGTTGCCTTTCTTCGGGGGCTGCCACCACGAATGGCTGTCTTTTAGGGCTGCCTACATGGAGTCACAAGGCAGCTTCTCCGACATCGAAAACTTAGCGCGCCTGCGACGAAGCCTCAAGGGAAAATCCAAAGAAGCGGTCGAAAGTCTCCTAATCTACAGTTCGAATCCAAGAGACATCATAAAAACCTGGGAAGCAAGATTCGGAAGACCAGACGCAATAGCAATCGCCGAGATGGAGCGAATTAGAAGCTTGCCCCGCCTGTCAGATTCGCCGCGGGACTTATGCATTTTCGCAAGCAAAGTCTCGAACATAGTCGCGACTTTGGGGGCCATCAATAAGAAGCAGTACCTGTACAATCCGGAGATAACGAAGAGCACCATAGACAAGCTGACACCGACGCTTCGTTATCGGTGGTACGACTTCGCAGCGGGTCATCCAACAGATGAACCAGATATAGCCAAGATGACGCGGTTCCTAAATAGAGAAGCTGACATATGCGGCCCATACGCACAGCCAGAAGGGGTGCAAGAAGTCTCAAGCATACCTACAAGTAATAGAAGACAAAGAACTTTCAACACCACCGAGGCAAAAAGCAAGTACCCTAACTCCGGGGCTTGTATAGAAGCAAGAAGCAAGTACCCAAACTCTGGTACTTGCCTAGTATGCGAAGAAGCTGGACATACTGCAACCAGCTGCGAACAGTTCCAGCAAGCGACCTCTGCGAAGAGATGGGACATAGCCAAAGAGAAGAAACTCTGTTTTCGCTGCCTTCGCTATAGAAACAGAACGCACAGCTGTCGCGCCAGCAACTGCGGTATAGACGAGTGCAACAGCACGCACCACCGAATGCTGCATTTCAAGAGGGCTACAGAGGAGAATAAGGAAATCGTCAGCTCAACCTGGGCTACTAAGAAAGCGCAAGCCTACCTCAAGATAGTGCCCATCCAGATAGTCGGGCCAAAAAAGAAGATCGACACGTACGCCCTACTGGATGACGGATCGACAGTCACCCTTATAGACGAGGACTTAGCGCAGCGAGCTGGACTACGGGGCCCAATAGAGCCCATACACATAGAGGGCATCAGCGACGCTCCGGTAGACACCACAGCATCAAGAAGAGTGAAGATCATCCTCAAAGGTTCCAATAGAAGATACAAAGTAACAGCGAGGTCCATCAAACAGTTGAAGCTTTCGCCACAAACTATAGAAGAGGAAGACCTGAGAGGATGCCGCCACCTGGATGACATACGCCACAGCATCCAGTACACCGGAGCGAAACCCGAAGTACTAATCGGCCAAGACAATTGGCAGCTGCTCATGGCGAAAGATAGCCGCATAGGAAGAAGGCACCAACCAGTCGCCTCTCTAACGCCACTGGGTTGGGTGCTACATGGGGCCTGCAGCAGAACGACGGGGCACCTGAACGTCGAGCTAAAGAATTTCTTTAGCCTGGAGGCACTCGCTATAGTACCCAAGACGCCGCGAAGCGACCCCGACGCCAAGGCCCTAAAGATCTTAGATGAAAAGACAACAAGATTGACAGATGGAAGATTCCAGAGAGCGTTGCTATGAAAGTCTGAAGAAGTGAAGCTGCCGGACAACAGAGAATATGCATTGCGCCGCCTGGAAGCAACGGAAAGAAAGATGAATAAGAATAGCGAACTGAAGAATAAGGTCGTCGAACAGATGGACGCGCTGGTCAAGAAGGGGTACGCCGAGCCTGCACCGGAGAACAGAAGCAGCAACAGAACATGGTACCTACCATGCTTCCCGGTTATCAACCCAGTGAAACCAGAGAAGATTCGGATGGTGCACGACGCGGCGGCCACATCGAAGGGCACATCGCTCAATGATGCCCTGCTCACCGGCCCGGACTTACTTCAGTCCCTTCCAGGCGTGCTGATGCGAATGAGACAGCACCGAATAGCAGTGTCAGCGGACATCGCCGAGATGTTCCTTCAAGTCAAGATCAACCCAGAAGATAGAGACGCGCTCCGCTATCTTTGGAGAAATGGAGACCCTTCGGCGAAGCCTATAGAATACAGAATGACGTCGCTAATATTCGGCGCAACGTCTTCGCCAGCCACCGCGATCTATGTGAAGGACAAGAACGCTGAAGAACACTCAAAAGAATACCCAACAGCAGCATCGGCCATAAAAAGAAACCACTATATGGACGATTTCATCCAGAGCTTTGAAGAAGAGGACGAAGCAATAGAAGTCTCACGCCAAGTCCATTTCGTCCACAGTCAGGCGCACTTTGACCTGAGGAAGTGGGCCTCGAATTCACCGAGAGTGCTCAGCGAGCTCGAAGCGAGCGCCTCTATAGAAGAACTGGAAGTCGGCCCCAAGATGGAGAAGGTGTTAGGGATGACATGGCAAACCTCATCGGACACCTTCAAGTACAACCTGAACTTCTCAAGACTGCCTGAAGGCGCGCTACGACAGAAGCCCACGAAGCGTCAGGCCCTGCGGATCGTTATGTCCCTTTTCGATCCACTGGGACTTGTCTCTCCAGTCACCATGAGAGCCAAGCGAATACTGCAGGACATCTGGAAGAGAAGCACAGCATGGGACGACCAGCTCGAAGACGACCTCGCCGAAGAATGGAGCAAGTGGACTAAACACCTCGAAGATCTAAAGACAATCTCCATCCCAAGAACCTACCTGAGCTACAGTCGTGGAAAGAACCTCCAATTTCACGTGTTCGTTGACGCCAGTGAAGTCGCATACGCCGCCACTCTCTACTGGCGTGTAGAAGGTGAAAACGGAGAAGTACATACCTCTCTGATATTGGCCAAAGCCAGGGTGGCGCCGTTGAAAACCACGTCGATACCTCGGTTGGAACTCCAGGCTGCAGTCATGGGCAGCAGAATGGCTAACTGCGTAATAGAAGAACACGACAGAAAACCAGTGGCACGCATCTACTGGACTGACAGCCGCACAGTTTTGACGTGGTTGCGAACGGGCTCTCGATCATTCAAACCGTTCGTCGCTCACCGCATCGCCGAACTCGAAGAGAACACCAAGACCGAAGAATGGCGCTGGGTCCCCACCAAACTCAATGTGGCGGATGACAGCACCCGTGAAGTACCGAAAAAGTTCAACGAGAAACATTGATGGTTTATAGGGCCGAGCTTTCTCAAAGAAGACCCCGAGACCTGGCCACGAGAGTGCGCCAAACCGAAAATAGTCACCGGGGAAGAAAGAACATTGAAAATAATAGAGAAAACTACAGCATTAGAAGTCGTACCAGATAATAGAGAAAACTACAGCATTAGAAGTCGTACCAGACTTCAACAAGTTTTCAAGATGGGAAAAATATATACGAACAATAGCAAGAGTACTTCAGTTCATAGCACTATGTCGAAGAAAGAAAATAGAAAAAACGGCGTATTCAAGAACGAAGGCTAATAAAGAAAAAGATCCATCTTGGGGAAAGAAGGAAGAAAAGAAGACTGCGAATAAAAGAAAGAAGATAGAAAATATAGACAACCTGTATAGGAAAATATCCGCAGAGCTTCTCATCCAAGCCGAAGACTTAGCAATCAGAGCCATTCAAGCCGATTGCTTCAAAGAAGAGATCGAAGAACTATCGAAAAATCGTCGGGTCAACACTACGAGCAAACTAAAGAAAATAGCCACGCAGATTGTCAACGGGGTCATCATAGTGAAGTCGCGAATCGACGCGGCCATAGAAGTGCCTGAAGCCATGAAGAGGCCACCCATCATAGACGGGCACCATCACATAGCGAAGCTGTACATCGAGCACCTTCACCGAGTTGGCCACCACCAGGGGGTGGAAGCCACCATCAACCAATGTCGTCAAAGGTTCTACATCCTGGGCCTGAGACCGACAGCACGCAACATCATACACCGATGTCTGCCGTGCCGTAGAAGAAGATGGGCCCCACCAGAGCCACAGACTGGTAACCATCCAGCCGGTCGGCTAGCACACCACCAGCGAGCCTTTACTCACACCGGGATCGACTACTTCGGGCCCCTGATGACGACCTTCGGAAGAGGAACGAGAAAGACATGGATAGCCCTGTTCACCTGTCTCACAACAAGGGCTGTCCATCTAGAGATGACCAACTCGCTGACCACCGACTCTGCGATCATGGCACTCCGCAGATTCATAGCACGCCCGAAAGAAATCTGGTCCGACAACGGGACCAACCTGCATGGAGCTGAAAAGGAGCTCAGACTCGCCGTCGACGACGCCGTGGAAACAGAAGCAGCGAGAAGAAGAATAGCCTGGCGCTTCATCCCCCCTGGAGCCCCATTCATGGGGGGGGCCTGGGAACGCTTAGTGAAGACAGTAAAGACAGCTCTCGCCGCAGTACTCGACAGCCGAACACCATCAGAAGAGGTACTCTCCACCCTACTTGCCGAAGCTGAGATGACAGTGAACAGTCGCCCCCTGACACATGTCTCGGTCGACCCCGAAGATCCCGAGACGCTCACCCCCAACCACTTCATACTGTTGGGCCCAGCCTTCGAACCACCCATGGGCAACTTTACACCCAAAGACCTGCGGGGAAGACGACACTGGCGAACGTCCCAAATACTCGCCGACATGTTCTGGGCAAGATGGCTTCGAGAGTACCTGCCGGAGCTTCAAAACCGGCGGGAGCCCCACGGCAAGGGTCAACCGCTCCGAATTGGAGATATCGTCGTTGTGGTGGACAACACACTGCCCCGCAACACCTGGCCGCTGGGGAGAAAAGTCGCCATGTACCCTGGCCGCGACGACATAGTGCGCGCAGCAAAAAAAAAATTACAAAAAAAAAAATATATAAAAAAAAAAAAAAAAAAATAACGCCCCTGCCAACCACCTCACTGACCAGGCCCACCAAAAGGGCCTAGAAGAAGCCCGGGTAATGAGGCCCAGCCTCGAGGCCCGAACCAGCCCGCAAGGGCTGATGACATCTTGCTTGCTTGCTTGCATGTTTTGTCCCTCTCGCGCATACCTCTCGCTCTCGCAACAGAGAAAGGCCGATAGTTGCGATAGCGAGATTTGGTACTTAAGCGAGCGAGATCCTATGGAAAATAACTCCGGATCCAGCTCAAGAATACTACTAGGAAGCAAATACTGAACAAGAACCAATAGAAGAAAGAAATAGTTTATTTGTAAAGCAAGAAATATAGGGAAAAGTTCTGCTCATTTAAATCTGGAATATAGAAGCTCTGAAGATTCACCGTGGCTTTCCTTTCACCATCGCCCCACCTTGTAACTGGCTTCATAGTTACCATCGGAGACAGCATTGCGCAATCCAGCAACAATTCGCAAAGCGGGATTCATAGCGACGAATTAAGACAAGACTTATTTCATAGCGGGTCTTGACTTATTTCACAACGGATTGAGATTCGAGTTCAACCGTATAAGGGTCCCGCACACTTGGGATATCGTGGACGGAGTTCCGCGCCAACGTATACGCCATACTCTAGGAGCTCGGCATCACACAGCGTCTGTCGGCCGTAGTACTGTGGCACATACTGCAGTACTTTGGCCATGTCTCTCGGTGGGATGGCGATACCATGGAGCGACTGGTCGTACAAGGAAGAGCGGAAGGAACCAGATAACGTGACAAGTCACTTATGCGCTGGACTGACCAAGTCAAATCCGCAATAGGGGACAGTGTATCAGACTGTGCCAGACAGTCTACCAACAGGGAGAGATGGCGGGAGATCGTGAGGAGAGCTGTGTCCGCCTCAACCACCCAAACTTGAAGACTTAAAGTCACCACTACCGTTCTTCCCAAGAGCGAATCGATAGAGAAGAAGTAAAACTTAAGAAGCTATAATAATAATAAATAAATAAAATCAGTATAATAGGAAACATCAGTCATTATCATCACGGAGGTAACATCAACGAATTCTAATTCTAATCACAGTCACATTAAATTACAGTTCAACATTTTAACTACCGACATATTTAAATATAATATTAGAACTAATTCTATCTATCATAAAAACTTCTCAATATGCCACCTTTTTCTAACTATTTTAAGATATTTGGTTTTCATGGATTACTTTTGGATTTTTACATTTACATGAATGAAATTAAGGCCAATATTACAAATTAGTATGCATAAATTTAACTTAATTTAATTTAAAAAATATAATAATACCAGCATATACAGTCGTGGTCAACTAATTAGGGACATTCAAGATAGTGAAGAGCAATAACCGGTTATGTACATATAAATATAAAACCCTATTGATTTTTCAGCACCTATTATTTGCATAATTTGGTCCGATTACTATACTATAAATGGCTGTAAATAAGAGAATAATTAAATAGAAAAAAGTATTTAATATCAAAGGTTGAACATGTATTAAATTTTAAGGTATAATTATGTAGCTGGACATTTAATTTAGGACAGTAAAGTATAATGATGAATAGAGTTAAACAAAACGAATAATCTCCAGTATTATAATATTTTTAAAAGCTCCATTTTATTACGTGTAAAATCAGTACCCAGTAGCAAAACCTTTGTTAGTAATTACCGCTTGACACCGATGTGGCATAGACATTATCAGTTTCTGACATGTTTCGATAGGAATGTTTGCCCATGCCTCACAAAAAGCTTGATTAAGTTGATCTAAAGTTGTGGTACGATAAGTTGAAACTTTTTTCTTGGTTTCGTGCCAAAAGTGCTCAATTGGGTTGAGGTCCGGGCTATTTGCTGGCCAATCTAGCACCGATACTGACTGACTGGTAAGAAACGACTTGACTGAACGGGCGGTATGTTTCGGGTCGTTATCATGCTGAAACGTCCATATAATAGGGAGATGCTCCTCAGCATAGGGAAGCATAGTTTCCTCCAATATTGTTTTGTATTGATGTTGGTCTAAGTTACCCTGAACTTTTCTCACAGGTCCCACTCCACGTCCAGAAAATGAACCCCAAATTTTAATGTTTCCACCGCCATGTTTCACCTGCTTTTTTGTGAATCTTGGATTCATTTCCGCTTTTACAGGACGCCGTACGTATTGCCTTCCATCTGAAGAAATTAAATTAATCTTGGTCTCGTCAGAGAATAATACATGTTGCCATTGGGCGTAGGTCCAATGTCCATATTTACGTGCAAACGCCAAACGAGCATTTCTATGTTCTTTCTTCAACAACGGTACTTTGCGAGCCACTCTTCCGAACAGCCCTGCTTCTACCAGACGTCGTCGAACGGTCCTCGCTGATACACCGGCTCTTTCGTCTGCCCCAAACACTTCGTGTTTAATTAAAATAGAGCCTAGAAACGGATCTTTCTTAGCTAACCTGGTTATCATTCTATCTTCTTGCGGAGTTGTTTTTCTCGATCTTTTTGTCCTGGGCACATTTAATTAAAGCTGTGTTATTGCGCCTGAAATGTTGCACTGCATTGCATACCATAGTTTTTGAACAATTTATATGTTCTGCTATCCCTCGGTATGACCAACCACGCTCGACAAACTTCATGACAAAGAATAGCCCAAATTAAAAAGTAAAAATTAGTTCAAAAACACTCGATAGATGTCGTTTTATGAAAGCTGGGCTACTTATAAGCTGTAATAAATTCTACACTTTTACTTGTCTACCAAAAGAATTAAAAAATAGTATTTACTTACCTATTTATATTCAGGACATCCAGAACCTATTTCTATTTTGGAACAGAATAAATATTACGCAGCCATACACGTGCTCTTCATGAACCCGCCTTTTACTAAGCGCCATACTAATCTATGCTAAGCGCCATCTATGAAGTCATTTACGAACCAATTTCTTTTTTTTTTTTGATCTCGGAAAATCGCCCATTGTTCGTAGTGTTGGATCGCAACTTTTATTTTTGCCCATATTTCTTCAAAATAATTCTCAAAACTTAAAATTAAAAATCTGGATTGCTGCCAAAACTACCACAAAACAATAAAAGAAGAAATAAAAAAGTATTGAGATTCAAATTTTGAAAATAGAACGCAATATCTCAGTGTCCCTAATTAAATGGCCAGCCATCATTCTTTGAACAAATAGCACACTGATAATCTATCAGCTATACTGTAAAGAGGTTTAATGTTTAAGAAGTTGTTATTGTTTGTATAATCGGGCACATCAATGACTAATTATACTTACGTGTAAAAGATATGGAATATTGTTAAGACTCGTTGGAAAATAAAAAATAAATTCACAATTTGGCTTAACTAGAGATTGTCCCTAATTAGTTGACCACGACTGTATACATATAGGAAAATTTAGTCATCAATCATCATCATCACTGAGGTTGTTAATAGCAACATCAACAAATTGTAATTCTCGATTGGTCAAACAAGATATTGATGGTTGGGGATCATCGGACGTAGTCCGAGTCAAACCAAATTCAACCGAATCAAAGTCATATTGTGTATCATCATCATCATCACTAAAAGTATCTTCGATATCGGAATCTACAATGGTAACGTTTGACAGTGGTATACTGCCACCTTGACTACTTTTCAAATTCCAATTGTATGCCAAAAACGAAATTTTGCATTCGCTAGTAAGAAGTAGTGAAATGTGTTCTGAATTACTAAACTTAGTTAAATCTTTTCATTTTGAGAATTTTATGTAAGTAATTTATAAGTCAATAATATAGTCATAATCTAACTTTATGTAAGTATTTACTCATGCTGCATGATAAAATGTCACATAATTAATGAAAAAAAATGATAAATGTTCTCTTATAGTTTTTGCCCAGTCAATGGACATTTATTCGGCATATACGGACATTTATCGGGCATTTATTCAATCCGCCCAAAACGTCCGGGCATAAACCCATCACTAGATGTGTGACATGTGTGTGACTCGTTTCCTCTGAGTACCGTTTCCCATTATTCGTACTGGTAGAGGATATTGAGTATTAGTGTTTTAGAATAAGGAGTATTTTAGCAATGTCGTCGCCCCAATGCTTGTGTGTCCTATCGACCAAATTATCGAAAATGACTTTTAAATGCAGTATTTTTATGGAATATTTAAAACATTTTTCTTAGAAAACAACTAAAAAGGTAAGTATTTAAATTTTATTTGTGACATGACATGACACCGTAACGAAAATTCCGTACTTGTTTGTTCTATGTCCAGTGTTTGTTGTTTATCCAACATCGTAAAAAATGTTGAATGCTTGAGTGAATCTATGTCCACTCAATCGATCAATCATAGCCCGCAACACCATCCTCGCCATTTTGTTTTATTTGTCAATGTGGCTGGAGACATCACCAGAATCAATTCGTCGTCGCTTCCGAGAAAACTGGTTTATTCATTGTAATTGATGAGTTTTTAATATTTAATTGTTTCAGACAAATGCCAAATTATATCTAGAACAGGGTGTTGTTTTAACGACGTTTTACAACCTCCAAGCTCAGCCAATTTTACCAAACTATTAGTTAAGTATATTAAAATAATCGAAAAAAGCTTAGTTTTGGTTAAAGTTTTTATATTTATTGTTAAATAAGTAATTCGGATTAAAATAATAATACGGTAAAGGGTGTTAAAATACGGACATACCAGCAGGCATATTATTCTCTAACTAACTGACAGTTAAAAATTATGAACACCCAAGGAAATTCGTTTTACACAGCTGTGTACTATGCTAATTCCTAGTAAAAAATACAGAGCGCGGGCGCAATGTACGACGAATTTCCTTGGGTGTTTATCATTTCAACTGTCAATCGAGTCAGAGAATAGGCCTACAGGTCGCATGCACCACCAACTATGCTGTATAAACATTGGATAAATTTTATTTAAGAGCAGCTGCCGTGAAACCAGGCACAAAGAATTATTTTATTTAAAGACATCAATAAATTAAACTTTAATTTTTCGTTAAATTCATTCGTTATTTATACCTAAGTACTTTAAAATGTAAAAGAAAGTTTTTCAAAGACACATGTTTTATGCTAGTCCGTATTAAAGTGAGGCCTAGAACAAACGAACACGAAGCAATCTGAAAGTGATAAAACTGAAACTGGAGTTTATTGTAAGTAATATAATACTTACTTAGTTTAGTGATTTATACACCATCCTGTATATACATTTGGGACATATAACAACACGTAAAAATAAAACTGTCACTTTGTCCTATCTCTATTGAGGTATAGTCACGGTATAGTAGTCCACATCCGTAATGGGCGATTTTCTGACAACCCCAATTAAAAAATAAAAATTAGTTCAAAAATACTTGATAGATGGCGTTTTATGAAAGCCTGTTCCTACCTAAGGGCTGTAATAAATACTACACTTTTGCTTGTCTATCAAACAAATAAAAAAATAGTACTTACAAATTTTTATTTAGGATCTCCAGGACCTATTTCTATTTTGGAATGGAATAAATATTACGTAGCCATACACGTGTTCTTCATGGACTCGCCTTTTACTATGCGCCATACTAATCTACGCTAAGCGCCATCTATGAAGTCATTTACGAACCAATTTCTTTTTATTGTGATCTCGGAAAATCGCCCATTAATTTTGTGCATGTTTGTCCTATCTCCACATAAAAACTGTATAATAGGGTATAATTGATTACTACCATTTATAGATGACATTTATATCAATCAATACCTAAGTAACTCATTTAAATAAAAACCTTCAAATCTATAAACTATAGCTTCCTAAAATTATAGAGCGTAAAACTCGTCTACTGTAAAATTGAAGAAATGGAGATAGGACAAACAAGCACTATGGCGACGATATTTAATTTTAATAGTGATATGTTCTTATTATGTATTAAACTTTAAGTTAATGTTTTATGCTGTTTCTCTAGGCTCAATGGAGAAGTTGCGAGACGAGCGTCAATTTGACATACAAGTGAGTGACTGACATTAGTGACAATGACAATTGGAATTGAATTGCTTGCTTTGCGTTTTCGATGCGAGGGACGCTTTCGCTATTCGCTCCCCATTCCAAGATCTTAGCAAGTAGGTAATTGTTTAATTAGTTATCTAACTTTAACAATTATTTGATTACCAGTAAGCTTATGAAACAATGTGACTGACGTCATTAAGAGTCTATACATCTTAAATTGACCTCTACACAAGCAGTTTAGGATTTCAACCCCACAATGAATAAAAGACGCCGGGCCTCTTCTGTGGCTAGCCGGGGGGCTGACGATGACAGTGACGATGCGCTTAGCAACCCTGGTCCACCGCCTTCCTCGAGGAAGAAGAAAAAACTAGATCCTGTAAGTAGCAGCTTAGATTTATGGATTTGTTATTTTAATATTAGGTACTTGTCACAGTGCACATACAATACACCACCAACACAGCTTACTACAACAAGTAAGACCGCGATTACAGATTACAGTATTAATTTTACCCTGTTATATACAATGATTATCACTTCATCTGAACCAAAAGAGACTGACAACTGTTTAGCTTCTTTGTTTACCCTCATTTGCTAGTGTTATTGCCAGTTATAATCATTTATGTGTACAGGTACCTAATTACTATAATAGTGAAACTCAAACCGAAAATGTTAGCTGGATTGTAATAAGTACCAGAATTGACTTACCTATTGTTAGTAGTAGAAGAGTACAATAAACTATATTTTTTCCTGTTTAGAGTGAAATATGCCAGCAACTGTACGATACAATAAGGTCTCACAAGAAAGAGGATGGATCACTACTGTGCGATGCCTTCATACGTGCCCCCAAAAGGCGACAAGAGCCTCAGTATTATGAAGTGGTTTCAGAACCTATTGACTTGTTGAGGGTAAGTACATAATGTAATTGTGTTTAGACCTTTATTCAAACATTGTACAACTTATTAATACTTTTTAATTTTAAACAAAAAATGTAATGCATGGCTGTGTGTTACGATCATAGCAAATGGAGAGCCTATTTAAAAATCTAGCCATTAGGTGCTAATAAATATATTATTTATCTCTTTTCCTCCCTTTATATGTAATGAATATGTTTTAATATTCAAAAGCCTTGGATCTTAAAAAATGGTGCATGAATTTGTATAAAACGAGTATTCCACTTTGTTATAAAAAAATCAGAGATTCTAATGCACATTTGCATTTTCTAAGGAGACTCTTAGTTTTCGAAAAAAGACCCATACAAAGAAATGTTAACAGCAATACAGCATGTTTATAAAGTGTAATTCTTGGTGTTTTATTTTTATTTTATAGACAACAGAAATACTAGCTGCTCTACTTCTGTAGGTCACGTGATAGGTTAAAATTTAAGACAATCGCTATGCTGCGCTTCGGGATTGTCTTAAATTTCAAGGTTATTTTTTTTATTAGACATCAGAAATCTAGCTCCATACAAAAAAATGTTTTATAGCTCTTGATGGTTGGGGGGGTGGAGATTTCCCCCTCTCCTATCTCTTTTCCCCTCTTCTTATCCATCTTCAATGATCTTTTTTACACATTTTAAGGTTAGTTTTAATAAGAACAAATGCTTATATCTCCATAACTAT
The DNA here is from genome assembly GCA_963921215.1 of Scoparia ambigualis. Taxonomy (NCBI): domain Eukaryota; kingdom Metazoa; phylum Arthropoda; class Insecta; order Lepidoptera; family Crambidae; genus Scoparia; species Scoparia ambigualis. The sequence goes on from OY992524.1 coordinate 16,426,054, forward strand.
GTATATCCTGTAAATGGGAATGACACTAGGGGGTTCCCCTAGACCCCCCTTCCCTCCCTCCACCCCCTACTCCCCTAAATTCGTGCACCATTTTTTAAGATTTTTACCATTCAAAATATAATGTATGTAAATACATTATATTTTCAATTGTATGGTTGTAATTAGTTTATGTATAAGAACTTAGATTGTTAGCTTGTAATATGGGTTGGCTTTTGAATCGATTCACCCGAATTTGAAAAAACTAACTCTGTGGGGGGTCTAAGGGGTTCATGGGGGGGATAGTAGTTAGGGGGGGGGGATACAATTTATGCAGGCGCTTTACACAAAATAAAAATCGTGAACATCTCAAATTAAAAGAAAGACCCCAAGCTGATTTTTTTTTGTAGGTAGATACAAAGCTACAGTACTTGCCAAAAAACTTATGTGCGTAAACTGACCACTTTTTGTAAAAAATATATTCAAAAATTACATGTTTTACCAAAAACAAAAAAATATATATTACAATTTTTCTGTTTTTACACTCCTCCTAAACAGCTAACTTTAAGATTTTTTTTCTCGAAAACTGACCATATTTGACCCGGCGTTACTTCTAGTCATTTGATCGGCATAGCTAACTACGTTCATTTTCGGAGTCAGTAAAAAATCCTGAATTTCGCGAATGCATTATTCAGTAGCAGCTAATTTTAGGGTCGCATTTTTAGCGAAAGCTTTATTTACGTTTCTATAATTTATTATTAGATGAATTTTGCGATCCCCTTTTTTAGTTGCAGTAAATTTCAGAGTAGGGAGGTGGTCTCAGGCCCCTTACCCCCCCCGAGCAGGAGGGCCAGCCCCCCATGCATGCTGCATGATTTAAATTTTTTTAACGCTTAATTAATGCGATCCCGAAATCCGCTGCAACTGAATAAAATCGTTCGCAAAATAATCCAACATTAAATATTGATTCGCTAAAAAATGCGATAATGAAATCCGCAGCAACTAAATGAGGCGTTCGCAAAATATATCCAACATGAAATATTGATTCGCTAAAAATGCGATTCTAAAATTCGCTGCAACTGAATAATGCGATCGCGAAATTCCCCTAACAAATCTTGGTGATACCTATTCCATAAATAAATAAAGTTGTGGTATCTGCCTACCCCCCCAAGAAACAGGTGTGATGTATCTATGTATGTTAAAATTACCGAATTGAAAACATTGTTATATTCATTTCATTATTTTTTTTATGAATTCATATTTGTTTGCATCAAAATATGAAATAAGATTTCAGTCTACCATCATCAGTAGGCCTAGCATGCGCAACAAGAGATATGTCGCGGACGAGAGACGACAAATCATTTTATGTTGTCATGTTAAGGTTTGTAGACAGAAATACCACAGTTTATGCAAACACTACTATCAAGTCTATTTTTGACATATTATGTAGAGTTCTAAGCGCATCCATGTGTTTTTAGTGTCGATAGACATTAGAGATAAATGAATAATACACAAGAAAACGGGTCGAGAAGAGTTCTCGTGTTGCGCATGCTAGACCGGCAGGACATCTGTTTTGGTCCTAATTGAATTTCTCTGGTAGTAATGCATGGTATTTTAGCTCCACCTTGTTGGGTCTTACTAAGTGTTCTGAGGCCCTAGTCTCACCTATTAGAGCAGTATTACTTTAATCTTACTGTGCAAAATTCGTATGGGAATTTGCATTGTAAGTTTAAAGTGCACAAACTGCACAACTTAAATCATGTATTGAGCTAGACGTTATCATCAGTTTATCTGGTGCACTGTTTTGAGTTTTTGTACTTAGGTGTGTTCTCTGTGTGTATGCACAATATTGTATATTTGTATTTATGTATGTAATTAATATGTACCTATACGTGTTTATTTATAGGTGTGTATTTGTGTGTATTTATGTATAATATGGTGTATTTAATTAATATTATATCTAAACATATATTATTCCCTCGTAAACATAGCGTTTGTAACTAATTGTAACTTTAAGACATTATTGTGTTCTGAAAGAGTTCTTTTTATGTTAAGTACCTAGTGGATATTTTTTCTAAATTGTAAAATGTGGATAGCTCTAATTGGCCTATGTAGTTGCACATTCACAATGTTACACAAAATTTATTTTTGGCTGTTGTTATCCCTAATAAAATATAATAAATAAATGTAATACTGCTCTAAGAGTTGATGGTAAGGTCCAAAAATAGACTATAGTTTTTTTTAGCATTACATACTAATTACATGAAAATATTAATGTGAATGTGAAGAGTTGTACATAATAGGGAAGGGACACCTTTGGCCTGCAGTGGCATGACTACAGTGTTATAGTAATACTAATAAAATTGTTCATTGATTGCAGGTCCAACAAAAGCTCAAAACCGATACATATGAGGATATAGATGAGTTGTCAGCGGACATAGAGTTATTGGTGAATAACGCAAAGGCATTCTATAAATCTGGCTCTGTGGAGTACAAAGATGCTATTGAGCTTTGGAAACTGTATAACCAGAGTAGACAAGCTCTTGAGAATGGTGTGTCTTCTTTGATCAAACCAAATCGTTGCTGTATTTTTGTAGTGTAGAAAATAATTGGTGTTGTTTTAAAAATATTATTATTAGAACATATTAATACTGTTAATAAATAAAAAAATTAAATCTATAAATAATTATAAATTTATGTTAAATATTCTTTAATTACAACAATAAAACTATAATATTGATTATGTAATTAGTTACACAAGTAATTTTAACAATACTACCTGCATTTATTGCACTTATCTTTAAAGATTGTGTGTAGTAAGTAGTACATTTTTTTTCACTACAATAGGAGAAGAGATTAAACCTCCCAAGCTGTCACGTAATGGCTCTTCAAGCAGGAGGTCAGATGTTGCTGAAGATCTGTCCGAGACCTCCACCAATAATGATGAGGACAACATATTTGAAGAACTGTTCAATGCTGTGAGTTTTCCATATGAAGTTTTATGATAATGTCTTTGAAAATTACCGGTAACTTATTATGATGCTTTTGTCTAGTATTTAATTTAGAAATTAAACAGCAAAACAATATTTGTCACTCATGCCATTTTTACTTCTTTTTAACTCTTTTTCTGATATACCTTTATAAAATGTTTCATTACTTGTCATGTTATTGTGATTCAATGAGGTTCAAAATTTAATTGTTTTACTTAACTTTTGTAATTTTAGGTGATGCTTGCAAATGTGGATAGCCGGCCGCTTTATCCCGCTTTCCTATTTCTGCCATCGAAACGTCGCTACCCCGAATATTTCAGCCTAATAGAGAACCCCATTGATTTGAAAACGATAGCGCAGAAAATCCAGGGTGGGGAGTACACGAATCTCAATGAGTTGGAGAAAGATCTGCAGCAGATGGTCAGGAATGCATGCAATTTTAACGAGCCCGGCAGTCAGATCTACAAGGATGCAAAGGCATTGAAAAAGGTGGGTATGTACTGTTAAGTCGAAGCAAACTAGAACTTACAATGAACCAAAGTACTCTGTAAGCATTTTCTCATTCAACTAAAACATAACGAAACTGACAATAAAGCTAAGTTTTAGATTTAGCAAGTTTCTGTTTACTAATGTGGGTGGCCTGTTAAATAGGCACCCTGATCATCCATTATTCGGAACATCCAATACAGATATCGTAACTATTTAGTCTCTGTTATTTTTTTATATATATAATAAGGAGGCAAACGAGCAGGCGGGTCACCTGATGGAGAGTAATCACCGCCGCCCATGGACATCCGCAAAACCAGAGGAGTCGCAGACGCGCTGCCGACCTTTAAGAAAGCGACGAGCTTACATCTAAGTTTTATTACATATTTTAGTAAATTAGCATTAGTTATAGTCAATAAGTTAATTGTTAGGCGTTATGGTCTGGAGGTTCAGCGGTCTGGGCCTCTCAATCATACAATTTTCTGGTTAGAGCAGTGGACCGGAAATCTAAAGGTCATGGGTTCGAATCCCATTCGAGCTTTCCTGAGCCTGTTTGTTTTTTTCTAGTAAACATTTTATCCTATGTTCTCTCTACACCTATTTCCGTAGGTGATACAAGTACGCAAGCAGGAGATCGACCAGCACGGGCGCAGCGGGCCCGCGAAGACTTCCGAGCGGATACGCAGCAAGCGCACGTCACGCGTGGGCCCCGTGCCTTCGAGTAAGGCGCTCTCGATCATGGAGCCGCCGGGCTCCGATCCCGAGATGGACGTTAAGGTGAGACATTTTCGAATCTAAGTCAAAAGTCTAAATTCAAATAGTTTATTCAATATAAGCTTTTACAGGCACTTATTGACGTCAATAACTAATAAAATAACAGTTACATTTCGTTTAAAGTTAACTACTAATCTAGCTAATTAATCTACCACCAGTTCGTTTTTCGTTCGAGAGCCTTTGACTGAGAAGAAGCTGGCAAGAGGAAGAAACAAAGAAAGTCTCAGGAGGCCTTTATTTGTTTCTTCCTCTTAGTAAAAGAAGTTACAGTGTAATATATACGATAATGTAGGTACAATTTGTACGAATGTATGACTTTTACCGTACTCTGAAAAAAAAACAGCTCTTTCCGAGATCTTACGGCTACTTTGCGGTACAAGACCGCCGACGTAGTTTTACACTTTGTGTAAACAGTTTCATTTTATTTCGTTAAAAATGTAAATAAAACTTTATGTAAAAATAAATAATAATAAATGAAAATAAAATTTGTATACACTCACACCAATTATATCTAGCCCAAGATAGCTTCTATTGAAACTCGTTAATATGGTTAAACTAGATAACGGATAAATATACATAAACATAGAAAAACACCAATACCCGAAATCAATTCAGAAAACAGTTTTCTCTAAATTGACCCGACCGGGAATTGAACCCGGGACCTCAGAGATGGCGCGACGCCAGACCCGGCGCGCTGACCACTCGACCACCGAGGTCGTCGTATGTAGATGCAATCTACAGAACTTTATTCACCATTTCACCGAGTTAACATAAACTAAAATTTATGACATCGAAGCAGTTACAAGTTAACTCAACACATCGATGGCCTAATAAAAAAAAATGACATTCCAAAAGTTATTGAATTTAATAGGGTTTTTAGTTTTCTTATAGCTTCTTGATGACTTCTTTTTATCTGGCAGCATTCGGAGGACAGCGCTGGTGACAGTGATGAAGAGAAAATTGAAAACGAGGACTCACCGCAGTGGAAGCTACTAGAAACCGTCAAGAGCCAATTGGGCCCTAACGGTAAGAGCTATAGATATGATTGGAGCTTTCCGATCTTGGTTAACCACTTTTCGACGATATTTGCTTGCGTTTTGTTCCGACCGCGCGTACGTACAAAACAGCAGGATTAAATTTCTACTATATGACATCTATAGAGTGCCCAATACATCTAACTGGATCTGTATACAGTTAGATGTATTGTGGCGGCGCCACCTACTTGCATGACGCCGCATATAGTTCGACACGAAGCGAACACCTTCTCAACCGTGTCAACAGATGGCGCCACAAACGCCAACCCACATCTCCATACTACGACAGCAAAACAGTATGGGAAGCCTGCATCGCGGTAGCGAAGTTTCACCATCTCCTTCGCTATAGCATCTCCAACTAACATCCGTTGTACTTCAGTCCCCGAGCTATACCACCCAGCTCGGAGGAAGATCTTCTCTTTGGCCTTTCTACAATGTGGCCTCCATCGGCTTCCCTACAAACCTCGACGTGTTTGAATTGATGGCATTCTACCAGCCATACGCATCGCTACCTACCGTCCTCTCCCCTACAGTATTATTGTTTGATGTGTATTGTAAGTTTAGGTTAGGTTGGGTAATTTACCTAAGCATGAAAATTTCGACAGTGTAAAATTAATGCACACAATTTTAGACTGTCCCAAGAATATTGTAAAAAGAGATGCACTGATGCTAAAGTTCATAAAAATAATAATTTAGGCTCGCTTTTCCATGTATTTTAAATAACGTATTTCAAAGTTGAATAGAATAGGTATCTACCTACACATCTCTTCCCTTGGGTGTCGTAAAGGCGACTAAAGGACTAAAGACTGCACACACATCCAACAGCATAGAGCGGCGTTGGTCTCACCACCTATCACGCTAAGCACATGTGCAAATGTGCAATTGGCTACTTGACAGTTTTCGAAAAAGTATTTAAAAAATTACAAACGCTTATTTTATACCCCGTACAATATTTTCTTTCTCGAAAAAGCTTTATTTATCAGAAAAAAACATATTTTTCTTTATTGGTTTTAAATTTCGTGCGAAAACGGTTGGTCACGTGACATTTTGCTCTGTGACGTCACATTTCAATAAATATAGAAACCTATCTTGAAACCTGACAGACAGTTTTTGTATACTTTGTGAAATGTGACGTCACATGAAGCTCAATCATGGCCGTCCGTGTTTCGGGTCTTGTAATCCACAGATAAAAAATCGCAAATTTATTTAGTAAAAATAAAATATTTACAAGTTATCTTAATTAAAAAAAGCTATTGGATAATTATCGTTAAATCATAACCTACCATTTCCGACATATTTCATATTTTATTGTTACAACTGTCAAATGTGCAATTGTTGTTTGGTGAACGTGGACTGTGGCAATGGACTGCTTCTGCGGTCCCCATCTTTAGTCTCTGACTAACCCCTCGGGGATAAGTAGTCGTGAGTATTATATGTATGTATGTTCGGTGGACTAGACATAAAATGATTTAGGGGGTGCAGTAGGCTTACTCTTGAAACACAATACCATTAATCAATTTCCAATCACAAATCTAAAAAATGTCAAATGACACTTTTGTAAGCGACGATAGCGCCACATTGGAATTAAATTGCGTGGAAATTGATTGAACAAATTATTATCGAGATGGCGTTTCGGAATTATCTTTACTTATCCTAATATCGATACATATTAATCGCATTGGAATTGTATTGAGATTGAGTTTGCGTTCAAGAGTAACACCCTGCACGAAATTGTAATTTACGTATTTTTAAGTCACTTGTACAGTCACCAGCATTAAGATGTGATGATGCAAAAATATCTGATCATTAGTGGAAGGCATAATATAGGCATGCATATGCAGGCCGTCGATATGCTGGTGACTGTACTATGTGCTGAATTAGTTAAATACATTAAAAGAACTTATGTAAGTTAGCCTGATCATTGCACAATGTCATGGCCTTGGTGAAATTTGAAACAAATTCTTTAAACATTATCATACAATACATAAATCTAATGACTCCTAAACACATATTTTATCGACAACTTTCTTAAATTTTACGCATGAAACAATAATTCTTACATGAAAATATTTGTATTGATATTCCGCAGGGCACACCCCCTTCTTTAAAAAGTAAATTTTAATTTTTAATACAAGCGCGTGATGGTTTTGCACATTTCGCAGAATAAAAACGTTGCTCTAATTAAATTACTAGGTTTGAAACTTCAAAGCAGAATTGTTCTAATTATTAATATTAATAAGGGTTGGAAAAAAATCATGATTAAAAAAAAATCGTTTTTAAAATGCATATGCCTATGCCTTCCACCAATGAGCAGATATTTTTGCAGGCCGTCGATAGTCACATCTTAATGCTGGTGACTGTACTATGTGCTGAATTAGTTAAATACATTAAAAGAACTTATGTAAGTTAGCCTGATCATTGCACAAGGTCATGGCCTTGGTGAAATTTGAAACAAATTCTTTAAACATTATCAAACAATACATAAATCTAATGACTAAACACATATTTTTTCGACAACTTTCTTAAATTTTACGCATGAAACAATAATTCTTACATGAAAATATTTGTATTGATATTCCGCAGGGCACACCCCCTTCTTTAAAAAGTAAATTTTAATTTTTAATACAAGCGCGTGATGGTTTTGCACATTTCGCAGAATAAAAACGTTGCTCTAATTAAATTACTAGGTTTGAAACTTCAAAGCAGAATTGTTCTAATTATTAATATTAATACAGGGTTGGAAAAAATCATGACTTAAAAAAAATCGTTTTTAAAAAAATCATATTTTATTTTTATTTTTATTGATATTTATTGAATTAATTTTTTTTTGATTGAATGCGGAAGGTGCGTGGTTCGATTCCCGCCTGAGGTTGTCGTCTTTTTTCAGTGTTTAAAATTTTACTTAAGTATATTTAAGCGTTAATAAAACGCTAAAGTATAAAACATTAATCTATAAACGCAGCTTCATCTTAACCGAATATTCAAATATTTGTAAAAATATTTCTTTCGGATCTCAGAGATGAAAACTTCTAAGATTTGATGAAGCAATGTTGACTAAAAACAAGCATCAAGCACTGACAAATTTCGACGGTTGAAAGCCAGACCTCGGTAGCCAAGTGGTTAAGGCAGCCGCCCGGAATGCGGAAGGTGCGTGGTTCGATTCCCGCCTGAGGTTGTCGTCTTTTTTCAGTGTTTAAAATTTTACTTAAGTATATTTAAGCGTTAATAAAACGCTAAAATATAAAACATTAATTTATTGAATTTTTGGATTTATTTTGATTTTTTATGTGACAAAACCAAATACACTATTATTAGTACTTACTGACAATTGAATATGCTGTATGACACAAATACTTTTAAAATTATTAAAATAAAATAAATATTTTTGATATTTGTTGATTATTTTAAATTACTTTAAAAATTAATCTAGATAAATCTTGACCAATTATTGTTGGTATCCAACTTTACAAGACTGATTTCTGATTTGTTTTGCTACAGTTTAAGACAAATTTCAAGTAGGTATGCATGCAAGTCTTTTTTTATTTTTTTTTTGAGACTGCTAATTCTGTGTACGCCCTTTGACAGTATTTTATTGTTAGTAACTACTTAGTATACTAATTTATTGTTATTAAATCGGCCAACCCTGTATTAATATGAATGATTTTGCTTTGAAGTTCATTAAGAGACTTATGTCAGTTTTTGCGATCACGCGGCCTCCTCTTAAATAAGAACCACAATATAAACAATCCCACAACAGGAGCTGGATGGTGCAGCGGTTAAAACGATCGGTTTATGATCGTCGCTAAGCAACTTTCTCTATGCCGAGTCACTAGATGGGTGACCAAATTAAAACATCTCCAACTCCTCCGTGCTTCGGAAGGCACGTTAAGCCGTTGGTTCCGGTTGTTGTCGTAAGATGACAGTCGGTAAAAACCCACCAACCCGCATTGGTCCAGCGTGGTGGGTTCTGAGTTATGGCCCAATATCCCCACGGGCTATTGTCCACGTGGGAGGCCTGTGCCCAGCAGTGGGAAGTTTATTAGCTGATTATCATGATGATAAAAACAATCAATTACATTTGTTAGCGTTTACAAGCTGTTAATTGTTAAGTTGTTAATTGTTTTTATTTTTCATTCTTAATTTAATTTTGTTTTTAGTAAGTACAGTCACGAGCACCAATATGTATACACTTACTCTTATTCCATTGTATTAAGAGTTACAGTTGTTTACATATTTTTGCTCGTGACTGTACATACCTACATATTAATTAATTTTAAATTTTCATTTTGATTCTTTCTCCTCTTAATTTTCAAGTATTTATTTAAATTACATTTGTTAGCGTTTAACAAGCTTATTATTAATGTTGTGTACGCCTGTTATAGGTATATGTATAAGTATTAATTTGTTTATGTAATGTTTTGTTTAATGCTTTATATGTATACTGTTGGTGTACCTTTTCCATAAATAAATCGTTAAACAGGCACCCCTATGGCCGAACCTTTCTGGAAGTTGCCATCTCGCCGCGCGTACCCAGACTACTACAAGGAGATCAAAAACCCGGTGTCCCTCAACCAAATCAAGAACAAGATCCGGCGAGGCAGCTACGGAACGCTGTCGGAAGTTGCTGGGGACATGAACATCATGTTCGAGAACGCCAAGCAGTATAACGTGCCCACGTCGAGACTGTATAAGTATGCTGTGAAGTTGCAGAGGTCAGTTGGTTTTATTTTTTCGTGAATATGTTTTTTAAGGTTTACGCGAACGTGGCTCTCAAAAGGTTAATAAATCCTACTAATATTATAAACGCGAAAGTTTGTAAGTATGGATGGATGTTTGTTACTCTTTCACGTAAAAACTACTGAATGGATTTGGATGAAATTCGGCATACATATACTTAGTTTATAACCTGGATTAACACATAGGATACTTTTTATTCGATATTCCCACGGGAACGGGAACCACGCGGGTGAAACCGCGAGCGGCCGCTAGTATATTCATAAAATGAAACACTTTTTACCGATCAAACACAGTCTCCATGTGAGCAAACTTTTCGTATTTTCGAAACGTCAGGAATTAGAAAAGAAACTATGTAATGTAGTAAATTCAACGCAAGTTTGATCCGTAAAAAGATTTCACAAATATATTTATTAACTTTTGAGCGCTACGGTCTTTTATTAGAAGCATGGTTCGAAGATATCCGATATTTATTACAAATATAAAAAAAAATCGGATATTTATGATATGATGAGTCGCCCAGCTGGATATCGGGTGGAGATTCGAGCTCCTTTAGGTTCCTCAGATCACTGCTTGATATCCAGCACAGTGCCCTTGGCATCGCGCCCGCCAACAGCGGTTTCGAAACGCCAGATTTGGCACTACGCGTCGGCAGACTGGGACGGGATGCGGGAGTATTTTGCATCCGTCCCTTGGAGGCAGCGCTGCTTTAGTGGGAAGGACCCGACCGCTAGCGCCACTGCCGTTGCTGATGAGATAGTATTAGGAATGGAATACTATATTCCACACTCCTATGTCATCAGCAAAGGCAGACGCAACCGCTGGTTCAATCGCGAGTGTGCCAGCGCTGTTGAGAGCAAACAGACGGCATACCGCGCTTGGATCAGAGGTAAAGCTCATGGGGCTCCCGAAACTCGCTTGCTAAAAGCAGCCTATAATAATGCCACCAAGTCGTGTAAGAGGGCCTATATTAGAGCGGATGCCCAGCGCGTTGCACGAGTAGGCCAAGAACTCCTGACGCATCCTACGGGCAGCCGTAGCTACTGGCGTCTGGCCAAAGCCGTGCAATCCAACTTCTGCCAACCCTCGCTGCCACCACTGAGATGTCTTGACGGAACTTTAGCTCACAAGCCGCAGGAAAAGGTCGATCTCCTGGCCAAACTCTTTGCGGCTAACTCCCGGATCGATGACTGTGATGCACAGCCACCCTCAATTCCTCACTGTGGCCACACAATGTCTGATATTAAAATCAGGCAGTGTGATGTCCGTGCGGAAATGCAGTCAATCGATGTCCGGAAAGCTAACGGTCCTGATGGCATCCCAGCAATAGTCCTGAAAATGTGTGCAGCGGAGTTGTCCCCTGCTGTGTTAACGCGTCTGTACCGTCTCTCGTTCTCTTCGGGTTGTGTGCCGGAATCTTGGAGAGAAGCTAATGTGCAACCGATCCCTAAAAAAGGAGATCGGTCAGATCCGACTAATTACCGCCCTATAGCCGTAACTTCAGTGTTGTGTAAGACCCTAGAACGAATATTGAACGAACAGCTTATTCGATACCTAGAAGATCACTCCCTAATTCACGATCGTCAATATGGGTTTCGGCCAAAACGGTCAACGGGTGATCTTCTAGCGTACGTCACACATCTCTGGGGTGACGCTATTGACAAGCGTGGCGAGTCACTGGCAGTTAGCCTTGACATAGCCAAGGTTTTTGATCGGGTCTGGCACAAAGCTCTTCTCTCCAAGCTCCCGGCATACGGTTTGCACGCTCAGTTCTGTACCTGGATTGCCAGCTTCCTGCATGAGCGTAGAATCCGTGTCCTTTCGGATGGATGCGCTTCGCGGTTCATGTCAGTGAACGCTGGTGTTCCTCAAGGCTCCGTTCTATCCCCCACGCTGTTCCTTCTGCATATCAATGACATGCTTCCTCTTGGAAACATTCATTGCTATGCAGATGATAGCACAGTGCATGGGGGATATAACGGGCACCCAACGGCTGGGCGGGTAGACACCGAAATGAAGCGAGCAAATCTTGTCATTGAGCTCGATCGGATGTTAGACCTCATTTCTAAATGGGGCTCCGATAATCTGGTGGAGTTCAATGCCAAGAAAACACAGGTGTGCGCGTTCACAGCGAAAAAGTCGCCATTCCTTCCCCTTCCCTCTCTTCAGGGTACATCTCTAGGCCTGCAGAGCAGTATTACCATGCTCGGTATGGATATCCGCTGCGATCTTAACCAAAAGGACTACATCGAAACCGTGATTAAAAATGCCTCACGTAAACTCGGTGTCCTGAACAAGGTGCGGCGATTCTTCACGCCTGATCAGTTGTGTCTATTATACAAGACACAGGTGCGGTCTTGCGTGGAGTATTGCTCTCACCTTTGGGACTGCTCCGCAAAGTACCTTCTCGATGCCTTGGACAGATTGCAGCGCCGCGCTGTGCGCATTATCGGCAATGCAGAGGTCACTAAAACTCTCGAGCCTTTGCAATTGCGTAGAGATATTGCGTCACTCAGCGTCTTTTACCGTTTATACCATGGCGAGTGCTCTGAAGAACTCTTTGACCTCATCCCTCCTTCTCCCTTCCTCCATAGGAGTACGCGTGCTGCTCTGCGGAGTCACCAATTTACAGTCTCTAACATTCCATCTCGCACAAAGAAATTTGGTGACTCGTTTCTTTGCCGCACTTCCAAAAGATGGAATAGTCTACCAGCACACGTATTCCCTCCTACCTATGACATAGGGTCCTTCAAACGAGGCGTGAAGAAGCACTTTGTGGGCCGGCAGAGTGAGGATGACAGATGCTACGTCTCTTACGCTGCACCAGTTGTCCTCGCGCCTGGACCTCATTTCCACTTAACATCAGGTGGAGTGGGGTCATTTGCCGGGCTTAGTATAAAAAAAAAAAATATATCCGATAAATATAAAAAAATTGATATATATCCATTTTGTATGACTGCCATAGTAGTATTTTATTGTATTATTTATGTATACTGTTTTCATATGTGTTTTTATACATAATACATTATTTAAAACAAATCTAAAATGTTTTTATTGTTTAATTTATTTAGGTAAGTATTAAAATCAGAAAAAATTAACTCAAAAACATAAAATCTTCTTATAAATCAGGAAAAATCAACTAAAAAACACATAGGAAAAATCAACTCAAAAAGATAAAATTTTCTTATAAATTCTAATCAGTCAATGGCTTCATTAATTTTCTTTATAAATACTTCTACGTTCTGTATAAATACCTACAGTAATAGGTAGCAAAACAAGAAACATTACAAATACGTAATATCTCAAGAAAAATCAAATCAAATAAGTCTTTTAGTTATCGAATCAGTCATGTTCTACATTCGTAATAAACTAAAATTATTAAATGATTTTTAAAATAATCATTTACCGTCTTATTAATAAAAATGGCCAAATGCTACACCTCGGTTTAAAGTGACGCTGTCTCGTTTTTGTTAAAGGAGACAGATAGAGAAAACGTCAATTTTATCCTAAATGTAACTTAAATAAACGTTTATTAATAACAGGGTTAAGGATTAAAACACTACTATAGAGTATTTTTTAACTCTATTCCAACGCCATCTACATTTGGCAAGTAGAAATACCTAACTACAAAAATTTACTTAATTATATCAAATCTTTGTATTGATATATAAATATCTCAAAAAATCATTGGATATATATCGGATACATATCGAATATTTATGATATATATCCTCGAACCCAGATTAGAAGACAAACGTTTTCGTGCCCTCCGCGCCACGACTATTGTCTTTTACCTATGCTTCTACCAAAGTCGTGAAATGAAGCAAGCAAGTGCACTTTAGCACGAATGTTTATGGCCCCTAATATCTCCTTCGCATTTGATCGCTTCATTCATTCATTCATTCATTCATTCAATCTATACTAATATTATAAGAGGAAAGATTTGTTTGTTTGTTTGAGTTAAATAGGCTTTGAAACTACTGTACTAATTTAGGAAATTCTTTGACCATTTGAAAGCTACATTCTTCCCAAGTGACATAGGCTATATTTTATCCCGATATTTCCACGGAAACGGGTAACACGCGGGTAAACCCGCTAGGATCCGCTAGTATTTTATAAATTACTAATGGCCCACACGCGACTCCTGCATCCCGTGACGAATATGCAAAAAAAACATTGATCTAACAATTTTATTATGAACACGACAAAAAAGAATTATCCCGATAGATGCAGCCGTTTTAAAGTGATGAAATAGAGAAAGCTAAGCAATTGAATATTTCCACAGCATGCGCAACACGCTTCGATCGACAATACCAACTAGATAACGCGTCACGTACAAAATCGAAGCTCAATTCTGTCCACGTGAATATATACTTATACAGCTACATTTCTTTACTAACGAACTGAGACAAAAGTTATCAAACAGTTTAAGTTCAACCTAATTACAACCATGGCACCCAGCAATAAAGTCATAAATCTTCTAAGTATTTCTCTCTCACTATGTATATACACGATAATTATGTCAAAAATAGACATAATAGTAGTTTTTGCTTGTCTGTGGTATTTTTGCATACCTACAAACATGGTTTGTCGTTCCCGCCACGCCGTCCGCGACATATCTCGTGTTGCGCATGCTAGGTCTACTGGCGTTCCTTTGACGATCGTCGTTTAAGAGGGTTTATTCATTTCGGTTTTCCATACAAACTTCCATGGCGAAATTTTTAAAAACCAATAAGTTAATTTTGATGAAACTTTGCATGCTAAAGTAAACATTTTTAAAAAACGTTTTTATAGCTGAGTTATTATGATTTAAAGTCCACTATAGAAAGTTAAAAATCGCAATAACTCAGTTAAATAAAAATTTTTTTTAAATGTTTTCAACAAACTATTAAGATCCCTGCATTTTACTTTAGCGTGCAAAGTTTCATCAAAATTGGCTTATTGGTTTATTAAAATTTCGACTTGAAAGTTTGTATGGGAAACCGAAATGCGTAAACCCTCTTAACAACTTTCGCATTGCCGGGTCACTGGGTGGTTGATCAAATTAAAAACATCTCGAGCTCCTCCGTGGTTGGGAAGGCACGCTAAGCCGTCGATCCCGGTTGTTGTCCAAATATGGCAGTCGTTAAAACCCACCAACCCTTATCGCCCAATCTCCCCACATGCTGTTCTACATGGCCTGGCCTGCGCCCAGCAGCGTAATGTTTATAGGCTGATGATGATGATGATGACGATTATCTCTGGTTCAACCCGAGCATGTATCCCTTTTTATTGGATAAAATGTTTACTAGAAAAAAAACAACCAGTCTCAGGAAAGCTCGAACGGGATTCGAACCCGTGACCTTTGGATTGCCGGTCCACTGCTCTAACCGCTAAGCTACCGAGACCCCAGAAGACTCATTGAATTTTTTCTAGTAGTTGATACGCTGCAAGCCAGCAGTATTACGTCACTGTGAAGTCTTTTTCTGGTAAACATTTTATCCTATATCTATATAGCATTGTGAATGCGTAATTTCGATAATAAAGGTATCCCTTTTATTGGTGTTGTGTTTTATTTGTGAAATGGATCTCAGAGTGGAACCCTTAAAAAGAGGTAAGGGTGCCTTGTTATAATTATATCATTCAAGAAAACAAAGTAGAAAAACGACATCAAAGACAAACCATTAAGAGTCAAGCCACATTTGCAGTTGTCGCAAGTCCAAAAAAACTCTTTCGTGAAGACATTTAAATTTTTAAAACAGGGCTATATAATGATAAAAAGAGTTTCTACTTATACGATATTATTTATTTAAATTTGTACAAATAAATCAATTATTATGTTAACTAAAACATTAAACTATAACTATGGTCTTATAAAATAAACTATAAACTATATTGTAAAGACATAAATGAATGGTAAATAATTACAATAGAAACTGTTACGTCTATAGTGTTTTAACGAAGTTTTGCAAATTACTTTATATAATATGATATTATTATACAATAAAACTGTAGGCGATGAATAATTAGCGATCTATTATTTTCAATCGGAGATTTTTATTTACTTAAATTACAATTTCTTCTAATACAAAGCGGTTGACTCGAATGGAACTGACTGTTCAGACGTAACTATCAAAAATCTCTTGCAATTTACTTTATTTAAAATAAAAGTTATACGATTTTGAACACTCTTGCAAATAACTTTATTTGTAATAAATGTGATACGATACAGATATATTTTAAATATAACGAAGTCTTGCAAGTGACTGTATTTCACTTGACACTTCACCTTTGTGCAAAATTATAACATTTTTTTTGCACTTTTTACTAAACACACTTTCATTTATGCGATGTTATACGATATTTAACAAAGTCTTGCAATTGATTTTATTTATGATAATGTAATACGATATATTAAGCAAAGTCTTGCAAATGACTTTATTTATGATAATGTAATACGATATATTTAACAAAGTCTTGCAATTGATTTTATTTATGATAATGTAATACGATATATTAAGCAAAGTCTTGCAAATGACTTTATTTATGATAATGTAATACGATATGTTTCACAAAGTCTTGCAAATAACTTCATTTATGATAATGTAATACGATCTATTTAACAAAGTCTTGCAAATGACTTTATTTATGATAATGTAATACGATATATTAGGAAAGGTCTTGCAAATGACTTTATTTATGATAATGTAATACAATATGTTTCACAAAGTCTTGCAAATGATTTTAATTTATGATAATGCAATACGATATATTTAACAAAGTCTTGCAAATAACTTTATTTATGATAATGTAATACGATATATTTAACAAAGTCTTGCAAATGACTTTATTTATGATAATGTAATACGATATGTTTAACAAAGTCTTGCAAATGACTATTTATATGATAATGTAGTACGATATTATTTAACAAAGTCTTGCAAATGACTTTATTTATGATAATGTAATACGATATATTACAAAGTCTTGCATATGACTTTATTTATGAAAATGTAATACGTTATATTTAACAAAATCTTGCAAATGATTTTATTTACGATAATGTAATACGATATATTTAACAAAGTCTTGCAAATCACTTTATTTAGGATAATGTAATGCGATATGTTTAACAAAGTCTTGCAAATGACTTTATTTATGATAATGTAATGCGATATGTTTAACAAAGTCTTGCAAATGACTTTATTTAGGATAATGTAATGCGATATGTTTAACAAAGTCTTGCAAATGACTTTATTTATGATAATGTAATACGATCCATTTAACAAAGTCTTGCAAATGACTTTATTTATGATAATGTAATACGATATATTTAACAAAGTCTTGCAAATATCTTTAATAATGATAATGTAATACGATATATTAAGCAGTCTTGCAAATGACTTTATTTATGATAATGTAATACGATATGTTTCACAAAGTCTTGCAAATAACTTCATTTATAATAATGTAATACGATCTATTTAACAAAGTCTTGCAAATGACTTTATTTATGATAATGTAATACGATATATTAAGCAAAGTCTTGCAAATGACTGTATTTATGATAATGTAATACAATATGTTTCACAAAGTCTTGCAAGTGATTTTATTTATGATAATGCAATACGATATATTTAGCAAAGTCTTGCAAATTACTTTATTTATGATAATATAATACGATATATTTAACAAAGTCTTGCAAATGACTTTATTTATTACAATGTAATACGATATGTATAACAAAGTCTTGCAAATGACTTTATGATAATGTAGTACGATATATTTAACAAAGTCTTGCAAATGACTTTATTTATGATAATGTAATACGACATATTTCGCAAAGTCTTGCAAATGACTGTATTTCACTCGAGACTTCACTTTTGTGCATAATTCTAATGTGTTTATTGTTCACTAACATTTTGTGTGCAATTTTACTAAACACACTTTTATTGATATATATTGGTCAGATGCAGTTGCATCAGTGAGTTCACTACCAACACAAATTCTGTTTCGGCGGTGCTGCACTTCACAGATGTTTAATTTTTATTTGGATTCTGAAACGAAGAATATTCATGATTAATTACAGTAGAATACATAGAAATGTCTAAGACCTTATCTCCTAAATGGTCCTTACAGCTCCTTACGTTCTTCATCATCAGCCTATAAACGTCCCACTGCTGGGCACAGGCCTCCCACGTGAACAATAACACGAGGGGATATTGGGCCATAACCCACCACGCTGGTTCAATGCGGGTTGGTGGTCCTTACGTATGGAAGTATTTCCATTTAGTAAATTGACAGTTTCAGGTAATCCATAAACCTTCGACTATACATTACGAACCCACGTGATGATTTTGTGTGGAGGGAGAAGGGGTGAAATTTTCCGTAATTACTTCTATAGCACAAACATTAAACCTTCAACTAACAAGTCTTACAAAATAAAAGTCACCTGTCAAACTGTTGTCAAATACATCGAAAAATATAGGTGTTATTACTTTTTGCTTTGATTGAAACCTTGCATAATTACTTCTACAACAGTTAGCTTTTTAATAAAAAAAACTTGTAGGGTCGTAATGTACAGCCTATCTTTATTATTGAAATTTTTGCAATCAGCTTTCCGGAGACTGGTTGTTTTTTCAACAATAATAGTAAACATTTTATCCGTACAGCTAATCATTTATATAATAATGTAAATCTAGTAATATTGAATGAATAATAGTGCATCTTTGACATCACCATATTGAATTTATAAGAGTAGTAGGTCTACTCGTATAAAATTAAATCCAAAAAAATTAGAGAGCATTGCTCAGTAATTTAAAGTATTTTTATATTTAAAGTAGATATTTTTAATGTTAATATCTATTTTCATAACTCTCAATATTGTATTGCCATTACAATGTAGAGGTTATGTAATACTCCTTTACGGATGTAATAACCTAAAGAACACAATGTAACGACTCGTACTGTCATAAATCATACTTATTATTAGTAAATTTTATAAAGACATGTGTTTTTTCAAGTAAAAGTTATCTCTTAAGAAGATATAAGTAATTGTGATTACTTACAATTTTTTACGAGGCTTGTTGTTGTTGTTTTCTTCGGAGTCTCTTAATGTAATGTAAAACGCTTTTTACAAGCTTTCATTTAGTTTCATCTGTTTTTAACACACACATTTATTAAGACTTGTGAATTTGTGACAAACTGTTTAACGTTTAAACTCCCACTTAGCACTATTTTAACGCGAACTCTAGCGGACGATAGAGCAGAATGAGCTGCCGAAAAGTGTGCTGCGGCTTTTATATGCGCCGCGTCGCGCGTCCTGAGTGTTACCAGTGCAAAATATTATTATCAAAAAATATAAATTAAACACATCTCTTCGTCTTGTTTAAATTAATGAATATGTATATTTTAAAAATAAAATCAAAAACTAAAACAAATTAAAGTAAAAATGAAATCATAGTTTAACTGTTGCTTACAATTATGTTTTTGATAATGCACTTCTACAAAAGTATCGTTTGTAAAATATAGTGAGATAAATGGACCATAATATATATAATCACGACTATTATCCCCGAAGGGTTAGTCAGAGACTAAGCAATGAGGACAGCAAAAGCAGCCCTCTCTACCACAGTCCATTTTTCGACAAATACGGCTTTTTACGACACCCAAGTAAAGAGTATTCTTGCACTGCTTTGCGACACGGTTTTCACCATAATATATAAAATATTGAAAACTGGCATCGCAGTAAACATGATTGAGTCAATATTATAAGAGATCCTAAAATCACTTGCTCTTGTTTTGACCTTTTCTGAATATCTCAATAATAAATAATGCAAAAATATTATGTCTTTAAAATAATTACGGATTTAATATTTGGTTTCATATTATAGAAATATTGTAGACAAATTAATGATTAAAAATTAAAATACCACGGGCTACACTTGTCAATTAAAAATACCACGTGCCGTTGTTCTATTGTCACATTGAAACGTTTTGGACCTCTCGTGACTAAAAAAAGATATTACTTATTTAATGAATAAATGTCTTAGATAATGTGAGACATCAAACATTCGTTAGAATCCCTTTTTAATCCCTACCTACGTGATTTAACTATTTAACGATTCTAACCTATCACGTGACCTACAGGAGTAGGACAATTTATGTTCTAGCAATGCTTTTTGAGATCAATTTTACTACACTTACTAATTATTTTAATTATGCATGTAATTACAAATGAACGACGTTTAAAATACCATAGAAAAGCTTTTTTGTCATTTCACGGAACCAGTTCTGGCATTTGTTCAAATCCCTAGATTTGTTTAAGGAAATGATAAAATCGTGTTGTTATTTTAACATCCTCCGTGATTTGATCAAATCACTTAGGGAATTGATCAAATCTCTGTTTTTATCATATCCCTGCGACATATATAACATCATACATACATATTAATCACGACTATTATCCCCGAAGGGTTAGTCGGAGATTAGGCAATGAGGACAGCAAAAGCAGTCATCTACCATAGTCCACTTTTCACCAAATAGCGACTGCACATATGCTCTGCGTGACAGGTGGTAAGCCCATCGCCGTATGCTGTTTGATGTATATGCTGTCTTTAGTCCGTTAGTCGCCTTTTACGACACCCAAGAGAAAGTGGTAGTATTCTTTTTAATGAGTCGCCACGCGACACGCCTCGGTCGGCTCAGCATGTATTTAACACTATTAATTAAATCACACTTCGCCAGGTTGATGCAACAACGCGTCCAAGAACTACTAGATATCGTGCAGAGTTCGTCCAGCGACGACGAGAGCTTGTCCTCCGTGAAGAACCAAGTCAACACTCCTCGGCCTAGAGGTAATCGTCAGCTTTCGAACGTCCCACTGGTGCGTTAAGGCCAGTGCCTAACTGTTTGACGAATGAAATATCGCAGCATCGCGGCCGAAACGTCAAGCAGTAAGTGGATATGAGTACTTACTTACAAAAATTAATCGTGTTAGGTCCCGTTAAAATAGTTTTTATGCAATGCAACCGATACTTTAAAGTCTGAAATATGTTTAAAAAAGCTGCGTTGTTATGTATTAGTTGAGACTATAACTATACCTATTTACTATTGGTTGTTGCTTAAACCTTTAATGGGCACATCGTGTTGTCATTGTTCATTAGTTGTTTATTTACTTATTTAATTCAATTACATGTTGGCTTACTTGTTGACTTTCAGTAGAGGGAATAGAGTTCAAAATATAATGTCCAATATATAGACAGGGCCTTATTAAGAGTTAAACTTTGTTCTTACTAGGCGAGCATTTTATTTGTGTAGCCACTATATTGCTTTGCTACTTTGCTTGATTAACCCATCTCTTTCCGTAATACCAGACAGAAAATCTATTGTCTATGGCACAAGAATATGTCAGGCGGATGTCAAAATGTTAATACGAATTTTTAAATACTTTACCTATAACAACATTACTGTTCCATGCAATGTGAGGCTAGGTCTTATCTCCATCTCCGTGGCACAGAAGGAATAGTACTTGGTTTTTAGTGGGTATGCCACCTCTTTACCCGTCGAGCTCTTTCTATCTGGGCGGGGGAGGGGGAGGAGAGTCTCACACAACCCGAGCTCGCCCCTGGCTTCATTGTATGCGTAAGACGGCATTTTACCTAGTGAACAAAAAAACTAGGCCTTCTCAAATGAACAATATAATAGGCCATACATAAATCGTGCCATAATGTATTACAATGCAAGTGATTTGACACTCACGACTCACGACAGCAACCGGGACTAACGGTTTAAAAGCGTGTTATATTTTAATTTCGTCACCTATCCGCAGTGACTCGGAATATCGAAAGTTCGTTTAATTGCAATATTACAATCTATACGAGCAAAAGCTGTAGTTATAGTAATTATTTGTGCCATTAAAACGATACTTTTTAAAACTAATCATTGAGATTCTTCTCATGAGATTTTACAAAGGGACGTTACGCTCTATTGTTACTGATTAAAAAAAACCATAAAAATACTTTGTTATCTATGCTATTTAACATTTACCTACTTAAGCTTGTCGGACAGGATCTTACCTGCCAGTATTGAATAGATTAATAAGAAATAAGAAAAAGCTTTTAGTACAAAGACATTATTATAAAAAACATATTGTTCTGTAAACCCATTCACTAAATGCTTTTGTAGTAAAATGGTCTATTGTATTGCTATTCTAAGAAATTAACACGTGGGCGTACGATTTACATAATAAATTATCTAAGTAATTCCAAGTTTTAAAAGTCGGTAATGTCCTTGAAGAGTATAATTTGCTTTGAAAATTATAGTGCTTCGAAAAGTACCATGCTTAATTACATGACACAAATACCATGCTGCTAAATTGAGCTGGAGAAGATGTTTGTTTCTATGATAATAATACCATATTAGTTTGCAATCTTATTTTATGATATTGTATGATAACACAATATAAAAAGCACTATAAAGCTTTTAAGAGACGTTAATGTTTTGAAAAGTTTAATAATTAGCTGTGAAAATTTTTGTTTCCTTCTAAAAATACCATGCTGCTAAATTGAGTTTTAAAAAATAATTGGTTTCTATGATGTAATAATGTATTGTAATACCTATGAAAATAATAATGTAAATATTAAATAATAAAGTAATAATGTATTAAGTATATTATTAGTTTGCCATCTTATTTTATGATGTTAACGTACCACTTTATACTGTGAAATAATACTTTGCTCACAGACAAGTGATTGCTTTTATCGTCTGTAGAATAAGATTGTGGTAAATTAAACATAAGGACTAAGGAATATATAAAGTGAAGTCGCCATTTTCCTACGTCCGTGGCACCGCTTTCTCCTTCTAAACCACACGATGATGATGATTTACGCCGTTTTTACTAATAGAGATATTGTTAAAGGACGATGATTTATATATTATTTAAACAATACAAACAATACAAAAAACAACAAGATATTTTGTACAAGACAGCTGTAATACTCCAGGCCTACAGCTGTGTTGTACGACGATGTTCGTAAGTTATCGTGGACGAAGGCGCAAACGGGCCGCTAGACTTAAACAAAACATTCAGTAATATTCCTCAAGCCGTAGTGACCAAAAACATAGTAATTTTAAGCGTTACGTACAGTTTACTAGTATAATGTTGCAATGATAGTGTTATTATCTAACTATCTACATTTATAACTGTGGCAAAACATGTTGGTTTTATTGAACTCACGATCTGTATTTTTGCCATGTTATATAAAGAAATAAATTCTAATTGTATATAAACTCGGTAAACAGGAGGGATCTACTTTCAAAACCCCCTAAAGTCACTTTTTCACAAACGAATATAATTCATGTTTAAATTTTGATACAAAACCGCATATATAGTATCGTTTGCGACGACAACAATAACGCCCAATGGCGACATACTGTTCTAAAGTTACGTGTCGTAATAAAGCTCTGCTCAAAGTCAAAGTCAAAGTCAAATTATTTATTCAATGTAAACCTTTACAGGCACTTATTGACGTCAATACTAATAATAATAAAAAAAACAGTTAACTAACTTATAGTTAAGACTTAATAACTAATCTAACGAGCTATTATAGTCTGTGCCAGACAAATGCGCATTGCTACCCCCAGTACCACTGCACGCCGAAACAGAATCGCGTCGAACCGAAATATAAGCCGTGGTCATAGAATTGTGTAATATGATTTCCAATTATCGTATTGATACTGTGGTAAGTAATATAAATTGGAGAGTTTTTGAAGTAAAATAAAGTAGCGGCTGAAATGAGTTTTGGAAAACATTAGTACCTAACCAATAAGGTTGACATTTTTAATCATTCAAATATCTTTTTTTATAAAAACTTAAGCCTAAAAAAACGTCAAAAATTAATAAGCATAAACTTGTGTGTTTTAAAATTGTTTCGTTATTCGTCTTGGTACAAGCACATAATAACTAATACTACTACCGTACAGAAGGTTCACCCTCCAACGACCCCCACGCGAAACTGAAACCTATCTCGTGACCCGAGCGTTCATATTCCGATAAGCACAGCCGACTCGATATCGATTTGACGTCCGTCAGGAGCGCAGGGTTTACGCGCGCGCGTAGGGATTACGAGTTAAGAGGAAACACCACGCCGACGCGGCACCCAAAACTCCCACACCAAACACAGAAAAACGACGCCCCGCAGCCCCCTTCCAAAACCGGACCAACCCCCACCACCCCTTCAGCAACGGTTAAAGAAAGAGACCCTTCACGTCCGTATGCTTGATTCCTTTGCATTAAGTCATTTATTTAATAACCAGGAGCCTTCAAAATTAAGCGAAATCACTTTGTTTTAAGGAGTCTTCAGAAACATTAGGTAACTCGTTTAAAAAAAAAAAAATCAAACACAGACACAGAAAACCTCCTCCCCCAACCGACGCTTAAATAAAAATTGGTCCACCTCTGAAGGAGGAAACAGGGGACCACGAAACGCCGCTCCCCCGCGCCCCGCATGAGAATCCCGAACGCCACGCCGACGCAGTGTTTCCTCTCAAGGCTAGATAGATCGCGCTTTAAGTTTTGACGTGACAACGTCTTATAAATTGGTTTGCCGGGTGACACTTCAAGAATCTGCGTTACGCTCCGCTCACGTTATGCGCTCACAATGAGAGCGAGTGAGAGGCACGCGTCCCTTCCACTCGGGCATGGTTAGCCCGCCTAAGAGCGAGAGAGACAGACATAAAAAGTGAAAGGCACGCGTCCCTTCCATATAATTCTTTGTATAAATAAATGTTTTAAATTGTTACTATTATTTCATCCTTCTTCCTACTATACGAATGAATATTCACATTAAAATTATTTTACCACTCAAAGTCGTTGTCACGTAAAACTTTCGCCCGTATACCGACTTTACAGGCAACCAATTTTTTTTCAAACCATCTGAGACATAGAAAATAATGGTTTAAATTCTGGAAAAAAAACAAAAAAAAACTATGTATTAGTTAAGGATCCAATCTATTCCAAGTCTCATTAAGTTACAAAATCCAATAAACATCACTCGATAAAAAAAAAAAATAATAATAATAATAAATAAGTGGTAGATTTAGATCAATCACACTCAACCACATTCACATCACCATCAATCGAACCAGACCCGCACCGACGCCACGTCCCCAACCCAACCCCCACCACCCCCACCACTCCCCACCCCCGATCCTACGGGGGCAAACCAACATCGCGTCGCGTCGCGCCGGCCATATTCACTTCCGATCCAGCCTGCCTACGCGACACGACGCGACACCGGTCCACCCCCACAGGACCGAGGGCAAAAAATGACGAGGGTAGCAGAAGCCAGGCTAGGGACGCAGCATCGGCACAAGTCCAACTCGATCGACAGTGATGCGAATGCAACCGAATACGACTGATCCAAATCCACCAAATAAGATATAAAATTATTTTAAAATATAATATATATACATGCATACATATATATACACACATACAATATTGCATTTGCTATTGGCCAACTCTATTTTAGTGGAATTTGATAGTGACAGACAGGTGTTTTAGTGGGTTGTGATACAAATGTCACTTTTCCTGATGGCTTTCAGACGTGTTTTAGTGGGATTTGTTTCGGAATCATTAGTGGATCGTGGAAGGAATTAATTGTATTTTGTTTTTCTGGTAATAGTTAAATTTTGACCAATATTTGTTTTAGGTGGTTTTAAAAGTAGACCCCTCCAGGTATGGATAGCGCTGTGCTTGTAGCGGCCCATTAATAGAATACTATCGCCCCATCTCTTCCCTTGGGTGTCGTAAAAGCCGGACGGACTAAAGACTGCACATCCAACAGCATAGAGTGGCGATGGGCTCACCACCTATCACGCTGAGCACGTGTGCAGTTACTATTTGTTGAAACATGGACTGTGGCAGTGGACTGCTTTTGCGGTTCTCATGGTCTGGTCTGGTATAGGGTGATAAGCCAAGTTATAGTAGTTATCAGAAAAATATAAAAATAATGTAAGTCACGTATTTTCAAAATTATAGACATTTAAAAAATTCCAAAAATCTACATCCTTGACGGTTTTTTACATCCTGTTGCTACAAATCTTTACTTTTTTTGTTTTGTAATTCTGAATAATGCTTCTGTATACACTGGCCTAAACTTTAAAGCCAGCTGCTCATGCTGGGAAGGAAATGTCACTATTTACTCAACCAAATATTTAAAATTATTATTTTGCCTTCTTCTATCTTAAACATACTGTACTGAAAAAATGTACTATGGGAGTTTGGCAAATAACTTCAAAAGTTGGCGCATTTAATAAGGATTCCAAAATGGTATGAAACATAATAATAATAATAAATGTTTTTTATTTTCTCATCACAAAGTAGGTAATAGTTTAATATAACACAATACAACATCGGGTGATATGCTAAAAAAAAAAACGTGACTTAGATTTTTTTTAATTTTTCTGATAACTATTTTAACTTGGCCTATCACCCGGTTTCGGCTTGACGTCGATATATGGGACACCCTTATCCCCGAAGGGTTAGTCAGAGACTATAGGCATGGGCACCGCAAAGGCAGTCCTTTGCCACAGTCCACTTTTCTATTATGTTTGTATGTAATTGTATGTATAATACACAGGACGGCCCCGCATCAACCCCCCTCCCGCCGCAGCGCCGTCTCCCGCGCCCTCCCCGTCTGTACCCAAACCCAATGTGCCTCTAAGGAAAAAACTCCACTTCATCGCGAAACAACTGCTGGAATACACATGCCCTGATGGACGCCAGCCCATGCTGCTGTTCATGGAGAAGCCGAGCAAGAAACTCTATCCGGATTACTATAATGTGATAGATAGGCCGATCGATATGCTCACCATTGAAGCTAATATTAAGGTAAGTCGAAATAGTTTTTGCCATCTCTTTCTTACGAGTAAGAGAAGAAAGGGAGGCTCTCTTGACTTTATCGCGAATTAACTGCTGGAATACCTGTACCGATGGACGCCAGCCCATGCTACTGTTCATTGAGAAGGCGAGTAAGAAACTCTTTTCGGTTTACTATAATGTCATAGATAGGCCAATTGATATGCTCGCCATTGAAGCTAATATTATAGTAAGGCGAAATCGACTTTAAATAGTAGAGTTTACAGCTTAGTTTAAAAATATGAACATTTTAAGTTTGGTCAATATTCTAGTAAGGGTGCGATGTGTCGTCCCTTATTTTATTGTTCCATTGCCTTCCAGAACGACCGCTACGGCGCCCTCGACGAGCTGATTTCCGACTTCCGTCTGATGTTCTCAAATTGCCGCCAATTCAACGAAGAAGGCTCGATGATATACGAAGACGCGAACCTTCTAGAACGTGTCATGGCCGAGCGCCTCCGTGATCTCAACAGCGGGCACGAGCGCAAGCCCCACATGAAGGTTATGAAGACGATTAGGTCGAAACAGCTGTCGCCGTTCGAACAGAAGCTGAGGACTTTATATGACGCCATCAGGGACTATCGAGACACTAAAGGTTGGTACACTTATCATTGTTTTTGCTCCCCGGCTAAAGTGCGCTTTGGGGAGCCTTCAAATTATAAATAACCTTTATTCATTACCATAAGCCTATAAACGTCCCACTGCTGGGCACCGGCCTTTCACGTGGACAATTGCACGTGGGGAGTTTTGGGCCATAACCCACCACGCTGGCCCAAAGCGGGTTGGTGGGTTTTAACTACTGCCATACTGGGACTTTCATGTTGAAATATGTCACTGGTAACGTCTCATCAGCGTAAGAAAGCATTGTTTCTTCCAAAATGTTTTTGTGATATAAATTACCTTAATTTTTTTTTACGGGGCACACATTATATCCAGAGAAACATCCCCAAACTTTAATGTTTCCTCCTCCATGCTTTTCTTGTTTTGTGGTGTATATATTATTCAACGCTTGCTTTCCAGGACGTCGCACATACAGTTTACCTTCAGAACTCAGTATAATTTATCTTTAACTCATCAGAATATAATAATTTTTTTCATTGATTTACCGTCCAGATGCCATACTTTCGAGCGAAATCCAGTCTCGCTCGTCGGTGCTGCCTGTTGAAGAGCGGTACTTTCCGTACGATTCTTCCAAATAATTTTGCATCATTTAATCGTCTACGCATTGGCTACGTGACAGTTGTAAAAATAAAATATGAAATATGTCAGATATGGTAGTTTTATAATTTAACAATAATTATCCAATAGTTTTTTTTTATTAAGATAGTTTGTAAATATTTGTGATTTTTTATCTGTGGATTACAAGACTCGAAACACGGGCGGCCATGATTGAGCTTCGTGTGACGTCACATTTCACAACATAAACAAAAACTATCTGTCAGGAGTGTCTGGTTTCTAGAGAAAATTGGTTTGTTTATTGAAGAGTGACGTCACAGGGCAAAATGTCACGTGACTACCCGTTTTCGCGCGAAATTTGAAATTAATAAAGAAAAATATGTTTTTTTTTCTATTAAATAAAACTTTTTTGAGAAAAAAAATATTGTCGGAGGTATAAAATAAGCGTTTGTAATTTTAAAAATACTTTTCCGAGAACTGTCAAGTAGCCAATTGTACGTGCGGATACTCACTCCTTGCCTGCGGCCAAAAACTTCCCTTCTTATCGTTTTTTGAGCCCCTAAAGTCTTTGCTGCCCGAGATTTAGGTTTTCGAGATACGTTATTGGTAGTGCGACATTTCTTAGTGATTGACCGCGTTAAAAACTTTAAATTTTGAACATTTTACATCATAATCAGCAACCTTTTTGTAAGACCAATCACGTTCATAAAGTGCAAATATTTTTTCTTGTCGAAAAATCGCAACCTTTTTACTTTCTCATGTTTTGTAATTAATAATATTAAATATCTAACAACATGTAATTGTAGACTTGAAAAAATTGCGCCAAACACTCCCGAATTATAATATAAAGAATTCTTATTTAATTTTTTTATTTAGAACCATTTAAAACGAAATGATATTGCGTCCCTAATTAATTATCCAGCGGCCAGTACATTGCAAAAACATCTCTTGTTTGTTTATTGTCACGAAACATGCTAAAAGTTTATTTGATTTGTATAAAATATTCTGAGTTGGAACTTTAGTCATGATAGTACATTTTTACGTGGTTAAAAGTAATTGATAATAAATCAGTGCAAAGTTATTTGAACTACCTATATTTCATTAAATTAAATTAAATTGAATACTACCCGTTCCTAATATTATGACCACAACTGTATGTATGAATGTAACTTGAATAATTGACTTTAAATAATATCTCGCATTTTTCTCGCAGGTAACCGCCAACTGGCTCTTATATTCATGAAGCTACCGAACAAAATCGAATACCCCGATTACTATGAGTTAATAAAAAACCCATTAGACATGGAAAAGATCGCACACAAGCTCAAGAACAACGTGTATAACTCCGTGAACGAGCTCGCTTCGGACTTCATACTGATGTTCGACAATGCTTGCAAATACAACGAACCCGACTCCCAGATCTATAAGGACGCGTTGATATTGCAGAGGATGTGTCTGCAGACTAAACAGTTGCTCAGGTATGTTTAGATTCTTTTTTTTTAAATTTATTAGGTTAGCTAACAATAATGGACTTTATACCATTATAGAAGTCGTTATTCTAAAACCAATAGTTTTTATTTCACTTTGATACGAGAAGTATTTACAAAGTTATTGTACTTAAATAATTCGTTTAAACACTACTACCTCGCTTAGTTCGCTGGCACTTGACTGACGTGACGTGATGTCATCGAATCCGATAGTCCCCGCCGCCGCTCTCGCCGCCCGCACCCGGCGGGCGTCCGATTACATATCCGATGACGTCACGTCGCGGGTTTCGCTCGTATTTTGATTGTCACAAAAACAATAGCGCGTGGTCATTTTTAAGGGCTACAGAAATTTTTTTAATGTCATATTTTAAGTTAAAATGTAAATATTTCAAAAATAAATAATAAAAATACTGTTCCCAAGCTCATTGTATACATTGTTTCTTTCTTTGTAACAATACTTAGTAAAACGACTAAATGCTACAATTACTTAAAGGCTAACACAACATGCAACATTTATAAAGGAGACCCGGCATTTTATGCTTTAGTTGTATACTGTTTTAATTTTCTAATCTGTAATTCAATAGCTGGCATTATCTGTAGCTGTCAAATCAAACATGACGTGACGGCATTGTTGACATTTCACTTTTTTATAAGCAAAAGAGTTATGGTTTATGCAGCCACGTTAGACATTTTTAAAGTAAAATGCCTGCCTTTTGAAGACTCAGTGTTTCTATATTGAAAAACATTAATAATTAAATAACTCTTATCCGCGACTCGTTAAAAATAAGGCAAAACTTGGTTTAGGAAGCAAATAATATTAGCTTTATGACCAAATTCTATTGTATCCAAGTTTAGCATTTTTTCTAAAGAAAGTGCCGGTTCTCCTATATAAAAAAAAACAAAATAAATTAAATTAGGCAAGAAGCTGTTCTAATAGGCTCGTTTCAACAGACTTGTGAAATGATCCAGGTGTGTCATTATGCAAGTCAATAGCATCACTACAGCTATTCTATCTAGATTCGATATATTCCCAGCGTGGGCACATGTTTGTACAGTCGAGGAAGTTCCCGGTAGACCACTTTTTGGCGATAGTCGCTTCTAAGTATGTCGCCATGACATCAGGTACTAGCATTGTGTTCCGACAGTTAGGGATATAAGACAACCAGTTCCTCAGTAGTTGAGGAATCTGGGTGAAGTTCGCTTCCACCATCATCAGTCTTACATCATTGCCTAACATCAAGTGAGATGAAGGTCAAGCTTTCCCAACAAAAATGAAGTTTCTAAGTCGGTTTCAGAGACGTCAATTAACTTCAGCCACGCGTTGTCGTCCCTGTAATTAATAGAAGAAATTTATTGATCCGTTGTATAGTTAGCATATTGATATTGTGTTGTGTGTTCGCAGGGAGGACGAAGACTCGGTGCCGGATGTGCCAGCGGCGGTTCAAGATCTGCTGCTCAATTTGTTCACCACCGTTTACAACCATCAGGACGAAGAGGGAAGGTGAGTGCGATTATTTGATGACATATTTTTTTTAAGAGGGCGGTCTATGAATCTCATCCATATTAGGGGAGGGGGGTGGGGGAGCTGGTTGGTTACTGTTGGCCTAAAATTATAATTAAACTAGCGACCCGCCCGCGCCTTCGTCCACGCTAATTTAGGAAAAACTGTCACACTTCAGCCATTTAATAAAATATGTACACAAAATATAAACAAAAACCATCCTCAGTTATCGCTCTATCTTTTAGTGAAAACCGCATAAAATCCATTGCGTGGTTTAGAACAATAGTGCGGTGTCACAGACAGAGGAAAAGAGCGACTTTATAATATGTAATGATGATTATATTACTTGAACACTTCAAGTAATGTAATTTAATTACAATTTTATTTTAGATTCTATAATTTTATGTGATATAATATAATTTATATATTATGATCTAATGATATAAAACATTGTCATTATAACTCACAGCAGATAATACAAAAAACATTTTATATAACGCCTTTTTATATAATACTTGTTTTAGATGCTATTCGGACAGCATGGCAGAGCTGCAAGAGCACGACGAAGCGGCTAACGGCGAAAAAGTCCGCGCTATATCGCTTGACTTGGTGAAGCGACGACTGGACAAGGGCCTTTACAAGCGGCTCGATCACTTCCAACAGGACATGTTCGCTGTGTTCGAAAGGTGAGATTTTAGAAAGATAGATAGATAATATTTTCATTAAAAGCTTCAAACAGAATTGAAAGCTGCCCTCCCTATCATAGAAGGGCATTCTCCATTACAAAAATAAAAACATACAAAAACATCTCAAAGCACCATTCCGTTTCAGAGCCCGTCGCCTCTCTCGCACCGACAGTCAAATCTTCGAGGACTCTGTAGAGCTGCAAGCGTACTTCATAGAGCAACGCGACCACCTCTGCCGCAATACACTGCAGTCGCCGGCTCTAGCCTTCACCAGGGACACCCTCACTACTAGCGTAGAGCTAGTGAAGCAGTGCAAGCTGCTGCAGGAGAATGAAGACGAAGATGAGACTAGGTGAGTTTTGGTCATTGCTATATTGCAAGCGTAATTATAAAGCAATGCGACCATTTGTGCTACAATGAGTTGTAGTCGCCGGCTTCTATTTTTTACTAGGGCACTTAAGAAATGCAAGATGCTGCGATGTAACTAAGACTAGCATAAGATCTGGTAAGTCCAACTAGGGGAGTTTGGTCATTGCTATATTGCAAGCGTAATTTATAGAGCAAGTGACTATGTTTGCCGCAACGCATTGTAGTCGCCGGCTCCTATTTTTAACCGACTTCATATAAAAGGAGGAGGTTCTCAATTCGGTTGTATGTTTTTTTATGTTTGTTACCTCAGTACTCCGTCATTTACACCTATTTATTCTGCTGCGATGTAACTAAGATTAGGATTAGATCTGGTAAGTTGAGCTAGGGGAGTTTGGTCGTAGTGTAGTTCGGTCATTATTAGGGAGTGTAAATATTATAGTCAAAATTGAAAATGCTTTATTTTGTATAGGTTTCAATAATTTTATTCAGCTCTTATGAATGTCACGATGTTATCGGTTCATAAATCTATGGGAGACTTTATACTGAGAAGAACCGGCAAGAAATCCATTGCTTTTACAGCATTACATATTGGCTCTCTCTATCTCTATCATAGAATAACCTCCTCCATGATATAAAAACATACAATTATAGAGTCCGAACGAAACAGGTTTTTTAGCCGAAACCGAAACTAATTCACAGAAACTGTGTTTTGGCGCTGCCGAAAATTTCGGCCACTTTTTGGCCGAAACCGAAACTAATGCCGAAAGTAGAATTAATGGCCGAAACTAGCCGAAACCGAAATTTCGGTCGGTCCTTAACAAATTATCAAACCATAGACAACAAAAATGTACCCTATGTACTATAGCATTTTGGTAGTCTCTGCTTAGATAATTTGTATGTTTTGTACATTATTTATATTTTAGTGTATTTATAATAACATGTATTGGTCCATTCCACGATATATATTATTTATCAACACGGTTTCCTGACAGGTCCAGTACAGACGACTCGATGCCAGCCGGCAGCGCGCCGCTCCAACAGACTCGGTACAACAAGGGGGACTTTGTCTATGTGCTGCCCGAGAAGGGGAACAAGGACCACGCTATAGTGCAGGTAGAGCGGGTGTGGACCAACAAGGAGGGCGTGCCTATGATGTACGCCAATGTCTACTTTAGGTGAGACATTTATGGTTTTGTTCTATTAGAAAAAAAGTTAACACTAACACAAGCTGATGGAAGCAATATTTTATTTAGGGTCAATTCACATCGAGACGTGACGCGACGCGACGTGTCGTGCACTTTTTAAGATAGCTTTACAAAAATTAACTTTATTTACTACTCCAAAACATACACGTTTCATTGCGAGAATTCGAAATTGCCCCGCGGCGTCGCATCACGTGGTCTGCGTTTGTGGTCATCATTGCCTAGTCTCGGACTAACGCTTCAGGGACAATAGGCTTGATTATAATATGTGTAATACATATAATCATATTATGATAAAAGTAATGAAACTTTCGGTTTTAGGCCACACGAAACATTCCACATACTGACGCGCAAGTTCCTCCACCAAGAAGTGTTTAAGACCGAGACGCATCGCACGATCCCCTTGGACCAAGTGAGCGGCTATTGCTACGTCATGAACGTCAAGGAGTACTTCAAGTTTAGACCGCAAGGTGAGGTGGTTAGGTATTTTATTGCGTGACATGTAAAATTTCATTTAACTTGCTCAATTGCGGCGATGGGCATATCACGCTGAGCACATGTCCATATTGTAATGGGGTGAAACGTAGACTATGGCAGTGGACTGCTTCTGCGGTCCGCATAACCAGTAGAGCGACTCCCGCCCCTCACCCCTCGACGTAAACGTCAGGGCTGCGTTCCGTCGCTTCACTCGAGTGCACTCGAGCGCACTCCGGCGCGCGCTCTAACCGTTCCGTGGCTTGGTGAAATTTTACTCTGATTGCTGTCAGAGCGTAGTTTCAACAGTTCTGTGGCTCAGAGCGCAGCAATCAAACAACCATCAAATCGAATGGTTATTTTTCACTATGATAGCTATTTGACTTTTATATCGTTGTTAAAGTGTCAAAGTTTGCAATTTATGTCAAAACGTCTCGAAAAGTGGAATAAATGTAGACAGAAAAAAATTTTTCTTTCGTTTTTGATAGGAATACTTCAGAAAAGATTATAAAAACATCTCGATCGTTCTGTGGCTCGGTTGCAACTCAAACGGGTTAAACTCTTACACCCAAAACGACGGAACGCACTCTAGCGCCTCAAGGGTTTATTGTTCGTTAAAGTCAAAGTCAAAGTCAAATTATTTATTCAATGTAAACCTTTACAGGCACTTATTGACGTCAATACTAATAATAATAAAAAAACAGTTAACTAGTTAAGACTTAACAACTAATCTAACGAGCTATTATAGTCTGTGCCAGACAAATGCGCATCGCTACCCCCAGTACCACTGCACGCCGAAACAGAATCGCGTCGAACCGTTATCGCAGCGCGCGTCAAGTTTGTTTACATTGAAATAATTATGACTTACAGTCGGGTAGCAAACTCTTTAGGTGTTGTTTTTATAGATGCTAATAAATGAAAATCGAAAAATAAGATATATTTGTTTGGGGTTACGTTCCATTAAAATAAATATTTTGTTCCAGAGCTCGCTTAGCGCATATTTTGATACTTTGGTTCATTAGAATTCATGTATTTTAAAATTTTGCCGATGACCTATAAGTATATCAAATACTTTTGTAAGCATAGTACTCGTATTCTCGGTCTAACCCTTCTGGGATAGTAGTAGTGTATAAACATACGTTGTTTCTATGTTTGTTTTGTCTCATCTGTAGTCCGTACTATAGTCTGACCGCTACCGCTGTAACGTGTGTTAGGTATGCGCGGGGAGGTGGGGAGTGGGAAGTAAAGAGCATGAACTCACATGAGATTCGTAGTGTCAGACAGATCTTACGATATCGAGCACAGTTTATTGAAGCTTTATATTTTTAAGAGTATAATTACATCTAATCCGTTTTTGTCCAATATGATTTTTAGATAAGTACAATTAAAGAACCAATATAAATGAAATAAATCTTTAATTCTTGGAAATATAAATCAAAATCATCAATAACATGTTTTTTCTTTATAACTTTCTGTTTTTTTGGTGAACTAAATTTCAGTCGGCCCAAATTAGTTGATGAATTTCCCGCAGTTGTTACATTTCTTACAGTTTTTTCGCAGTATCCTGTAGCCTCCGCAACGATTTTGGCGATATTTGCTTTTCTTTTCTTAAAATAACAGTCTTGATATCTTGAGATAATTAATGCACGAACCATTTTTAGATATTTTATCTCATGTGCGTCTAATACATACAGTCAGCAGCAACTGTTTTGCCCCCCCTCCGCCTCGCCGCTCGCATACCCAAGGCGCGGTACAACGGTAGCGGTCAGACTATAACCCCTACTAGTACAGAATAAATAAATAAATAAACATAAATATTATAAATTAAAGCCGCAGATTTCGCTTGTCTGTGGCTCCGCTTTATTCTTCTAAACCACGCAATGTTTTTTTTTGCAGTTTTCACTAATAGAAAGAGCGATGACTGAGGATGGTTTTTGTATATAATTTTTTAATGTTTTGTACAACGTGGTTGAATTATGAGGGTGTTTCACGTTAGCGTAGACGAAGGCGCGGGCGGGCTGCTGATAATGTAAATAAAAATAGGAAGTGTACTGTATACAGTGCCACAAGCGGCACTGTATCTCAATCGGTTCGGGAACCGTAAGTTTTGTGGTATAATAGTGACGCCGCCTAATCTGCCGTAAAGACAACATAAATAATAGCTGCCCTACTCCTGTAGGTCACGTGATACTTTAGAAATTTAAGACAATCGCGAAGCGCAGCGTAGATTGTCTTGAATTTCGAGGTTATTTTTTTTATTAGACAACAGAAATGTAACTCCATACAAAAATATCTTTTGTATATTATGTCTTCTGAACATTATGGCAAATAAAAAATATGTTACGGTTTCTGAACCGATTGAGAAACAATGACGCTTGTGGCACTCTATAAACTTTGTACTAGGATGCCGTAATTACGGCATCGTAACCGATCGTGCTGGAATGCCACTTGTGACAATAGTGTCACACTATATAGACACTGCCATAAAAATAATATAGATAAGTGTTATCTGTACTAAGGTTATCCGGACAAGGACGTGTACGTGTGTGAGAGCCGATACAATTCTAAGAACCGCTGGTTCAAGAAGATCAAGGTGTGGGAGGGAGCGGAGAAGGAGGCCACGCTCTTACCGAGGGAGGTGTGTATTTCATATAAGTTTTATTATTGTTGTTCATACTTTTTATATTGTTTTGGTGACGACCGCTCGGTTGCTGTGGTCGAGAGGTTGACTTCCGATTCTGAGCAAATCTTTAAAGTCTCGGGTTCCTATTGGGTCAATTTAGAAGTAACTGTTTTTCTAAATAGATCTCAGGTATGAGGGTTTTCTTTGTATAAAAAGTATTATTGTTGTTTATTTATTTATTTATTTACGTGTGGAACGTTCACTGACATGACAGATTAGCGAAGAATTGATTTCAATAATGGAGGCCTCTTCGGCCAGCAGTGGGACTTTGTTATTATTTATTTGTAATATTGTTGGCCACACGGGATTGTTCATTAGGAATCCCGGGATGATCCATATTAATATCAACATAATTATCGATGCAAGTACATAAATAACTCTACCTAATTCCGACTTTTGGTTATAAGTCAAGAGCCGTATCGCGTAGAGGCTCATTAAAAGAATACTACCACCCCCTCTCTTCCCTTGGGTGTCGTAAAAGGCGACTAACGGACCAAAGACTGCACATACTTCCAACAGCATAGAGCGGAGATGGGCTCTCAATCTGTCTCGCTGAGCACATGTGCTGTTATCATTTGGTGAAACGTGGATTGTGGCGGTGGACTGCTTTTGCGATCGTCAATGCCTGGGCTCTGACTAACCCTTCGGGGATAATAGTCGTGAATATATTTATGTATGTATGTCCCAGGTGCCATTGGAGCCCAGCCGCACCGTGTCCGTGTTCAGAGAGCGCGTGGAGAAACACAAGGACGAGCTGGCGGAGCTGGAAGTGCTGGAGAACGTCCAGGAGAAGGAGAGACCGGTAAGTACAATAAATATGATCCCATGTCTCAAGAAGTAGTGATGTACTACGATGAGCATAGTATTTAACTCAGTAAAAAAATATAGTCCCATTTCCGGAAAAAATATATCGTTTGTAATATAAGTGTTTGTCAGTTTTTATTCCTTTTTGTAATCTTCGGTATCTACTCGAGCGCCCCTGGTCTCATATGAAACCAGTAAAATTTGCCAGCGTCAAGAGACAATGGTCCCTGTGACAGTTTAGTAAAAAAACCGTCTTTCTAAATTAATTTATTAAAATACTTAGCTTTCCTTAAGTAGTTTTGTCTACGGCAAC
Source organism: Scoparia ambigualis (assembly GCA_963921215.1). Classification (NCBI taxonomy): domain Eukaryota; kingdom Metazoa; phylum Arthropoda; class Insecta; order Lepidoptera; family Crambidae; genus Scoparia; species Scoparia ambigualis. Next base: position 16,463,643 of record OY992524.1, read on the forward strand.
AATAAAAAGTGTCAGAAAAACAAAGAAATAAAATATTGAAGTACGTCAATTATTAGTAAAATTGGAGGTTGGGTGCATGTTATTGTGAAATTATCTGTGATAAGCCTGTTAGAGATATTAAAAGACCTATTGTTTTTTTGGTTAGTGTGTTATTTAGTTAGGAGTGTTTCTTGTGAACGTTTTAGCGTAATTTAAGTGTGAGGTAAGTTTATTTTCGTACTTAGATTCCGCGCCCGGCTGCGGGCTTGCGCGGACTATTTCGCTAAATTTCAACGTCTATATTTTTACACAAATATATTTACAGCCATTGTTTGAAGTGTATAATGGTTTATTTTTATAAATAAGTATTTAATATATAATACCCTTTTTGTTATTACTAATATTTTTGTTTTGTGTGTTGTATTTATCGAGAAATTAAATATTCAGGCCGAGCGTAACACTTCCACACCAATGAAAAAAAAATTGTAGGCTAGAACATATTTATTTTTTTACCTCAATAATTTGTTTTGTTAGATAAGTTTCTTAAGCATAATGTGTTTTCTATGCATATACAAGTATTTATAGGACATTGGCAAAATTTTAAAATACATGTATACTTTGGTTCATTAACCAAAGTATCAAAATATGCGCTAAGCGAGCCTTGGAACCCGTTGTTTATTTCAATGAAACGTAAAACAACTTTATCATAAGTTTCGAGTTCCATTCATTAGCATCACTAAAAACAACACTTAAAAAGTCTACGAGCCGACTGTGAGTAATAAATTACATTAATGTAAACAACTTAGAATAATAACGCTATAGAAAGATAGTCTTCATACAAGCGCTCTGTCAAAAATGAAGCACTAAACCGATTCACACGCGTGACGTGCGCGCATGGCCGTGATCTGCTGTCTCTTTCCAATTCTATGAATATGAAAGAGACAGCACTGCGGCACCCGCTGCTACCGATGCTTTAACTTAGAGAATCACACTGCAGTACGTTTATATTTTGACCTAATTAACTACAAGATACTATGAAATACTGAAAGCTTACCTGTGAAAAGTGATGTTATTACACTTCTTTTGTTTTTCAGATGTGTTGTGACACAATTTAATTTTCTTTGATTTTTTTTTTGTTTTCGCGAGACACGTTCGGCGCGCTGTGACATTGAACACTACGGAGCGGTCCGGCGTTTGGTGCCATTTCTGGCTCCAATTAATGTGCTTCAAAATAGGCGCGCGAACTTGGTTTCTATAGCGTTATTATTCTAAGGTAAACAAACTTGACGCCGCCGCCGCGCGCTGCGATAACGAACAATAAAGCTGGAAACAAACTATCGGACGCGGCTGACGGACGCGGCTGACAGCCGCGACTTATAGGTAATCTAGTCAATGAATGTACATTAAGTTGTGCAAACTATCGGATGTAAGTTGCGGACGTGACCTTTTGCGTTCGGACGTCCGACAGATATCTGGCGCGCTGGATGTTTGAAGGCTGTGCACACTTATTAGTCGCGGCTGTCAGCAGCGTCCGTCAGTCGCGTCCGATAGTTTGTTTCCAGCTCAACACTTGAGGCGCTGACGTTTACGTTGAGGGTTGAGGGGCGGGTGTCGGGGCGCTCTAGCTGGTACCAACAATAATAATGTTCCCATATTTCAGGACGTTTTGGTGTACAACCCCATGGGCACTCACGATAAAAAAATACACGCAAAGTATTAACACAGTAAAAAGATTAAGGCCCTTTTCCGGGATAAATATAATATCATTTGTGATATAAGTTTTTGTCACTGTCCAAGTCTAATATAAAGCATACTTTCATACATTTTTTTTGATATTTTGTACCAACAGTGAACTTTTATTATGGTGTATCTATTAGTCATTTAATTTTAATTATAAAGTTTTTGTTTAGTATTATTGTTACCCTTTCATTTATGGTTTAGTTAATTAAATAACATTTTCTTTTCTATTCTGTTTTTTCAAAATATTATTTATGCTACTACTGTGTCGCGTAGCGGCGAAAGAATACTACCACCCCCTCTCTTCACTTGGGTGTCATAAAAGGCGACTAACGAACTAAAGACTGTACATACATCCTTCAGCTTAGAGCGGCGATGGGCTCACCACCTGTCACGCTGAGCACATGTGCAGTCGCTATTTGGTAAAGAGTGGACTATGCCAGAGGAGCGGTCCTCATTGCCTAGTCTCTGACTAACCGTTCGGGGATGATAGTATTGATTATATGTATGTATGTATGTATGTTTGTTATTTATGCCTCATCATCAGCACAATTTGTATTCAGTATTGGCAATAAATATAATAGAATAGAATATTCTATTATAACAACATAATCTTTCCATACACCAGGACGTGGTAATGTACAACCCCCTCGGCACCGACGACGAGAACACATACTACGAGCAGTACAATACAGTGTGCTCGGGCGTGATCAAGACGGGCGACTACGTGTACGTGGTCACCGACGGCGGGAAGCAGGTCACCGCGCAAGTCGATACCATTTGGGAGACGGGCGAGTGAGTGCTAAATTTAACCTTTTTTTTAAATACTGTGTAAATGCATATTGGTAAAATCATACATACTTACAGGATAATATTTTTAACAGTGCGCATAATTTTTTATATCATTCAGTTATGTTAGTAGACATCATTTTCATTTTTTTATAATTTATTTAATTGGTCCGGCACGATACAAAATAACTCGAGGATACCGGGCGAACGAAAGGTCACGTATCGGTGCAAGTGCATTGACCCGCCCAGCCGCCTGGTATCTTAATGTGTAAGAGTTCAATTTCGCGGTCCCGGTCGATTTACCATGATCAACGGTATTTTTGTAGATATTGGTAGATTTAGATCAATCATATTCAATTACATTCACATCACTATCAATCGAATTAGACTTGTACCGATGCTACGTCCCTAACCTAACTTCTACTACCCTCATCATTTTTATCCTCGATCCTATGGGGGTAAACCAATATCGCGTCGTGTCGTGTCGGCCATCTTCACTTCCGATCTAGCCTGCCTACGCGACAGGGCCTTTGAGTCGAGCTCTCGTGTTCCTCATTTATCGGTCAAGTCATAACATCTTCCAAGTGATCGCCGCGAGTTTACTACTGTGATCACGAACTTTTGCCGTGGAAAGTCAGGAAAGAGTGAGACGCGCGTCCACTACAGCCAGCACGCGGGAGCAACGTCGAACCAGGTTAGCCCCCTAAAACCCCTCTACTTTGATCGCCCATGTTTTGGTCCTTCGTCCCGATTCCCTTCATTTCCGTAAGCATCGGAACATAATTATTCAAAGTTCATCAATTGCATAAAAATCTATTTTTAGAAAATATTTTTTGCATACCTTCAATAGTTTTACAAAACTATCTTGGGGATTTCCATTTCGCATACTAGCAGCACTGAACATCGTTCAATTAAGCTGTCAACTGTCAAGTGTCAGTCATCTGTCAACTGACAATAATAATAACCTCTAGGAGTTTGTTTTGTTTATTTTTACTTGCGAAATAAAATAACTTTAATTATGTCGAATGATTTGAAAATAGCCACTGTTAAATTTAACCTGGCTTATGATTTCGTATGCGAACTTTATAAACTGGCTACAGTGCTTGTGCAAACCATTCCTACAACACCGCAGGAATTGAGTAAATTTCGTGTTCGTTTCGTTGATCTAAATCAGATGCGTGAACAGTTTGATACTAATTTTACGTTGTTAGTTGCTGCTTCACAGCCCGATGAACAGAGAGGAACTATAGAATCTTGCTTTACAACGTTTTACGAGAAATATTACTCAATTCAAAGTATTTGGTCTGACTTAAGTGTATTGGATTCCAAAACAACTAATGCTCCTGTGACACAAGAAGTAGTTTCCAGGTCTAGTTGCGAATCAAGTCGTTTTTATTTACCTAAAATTACATTAACACATTTCAAAGGCATTCACACTGAATGGCCCAATTTTATATCAATATTTGACAGTTTAATTCATCAAAACAATGAAATATCTTCAATACAAAAATTCCATTATTTATTGAGTGTTTTAGAACAAGAACCTCTTAACTTAATTAAACATTTAAGCATAACTAGTGAAAACTATGGTGTGGCCTATAATCTCTTACAAGAACGTTATGAAAATAAGCGCTTGATAGCCGACAAACATTTAGATTTGTTACTTTCAGTTTCATGTTCCAACTTAAAGAATTTAAAACGTTTTCTCAACACCTTAAAAGAAAACACACAAGCATTAAATACTCTTGGATTTGATGTCAATTCTTGGAGTTTTCTTTTATATCATATAATATCTAAAAAGTTACCGTTGGACTTAAGAACTAAATTTGAGTTTACTTTACAGCAAAATGAGATACCGCGTTTTGGTAACTTGTTGACATTTTTAGAACACAATTTAAGGGTTTCAGAAGCAACTAATTTCACATGTGTAAACAATAATCCCAAAGCGTTAATTCCTCATGCATCCACCTTACATGTAACTAATTCAACTTGTTATTATTGTAGTGGTGATCATGCAATCTATCAATGTTTAGAGTTTGAGAAACTGAAAGATAAGAAATTATTTTTAACTGAAAAAAGACTTTGTTACAACTGTTTAAGGCCACATAGTATTTCACAATGTTTATCTAAGCGTTGTTGTCAAGTATGCAAGAAACGTCATCATACAAAATTACATAATGAGTTTAAAGCAGCGGATTCCTTTGTGAAGCCCGAACCCTCCTCTTCGAAACAGGTGTTACTTAACATAGAACCATTGTCTGCCGGCCTCTTAGGTACTGCTCTTGTTGGAGTCCAGGATGTTGATGGTTAGGTACATGTTGTTTGTGCGTTAGTAGATCCTGGTGCTCAATCATCTCTTATAACTGAATCTTTAGCACAGCAACTTCGACTGCGACGTCGTAAGTCCTGCGATCTGTTCGGTGTCGGTGAACACCGGCAAGCTACCCATGGAAGGGTAGATTGTTCAATCTTGTCTCTCACAGACGATTCCGTTCCTGGTTTGTCCACTGAAGCCATTGTACTTAAGCGCATCACGGGATATCAACCTGCAGCAATGGTCAATCCGATTGTGCCAGAGAAATGTAGCGACCTTCAGCTTGCTGATAAGACTTTCAACATTCCGGGTAAAATCGATCTACTTTTGGGTGTTAATCTTTTCAGTGACATTTTTTGCGGTCCAAAGTTAAAATTAGGTAATGGTTTACCTACAGCTCATTCAACCATCTTTGGTTGGGTCATTATGGGTACGACCCCAGTGACTACAACTCAGTATCAAAATATTAGCCTACTTACCAACGAGTCTAGGTTACAACTTACTATAACTAAATTCTGGGAATCAGAAGAGTCTCCTTTGCCGCCGATTCCAGATCCTGATGACATCATATGTGAAAAGCACTTTGTTAACACACACAGTAGAGATCCCAATGGGAGGTTTGTAGTTAGGCTGCCGTTTAAGGTAGAGTCCTCTCAGCTTGGTGATACTCGGTTAATTGCGTTGAAACGGTTTCACAATTTAGAGCGTAAACTTATAAAAGAGCCTACACTTCGTGAGCTCTACATTCAATTTATGAAAGATTATGTAGAGTCTGGACATATGAAGTTAGTACCTTCTCATAGTGCGGTTGACAGATATTATATTCCTCATCACGGCGTGCTCAAGGAGAGCAGTAGCACTACAAATTTGAGAGCTGTTTTCGATGCATCTCTACCCAGCTCTACCGGTGTTTCCCTCAATCAAATTTTGTTGTCAGGCCCTAAGCTACAACAGAATATACAGGATATCATTTTAAGGTTTAGAACTTATTTAGTGGTCTTCACTTGTGACATCAAACAATGTTATCGAATGGTCAGGTTACATGATGATGATCAGCGGTTCCAAACTATCTTCTGGCGCGAATCTCAAGATCAACCGTTGCAGGAGTTCGAGTTAACAACCGTCACCTACGGCGTCACTAGTTCTGCATACCAGGCTATCAGGGTGATTCATGAGTTGGCGAATCTTAACGACTCTACATATCCTGAGGCTGCACGTGTCCTACGGGAGGACACCTTCGTAGACGATATCGTGACTGGGTGTGACACGCTAGAGGGTGCTAAGACGCTACAGCACCAAGTCACTGACGTGTTGGCTCAAGGTCGTTTCCTTCTTAGGAAATGGTCTAGCAACTCTGGCGAGCTACTCAAGGGTTTACCTGCAGATCATTATGAAACACCTTATCGATTCGAGGATTCCGGTGACAATATTTTCAAAATCTTAGGTATTGAATGGAACCCCTCATCCGATAACTTTCTCTATCACGTCTCTAACATGAGTAAGACTCTAACCAAACGAGGTGTTCTATCGAACATCGCTCGTCTCTATGATCCTTGTGGCTTTATCACGCCGGTAACATTTTTCGCTAAATCTTTTATGCAGCGTTTGTGGCTTTTAGAGCTGGGTTGGGACGATACTCTCCCTTTCGATGTCCAGCAAACTTGGCTGAAGTTTGTTGACGACTTCAAATCTTTACATCAAATACGGATTCCACGCCACGTTATGGGTGATCCTCATTCTAAATATCAACTTCACGGTTTCAGCGACGCATCGGAGCGCGGATATGCCGCATGCGTCTATATACGCTGTGAAAGCGGTGACGGTGACAGCGTTCAAGTTCATTTGTTAATCGCTAAATCTAGAGTCGCTTCAGGCAGGCAAAGGCAAACGATCCCTAAGCTCGAGCTCTGTGGAGCAGTCCTGTTGGCTCGCCTTATGGACCATGTGTGTAAGGTCTTGCACTCCAAATTAAAATCCATACCAATAATTGCATGGTGCGACTCTAGCATAGTGCTAACTTGGTTACGAACTTCACCGCACAAGCTTCAAACTTTTGAAGGAAACAGAGTTTCCCAGGTTCAAGGCATCATTCCAAACGCTACCTGGCGGCACATTCCTTCACATCTCAATCCCGCGGATTGCGCGAGTCGAGGCTTGCTTCCTCGCGACTTAGTAGTTCATCCACTTTGGTGGAGTCCTTATTGGCTCAAATCTGATTACAGTTCATGGCCTTCCACATGTCAACTGCTTGACCCTGTGGATTTGCCAGGCGTGAAAGTAGGTCCAGTTGCTGCACATGTCGTGCAAACTGTTGACACGAAAACCCACACGGACTCTACATTTATATTTACTCCTCCTGTTGCTGCACACTTAGTGCAAACAGCCGAGACGGGACCGGATAAGCACTCTACATCGGCTGTTGCACCTTCCTCAGACGAAGTTGTCCAACACGTCATTGTAGAGTACAGCTCTCTATCTAAAGTTACACGAGTACTCGGTTGGTGGCTTCGTTATATGCATAATGTTCGCTCACCAAAGGATAAACGAGTAGGTAATTTGACGATATACGAATTAAAATCAGTGTTGTCAACTTGTATCAAATCGGTTCAATCGACAGCGTTTGCCGATACTATTAAATTGTTGCGTCAACGTAAGCCTATCAAGGGCAGCCTACGTCGCCTCCATCCCTTTCTCGATGATCTAGGTTTTCTTCGAGTTGGTGGGCGACTGGTCAACGCCAACTTGCCTTTCGATAGTAAACATCCATTTTTGTTACCTCAGTCGCATCCTTTCACAAATCTTCTCATCGATCATTATCATCAGCTCTACGGTCATCCAGGTCCTGCTATTTTAATGGCTATCCTATTGCGTAGGTATTGGATTGTGTCAGCTCGACGTGTAGTGCGGCACAGGATTTTTCAATGTCAACGCTGCTACAGACTAAAGGCGAAACCTATGAATCCATTCATGGGCAACTTACCTGCCGATAGAGTCACTCAAGCTAGGCCCTTCCAAAGGGTTGGGTTAGATTTTGCCGGACCGTTCAACGTCAAGGATTCCAGTGCTCGCAAACCTAAAATCTTTAAGGCTTACCTATGTGTGTTCATATGCTTTGCAACCAAAGCGATGCATTTGGAAGTAGTCTCCACCTTGTCTACTGACGCGTTTTTGACATGTTTAGATAGATTTGTTTCGAGAAGAGGGTTACCTTCTGACATATATTCCGACTGTGGCACAAACTTTATAGGCGCACGCAACTATCTTAAGGATATTTATCTGCTTAAACCTCAAATCGATAGAGACTCAGATAAAGTTCAATCTCATCTAGCATCTCATGAAATTCATTGGCATCTTAACGTTCCCTCGGGACCACATCTTGGTGGCCTCTGGGAGAATGCAGTGAAGTCTTCTAAAACATTACTCAAGCGTATCATAGGCGAACGTGTATTAACGTTTGAAGAACTAAGTACAGTGTTCTGCAAAATCGAATCTATACTAAATTCACGACCTATCTGTCCAATTGGTAGCGACCCAAACGATTTAGAAACTCTGACGCCGGGTCATTTTTTGATTGGACAACCGCTTCTTGCCTTACCGGAGCACGATCTAGAGCACATTGCTACTCATCGTCTGAATCGTTGGCAATTGCTACAGCAAATCACCCAACATTTCTGGAAACGCTGGCACAGCGAATATTTACACACGCTGCAGCAACGTGATCGTTGGCTAAAGCCTGAACGTAATTTACAGATGGGTGACTTGGTGTTGTTGATGAAGCCTAATACACCTCCGTTACTCTGGAAAAAGGCTAGAATTACCCAACTCTATCCGGGGAATGACGGTATTGTCCGGGTCGTAGACATTAAAACAACCAAAGGAGTTTTCAAGCGTCCTGTAGCCAAGTTATGTCGCCTAATTCCCGAAACCTAGATATTTCAACATTTATCAATTAATTTAGCATGTAAGTAACTATAGTAAGATAACATTTACACTTTTCAATCAGCTTTCAGTTAACTTATTTCAAATTTGTCTGTTTCAATTAAAAGAGCTAAGCCGCTCTTTGGGGGGCGGTATGGTAGACTTAGATCAATCATATTCAATTACATTCACATCACTATCAATCGAATTAGACTTGTACCGATGCTACGTCCCTTACCTAACTTCTACTACCCTCATCATTTTTATCCTCGATCCTATGGGGGTAAACCAATATCGCGTCGTGTCGTGTCGGCCATCTTCACTTCCGATCTAGCCTGCCTACGCGACAGGGCCTTTGAGTCGAGCTCTCGTGTTCCTCATTTATCGGTCAAGTCATAACATCTTCCAAGTGATCGCCGCGTGTTTACTACTGTGATCACGAACTTTTGCCGTGGAAAGTCAGGAAAGAGTGAGACGCGCGTCCACTACAGCCAGCACGCGGGATCGGGTTTGATCAATTTTGGTTTCTTTATTTTTCACTAAAAAAATTAAAATTAAATCTGTAGCTCTAGATTAACCTCGTGGCGCCCAGAGACTTTTTGGCTCGTCCTTGACTATGGCCCAACTGTCCTTCTCATAGGACATAATTGTTATAGTCATATCCGCCCAAGGTTTTGAGTTGAAAATTGTATGTGTTAGAGTTACTGGTTTAAAGTGAAACTTTCTGGGTATAGTTATGATTTTATTAGCATATGTTTTTAATTTCAATTATGTATATATCTTTTGTACTTTTCAAAGGCTATCGGGCCACAGTTACTAGAGAGTGATGTAAAATATACAAAATTTATAATATTTATATTTTTATTTCAGTTCTTTTTTAATTAAATGACACTCATTCCTTTAACCTATAATACAGGTTTTTTTCTATTTAGTATTCAATTACAAGTCTTAGGTTTTATTAAAAAATGTCTTATATTATAAAATTATTTCTTTATTTTAAATCTTATTATAACAAAATCGTATTATTTCGTTATGTTCTTAATAAAACTCGTTTAATCAACAAAAGTACAGATTCAAAATACCCGTACATAATAAACAATTATGCCAGACAACATAAGAATACATCAAAACAATAATCCAAATACTAATCTCACTATATTAAATTGTAAATGAAAGGTAAGTAGCGTCATTTTTGATAGTAATATTTTAAATGTTTTACAAAACAACATAACATAAAAACAAAAAAACCATACATAAACAAAATCATTAAGATTTTTTTCTTACTAATTTCAACCCAATAGACTTCACAAAGGTCATATTATTTTAGCCCAAGATTTCGCAGAATTTTAGCTCTAAAAATGCATAATAATTGACTCCATTTAAGTGGTACCCATTAATTAGCAACTTTTTGCTTAAATACACATTTGAAAATCACGGATTATCACGATAAAATAAGATTTACTTACCACGTCTTCGCGAGTAAGCCATACCGCCATCCATTTTCTTAAAAATGAGGTCTGTCAATTATCACAGCCAATGGTAGCATACCGGAAACTGTGAAGTAATATTTGGCCAAATTAAAAACTAAATTATTTCTATATCCCGAAAAATTCAAAAATCTATACAGACTTTTTTAATATGGGCTTCTGAAAGGCGCGTGGGCGCCACGAGGTTAAGTTACTCTATAATTTAAAAATTATACAGGATAATTTTTTTATCGCACTGTCTAAAAAATTATCCTGTTGGAAGATACGTTACCACTGATCGCGGGTGATTCATGCAAATTGAGTCCCTTAAACCGATTATAACGGAATACCGTGACTGCCATACAGCAGCAAATCGTTCGTATCAGTGAAGTTTAGTTGTTTTTTAGCACGAAAGAGCGTTAAAAATTTTGCTTGCTGCTGCTTATTAAAACGATGCACAAACCATTCAAGGAGCAAAAACACATGGCACATGAAATAACTTTTCACGTGTAAATACACCAAAATACTAATATTTTCATTGTAGAAATTATTTATTTGACTTTGATTGTCATGATCGAGACAGTGTAATTTTATCGTGCGTCGTCGTCGTCGTCTGGACTTCGCGGAGCTTGCTGACCCGCTCGCATAACGTTTTAATTCATCGCGAGAAAGAGAGAATCAAGCGAGCAAGATGCTAGCTTGATTGACACTAAGTAGCTGTCACACTGTCAAACTACACTACTACTACATACTGTAGTTGAGTAGGACTGTTTGACGACCTCCTTGGTCGAGTGGTTTGTACACCGGTTTTCATGGTGTCTCCATCTCTGAGGTCCCGGGTTCGATCCCCGGTCGGGTCAATATAGAAATTATTGTTTTCTAAATTGTCTCGGGTCTGGGTGTTTTCTATGTATAACAAGTATATATTTAAGTATTTTAAGTATGTTTATCCGTTGTCTAGTAACCATTTCACGAGTTTCTTCGAAGCTTCTCTTGGGCTAGATAATTGGTGTGATTGTAGGAAAGATTTATTAGATTTATTTATTATTAGATTTATTAGGACTATTTTTTGATTCATACTGCTAAGGTATGCCGTATATTTCTCTTTTTGCTTATATCTATGTGTTAAAAGGTGTTATTAGAGATGCTTGGGAGAATCAAGACAAAACTTTATTTAATATCATCGTAAAAATGTCTCCATATTCGGGTTCATTGACACTTAAATATAAAATAATAAATTTAATTATGAATAAAAGCATGAAAGGTGTAATAATTATTATGAGTATTATTTGTAATATTTACAATGTAGAATACACGTTTAAAACAGAATATACCTCGCCATACTTTTTTTATATGCGCCAGATGTGGCGCGTAAGTACCGGGCGATAACAGACACGGGTCGAACCCACTTAAAAAGTCGCGCGCAGATCCTCTATTTGGAGCCGTATTGAAACATCTGTGGCGTTGTAATGCCGTCTTTGTCCCACTCTATACATTAAAACAAAGACAAAAGAAATAGCAATAGTTTTACTCTAATTAAGACGGGGAAAGGAGCGGCCTCCAGGAGGCCTCTGACACATACGGGTCTGACAGATAGCGGCCTCCTGGAGGCGGCTTGACACACAAGGGTTTAACCCTTTTGTAATGGTATAAATGTTTTTTTTGTTACAGCAATAAATGCTACTTCCGTGGACCTTTCCTGATTTTCCCGTCGGAAGTTTCTAACATAATCAACAAAGTAAGAACATATTACTTAATGATAATATGAAGTTTTGTCACACATAAGTTTTGTCACACATTTATAAGTTGTGACATACATAGAGCGGTTACACATTACGTGCGATCCGAATCCGATCTGAAAACATGGATCTAGAAAACTTTGCGGATATTGCTTACGCACTAGTCCGACCACTGATACAAATCCACACTATTCGGGCATATTATTATGTCATTGTAATACTATGGCTATGTCAGTCTGTCAAACATCTTCTCTGGAATGGTGATTCACGGATGACCGAAAGAAAACGGATGACGGAAGTTTCATTTAGTGCGTAAACTACCATGGAGATAGTTGTACGACTACTCCGGACCGTATATTCACTGGTTCGGATCGGACGTAGTGCGAAATCGCTCTTAATATACATTGTATTTTTTTACCCTTTATACTCTGTAGAATCCACAAAACTAATATTTATTTATTACACGTAAAATTATGTCTTATAGGTAATAAGTAAGTAATATTAAGTCATACAATTTTTTTTGCAGCCCTTCTATAAGCAAGAAGTGTTGTTAACTACAATGCACGACACTAGCCCACTAGTGGGCATAGTTGGCAAGTGCTCCGTGTTGGACTACGATGACTATCTCAAATGTAAGTATAAATCCACGATCACTTAAGTAGATGCACAATCAAAGCTCTGAAAACGTCTGAACAAAAAGAGTACCTATCGAGATGTTTCGGTACTCACTTCAATTAGTAGTGAAGTGAGTAAATAAGAGTTATATGAGGAAGTGCTCCTTTGAAAATTACTATTCAGGCAAAACCATGAACCTATAATTTATCTGGACTGCGTAATATGAACGTAAAATCGAGCCGAGTAAGAGGCATAAAAAGTAGTAGTTAGTCTCTTTCTATAAGGTGTCCATGTTTCTTTAATATTTACCAGGATACCTACAACAACCAACAAAACTATTATTTAATAGTATATAGACATGACAATGTGTGTATTATAAGTATTTATGAGACAGGCAGCCCAATTTATCTGTTCCGGCGGTAAAAGGACCTAATGTAATCACAGTGTGTGTAATGTTTGATATAAATACTTATGATGTAACGTTCATTTAATATAACTTCATTTCATATAATTTCATTTGATATAACAACTGACTTGATATAATAAACATTTAATATAATTTTAGAATCTATAATTTCACGTGATATAATGTCCATATGATATAATAAACATTTGATATAATAATCTAATGGTATAAAACATTATTCATATAATACTCAGACCCAAAGGGCACCATCCAAGAAAGCAAGCAAGCAGCATACAAACAAGCATGCAGCATACAAACGAGCATGCAGCATGCTAGCAATCATGCAGCATGCAAGCAAGCATGCAGCGTGCAAGCATGCAGCAGACATGGTTTCTTTCACGGCTTCGGCGCTGCGGGGCTCTGGCGATCCCACGCGAGCTTATCGTCGCAGATGGCTTACACTCACCACCGCAGCTTCGGCTTGCTGGCTGGCTCCGCCGGCCAGCCTCAGCCACGGCGTTGAGCGTTAAAGCCACCTGCTCCTCAGCTCGCAGGCTGCCTCGCCGCTCCACGCCTACGCGGGCTTAAATTACACTCTAGCGTAGGGCAGACAAGTCTACGTGGAGTCGGTTTTGCCGCGATTCGTTTCCGTCACTGACTTTTGTGGCACAACCTTACCAAAAACACAACGTATTAACTTTTAATTAAATTTTTTTAAATCAAATTGGGCTTAAAATGCAAATTTTATTTTAAAGTTAAAATTATATCAAATTAAGTTATAGAATATGAGTATTATATCAAATGACTAGTATACGTAATGTTGTTATAGGAAGTGTATATAGATCAAGTAAAAATTGTATCTAATGAACGTTATGTCCTTTGTAATTAGTTCATGTGTCATTATATGGAATTAACGGACAAAAAACTGCACATGCATCCAACAGCATAGAGCGGCCGTGAGCTCACCACCTGTCACGGTGCGCACATGTGCAGTTATCATTTGGTGCGCCGTGGGCTATGGCAGAGAACTGCATTTGCGGTCATCATTGCCTAGTCATTGACTAACCGTTCGGGGAAAATAGTCGTAAATATGTGATATGTATGTAACTGTCTCTCTCCCACACAGGCCGTCCGACAGAGATAGCGGAGAGTGACGTGTACGTGTGCGAATCGGTGTACGACGAGTCCAATCGGGTCGCGCGCAAACTGAAGGCGGGGCTGCGGAAGTTCGAGCACACGAAGGACGTCACCGTGGATGAGGTGTGGCTTATGTGTTGTCTCTTTCGCGTCTAGCTTTTGGAGAGAGAAGGAAAATCGACTGAAGGTACAGTCAAAGCTCAAAAATCTATTCAGTGATAGACTTTTTTTGTGATTTTAAATCGTCCATATTTTTTTTGCCTACTAAGAGTACATTGAGTTCGTCTTTTTGCTGTTGAGAAGCATGCGTGCAAGAAACTCCATAGCTTTATACAAATCGACAACGCGCAACAAATATATTTTACTAGCGGCCCGCTCGCCCGCGACCATATCCGCGGCCGCGTGAACACCCGTGACGAACTTTAAAAAATTCCACGTTTTTCCGGTTGTAATTTGGTAAAACGTGGACTGTGGTAGTGGACTGCTTTTGCGGTCAGCAAAGCCTGGTCTCTTGATAACCCTTCGGGGATAATAGTCGTGGATATATGTATGAATATATGTAACAAAACGATGTTCGCAGATCTACTTCTTCCCGAAACCGCTCGGCCCGCCCGCGCTGGCCACCTCGCACGACGTGCTGCCGGCGGCCAGCTCCTTCGGCCAGAAACAGTTCCACCAGAACGTCAACGTCGACTCTATGGTGAGATTATATATTCTAGTCATAGATACAGGGTTAATTTTAGATGCACCGCCAAATTTTTGCACGTGATCCTATAGCAACAGTACAACCAAATAATGAAATAAATTTTTTTTTTTAATTTTTTGTCTCAACTTTTTATAAGAAAATTAAATTTATTGTCACCTAGCGCGCGGCCGCCGCGCCCCGGCCGCCTCGTTATCAAAGCGCATGCGCGTGCCTGCCATTATTCACCCCTTGCTAGTGGTGTACAAGACTCGAGCTCTCCGAGTCCTATTACTTAGGGCTCGGAGTCGTTTATAGAGCTCGCGACGACTCCGAGTTTACGTGAGCCTCGAGCGTGACATTAGAGCTTGAGCTCGATCTCGAGTCTTTTTTTGAGCTCTAGTCTTTTGTTGTGATGAGTTATTTGATGTTTTAAGTTTGTTTAAAAAGCAATGATTGTTCATATAAAACACTGATTCACAATTATATAAATCATGAAATTTGAATTTGATTATGAAAATCAGAGAAATAAAATAAGATTGATTAATTAATTACTTAATTAAAATTATCTGAAATCTCGCCTCGAACCTTTGTTCAGCGTTGAGCTTCAAGTAATTTTTTTAAACTCCAGTTATTCTTGAAAGCTCGAGTTCATTTTAAGACTCGAGCTCTTTTGAAGGCTCGAGTTGTTGCTCAGAGAGCTCGCGCTCAACTAGACTCGGGACTCCAAGCCTATCAAACTTACAGAGCCCTGCAAATCTGACTTGAGTCTCCAAAATTAGAACTCAAAGACTCGAGGCTTGTACAGTCACGAGCAAAAATATGTGAACAATTGTATCCCTTATTACAATGGAATAAGAGTCAAAGTGTATACATATTGGTGCTCGTGACTGTACATCACTACCCCTTGCACCAGTGACGGCGCGCCGTCGCTTTGCCCACGAGGGTGAGCGCACGCACCTAGCAATATAGGACATAAAAAGCAGGCAAAAAATTGTAT
The DNA here is from genome assembly GCA_963921215.1 of Scoparia ambigualis. NCBI lineage: Eukaryota > Metazoa > Arthropoda > Insecta > Lepidoptera > Crambidae > Scoparia > Scoparia ambigualis. Next base: position 16,479,425 of record OY992524.1, read on the forward strand.
TTAAAAAAAGAAAACATTCATTATTTTTACGTCAAATAGTTTTTGATTCCTTTTTTCCAATATATGCCAATAGTAGTATGAATGAAAGAACAGTCTTACTCTACTATACGTATTGTTGTGTGACAGCTAGTGTCAATCAAGCGAACGAGACTTTTTAATTAATTTAACTACTATTTATATGATGGCAACTCTGAAATAGCGAATTTGTGTTTTGTCGAATATTAATGTGAAATAATGGTGGATTATTTACTGTTAGGTGTTCCTGAACGTGCATGACTGTTGGCAAATAAAACAAAACAGTGCAACATCACTTTTCAAATGCCCTCAAGAAGTCCGTGCAAGATCTCAGTAAAGTCCCACATCTTTACTAGAACTCAAGGGGTTTGGGGGGAATATCATCTAGCATTTAACGTTCATAATATTATCATCACTCATTATCATCAGTTTAAGCCTAATCAATGAACTGTAATATTACGACTGAAGGACTAATATCCATGGACACGGAATAAATTAAAAAAAAAGTAGAGAAAGTTGAATATTCCACAACGATTAGGTCGAATAGTATTTGCAGTTTTGTATGTTAAAGTTGTTTTTTTCTTTGCAATTTCTGAAATGCTCTGATACAAATAGCTGTTCTCTGTGTTTTGTAAAATGGCTCAGTTGCGGGATTACATAACATTTGCTCAACACCTGGTATTAGTTAGTGCTGTGCTAGTAGCGGCTCATTAATAGAATACTATCGCCCCACCAAAGACTGCACATACATCCAACAGCATAGAGCTTCGATGGGCTCACCACCTGTCACGCTGAGCACATGTGCAGTTATGATTTGGTGAAACGTGGACTATGGCAGTGGACTGTTTTTTGCGGTCCTCATTGCCTGGTCTCTGACTAACCCTTCGGAGATAATAGTCGTGAATATGTTGTATTATTTTTTGATCAGGACGTGAAGCCCCAGTTCACGAACCTGATCAACACCACCATCGGCAGCCAGGACGTGGAGATGTTGCTGGAGAACTCGCTGGACGACTCCTCGCTCGCCTCTCCTGCCACGCCGCTCTCTATAGGTGAAATGTGCTTTTATTTGTCACTAATGGCCTGCCCGCGACTTCGTCCGCGTGGACACCTCGTATTCCCGATTTTTTTATACATGGTTAATTTTGGACCTCGATTGAGGAACTCGATGGCGCAGCGGCTAGCGCGTTCGGCTTGCAATCTTGCCCGCTGAGCAACTTTGGCAATGCCGGGTCGCCTGATGGGTGACCAATTAAAAACATCTCGAGCTTCCTCCGTGCTTCGGAAGGCACGTTAAGCCGTTGGTCCCGGTTGTTGTCGTAAGATGGCAGTCGTTAAAACCCACCAACTCGCATTGGGCCAGCGTGGTGGCCTATATATAATATCCCCCCCCCCATGTGCTATTGTCCACGTGGGAGGCCTGTGCCCAGTAGTGGGACGTTTATAGGCTGATGATGATGATGATGATGATGAATTTTGGACTCCCCGCCAACCCCGCCCCCGCATGCGCGCGACCGCTATTATTCACCCCGTGCACCAATGACGGCGCGCCGTTGCTTTGACCGCGAGGGTGAGCGCACGCACCTAGAAATATAGGATATAAAAAGCAGCCAAAAATTGTATTTTAAAATAGAAAACGTTTATTATTTTACCTCAAATATTTTATTATTACTTTTTTTTACCAAATATTTACTTTTGGCGGGGGGTTCAAAATTAACCCTGTAAACAGAGTGTCCCAAGAAATAGGGTCAAGCAGAAGCCAAATCACTACCATTCACAATTACTGCTAGCGTTGAAAAATTTCGACACTAACTAATGTCTCGGTCGAATTGCGGAGGACGTGGGTTCGATGCCCACCTTAGGTAGTAATTATTTTTTTAAATTTTCTATAATTTAGAGTATATTTGGGCGTTATTCATACATCATATATTATACACCCATTTCCGTTTGTGTTTGCAGGCGGCAACAGCAACCCTTACAACCCATCTATGGCTGCCACGCCGAGCCAAGAGCGCAGCAGCGGCCAGAGCTCCGCCACGCCCACATCCAGCAAGAAGAAGAAGGAGCAGAAGCAGAAGATCGTCACCGGCTACATACTGTACTCGAGCGAAGTGCGCAAGGCGATAGTCGCTAACAACCCCGAGTGTTCATTTGGTCAGTTTGGATTTTAAGTTATATGAAGCTGTCAAAATACTCCATTCGATTTTCAATGTTTCGGGCAAGAAGAAAAAAGAGCAGAAGTAGAAAATCGGCACCGGCTACATACTGTACTCTAGTGATATGCGCATGGCGATCTTCGCTAAACATTCGGTGAGTCAGGATTTTACGCCATATAAAACTGCCATATCTCCTGTCATACTCCAATCGATTTTCAACCTTAGCTTTAGGGTGTTGAGCTAAAAATCGATTGCAGTATTTGATGTTTTGGGCGAAGAAGGAGCAGGAGCAGAATATCGTCACCAGTTACATACTGTACTCGAGCGAAGTGCGATAGGCGATAGTCGCTAACAACCCCGAATGCTCATTCGGTGAGTTATAAAACTCTCATAATACTCCAATCGATTCAGACTCTAGCTGGTGGTCGTTGAGCTCAAAATCGATTGCAGTATTTTGACCTTTTGGGGGAAGAAGAAGGAGCAGAAGCAGAAGATTGTCACCGGCTACATACTGTACTTCAGCGAAGTGGGGCGAAGCAAGGCGATCTTCGCCAACAACTCAAACTCATAATACTACAATCGATTTTCAATCTCAGCCGTTGGTCGTTAAGCTCAAAATCGATTGCAGTATTTTTACGTTTTGTGCAAGAAGCCGAAGATCGTCACCGGCTACATATTCTACTCTAGCGAAGTGCGCAATGCGATCGTCGCTAACAACCCCGAGTGCTTAATTGGTGAGTCAGGATTTCGGGTCAAAATACGCCTGTTGATTTTCAACCTTAGCTGTTAGGTGTTTAACTAAAATCGATTGTAGTATTTTGATGGAAGCAGCAGAAGAAGGAGTTGAAGCAGAAAATCGTCACCGGCTAAATATTGTACTCTAGCGAAGTGCGCAAGGCGATAGTCGCTAACAACCATGAGGGCTCATTTGGTGAGTTTGTGTACACACAACAGGATTTTAGGCCTTATGAAACTGTCAAAATACTCCGATCGATTTCCAACTTTAGCTTTAGGGTGTTGAGCTCAAAATCGATTGCAGTATTTTAACGTTTAGGGGAAGAAGGAGAAGGAGCAGAAGTAGAAGATCGTCACCGGCTACATACTGTACTCTAGCGAAGTGCGCAATCGATCGTCGCCAACAAACCCACGTGCTCATGCGGTGAATTATAAAACTCATAATACTACAATCGATTTTCAATCTTAGCCGTTGGTCGTTGAGCTCAAAATCGATTGCAGTATTTTGACGTTTTGCGCAAGAAGCCGAAGATCGTCACCGGCTGCATATTCTACTCTAGCGAAGTGCGCAATGCGATCGTAGCTAACAACCACGAGTGCTTATTCGGTGAGTCATATAGAACTGTCAAAATACGCAAGTTGATTTTCAACCTTAGCTGTTGGGTGTTGAGCTCGAAATCGAATGCAGTATTTTGACGTTATGGTGCAAGAAGCAGAAGATTGTCACTGGCTACATAATGTACTTTAATTAGCGAATTTTTCTGAACTACTTATATGCACTTATGCGTGGATTCGAAAAATATTTATATTAAGTGACTTACAAATAAATAGAGAATAAGGTCAGAATAGTTATTCTGTGTTTTGTCTCTTTTACTTTTAATTAGAAATTATGTTTACATAATAGGAACAAAACACGGAAAAACTATTTGTAGTTTATTCATTGTTTCAAGAGAGTGTTATATGTGTTTCTTTAAGATATAATCTTATGGCACTCAAATAAGCTACAATGATTGTCAATAATTACATAAATGAAGGAAATTTAAAACTATCATGATTGTGTGAACAAACATTACATTATCCTAATGTAACTATTGCATTTTAAACTGTACTTATCCCAGATTTCTGTAAACTCTAGCATCCAAGGATAAGCGCTTGAAATTAGGTAGGTGTATTTCTGTGTACTCCGCTTTGTAACCAAATATTTTGGTTTTGAGTAGTTCATGTCTTGTAAAATATGAATAGTGGTAACATACTAGTTATAGTTTATTAGCAATTATTATATGCATGATAAACAATTTTTATTCAATTAAAAACTAACGAAATATCAAACACTGAGGGTATGGATGAAAATCTTTATCGGTAAACAAATGAATTTTGGAAATACTTGAATGTTACTTTAAACTACAAAAAACGCTGCATGTTCAGAGGGTGTTGTAATTGCATGATGTATACTTTTGTCTTCTGTAAGTACGAACGCCAACCTATCCAAAACACTGCCCACGTTTTGACGATAAACTCAACTCTCAACTGCTCAATATCCCTTTAATATCTTAAATTTTATCAATAAAGAAGCAAAAATTAATTCTCTACACACATTAATAACATATATTGTCACACAATCAAAAGATTTCAATAAATAAAGCAACGTGACTTATCAAACCAATGTTACACAATAAAAAAACTTGGAATGTGATCTTGGAGTAGACCGTTTGCTCCGAGCAAAAATTGATATTAATCCTTATACCCAAACGATAAAGTTAAAAATTTATTGAAGGACATCTTGTGGTAGCTGGATCTGCTGGCGTCTGTGCAATCAGTATTAAATAGTCAGTTTTTTTCTGTATCAGATCAAGTTATAATTCAATATTAAAATTGTATCACTAGGAGTTCCAAATAGTGGCCCACTAATCCACAATGAATGCAGTCCAGCCCATCGTCGATTCCTTAGCGTTTCTCAATAGTAAGTTATTAGAAAAGCATACAGTTATTTGTCGAATGCGCACTCTATTCGATGGATTTTAAAGAATAAAAGTATGGGCTGTTTCATACATTTTGGTCGAGTTAGGTAACGTAATGTGTGGAACACTGTTTTTTCTTTAGATTTCAGAGTAGTTCCCATAGTAATCGTTGTGCAGAATGAAGAGAAGAAACTATTCTTAAAGTGATTGTGATTGGACTAATAAAAAATAATAGCGTATACAGGGTGTAATCGATAATAGAGATATCAAAAAACTTAAAACTGATAACGAAAGTACGTTATCTAATGAGTAAAATGCCATCAATAACTTTTTAAAAATCAAACGAGAAATATCCAAAATTTTGACATTAAACACTCCCATACATTTAGTACGAGATTAGTAGAAAGGTTTTAGTTTCCTTGTTTTAAGTGGTCTAGTATTCATTTTACCTTAATCATATTTTATGATTACGTATGATATTATAATTATTATGATTTTCAAGTAGATACACGTGTAGATTAATAAGGTATCTTACCACTTCAAACTAATAATAAACCTTGTTTCAATATCGCATTAATTTGAACTGGAGGAAAGCAACGCACTACAAAAATACCAAAAAAAAATGTAACATTTTGTTATTCGTTCTAAATTCAAAATTCCAACTCGTGATCAAGATTCTATTCTATTCTATTCTCAAGGAAACTAAAACCTTTTTACTAATCTCATACTAATTGTATTTAATGTCAAAATTTTGGATACTTCTTCTTTGATTTTTAAAAAGTCATTGATGCCATTTTACTCGTTAGATAACGTACTTTCGTTATCAGTTTTAAGTTTTTTGATATCTCTCATAGTTTCGGAATAATCGCCTGTGCACACTTAACGATTACACCCTGTATATATAAACTCAGGTGGAAGCTCTTATTATCGAAGGCCAAGACTCCCTTTGCTTCGCTGCGCCATCTTAGTTAGTCTATCTATACTAATATTATAGAGAGGAAACAATTTATTGTTTGTTTGTATTGAATAGGCTCCGAAACTACTAGACCGATTTAAAAAAATATTTCACTGTTGGGAAGCTACACTATCTCCGGGTGACATAGGCTATATCATATTTTCAAAAAAATTAGGGATCCTTACTAAAACTCAAATAAATTCCTTAAATCGCGTGCGCTAAGAAAACTATTGATGATAGAATAAAATAATGTACTATGGCTTTGCAGAACACACCATTATCTATAAAAAGTGTCGCGATAGCATATGTCTAACTATTTTAGTTACGTCACAATAAGTGTTCATGGGAGGGGAGTCATTTTGAAAATTTATCACGGGGTACGGGGTACACGCGAACGAAGACGCCAGCGGTCTGTTTGTTACTTAGATAGATAAAAAATTAATATTGTGGTCGGCAGGCGAGATATCTCGCATCGTCGGCAACGAGTGGCGCTCCCTGCCGACGTCGACCAAGCAGAGCTGGGAGGAGCGTGCGGCGCGCTGCAACGAGGAGACCTCCGCCAAACTCGCCGAGGAGATGAAGGAGCTGGCTCAGCACGTATGTACTTATGCGCTGTTTATTTATTTATTTATTATTATTATATAAGGTATACACGCCAGCAGATCATCTTTACTACAGAATACGGTCAGCACTACACAGGGTCAATATTATACGATATTAATCCATTACAATACGGTTGGTTTACCCTACAAACGCACTCTCGTTAACATTTTGAAGTCATTTTCACAGTATAGTACATATAGATAGGTAAACTATAGATAGCAATTTTTGTACAGTCGCCGTCAGATATTTTGTAGCAGACAAGGTGACCAAATACTTCTGAACAGTTTAAAATGTCAATTAGTTCCATACACTACAAGTTACCATTAATATCTGAACATTCATAACTTCATTAATATCTGAGCAGATGCTATTCATTATAATTCCTGAGCACACAACTAACTAGTAATAGCTGAACACTCATAACATCAAGTGTATCTACGCAGATATCTCTTATGTAAACATGTAGAAAGACAATAAATATATAATTCTATTCTATTCTATACTCTAAAAACAATATCCAATAAAATGAAGTAAGAAGTTATTCTAAAGTGAAGCGCGCTTCCGCCTTCGTCCTTATCGTCACTTGTCATCAGGTGAGATGAAGGCCAAGCGCTTACCCGTTGTAAATATAAAAAAATTAAACAGACACAGATGGAGCAGACGTTCGAGTGCGCGTGGGACAGCTGCGACTACCAGTTCGAGGAGCTCACCGACTGCATGGAGCACTGCATCGGCGAGGGCGGCAGCAGTAAGTGTCATAGCCATTGTAACTTTAAGCGCCGTCGCGACAGTGCTGCTCTCATTGTGTTTTAAACTACACAACAACTTACATACACAAAAACCGCTCTGTAGTGCACTATAGAAACATCTTTAGATATTTTTGAAACTTTTATGGATCATGTTGCACGTGACCAAATGACGTGGCTACATGACCATCATATTTTTGGTGTCATTCTGATAGATAAGTAATTAAAAGGGATCTTATGGCGGCTAAATATAAAAAAATGTTAATTCATCTGAATTTTATACGTTCACTATACACCCTTATTTTTTATTCGTTATAATGAAATTAAAAGGGTGACAAATAAAAAAATGAGGGTGTATAGTGAACGAACGAAACGAAACGTGAACGAAAATTAAACGGGTGAGTTCCCATGAACTGTCTGATCAGCTGACAACAATAGTATGGTCGAAATTTTTTTGTCGTTTTTGCACATAGGTTTCTTAGGGAAAGTTGTTCAGTTTCATGGGTGAAACTCACTTTTAATTTCATTAAAACGAATAAAAAATGAGAGTGTATAGAAAGTTTAATTTTGTAAACTCATCTAAATAAACGTATTTTTTTAATGTTTTCTGATAATTATTTAGATTCTGTAATATGCTAACTTTCATTAAAATTGGCTTATTGATTTGTAAAATTTTGAACTTTCAAATTTTTATAGGATATTGTATAAACCCTCTTACACACTTACTTATTTATTTGTTGTTAGGACACTTATTTATTTGGAACGCCACATGGTTAATACCATTAAAGACACTTGTGTCCTAACAACTTGCGCGCAGTGTGCAATATCTATGCGAAAACGTTCATAATCACATACTCTACTCTATAAATAATAGCACGTAGGCAAGTTTAACAAAATGTTATGTTGTGATATTAACACATGTATTTAATTTTACCGCTGCCAGTGATCGGAACTTATGTTGAGACGAAGAAGAGTAAATTGGAACGTGAGTATAGTACCGTAACGTAATAGTTATTAGCGGAAACATGTTGAAGATTCAGTAGAAGAAAAGCTTTAAATCCTCTATCTCTCGCTAGATGGCGGTGTACTGCTCTCATTTCACGAATATGTTGTTATGCATGTGTTTCATTATTTGATAGAAAGTCGTCTGTATAACATTCCCACGCTTATACGAGTTATTTAGCCCAAGTTAAGCTTTATTGAAACTTTTATAACTCTATGCTGCTTAATTTTTATTATCATCATTATAGTATAGAAGACATAGGTCTCTCGCAGACTTATTTCTAGTATTGAAATTGTGTACATCACCGTGTTTAGAAAAAGTGTTAATATTGCAACGCACAAAAACTATACAATTATAAATATACTGCGATGCAACAGTAAGAATACCAACTTCCTTAAAAATATTTCTCTTAGAAGCTCGCGATCCCAGTCTATAAATGGTTCTTATTGCTCGTTTCTGTAAAATAAATATAATAAATAAATAAATAAAACTTTCCTACACTCACACCAATTATCTAGCCCAAGAGAAGCTTCGAAGAAACTCGTTAAATGGTTACTAAACAACGGATAAACATACTTAAAATACTTAAATACATACTTATTATACATAGAAAACACCCAGACTCGAGACAATTTAGAAAAACAATAATTTCTAAACTGACCCGACCGGGGATCGAACCCGGGACCTCAGAGATGGCGACACCATGAAAACCGGTGTACAAACCACTCGACCAAGGAGGTCGTCATAATAATATAGTTTTAACATCAGCCGCTGTTCCCCACAAAAGGACGCCATACGACATGACACTATGAAAATAACTAAAGTAAACAGTCCTAGCAGTTTCAACATCTGTTAGTTGTCTAATTTTTCTAATCGCATATGCTGCTGAACTGAGTTTGCCGGCCAAATTTGATATATTCCATTGGAGTTTTGAGTCAAGGGTTATCCCTAAGAAAACTGTCGAGTCTACCAAATCTAATTTAACACCATTCATTCTAACATCGGTTTGTTCGATCTTGACATTTGGTAGTATAAATTTAATACATTTCGTTTTTTTAGCGTTTAGCTGTAAATTATTCGCACTAAACCAACTGAGTACCTCTGAGAGAGCATTGTTAACATCGTCATAATTATTCTTACATCTAGTCACATTAAAAATGAGTGAAGTATCATCTGCAAACAATACAATATCACAGAAGTTTTCTACAAAGAATGGCAAGTCATTGATATATATCAAAAATAAAAACGGCCAAGAATTGACTCTTGTGGAACTCCCATTTTTACATGAGAACCGGATGACTTAGTTCCATTAACGTCGACAGTTTGTGTTCTAGAACTAAGATACGACTGTATCAAATTACGCGCAAGACCTTTGAGACCATAGTGATTTAACTTCATCACCAGTGTCCGGTGCTCAACGCAATCGAAAGCCTTGGACAAGTCGCAAAAAACTCCAAGAGCGTTCTGAGACTTCTCCCAGGCATCAAATATATGTTTAATTAGAGCTACACCTGCGTCAGTAGTGGAACGACCCTTAGTAAAACCGAATTGCTTACTATGTAAAAGATTATTTAAGTTAAAGTATTCCACTAACTGTTCGAGAATAATTTAGACCTGCCTGGCCTGGTTATAAGTCCAGGGCACTGTTATGATGCACAGTCGTAGTTCCCGGTCGATCACTTTTCGGCGTTATTCGCTTGCGCATCATTCTGACTGCGCGTACGTACAATATTTAATTATTTATTTAATTTAGGTACACAAATAGATTACAATCAGTACTTGGCAAAATTTCATTGATTTAAGTAGAATAGGCTAGACAATAGATGTTCGGGCTGCCCCGATGATAGAGATAAATGATAAGTTTTTGTTATGTTAATACTGGTTTATTTGGAAACCAAAGTAATTACTTAGAATAAATGGTGTCTACGCCAACGTAGCTAAGCAGAGATGTGGAAGACCGCCTTAATAAAGCGGGGACGCGAGGAGACTGCCGCCGCCCCCGCCCGCCCCGCAGCAGCGCTTTAAAAGGCTGAGCTGCTCATTGCATCGGCCCACCGGTTCGAACCCCCAGAGGCTCTGGGGGGGGATCGGAGACTCGCTTGCGAGATGCCATCCCCCACCGGAATCCCTCTGGGGAATTTCGACCACTCACGGCTTGAGGAACGCTTCAAGTTTCTCGCCGCCCCCAAACAAGCCCGGTAACGCTGTAAAGGTCATCTGCGATCGACAGCACTGACACTCAAAAAAAAAAAAATGCATCAGCCTCTTTCACCACATCGGCTCCTTCTGAACGCACGCGCGCGCGTGCGCTCTTCATTAGTTTAAGTTTAAATGGTTAACATAAGTAATTCGTTTTAGAGCTCTGTAGAACGAAAAGTAAAAGTTCCTTTGTTTCTCATTCTTTCTTTTAATTAAAACTCAATATAGTCTTCGTAGTAGACAAATGGTAAAAATGATAATGAGTAAGCGCGGCGTTCTTGGTAGCTAAATGCGAACTGGTTGATGCAATAATAATTTAATGAAATTGTGCAAATGAGGTCAAATCGAAAACTGATGATATGGGAAAACTGCACTGTACGTAGCTAGCTGGTACAATAGACATAAAATAAGTTACTTTTACTCATAAAATAAATTAGATTAAAAATTAAAATCAAATACAATCAAGACAACATAAAAATTAAAATAAGTAAAATTTTAAACACTGAAAAAAAGACGACAACCTCAGGCGGGAATCGAACCACGCACATTCCGCATTCCGGGCGGCTGCCTTAACCACTTGGCTACCGAGGTCTGGCTTTCAACCTTCGAAATTTGTCAGTGCTTGATGATTACCTATGTTTTTAGTCAACATTGCTTCATCAAATCTTAGAAGTTTTCATCTCTGCCAGACCTCGGTAGCCAAGTGGTTAAGGCAGCCGCCCGGAATGCGGAAGGTGCGTGGTTCGATTCCCGCCTGAGGTTGTCGTCTTTTTTCAGTGTTTAAAATTTTACTTAAGTATATTTAAGCGTTAATAAAACGCTAATATATAAAAAAAAAAACATTAAATTGAAATAAATTAATAAAGTGAAATTAAAATAACATAAATAAAATAAAATTTGATTCAAATATAATTAAATGATAAATAAAAAACTACGTATTTGGGCAATGAGGATTCTTGGTCATTGGGGAAGTCTGATGCAACCTTCTTGAATTTTGCGAATTTATCATTGAATATGTCAACGTCAAATATCTTACTAGCGTGCTCTGCGTGTGCAAGCGAATATCGACGAAAAGTGATCGACCGGAAATATCATTCACTGTATGTACGTGTTCGGGTGTTGTGACCTCCCCCCCTTCCCCTACATGTACCTCGTCAGCGGGCCACGTGCAGCAGCACTACCGCGGCTCGTTCACCGAGTACCCGTGTCTGTGGCGTAACTGCGCGCGCGTGCGCAAAGGGCAGGCGCCATTCCCGAACTTACCGCGGCTGCTGCGGCACGTGAGGGACCTACACGTCAATAAAGGCAACGGGAAGCCGCTGCCGATACACGAGCGATCCAGGTGAGTGACAGAGATAGTGTAAGCTAACTGTTCATTTGAGAGACAAAGATAGAAGAGTGACGGTCTGCGTATGCGTACTTACTGCGGCTGCTGCGGCATGTGAGAGACCTGCACGTCAATAAAGGCAACGGAAAGCCGCTGCCGATACACGAGCGGTCCAAGTGAGGGACAGAGATAGTGTAAACGACTATCTAAGTGAGTGACAAAGATAGAGTGACGATCTTGTATGCGTGTGCAAAGGGCAGGCGCCATTTTCAAACTTACCGCGGCTGCTGCGGCACGTGAGGGATCTGCACGTCAATAAAGGCAACGGGGAGTCGCTGCCGATACACGAGCGGTCCAGGTGAGCGACAGAGATAGTGTTAAACTGTCCAGGTGAGAGACAAAGATAGAATATGCGTATGCGTGCGCAATAGGCAGGCGCCTTTTTCGTACTTAATGCGGCTGCTGCGGCACGTGAGGGACCTACGATACACGAGCGGTCCAGGTGAGAGACAAAGTTAGAATATAACGGACAATCTAAGTGAAAAATAAGTACCCCCATAAAAATAGAATATAGTTAAAAACAATGGCTATCGACGTAGGCTGCCTTACATAGTATGTCCAATAATGTTTATATTCAGTCAGCCTCCCAAAAAACTAAACCGGAGACGGTTGAGAATGGTCAATCTGGTTTAGGCGCGCTTGGTCCAAATCGCGTTTGGTCCAATCCACCTAACTCGCGGTTTATCCAATTCGCGGTTGTGTCCAATTCACGGTTGGTCCAATTTGCGGTTTGTCCAATTCGCGGTTTGTCTAATTCGCATTTTTTTAAATGTATTTATTTACTTTTAAACATATTCACTTTGGTAAAATAATTAAAGAAAATCTAAATACTACGCTGCAGTGCTATTTTTAAATTTTACTAGTGATCTTAAAAAATAAAAAAGTTTTTTCATAATCCTATTGATATATTTCCATAGGTTTATACGTCTATCTTGTTTTCCATTTGCGAATACCTGTTAATAGCCAAGTAGATTTATAGCTTTGTATCAATACACTATATTAGTGATGTTATTCTAAATTTAAAAAAAAAATGTGTGAGAATCATTGTCACCAGTTTAAAAACCCCACTTCTAAACTTCACATTTTGCGTTATAGTATTTAGAACAATGTTTATTGTTTTAGGAACTTCATTCCGTCAACAAAGAAACCTCTGAAGACCTATGGATTGGGATCCCGCAGCGGAGTTTTGTCTCCTGGTGGTAAGGACTTTTTTTTATTTAATTTCTTGAATCACGAACCTTTTGTGAAATTTTCATTTTAGCAAAATATGTTGTAAACGAACGTATCATAAAATTGTAGTTTTGTCCCGTTTTCTATATAGTCTTTCCATGTTTTCAGTGTCGTTTTACCACATCCAGGCTTCGATCACATACAAGGTTTATTTTGGACAGCCCGCCAAATTTTATCACGTGATCCTATAACAGCAGTACAACCAAATAATCAATTAAAAAAAACATTTTTTAAAATTGATTATTTGGTTTTTATTTACATTTTTGTCTCAACTCTTCCTTAAGAAAATTAAAATCATTGCCACCTAACAAGCGGCCGCCCGCGTTATCAAAGCGCTTGCGCGTGACCGCTATTATTCACCCCTTGCACCAATGACGGCGCGCCGTTGCTTTGACCGCGAGGGTGAGCGCACGCACCTAGAAATATAGGATATAAAAAGCAGCCAAAAAATAGTATTTAAAAATAGAAAACTTTTATTATTTTTACGTCAAATATTTTATTATTACTTTTTCACCCCATATTTACTTTTGGCGGGTAGTCCAAAATTAACCCGTTATAAAAACAAAAAGAGTACCTATACTCATTTCGTTTGGTAGTATGGGAGTTATGGTCAACATGACGAAGTGCTCCTTTAAATTTTGCTTCTGCTATAACACATATAAGTATGTCAAATGTCATAATTCCGCAACGATTTAGTATGGGATTGTGTATCTACTTTTTAGTGATCGTAGTGGAAAACAACAAAAGTTAATAAAAACAAATGCAACAACCTGTGCAGGGCATGTGGAGAGGAAACGGAATTCATGCAGCACCTACTGTGTGACTGCGAATATTTTGCCAGGAAAATAATGAATCTCCTGGGATCGGCCCACCCGAAACCAGAAGATTTACAAGTACATTGTCATGCTTATGGCAAGTATCTTCACTGACGAGGCAGAGTGATAGGTCGGGCTTGCACAACGATCTAAATGGGTCGACGTGCTGCTGCAAGAGGGAGACCTCTGCAGGCCCCACTAGACGACGTGCTGCTGCAAGAGGGAGACCTCTGCAGGCCCCACTAGATAAGATAAGATAAATGTACGGTCATTGCACCGTACACATTATACACTGAGATTTTTCATTGGTTTTGGAGCCGAAACCCTGTTTACGTTTATCATCAGTAGAAGCTATTTAGCTTGTAAAACTAAAAATATGAGCATAATAAAATCATTAAAAAAATATCAATAAAAAAAATTAAGAACCCTTAGTACGGGACGATCTAATAAAAGTCAACGACCGAGGCGCTTCAAACGCGCCGTCTTACTATGTGAACTAGAACGTTACAATGTGTTTTCGACAAAAAGTCACTTACAACTTTTTTATCTTTGCTCGTGAAGCGATTATTATTTCTTAAAGGCTGTGGATAGAGTGCCGCTAGCGGCATTCTAGTACGGTCGGTTACGATGCCGTCATTACGGCATCCTAGTACAAAGTGTAGGCAGTGAATAGAGTGCCACAAGCGGCAACATAGTACGATCGGTTACGATGCCGTAAATTGACGGCATCCTAGTACGAAGCGTATAGGTGCCACAAGCGGCATTCTATCTCAATCGGTTAGGGAACCGTAACATATTTTTTATTTGTCGTAATGTTCAGACGACATAAGATTCAAAATATATTTTTGAATGTTATGTTAGTTAGATTTCTGTTGTCTAATTAAAAAAAATAACCTCGAAATTCAAGACAATCGCTACGCTGCGCTTCGCGATTGTCTTAAATTTCTAACCTATCACGTATCCTACAGGAGTAGGGCAGCTAGTATTTCTGTTGTCTAACAAAAACTTTACGGCAGCTTAGGCGGCGTCACTATTATACCGCAAAACTTACGGTTCCCTAACCGATGGAGATACAGTGCCGCTAGCAGCACTCTATACACTTCCTTTCTTAAATAGGTACAACACTTTTCTTTGTTTTATAACGTTTTCGGCTCCAAAGCCAATGAAAAATCTCTGTGTATACATAATCGTTGTCACCCCCCAGCGTTCTCGGGCTTGTCTCCAATGGCGCGTAACACCCCGTCCCCCGGCGCCGGCGCGCCCGGCGACGTGCCCGGCGCGCTGGCCGCGGGCGCGCGCTCGGGGCTCGAGCCGCTCTTTGTAACAGCACCCCCGAGGGCGCAGCGCGTCACGCACTCGGAGGCGTATATCAGGTGAGGCTACACCATAAAGTTACCATACCTAGCGGAATAGAGCAACAAACATGAGCTGTCAAACGAAACCGAAATATGATGACATTTGTGTGTGTAAAGAATGCGTTCAGTGATTTTACGTCATGTCGCTTTTTACATTAACATCGATATCGAATATATTAATTACTAACAGTAATAGTATTAATAGAACTAAAATAGGATGGGATGGGAAAGTATCCACGATTTCACGTAAAATCCAATAAATTCGCAAAACCCAAATTCTCAGCGTGCTGATAAGTGCTGACAAACAGTAGCCAAAAACAGTTCTGTGACGTCGCATCACGCATCTCTTTTTATCCCACAGTGTTGTTGCTAGTGACATCCTGCTCGCTCAGCCCTTTGTTTCTCTATTCCGCTAGGTATAGTAACTTTATGGGCTACACTAAGGGCGGTTTCAGATAATGACAAAAGACAGAAGAAGCGCAACTGGCGTATATGGCCACACTTTCACATAGAAGACAGAGGTGCGAGTGGCTGAAGTGGATATGACACGCGTGCGAGCGTCACATATTACTGCCGTACTCAGAGATGTAAATTAAGTTTTAATGATAATTCAGTCTGTTGATGTCACTTTCTTATGTATAGTGCTGAATAGAGAAGGAAAGACGTTAATTGACGTCTACGAGTACGGCAGTTAGAGAGGTATATCAGGTGAGAGTACTACACTAGAGCGCTTTCACATATAGGCGTTTGGCGACGTACCTGGCTGACTCTGGGCTCGAGCAGCTGTTTGTAAACGCTCCACCGAGGGCGCAGCGCGTCACGCACTAGGCTTATATCAGGTAAGGCTACCACACTAAGGGCCCGAGCAGACATGCTACTTTTAGCATCGGCGATCGGCGATTTAGCCGCTTTTTAGAAGCTGAATGCAGCGACCACACGTTCCGCACCGCACACTTATAAACGTCAAACGCGGCGATTGAGTCGCTTTTCGGAAGCTCTACAAAGCGTCTGAACGCTACACTCCGCACACATTCGGATGCCCGGTCGTATCGATTTGGCAGTCAGTGCTGCGCTAGACATGCGCCCGAACGCATGAAGTCGCGAAATCGCGATGCTGCATCGCTAAAACGCGCGATTCCGATACTGCGATCGAACGCAAAGAATCTCCAAAACGTGATGCAGCACCGATACAGTAGCAAAATCTTCGATCGCCGATGCTAAAAGTAGCATGTGTGCGGTGACTCTAAACAGCGATTTTACATAGAAGACAAGCGCAAGTGGCGGATATGGATATGACAAACGAGCGTGAGCGTCACGCATTTGAAGGATTACATCAGGTGAGGCTACCACACTAAGAGCGTTTTCGCATGTAAGCACGCTCGGCGCTCTGGCCGCGCCCTGACTAATGACTGCACATACATCAGCTTCGAGCGGCGATGGGCTCACCACCCGTCACGCTGAGCACATGTGCAGTCGCTATTTGGTGTAAGTGGACTATGGTAGAGGACTGCTTTTGCGGTCCACATTGCCTAGTCTCCGACTAACCCTTCGGGGATAATAGTCGTGATTATATGTATGTTTGTAGTCTTTATTTATATTATAGACTCATTAGAAATGTCACAGAACCACTTTCAGTATAACGAAATCTCAATACAGGTACATCGAGGGTCTCCACTCTGAGCAGAAGTACATCACACCATGGGAGAAATCGCTCACACCGATGCCTTCCAACCCGGACCCGGCGCAATACAACATGCACAAGCTGCCCGCTCACTGGATGACCGAAGAAGCGGTGAACGGCTATCTAGCACAAGACAAGAGCCTCTCAGAAACAGACTTGCAAAAGATGGACCACGGCACCAAAGTATTGAAAGGCCTTTGCGCACTAAGAGATTTCATGATGAGGGACGCTCTGAACATTTACAAGAATACTATCTGATGACGCAAGACAGGGTTTAACCGCTGCGTTGTTGCAGTCAAACCGCCGCTGGTCCCTGGTTCGATTCCCAGCGGGGGTACACGTTATTGTACTCGGTTTGTGGAGCTTGTGTAACCCTTTAAATGGTACAGCATTAAATATTTTTTATTGGTTTTCCATCCTATTACAACTGAATAAGGTTCAAATTATGGTGGCATCTATATTGCCATTGCCAGTTACGGTGTTAAGTCCGCCTGGATAGCTACCACTAACTACTGTCGCAAGAACATTAATGTTAGTAGCACTTTTTTGATTTGTTAATTAATAGATAAGATAAGACAATTCCTCGGTAGTTGAAGATTCCGGGTGAAGTGCGCTTCCAACTTCGGCCTTATCGTCACATGGTGAAGGCCAAGTACTTACCCGTTAGAGTAAAAAAACTATGTTAAAAATAATGACTATTTTAGATGTTTAATCAGTTAGTGAGTAAGTTGCAATCATGTATTTTCTCTTGACTAATAAATGGGTAGATTCATAATTTGTGGTTTTGTTTTGTAATACCAAGGACGATATATAATATTTGTCTATGGTAATACTAAGAACCTATTGGAAAATGTTGAAAAAAAATTCCACAAGCAGGATTTGAACCTGCACCTTTCTGACAATCCGGGTCAGGTGCTGGCTCTTCCAATTAAGCTATCGTGGACTTATCCAGCCCGCCGAAATTTATCAACACTTTCTACTTTAATAGCCAAAGGTACCTGATTTGATTGTTTTTTTATACAACTGTTCAACAGCTCCTTTAGATTTCTTAAACAATTGATAATTTTACCTTATCCAAATCACAATGTTTTAAGGTGTGCATTCACGGTCGCGCCATCGCGTCAAATGGCGTGATATACATCCAAAGTTTGATCATGAGTGTGACACCCGTTTGAACTGATGTAAAACTCTGGATTTCCATTCGCGCCAAAATCCACCGCTCTGGGCCATGACGTCGAGTCGCGGTTGCTCGTGAATGCCCGAACCCACGTCCATTTGGAACTCATATCAAATGTCTTTCGGCCCAGTCAAACACGTAAATAAAAGAAAATTGGAGTGATCGTGAATGGGATATATGTTTGGCGTCCATCCATTTGACCTAAGTCGTTTGGAGTCACGCCAAATGGCGCTACCGTGAATGTCCACCTTAAAGCTTACAACGCAACAAATAAGGGCTCGCATTAAGTGCAGCTCCTATCAAAATGAAACCAAATATAATATTGAAAGAAAGAAATAGCAAATATTTATAAAACTGTCATAATAATATAGAAATAAGCTCTGAAATAAAATAGGAAATGAAACTAGAGTAGTTTATTTAAATGTAAAGCTTATATTAGGTATGTAATAATAAAATATAAATACAATGTATTGAATGGCATATATGTGGCTAGCGCAGTGATACAATGAAGCAGGTTTATACGGACTCCACCTCTTCCTTTATAAGCCTTATTAGGTTGTTTAATTTGGAGCCATCAAATATGAGAACCTGAAATAGAAACAGGAAATTAGCATAATTTTTAAAATAATTTTTAATAACTAACAGGTTTTTGATAGAATAGGTACAATGGCGGACTCCGTCGCTTTACCAGTCTAAAGGTCAAAATCCCTTGCACACCGCGTCGTCTATTTGGTACGGGCACGTACCCGGGCGTTCGGTGCGCTCACACGAAAATCGCTGCAAAGTGGTAAAGCGATGGTGACACCGACCGTAACACACGCCAGAAGATCGACCAATCCAAAACTGTCACATTTCTCCAATCGATATTGATTCATAAACTGCAAGCTATTGAGTACAATAGACAACCTCCGTGGTCGAGTGGTTAGCACGCCGTGTCTGGCGTCGCGCCATCTCTGAGGTCCCGGGTTCAATTCCCGGCCCGGTCAATTTAGAGAAAAACTTTTTCTAAATTGATTTCGGGTCTGGGTGTTTGTTCTATGTTTAAATTATATTATATATATATATTTATTAGTTATCTTACCCTGTTAACTAGTTTCAAAAGAATACTCATCTTGTTCTAGGTAATTGGTGTGAGCGTAAACAAATTTTATTACTTGAGTTCAAAATTTATTGTAGAAATTTGACAATTTGTGCTAGGTTGAAATGCGGTGTCTGTAGATACGTATAATCACGACTATTATCCCAGAAGGTTTACTCCGAGACTAGGTAATGAGGCCAGCAAAAGCAGACCTCTACCACAGTTCACTTTACACCAAATAGCCACTGCACATGTGCTCAGCGAGACAGGTGGTGAGCCCATCGCCGCTCTATGCTGTTATGTGCAGTTTTTAGTCCGTTAGTCGCCTTTTATGACACCCAAAGAAAGAGGTGGTGGTAGTATTCTTTCACCGCTACACGAGACGGTTTATCTGTAGGTACGTAGCAAATTACCTTTCTGCAAGGCGTCAATGCGCCGCCCTCATAGTCCCACTGCGACAGGTCCGCTTGCTCGGTCACGTCCACGTCGAAACTGGCGATCGCCTCGTCCGCAATCGGCTTCTCTTCTTGGTTAGCAAACAGAACCTCTGATGATTGCTCTATAATGCAAACAATTTATTAAAAAAGGTACCTACTGCAAAAGTAACTAAATTAGTCTATATTCTGTACCAGGTGCTGCGAAAAATATAAAAATCAAGTCATTGCTTTAATTGATAAGTATTAGCAGTAATAAATACTGCAGGCTTTTAATAATACCTACTATTGATACAATGTTCTTGAAATTATTTTTTTACCGACTAGAGCGTCGCGCAATGATTGTTGATATAACAGTCCCTCATGATGAGAGCCTCGTGAAGGCTGAGAAAGATAAACAAAGTAAGTATCTTGACTTGGCTCGCAA
Organism: Scoparia ambigualis; assembly: GCA_963921215.1. Taxonomy (NCBI): domain Eukaryota; kingdom Metazoa; phylum Arthropoda; class Insecta; order Lepidoptera; family Crambidae; genus Scoparia; species Scoparia ambigualis. Next base: position 16,499,379 of record OY992524.1, read on the forward strand.
GATTGTCGACATATGGGATGTGAACACAGCAGTCATTGTGCCGATAGTCATGACGGCCAATGGCATAATTGCCAAGAGCCTCGACCAACACCTAGAGGCTCTCGTTGGGCAGCTGGATCAAGCGCTTGATCCAGAAAGCAGTACTCTTGGACACGGCGCACATAGTTAGGAGGTTCCTCTCTCAGGAGCCCTGACCACCGGTAGCTTGGACCCTGTTCCCGATACCAGTGAGCTACTATTTTTTATATTTTTTGTATTTTTATAGAAATATTTAAAAATGTAAATAGTACCTATGTATATAAATGAATAAATGGAATAATAATGTTAGGAACGTTAAAACAAAAAGTTTGAATGTGTGCTTGGCTCTGCTAGAGTTTTGATCCATTATTTGACAGATTTACATTTTTAATTGAATTAACAATTTTGTAGCAATTGATTAGGTTTAATTTATAAAAAAATAATATAGCAATTTATGGTGGCATCTACATTCCCATTAATAGCTAGAGGATTTAGCACTTGTGTAAGTAACGTAACATAAGTGTAGTAACAAAATAGGGAAACTGCAATTACCTCCAGTGTTGTAAGTCTTGCATATCCACACAAGATACTGGAATGTGTAGGGCATGTTTTTTCTCACTGCCTTATCTAACTCTGACTGCAGTGATGCAAATAGGGGAACACTGATTGCAGCTGGAATGTTGAGGATCCTGTAACAAAAAGCATGCTAAATATAAAAAATTACAATTCATTTATATAAAATTCTTAATACTTTTGTAGTGTAGTATAGCAGCTTACTAAATTAATAATACTACTAACCATTGGGCGGGATAAAACGCTACTAATTGACTAAAGACTGCACATACATCCAACAGCAAAATAACTAAGTGTTACTTTGATAAGTTATTTATTTCAACAAACTTAGATAGAACTACCATTACAGATCTAACATTATATGATTTTGTACATTTACCTTTCATTTATTACAAGGCCTACTTGTGCAGAATCTTCTGTCAGTATCTTTTTAATGAGAGCTTTCGTTTTGTCATTTGCATTATCATCAGCAAGAGTCATAAGTAACATCCTAATTTGATCTATGCATTTTTGATCCTGAAATTAAAGATAAAAGATATTAAAATGGCTGTCAGAATCTCCATGTAAGTATATTATACTAGCCGCCGCGAAAGCCAGACCTCGGTAGCCAAGTGGTTAAGGCAGCCGCCCGGAATGCGGAAGGTGCGCGGTTCGATTCCCACCTGAGGTTGTCGTCTTTTCTCAGTGTTTAAATTTTACTTAAGTATATTTAAGCGTTAATAAAACGGTAAAATATAAAACATTAAAAACTTACTTTTCTCTTTGTGATATTAATTATGGTGGTGATTCCGAATACTCCATCACTGCCGTCGTCCTCATCATCCTCTTCTTCTGGTTCATTGTCCAGGCATTGTTTCACCACACTACCAATGTAGTTTTGAGCTAGAAAAATATTTTAAATTAGTCTTAGTTTATTGTATGGTAATTGTTTACATATAAAGTTTTAACAGTTTTGTCATACTGAGATAAGACTATAGCATATAAAATTCCATAAGAAGCATAACCTTTTCTAAGTCTTAGTACAGCTCATTGACTTATTGCAAAACCAACTTACTCACATATAATAATTTCAGCTAGAGAACCGAGATCAACATCAGATTTCAGGAACAGTTGGCGTAACAGTTGCTTGATGCCGTGAAAGTCACAATCCTCAGGGTTGCGGCCCTCAAAGTCGGCTTGTAGCTCCTGAAAACAAAAGCATTTAATTTATATTTAATAGGTATTGCTTACTTTTGTAACGTTACATGTGTTGAAATATGTGCGAACGGCTGAGAGCTGACACAATGGCAAAATGTTGAAGTTACAAGTTAATGACACATTGTTTCACTTTATTATGCAAAACTTTTGAGCAAACGTGTAACTTTGATAGCTGATGTACGATCACCAAGTCAAGCTTAAAACTAAAAAGGAAGAAATAAATGTATGTACATAAAGTATTCATATGAGTGTGTTGTCTTTACACAAATAGGTTAGAGTATGGTAGAATTTGTTAATAGGGTACGCCATGTGTCTTTTAGGTTATGATTTTAATTAAACTCACTTTGTCGCCGACATAATTTCCATCCGAATCGAAGTCTGAATCTTTTTCGCTCCCCGAGCCCTGTTCTTCGTCACTTTCACTCTCTTGCTGATCGATATCCTTGTTTCTTTTGTTAGACATTTTACAGCCGATTAAATAGTCGCCGACACACAAACAACGCACTTGTGAAAATGCAATGCAAACAAAATGCGAGGCGAAATGCGGCTCGGCTTTGGTGAATTGTGACATTACTGACATTGATAGTCAGAGATGGGAAAAAGTGCTTATTTTTTTTCACGTTTATTCGTTGTACGATTTTCAAATATCATGCTTAAAAAAATGCTTTTTTACTTTTTTGCTTTTTTGCATATTACTTACAAAACTTTGTGTTGAAACGAAAAATGTAAAGCTTTTTATTACATTTTTCGTTGTTAACACAATTGTATTTCGTTGTCATTGAAACAAAAATTTAATATTAAGTTGTACGACGTAAATCACGTAAATTTTACATAACATGTAGAATTAATGTTTTTTTTAATCAACGAACTTTCCTTCATACTTTTAATTACATACAGGCTTAGGACTGTCTGGAAACAACACTCGTGTCGTGATCCAGGCGTACTTATAAGTTAATTTTTTTCCGTTATTAAATTTTTTTTTAAATATTTATTTACATTAATTCTATACAGGTAGTAGTTTTCTTACTATTAAAAAAATTACATTTTCTTTTGTTGTCATTTGTACATAATTGTTTTTTTTTAAATTTTTTTATTTAAGTTCTTACCATTGTTTATATTTTTTTATTAACATGATTAAGAAACATAAGTTTTTTTTACAACATTTATTTAAACAAAATTTATTTACACTGAATGAGTTATCTATTTACACTAAACAGTATCTAATACCTACTTACACAAAATTTTAAAACTTTTTATGTTATGTACACAGTACACATCTCCAAGACACGAAACGTATTCGTATTTAAGCAGACAAGCAAGCACACCGGACGGCGGAATCCATACAAGAAAACGCACTTACCGCTTCACACTGAAAAACGTACTACTTTTGACTTACAAAAGCAAGACAAAATCGTTAACAATAAACCGACCAAAATAAGTACAATTCTGTGCAATACGTTTCGTTGCATAATAATACGCATACACGGCGCTGGAAATACTAGAAGTATTTGAAGTAGTTTTAGAGATTTCTCATAGATGGCGGGACGTGCACTTTTTTAAGTGAAAAGCATAATTCGTGTAAACCTAAAAGCATGCTTATTACTTTTGTATAAAAGTATACTTTTTTAAGTGCTTTTGCTTTTAACGCCCAACTCTATTGATAGTAGAGATTTTTTTAAATATTTGTTCTGTGAAGGAACAGGCTAAGATTAGAGACCATACTGCCTAGTCATTAGTTTTTTTATTGATTTTTTTCCCTAGATGATAATGAGTGGCGATCAAGATGATGAATGATAAATGATATTCCCCCAAACCCCTTGAGTCCTCAGTAAAGATGTGGGGCTTTACTAAGATCTCACGCGGACTTCTTGAGAGAATTTGAAAAGTGATGTTGCACTGTTTTGTGTCATACCTACCGCGAACCGCGATAGCGAAAATTTATCGAACACGAAAATGCGGAAAACAAGTGAAATTCTAGCGGTCCTTTTCACATCTACTCGAATATCGCTTGTATAAATTTAATATTTTCAACTCATTCAAATGCAATATAATTCGTCTGAGCCAGACTGATTATTACTTCTTGTATCGACATAAGGAAAAAGACAAAGAATATGGGTTCTTGAAATTAATCAAAAAAGAAAGAAGTAATTTTTTCGCCATGCTACTTATGTTTTATAAGATTTCCTATAATCTATATGCCCTATGAGATATATATCTGGATAATCTCGAATTTCATTAATAATTTTCTCAGTTTCTGCTTCCGCCATCTTGTTTCGCGGCGATATTCTGTCCAAAAAGACAAACCACGTCGTTTCTCTCCGATTGGCGAAACGAAAGTGGCGGTACATAGGCTTGTGTCGATCTCGTTCATGAACTAATAAGACGCAATTCCTTTAGGTGAACTAGAACGAACTATTCTGTTTTGGTCGTTCAAATCGGTCTTTTAGTTCACTTTAGTTCATTAATCTCTAGGCGACATCGGGCTCCTCGCGAGCGAGAGCCGAGTAAGGACGAACGATTATGTATGAACGAGTGTCTGAGCGAGAGAGGATTAATTAGAGACGCGTATGCGTGAGCGTGATGGAAGATGAACGAACTAGAACGCTTCTAAAATCACAATGCAGGGACGAAATGATCATCGGCCGCGCGGCTCTTGATTTGTTTTGATTTGAATACTGTCTGACAGTTTGTTGAGTTATGGAAACTTGGATTGCGTAAACTGTTATTAATGTTACTTAATTACATGTTCATTGGTAATAATTACTGATTTTGATGTTTTTATTTGTTTTAACATTGGAAATGTTTTGTAAAACGGCCACGTATAAGTTAATGTACCTACCTAAGTTTGTTAATAAACTTTTTCATAGTGAGGTATTACTGCTTTTGAAGAAGTCAAAACTTTATCTCAATCTTATCTTACCTACCTATTTTGGTTTTGAAAATTAAGTACAAAAAAAGCAAAAATTAATACAAAAATCTAAAAATCAAAAAAATATTTAAAGCAAAAGAAAATGTATAGGTATTATAACATATAACAGATCAGTGTAAATACTTAGTTGATTTTAAAATACACTATTTTAATCAGTCATTTAGTTTTACATAATTAAAATTAATGCAAATGTTAGATTTATCAAAATGACAGTCCTAAGCCTACAAAGTATGAAGGGAAGTCAAATATGTATTACATTTCGTCCTGTGTTCCTAATAAAATCAGTGAACTAAAACGTACTAATAGTACTAGAATACTGAACTAGTTCATTTAACGGATTGTACTAGTTCGGAGCGTTCCTTTTAGTGACCGAGTAAGAACAAGCCTAGCGGTACACCGGCGTCCGCGTGGAACAAGTATCGCGAGTATCAGCGATACTATACAAATTGAGACGCAATTATAAGTAGTCACAGACGATAGAGCGAGACGCAAAATACGCGATACATTTTGATGTGTGTAGACAGATTACCGCAATTTCGCTACCGTGGTTCGCGGCGTCGGTGTGCTAAAGGCGTTAATGTTCGAAAAAACACAAATTTTACAAAATAAAACAAAACTGCAGACATGACGCTTAACTTTCCCGCCAAGAAGTCCTGACATCACAGAAGAGAAGAAAAACTTTTTTTATATTTGTTCCGTGAAAGAACAGGCTAAGATCAGAGACCATACTGCCTAGTCATTAGTTTTTTTTTTTTCCCTAGATGATAATGAGTGGCGATCAGGATGATGAATGATAAATGATTTTCCCCTAAACCCCTTGAGTCCTCAGTAAAGATGTGGGGCTTTACTAAGATCTCATGCGGACTTCTTGAGAGAATTTGAAAAGTGATGTTGCACTGTTTTGTTTCATTTGCCAACACTCATGCACGTTCACAAACACTTAACGGTTAATAATCCACTATTATTTCACATTAATGTTCAAAAAACACAAATTTTAGAAAATGAAACAAACCTGCAGACATGACGCTTTACTTTCCCGCCAGGAAGTCCTCGAGAAGAAAAACCTGAGAGTAAAACATTTACTTGTTTTCTTCTCCTGTGTCATGTAAAATAAGCAATGGAATCTAACCAATACAGAATTTTTATACATGAATTTTTCGTAACATTATTTAGAATGATGACGCGTAATCTATTAATGAGATGTATAAACTTTACTAAGACCTCACGCAAACTTCTAGATATATTTTAAAAGTTTTATTTTTTTGTTTTGTTTTCTTTGCCAACACGTAATCACGAACACCGATCTTTTACCATTGATATTTTCAGAAGGTAGTATGTCCTTGCAGGTTGCTATTAGATTAGATGATGATTCTTATCCTTGTTTGTAGAAACGCAAATAATTCTTTTACAGCAGGTAAAGTAGATGTCCATTGTATATTAAAGGGCCGCAATTAATTGTGTTTGAAATAATAAACAGTTTTCTAATAAACGTCAATAAAGCTTGAATTTCAGTAAATAGTGAAAATATGTGTCTACAGTGTCTATATTTCCAAAAAGTCTACATAAATCTTCTAGATCTTTTCTCTTACAAATAATACACTACAATCTAATAAATTAAAATTGACAAATTCTAATATTTTATGTGATCGATGTAAATAAATAATGAAATAGTTGGATATTGTTGTTTAGATTTCCAGAAACACTTCTATCACTCGTTATCGTATAGATTGACAAGCAGCGTGAAGTATGACCACGCTGTTTTGATCAACTGAAATAAAAGAAACAATGACTAAGTACCATCATCATTATCATCAGCCTATAAACATTCCACTGCTGGGCACAGGCCTCCTACGTGGACAATATCACATGGGGATATTGGGCCTTAAGAAGGCCTTGAGTGCCACTTCATTAAAATAATTATTTATTTAGATAATAAGTAACAACTACTAACAAAAAAAATTCAGGGTTCGATTTCCAGCGGAGGGTATCGTTGTGTCCAAGTTCGAGTGAATAGTGACTTTGGAAACAATGATACGAGAACGAGCTCTTATAGCGACGACGTGGCAAGGGTTTTCTAGTTCATTGCGCGTTATACTACAGCAGTTTTAGCTAACTGCAAAGTCGGGTCTCCAGAGACACTGTTTTGTGTTGTCTAACACCTAACATCAAACATGTAACAAAATATGGGCGTGTACTTTGTCGGAGACCCAGCTTAATAAAAAGAACACAATGCACAGATATATCGCGAGCCGGCAGTGGTGGAGGCTAGTGATAGCGCAAAATTAACACCTAGGTAGCACTAGACTAGTAATTTAGTCGTTGTGCCTTTGTGCGAACTAGTCCTAACTCCTACCCTATCTGCCCACCTAAGACAAGTGGCAAACGCTCACCCCCTGTCAATTCGTAAAGCATGAGCCACACGGTTGTAAACCAGCGTTCCAACAGGGGCGACCTTGGTGGGAAAGGGGCGGTCCTTGCTTGTTGCTGTCCATGTAGACGGCAGATGTAATCCAAATTATCTAAAAATGAATTTTATCGCCCTTAGTGGACGGGCGCGTGTTTCCACCAAGGTCACCCCTGTTGGAACGTTGGTTTACTACCGTGTGGCTCATGCTTTATTCGTCGTCCAATTCCAAAGAGAATAACAGTAAGTCCAATGCGAACCTGCTGCAGTATTTTTGCAGTTGCAGAATAGACAGGGGATGCGAGTGTTCGTCACTTCTCTAGGAGGAACTTACCATACAAAAAAAAGTTTTACCGTAGTGAAGCTTGATAGCGAAATCACTGAAAATCCATAGGTGGTGACATGTGTTGCTTTTTGTGATCTGAAATTTTAATTATACATAAGTACTACCTACAGTTTGTCTATAAAGTCGTGAATTTAAATAGTGGCAATACTGAATGGAGTGTTTGTCAAAACTGACATAAACTCCATACAGTATTGCCACTATTTAATGTCACGACTTTATAGACAAACTGTACCTACGTATACAATTACCTCGTTGGTCGAGTGGTCCAACTCTCGGCTCGAATCCGGAGGTCTCGGGTTCTATTCGCAGGTCGGGCCAAGTGTGTTTTGAGGATTTTTCGATGAATTGCCCATGTTGTTGATCACCATGTTTGTGATCCCTAACCCGCATTTGGCAAGCGTGGTGATTAAGCCACTACCAATACTCATCAATCGTAGCAAAGACTTGATTTCAATTATTTTGCCTTTGGCCCGCAGTTAGCGTTGCCAGCCGGCCTAGCATGCGCAACACGAGAACTCTTCTCGACCCGTTTTCTCGTGTTTTATTCATTTATTTCTAATGTCTTTCGACACTAAAGACACATGGATGTGCTTAGAACTCTACATAAATGTCAAAAATAGACTTAATAGTAGTTTTTGCACAAACTGTGGTATTTTTGTCTACAAACCTTAACTTGACAACATAAAATGATTTGTCGTCTCTCGTCTGCGACATATCTCCTGTTGCGCATGCTAGGCCTACAGGCGTCCGGATAAAGCCGGACATAGTTAGGCTTTTTGATTGCGTGTCCGGCCAAAATAAACGGTGTCTTGCTTGTCCGGCTTTTGTTGGGCTGTTTACTTTTCGCAAACGAGCGAGCGCCGAGCGTGGCCAAACGCAGGCGAGTCGACTGTTGGTCGCTTGCTCAGTGCTCCCGAAAATGTAGGGTGTCCGGCCTTTTTACCCAAATGTCCGGCAAAACTGGCTGGTCTTTTTGGCGACCTAGCAACTCTACATGCAGTGGGACAGTACAATTCACTAAAGAACCTTTTCTTTTTTCACAAGTGACATTTTAAGGTTGATCGCATAAATAATACTTTATCACATGTTTATATGATTTATCCGAGTATTAAAAAAGCGGCCTATACTTACCATAAAGTTATATAGTAACTTTATGATACTTACCTAAAGACCTAATCTTATAGCATTCTTCATCATGCTCGTCGGATAAGGTTCAATACCGTAGAATGGGGCGACTTTGATAAATTTATAAATTGAAAGGCTTCTATTTCATTCTATTTACGTACTAGACATGTAAAAAAATCTTATTGACTTCTCACAAACATTTTTTATTTTTTTAATCAAAAAATTTGGCATGATACATTAGGAGAAAAAAAAATTAAATGTGGCCTATCAACTTTTAGACTGAAAATGGGGTTGCTTTGATACCCAATGTTCATAATAATGATGTCCAAAGTAACCCCAATTTGTAATATATAAAACAACAAAAAAAACTTTTTGAAAGTACCTACTTATATTTTAGGAATTATGGGGTTTTGAAATCTGTCGGGGCGTCTTTGACACAAGGGGCGAAGTTGATATTGGCATTTTGTGATATTTTAAGTAAAACTATGCATTTCTGATTAAAAATATCGTGTTCTTATTAATAATTTTTACTTGAGGTAAGAACATAATAGGAACATGTGAATCAGTAAAATGTCTTAATAACTAAACAAAAAGTCTTAATAACCTCTTCTCTTTTCTAGTCTAAAAACTTCAACTATTTAATTCTGGAATCACTATTCAGTCTTCGTAATATTAAAGCTCAAACCGCCGTACTCAGAGACGTCAATTAAGTTTAATGACAATTAAATGTCTTTCCTTCTCTATTTATCACTATATATACGAAAGTGACAGCAAGAGACTTAATTGTCATTAAAACTTAATTGACGTCTCTGAGTACGGCGGAAAGAGGAATAACATTTTCTTATCAATATACACTCGGCGTCAAAAAAATCGCACCTCTTAGAAAATCACTTTCAAATGTCATTTACTCTTGATATGCACATGCAGTCGCATTAATTATGATTTTATTTACAAGGTTACTTAATTAACTTAATAAAAAACATTACTTTTCATTATCAAATAAAACCTAATGCAACAAATAAAGTGTCACAAAAATTCGATGCAAATTTTGCTACCCGTGAGAGTTGCTAGTTGCGCTTCCTTTGTGGGTATAAAACGGTCAACACGGGTTCAATGTGGGTCATTCGCTATTCAACCGTTGAAGAGGACACACGCACAGATTTTGATGGATACCACAGCTGATAAAGCCGCTCAAGTGGTTGCACTACTGCAATCAGGGGTGCGGCAGTGTGATGTCGCCCGGCAACTGAACCTGAGCCGTTATTCCGTTCGAAGAGTGTACCAGCGCTTCATAGAGACCGGTGGCTATATCCGCAGACACGGTTCGGGTAGACGTCGCTGCACTTCGGAAAGAGACGACCGGTTCGTTGTGTCGAACTCTTTGAGAAATCGTTTCTCCAACGCTGTTGAGTTGCAACAGCAGCTCCAGGCAGTTCGCAGACGCACCGTAAGCGTATCTACGGTTAGAAGAAGATTGAAGGAGAAGAAGATAGCGGCCCACAGAGCTGCTACGGGTCCAAAATTGACTGCAGCGCATCGGCGAGCCCGCTTGCAGTTTGCTCGTGACCACGTCGATTGGACCCTTGAGCAGTGGAGAGCTGTTCTCTTCTCAGACGAGACGCGAGTGTGTCTTTTCTGCAACGACCGACGGAGAAGAGTATACCGGAGGCAGGGTGAACGTTTCGCCCAAGCCTGCATCCAGGAGACGGTGGAATATGGTGGCGGATCCTGCATGTTCTGGGGCGGTATGTCTGCTGCCGGCAAAACCGACCTTGTCTGCGTCTCCCGGACTGGAGGTGCTCGCGGACAAGGGTCTCTGACTGCTCGCCGCTATGTCACTGAGGTCCTGGAAGTGCATGTGGTCCCCTTTGCCGAATCTTTTGGCGAGGGGTTCACATTAATGCACGACAACGCTCGCGCTCACACTGCAGGCATCGTGAGCGACTTCTTGCAGAGGTCCCAAATCTCTGTGATGCAGTGGCCAGCGCGAAGTCCGGATCTGAATCCTATAGAGCACCTCTGGGACCATCTTAAACGTAAGGTTCGATCTCGGGATCCAGCTCCTTCGACTCTACAGGAGCTCCAAGACGCGGTGATTGAAGAATGGGGGCTTATCCCTCAAGAAGAGCTCCTGAAGTTGGTGAGGTCCATGAGGGACCGTATGGAAGCCGTGATCAGGGCAAGGGGGGGTAACACTAGATTTTAAGTTAATTTTAAGATACTTTTTGTACATTTTTCTTTGTAAATTATCTGTTGTTAATTAGGACTTAATTAAGGATTTTTATTATTTTATTAATTTTAATGTTGTTTGTATAATTATAATTAAACAGAAAGTTAAATTTAATTGTTTTTTGATACTCCTTTTTGTTACCTTTCTAATGATACCCAACACTATCCTCTACATAAGGTTTAAGAATTTTTAAAGATGATTTTTAAAAGGTGCGATTTTTTTGACGCCGAGTGTAGGTGTGCATTCACACAAAAGTTTCAAAAATTTTAAGCCTTAGTGGGTCTAAGTACCTATTTATAAAATTTAAACATAAAAAATCAATAACTAAAAAAATTGAAGTACTTTCACCGTGATTAATATATTTAAAGTTTTACTTAAGTATATTTAAGCGTTAATAAAACGCTAAAATATAAAACATTAATCTATAAACGCAGCTTCATCTTAACCGAATGTTTAAATATTTGTAAAAATATTTCTTTCGGATCTCAGAGGTGAAAACTTCTAAGATTTGATGAAGCAATGTTGACTAAAAAAAAAAAACATAAGCATCAAGCACTGACAAATTTCGACGGTTGAAAGCCAGACCTCGGTAGCCAAGTGGTTAAGGCAGCCGCCCGGAATGCGGAAGGTGCGTGGTTCGATTCCCGCCTGAGGTTGTCGTCTTTTTTCAGTGTTTAAAGTTTTACTTAAGTATATTTAAGCGTTAATAAAACGCTAAAATATAAAACATTAAAAATCAATAACATAAAAATAATGTTATAGGTAGGTATGTCGGAGAAGCAGCAAAAATAGAGAGATCGGTGATCTTCGCAAGGGCCTCTTCAAGTGCCTCGTCTGTATATAATCCTATATAAACCTATCTCTTTCTGCCTTTATCCATTACTATTTTAGTTTCGTTTCGGCACATCATGGTTACCCTAAGTAAAACAAAGACAAAACATAGGATGAAAGGACCGTGTCGGTGAAACTGTGCAACGTTTTACATGTGCGACACTTGGCCCCATGGATTATGATGTTATTATTCTGAGCTTGGCCCCAAACAAATCGCTGTCATTATTTGACCTGCCAAATAATTATTTGTTTTTTTAGTTGAATACGTGTATATTTTAGGTGTACATATTATTCCGGTGGCCTTAATTGAACAATGAGTTGTTCAGTCAAACATTGTAGTATGTAATTGAAGTGAGTGGCAAGTGCCTGGAATATCGTTTCTTACGTAAGTTTTGTTATTCTGGTTTCGTGACGATTATTAACAATTTACCATGCAATATTTGGATTTGTTTCTATTCAAATGCTTATAAATGTTTGCAAATCTCTAATTCTAGTCTTAAATATGTGTGATTTTGGTTTAACATGGAAATTTTATGAAAATATTTCAACTTATCCTATAATCAGTATTGTCAGGTACTTCGCAAAGTTTACCCCAAAAATACTTAGGTATTAATATAGACCGAATATAATTATCTAATGGAATTATATCTACCTGTACTTTTTACCTTTCCTATCTATTCGAGCGTTAGACTGAGCGTGGTAGAAAATACTAAATTTAGTTTTAAGGTTATCGTGAGGCCCTAGCCTCACGATAATCAAGCCAGCCTATTAATTAACGTTAATTTTCTATTTATTTTAGATTTCTAAAGGATGAAACACTCAAAAAAATGATGATAGAGACTGTTAGCGATGAGAATGTTATTTATTTGTTTAATTTTAATTTAATTTAAATTTAGTTTATTAACGGTAGCTGTTTAAAATTAAGTTACTGAAAATGTTTACACTAAGGTTAAAGTTTGTAAAAAGGCTGCGCGACGGCGCGGCGATCGCTTATTTGATGTACTTGTATGCTTAATAGGCGCGCGACGTACGAAGTGCGGGATTCGATCCTCCCTCCATTTTGAGACAGTACACGCACAGCTCCACATACAACGCACGGCTCTTATGCTCATAATTAATTTTGCTTTGTCGAATTACCTACATTTTGAAAATATAAACTCTTTCGGTGTAAATTTGGATTTTCACTTGAAGTACTTTCACTGTGACCCCTACAGAGTCATAAAAATAAAGAAAAATGAAATCTTAGCGAAATCGCGGCCACTTATCAAAACTTGATAACACGATTAAGGACTTGATTGACAAAAAAATTTATCAAGAAGTAAGTATCACAAATCATGAAGTGTGGCGCTTCTGAGATTTTGGTGTTAAAACTTGAATTTATTTTATTATTTCATATAGTTTTGATTTAACATCAAAATTTTTGTTTGTTTTTACCTTCTCTATTAGTTTTATCAGTGACCGTGATTTCGCAAAATTCTCCTTTTTGTTTTATTATGAATTTTCGGTAAGTATTCCACAAAGTTAAGATGAGGTATTTATGTTACAGGTTGTTTAATCGTGCAGTAGTTGCAGTACTGAAGAAACATTAGAACCAAGGCAGCAATGCATCTTTTTCACTTAAATAATTTTGACTTTGTTATTCAGATTGATCCTTATTTAAAAACAGCGATTAAAAGTTAAACTTACGTTGAAATTAATGTTAGAAAGAACAATTTAGGCCACGGATTGTTTCATAAATAAGAGTCATTATAATTTGGCTTCACGTGTTATTTTATTTTATATTGTATAAAATTTCTCAAAGATTGATTGATATTTGATCCGCAATACTTTGTTGTTGATTTTATATTTTCGTTTCCTAACCGTTCTGCATCCGTCACAAAAATGAGAAGTATGTGTCGAGACGTGGTGTTTGTTCTTGGCATTGTGTAATATTTACCCATATTTAGGGAGTGACACTAAAGATGGCAACATTTTAGTAACGCACACATAGGCGACTTTTTTTGTGCATGTGTGAAAATTTTGCACATCGAAGTTAGAGATAAACTACGAAAAGATGGCACGCCCCTTCAGAGTGTGTTTAGTGCATAAACGTCACATTGTACAGTAAAGTAAAGTACTAACTGCTGAAAAGATGCAACCCATGTACCAAAAAGACGGTTATTGTTATGAATAACGCATCTTAACACAAAACTTTAGCGAAAAAAACACTTAGGTACCGTAAAATGGGTTACTTTGATCAATTTTAAAATTAAAACGGTTTTATTTCTGTAATGTAAGCTCGAAGGTTATTGTGCTAAAGTTATTAATGTATATTGGGGTAACTTTGATCATTGATACAAAATCAATTATTGAATAGCATATTTAATAAAAATTTAAAAATTAACTTATTGTTGGTAGAAACTAAATATTAATCTGTAGCTACTATATGGAATATAAAACTCTTCTGCAGCACCACAAATGATAAATCTGCCATCTAAAACATCTTGTATTGCCTCTTTTTCTTTGGATTCTGCATAATTTTTATAATTACGACTTCCTAGTGGCTTTTTGTAATTGCGGGGCATTTTACTGTAACATAAAATAATAAAAAAATTAAAAACAAGTAATAGTTTTAAAAGTAAATGGCGTTCATGACGTTTACAACGTGCAGGTGTTTTTTGTAAAAAATATTTATTTAAAAATGCACTGATGACAAGCAATTTTCAAGGTGAGAAAAACTCTTAATGCACATAAAAATCAATAGTTTTTCGATTAATGTTGTTTGATTTACTTTAAAGTATGCACTTTTGAGAATGTGAAACACGCTTGAACAAGTGCTTTTATTGATTTTGTGCCTATTTCAAAGGTATGCAAATAATCAGGGGTGTCTTTGATTAGAGGTACGGGTTTACTTTGATCATATGATCAATGTCACCCCGTTGGTCAAAGTTACCCCTTTATTTGTTAAGTTTGTGTATTAATACAGTTTTAATACACAAACACAACACAAAAAATGTTGCAGTGTTAGATAGCTCATTTATCGAGGAAGGTTATAGGCAATAATTTGTTTAGGTACGGGTACGGGTAGTAACCCATGCGAAGCCGGGGCGGGTCGGTAGTAGTTTATATAACTAAATGGCACTGTCGATACTTCTGCAAACAATGGCTGATCTGTCAAGAACTACCAACAGCACAAAAACGAAAAGGATACGTTAAAAACTTATTAAATTAGAATTTAAAAAGTAAAAATCTGAAGCTATCATCAAAGCCAACCGTTATTCAAAGTCACCCCAATTTATGGTACATTATTTTGGGTGTAAAAAATAAAAAAACGCTGTTTTTAGAGACAAAAAAACGAACACAGACATGTTTTAATTTGCTCTGCTTGTGATTGTAATAGGTTCGATGCAAGACACCAGTAAGTACACCATAGTACGTATTGCAATGAAACACTTAATACGAATCTACTCTTCTTTAATTTGTTGGTACACACGAGATACATTCATTTTAACGTGTAGTGTTCGCTTGAACTTTAGAAAACCATACCCATTGGTATTATAATTAGAGACCACCACGAATCAAGTTTTAGAGTACTGAACTGAGTTGCAGACTGCAGTGCAGCCCATGGCCATGTGCCAGCCTAATGCCTGAATGACAACAAAGCCAAACCCACCCGGCCCCCCACGCGGACGCCACATGCTTTGCCCGCTATCATCTAGACTAGACGATAGCGGGCAAAGCATGCTAGGTGGGGCTAGAGCTGCGCAAGATTTTTGCATGGAATAGCTGCTGTAAGTATGTAGTTATAATACCTCAATGACCATATACCATTTTTAATTTACCTAAAAAAGCAATATGCTGCTTACCTGACAATCATCAGTAGTAACGAGGTTCTAATCTTTTTATTGGCGTTGTACCATCCGCCGTTGTATACAGCATCCGCGATACCTAAGCTCTGAAATAAAATTAATCGTACAATGTGAAAGGCCGTGAAAAGGTAAAATACCTCTGGCGTTGCATACATTTATAGTAAACAAGTACCTATATTGAATTTATTGAATCGGTTTTGTAGCTAACTATACATAAGTACGTCAGATTTCATGATCGAGCGAGTTGACGACAAAAAAAATAGGTAAAAATCGGAAGGTGCCAACTCGCGCGCACTCGCGAGTTTCACGCTCGCCAGTTGACAAAAGGTACTTATGAATTATATTAGACCGAGCCGTGCACGGGGATCATGCACTTTGTAATATGAACTGTTTCATACAAAGAGATTTAATATAGTATAGAGCGGCTATTAGACACTTTTTCATACAAAAACTTTGAGATGGTGCTCAAGTTACGCCATCTAACGTTGAAAAGCAAAATTATGAAGTATACTATGAACAATCAGAATAAGTTTCACCTACCCTACGGTAGGTGTCGCCCTGCAGTAGGGATGTTCCGTTAAAAATTAGACGTACATACGTATACAGACGTATAAGTTTGATAAAGATTGACCAAAATCGGTATATATAATATATAACATTGGAACAAGCAAGTGACAATTAGGGAAGGAAATGAAAATTCGGGAGTTTCAAATGTTTATTTATTAAGTAATAAAGTGTTAACTTATTTAAAATTCAATTAACTAATTATCAACAAAGAATGAATGAATGAAATAACATTAAGCTAGTACCTACGAACAGCATATTGACAACACTCATTTTTGAAGTAAACCAACCCCCGCGATCACTTATCTAAAGTAAGGGTTATTATACACTCCCGTATACCAAAATCAAGTCTACTTCAAAACAAATCTAACATGGTTGTGTGATTGGATTAACGAATCAATTCATGGGAATGATAAGGTAAAATGACTGACTTTAACAGATTAACACGAGTTGATACATATAGTGATTCATTTGAAAAAACCTAAGATTACATAGATATTATTAAGACCACATTTTGTTAATGACAACTCGTAATCGCAAGTATCAAATTATTTTTGTCGATCTTTATCTCTTACTTTATATTTCATTCTATAGATTTATTTGATGCATTAGCATTAAACCCCAATGTCTGGAATGTGTGTATATATTTAATTTGGACATCCTATTTTCTTATGTATCCATTCAATGTTTTTTAAGTTTAACCTTCGGTCAACAATACCAACTAGATAACGCGTCACGTACAAAATCAAAGCTAAATTCTGTTCACTTGAATAATACTTTATACAGCTACATTTCTTTACTAACGAACTGAGACTAAAGATATAAAACAGTTTTAAGTTCAACCTAATGGGCGATTTTCCGAGATCAAAAAAAAAAAAGAAATTGGTTCGTAAATGACATCATAGATGGCGCTTAGCATAGATTAGTATGGCGCTTAGTAAAAGGCGGGTTCATGAAGAGCACGTGTATGGCTGCGTAATATTTATTCTATTCCAAAATAGAAATAAGTTCTGGATGTCCTGAATATAAATAGGTAAGTAAATACAATTTTTTTATTCTTTTAGTAGACAAGTAAAAGTGTAGAATTTATTACAGCCCATAAGTAGCCCAGCTTTCATAAAACGACATCTATCGAGTGTTTTTGAACTAATTTTTACTTTTTAATTTGGGCTGTCAGAAAATCGCCCATTACCATGGCAATGTCATCCAGTAATAAAATCACAAACCTTCTAAGTATTATCTTATACTGTTCTGTTACACAAAAATTAAATGTTGGTGCGCCTATTGGTTAACGTTGACCAAACATTTGTAGCGTGGGTTAAAATCGGTAATTGTGTTTAAAATTTAATATTATTTGTTATTTTAAAGCTTAATAGTAGATTGTTATACAAGGGGCTAAAATGACCCACTATATACGAGGTAGTTTTACTCCCGAGCTTTAGCGAGGGAGTCAATAGAAACCGAGTTTTAATGGGTTTTTTAGCGCCGAGTGTTACACTCTGCTTTTCATTACGAATGCGAGAAAATAAAACAATCCAATACAATATGAATTGATTTTTTTTTTTTTAAATTAACACATTAGTTGCTTTAACGACACCCAAGGGAAGAGAATGGTTGGTAGTATTATTTTGATGAGCCCATCGCCGCTCTATGCTGTTGGATAGTAGATATGCGTAGTCTTTCCATCTCTTCCCTTGGGTGTCGTCAAAGGCGACTAACGGACTAAAGACTGCACATACATCCAACAGCATAGAGCGGCGATGGGCTCATCAAAAAAATATTACCAACCCTTCACTTTTCTTAGATTTGGTAAAAGGGGACTAACGGACTAAAGACTGCAAATACATCCAACAGTACAGAGCGACGATGGGCTCATCAAATTAATACTACCAACCTTTCTCTTCTCTTCGGTGTCGTAAAAGGTGACTAATGGACTAAAGACTGCTCATACATCCAACAGCATAGAGCGGCGATGGGCTCATCAAAATAATGGTACCAACCCTTCACTTTTCTTCGATTTGGTAAAAGGGGACTAACGGACTAAAGATTGCACATACATCCAACAGCATAGAGCGGCGATGGGCCCATCAAAATAATATTACCAACCCTTCACTTTTCTTCGATTTGGTAAAAGGGAACTAACGGACTAAAGACTGCACATACATCCAACAGCATAGAGCGACGATGGGCTCATCAAATTAATACTAACAACCTCTCTCTTCTCTTCGGTGTCGTAAAAGGCGACTAACTTACTAAAGACTGCTCATACATCCAACAGCATAGAGCGGCGATGGGCTCATCAAATTAATACTACCAACCTCTCTCTTCTCTTCGGTGTCGTAAAAGGCGACTAATGGACTAAAGACTGCACATACATACAACAGCATAGAGCCTCAATGGGCTCATCAAAATAATACTACCAACCCTTCTCTTCCCTTGGGTGTCGTAAAAGCGACTAACGGGCTAAAGGCTCACCACCTAAGCACATGTGCAGACTGTGCAGTTTTTTCTTGCTGAAGCGTGGTCTGTGTTATCTCAAAAAAGTTGTTGATCTAAGTAAACAGTAATAAGTCGAGTCTTTATTCTTGATTATTCTCCATAAGACTAAATACTTTTTCGTTTTTGTAGGATCATTGTCATGTGACAGACAAAAATTTAAAAAGAAATTACTTTTTCCCCTAGGGCGAAAAAAGCTATTTTAGCCCCGCTCTAGAACGCTACAATGACGGTCTTTTTGAGCAAGAGGAGTGAAATAGTAGATTGTTATACAAGGGGCTAAAATGACCCATTATATACGAGGTAGTTTTACTCCCGAGCTTTAGCGAGGGAGTAAATAGAAACCGAGTTTTAATGGGTTTTTAGCGACGAGTGTTACACTCTGCTTTTCACTACGAATGCGAGAAAATAAAACAATTCTATACAATATGAATTAGTTTATTTTATTTAAAATTAACCCATTAGTTGCTTTAACGACACCCAAGGGAAGAGAATGGTTGGTAAGTAGTATTATTTTGATGAGCCCATCGCCGCTCTATGCTGTTGGATAGTAGATATGTGCAGTCTTTCCATCTGTTCCCTTGGGTGTCGTCAAAGGCGACTAACGGACTAAAGACTGCACATACATCCAACAGCATAGAGCGGCGATGGGCTCATCAAAACAATATTACCAACCCTTCACATTTCTTCGATTTGGTAAATGGGGACTAACGGACTAAAGACTGTACATACATCCAATAGCATAGAGCGGCGATGGGCTCATCAAAATAATATTACCAACCCTTCACTTTTCTTCGATTTGGTAAAAGGGGACTAACGGACTAAACACTGCACATACATCCAACAGCATAGAGCGGCGATGGGCTCATCAATATAATATTACCAACCCTTCACTTTTCTTCGATTTTGTAAAAGGGGACTAACGGACTAAAGACTGCACATACATTCAACAGCATAGAGCGACGATGGGCTCATCAAATTAATACTATCAACTTCTCTCTTCTCTTTGGTGTCGTAAAAGGCGACTAATGGACTAAAGACTGCTCATACATCCAACAGCATAGAGCGGCGATGGGCTCATCAAAATAATACTACCAACCCCTCCGTTCCCTTGGGTCTCGTAAAAGGCGACTAATGGACTACAGACTGCACATACATACAACAGCATAGAGCGGCGATGGGCTCATCAAAATAATACTACCAACCCCTCTCTTCTCTTGGGTGTCGTAAAAGCGACTAACGGGCTAATGGCTCACCACCTAAGCACATGTGCAGACTGTGCAGTTTTTTCTTGCTGAAGCGTGGTCTGTGTTATCTCAAAAAAGTTGTTGATCTAAGTAAACAGTAATAATTCGAGTCTTTATTCATGATTATTCTACATAAGACTAAATACTTTTTCGTTTTTGTAGGCTCATTGTCATGTACAAACAAAAATTTTAAAAAAAAACTTTTTCCCCTAGGGCGAGAAAAGCTATTTTAGCCCCGCTCTAGAACGCTACAATGACGGTCTTTTTGAGCAAGAGGAGTGAAAAATATATTTTATTCTACATGCACTTACCGAAAGTGTCTTACTCCGGCCGTTAAATAGCTTTTTCGGGCATTATTTTTGCAACTTTTAAATACACATTGCGGCATTGTGCACGTGTTTACATTGGCCGTGTTTCAAGCAAACTAAACAAAATAAGAGCTCACTTCTCAAGTGCGCTGTTATTTACCGAGATATATTTTTAGCGCCGGACCTGATATCTAGTTAGTATTGTTGATCGAAGAGTTTAACATATGTAGTAATATTCTAATTAAACGATCATCGCACGATACTGTTACACTACATAACAGTCCGCTAACCCTAACGCAATGATCATTGTGTCAGTCAGAATATTACTTCATAAATAAAACTTAAACTTACGATATAAAAAATTAAATATTATCCATTTATAACATTAATCGATAAATAAAACGACATCACTTGAACACCACTAAATCATCTACTTCCGCTTCGACAAGTGTTGTGACATCCTAAAAGTAGGTACTTTAGCTTTTCACCACTAGAGGTCAGCATAGGGCAACGGTAAATGTTCTAGAATAATTTATTAGAAATTATTATTGTAGTCTGATTATTGGTTAAATTTACGAAATACTTACGAAAATAAGCTGTAATGACATTCAGCCTTTTTTCCATATCGGGATTTACAGTATCGCAATACGCAATTTGGCATATTTTCATTGTATAGGTCAAATTTGTTCACGCACAAACATGACTGCACTAGAGGGCGCATGACATCAAACTGAGCGACTTATCACTACTTAGTGCTAAGTCGTGGATTAAAGCTTTGATCTCAATGTCCTGTCTATAGTAATAGTTTAATGTCTTTGGCTTCATACAAAATGTATGGAACGTCTCAAATCAGTGCCCCGCCCGGGCCTCGTACGGGCCACGCAAACAGCACGACCCGCGAACGGCCCACTCTAATATAATTCATCCAAAACTCTGCGCAAAAAATAATGCTTCGCAGTGGAATTCGCTTGCACAATATCTACGCGCACGCTACTGGGGGGCGATTCTCGCGCAATAGACATGATGTCGAATTAGAGATATGTCCACGGAGCAAAAACAAAGAGGAGGTGTTGCAATCAATGTAGTCCAGCAACTATCAATGTCAAAGACATTAAACTATTACTAATAGACAGGACATAGCGATCAAAACTTTAATCCACAACTTATTACCAAGTGGTAACAAGTCGCTTAGTATGATGTTATGCGCCCTCTAGTGCAGTCGTGTTTGTGCGTGAACAAATTTGACGTAAACAATAGAAAATATACCAAATTGCGTATTGCGATACTGCAAATACCGATATGAAAAAAAGGCTGAATGTGATTACAGCTTATTTTCGTAAATATTTTGTATATTTACCCAATAATCATAATATAATAATAATTTCTAATAAATTATTCTAGAACATTTACCGTTGCCCTATGCTGACCTCTAGTGGTGAAAAGCTAAACTATCTATTTTTAGGATGTCGCCACACTTGTCGAAGCGGAAGTAGATGATTTAGTGGTGTTCAAGTGATTTCGTTTTACTTATCGAATGATGTTTTAAGAAGATAAATTGATTATGATTATTTTATTATGATGAGTGATCGCGGGGGTAGGTTTACTTCAAAAATGAGTGTTCTCAGTATGCTGTTCGTAGGTACTAGCTAGGTGCTTATGTTATTTCATTCATTCATTCTTTGTTTATAATTAGTTAAGTATGTTGAATTTTTAATAACTTTAAAATTAAATTAAATCATATGAAACACCCGAATTTTCATTTCCTTCCCTAATTGTCACTTGCTTGTTCCAATGTTGTATATTATACCGATTTTGGTTAATCTTCCTTCATCAAACTTATCAATAGGTACGTCGAATTTTTAACAGAACATCCCTACTGCAGGGCGACACCTACCGTGGGGTAGGTGAAACTTATTCTAGTTGTTCATAGTATACTTCTTAATATTCTTGATATAAGGTTTTGCTTTTCAACGTTAGATGGCGTAACTTTAGCACCAGCACAAAGTTTTTGTATGAAATAGTGTCCAATAGCCGCTCTATTACTATTTAAATCTCTTTGATCAATGTAGTCCTGACGTCACACCGTAGTTGAACTACTTACGACCAGGTGTCGCTTTCGTCAGTACAACTCTCGTTAAGTCTCGTTGGCTGGCGAATAGGTTGTTCGTGGCTTATTCAGTCTTTTAAAGAATTATAAAAAGTTCTCGACCCGAACTTTTTGTTAGCATGAAGTGCTGTGTTGTATCGTGTAGTAGTTAAAGGGATAAAACGAGATTAAACGGAATAAACATATCTTTCCACTCGTAAGTAATATTATATATACTTCATCAAATAAAGTTACGACATACACGACATCTAGTGAAATATAGCAGAACTTTTATGACAACTCTGCTAATCTCGTAAATTAGGTAGGTACTTGCTTTGGCTACTGGCCACTAGATGGTTTTCTCCTATTTGGACTCCCCCCGCAACCCGCGCAGCTGAGACACTATTATTATATGAAAAAAGTTGTTACAACACCTCCTCTTTGTTTTTGCTCCGTGGATATGTCGAAATAAAATGGCGGATGTCGATTTAAACCATAAAGTTACTATACCTAGCGGAATAGAGCAACAAACATGAGCTGTCAAACGAAACCAAATTAGGATGGCATTTGTGTATGTCAAATTGTTTAAAAATGCGTTCAGTCATGTACGTCATGTCGCTTTTCACATTAATATCGATATCGATAATATTAATTACTAACAGTAATAGTATTAATAGAACTAAAATAGGATAAGATCCCTCCGTCGCTGCATAGCATAAAAGCAAAACATGATGTTCGCAAAATATCATATTAGCAAAACACCATATTCGCAAAAAATCATAATCTCGATTCACCACATTATTACAATATCATATTCTTGAAACATCATTATCAAACTAACATATTCGATTATCATCCTATTCGTGAAATAGGTGAAGGATCATTCATAAGACCGCCGCGCCGGCGGTGTGTCTGGTTTTACGATCCTCAAGGGGTTTACAACATTTTCTTAACAAAAAGTACAATTACGATAAAAAATAGTGTTTTTCTTTAACATTTTATTATTTATTTAATCTTCTTTACATATAAAACTGCTCATGCACTAGTCTTTTAAACACTACTTTGCTCTGTGCACGACGGCTATGCAATGGCAGAGCATTCCAGAGACGGATAGCGGTTAAAGTAAAAGAGCTGGAGAGGAAGCCAGTATGATGAGCAGGAATTTGGAGAGTAAGGTTGCTACTGAAGCAAAGGTCACCCTGATGAGAGGCTTTAAGAAACTGAAACCTAGATTTCAGGCATCCGGGGGAACTTGGATCATATAAAATATTAAATAGAGGTTAAATATATTATTAACAGGTTTACTGTCCAAAAAATAAAACAATAGGCTAATCAATTGTTATGGACCTTATTATTTTTGTCTGCAGGACTATGAACCGGTTAATAACTAGCGACCCGCCCGCAACTTCGGCTTCGTCCGCGTCGACCCCGTGCCCCGTGAGGAATTTCCAAAGTTTTTCTTTCACACAGACCTTGTCTATTTTTTTTATTAAATAAGGAGGCAAACGAGCAAGCGGTTCACCTGATGGAAAGTAATCACTGCCGCTCATGGACACCCGCAAAACCAGAGGAATCGCAGACGCTTTGCCGGCCTATAAGAAAGGAATAGGCTCGATAAATTAAAAAAAAGTAAGAAAATAGCGAAGAAATTGTTAATTACAAGAATTATTTTGACTTTGTTATCAATAAACAGTTATTACATGCTATCGGCTTGTTTTATTTCTTGAAAAGTATTTACCTAAACATTATAACATTAATTGTACTAAAAATGTAGTATCCTGCTAATATGTTTTTTGCTAATATGATGTTTCAAGAATATGATATTGTAAGAATGTGGTGATTTGAGATTATGATATTTGCGAATATGGTGTATTGCTAATATGATATTTTGCGAACATCATGTTTTGCTTTTATGCTATTCAGCGACGGAGGGGTTGAATGTAGGTACATGGTGCTAAGTAGACATTACTATCTAATGAAACATCAGCAGAAGAATAGTATAATTTTATTTAAGCTTACCGAAACTAACTTTAGTTGGAATTGCAGATTTCATCAAAATTCGTTTCGCTCCTCGCGTCTGTAAATATGTTTCTTCAAAATGCTTACATGAACTGGAACTTTTGAAAACATTAACTTTTCTTGGGAATTCAGTTTGGACGATCAATTAGCCTAAGCCATGTATTTCTAGTATCCAAGTTAGTAGGAAATCTAAAAGATACATAAATTACCTACTAATGTTATTACCTATTCTAACAGTCAAAAACTGATACCTATGGATCGGCTAAGTATTTTAAATGTGATTACATTCCCAGGTAATTCATATCAAAACGTCATATAGGTACTTTAATAACAATAATACATATTTGTTTACGTAATAGACAGTGGACACGAAATATCGATAACTTGATACAGCCCTAGTGTAAAACGAAAATTATTTCTTCACACAAATTATTCGTAAATTCTGCATTATGTATATTCTATTTTTGCTTCTTACATAAATAAATGTTTATTGAAGAGAATTATCACATTTCGTGGTTAAAATTCGAAGCGCATTGGCATAAATAAATCCTAGGTAAAAAGGTGTCGGTTTGTAATAATTTTCCTGTGAAATGAACATTTTATGGGATTATTTCGCTGTGTTGTACAACAATCAATCACTGAAAGAGTCACCATGTTTCTAAAGCACTATTTCTCAAAAATATTAACGATTTTACGTAAAGACAGAAAAATTAACAAAATCCAAATTCTCAGTGTGCTGATAAGTGCGGCCAACTGTCAAACAGTAGCCAAAATCGGTTCTGTTACGTCGCATCACGCATCTCTTTTTATCCCACAGTGTTGTTGCTAATGACATCCCGCTCCCTCAGCCCTTTGTTTTTCTATTCCGCTAGGTATAGTAAGTAACTTTATGATTTAAACTGAATTTTCGTATTCTCGAAATGTCACATTAGAGAAACGTCTTTGCCCAGCGCTCGACTTGCAATGAGTGGTCACAGTATTACCTTTATCTATGGAGTGGTCGTAGCGAGAGATCGAATGTCGCGCAGTCTCATCTTTGTATTGCATTCTATTAGGAACTAAGTATTTCGATATAAATTGAAAATGTCGGGAGAAGAACTTTTTATGAATTTATTCATAAAGAACATGGTGGAATTGGCGGAAAACGCTGCGGAGATTCCTCGTCGCCGAGCTGTATGGAGAGAGGAGAGCCATTCGAAATGAATGACAATTTATTTAGGAGAGTGCTGCGCGATCGCAAAACCTGACATAAGTCTCATAATGAACTTCAAAGCAAAATCAATCATATTGATATTTAAAATTAGAACAATTCTGCTTTGAAGTTTCTGACCTAGTAATTTGATTAGAGCAATGTTTTTATTCTGCGAAATGTACAAAACCATCACGCGCTCGTGTTAAAAATTAAAATTTGGGCGACCTGCGTAATATCATTACAAATATTTTCATGTAAGAATTTGTTTCATGCGTCGAAGAAAGTTGTCGAAAAAAAAATGTTTTTAGGAGTCATTAGATTTATGTATTGTTTGTTATTGTATAAATAATTTGTTTCAAATTTCAACAAGGCCACGACTTTGTGCAATGATCAGGCTAACTTACGTAAGTTCTTTTTAATGTATTTAACTAATTCAGCGCATAGTACAAGTAACTTAAAAATACGTAAATTTTCACAATCGTGACCCCCTTAAGAAACGTGCGCGCGGTCGGAATGGAGCGCAAGCGGATATCGCCGAAAAGTGGTCCACCGGGAACTTCCCCGACTGTACTTATGCAATCAAACAGTTTTTTTTTATTGGTTCTTGTTAAAAATACAAAAATGCCATACTGCCTTAGTTGAAAAGTGAACTCACAGTCTCGAGCAGCTTCTGTCCGTACCAGCACAGCAATAAGGTTTCCAACAACACGACAAACAAGAAGCATTTGTAGCCCATTTCGTTCCACTTCTCCACTAGCTGAAAATCAAATATCCGAAATGAACTTAGAAGGATTAAATTAAAGGAAGGAGTAAATTTCTTATGAGTAAAATAATTTATTTAACTCTTATGAAATTTACATTTCACTTACTGAGCTAAAGCATGCACTTAATCTAGTAACTTTCTATGTACCTACTGGCGTGCAAACATGTACTTACTTAGGTATATAAGCAAATAACCAAAAACCATTTCTATAGATACACAAATTATATTTTAACATAATTAACATTGTTGACATGTTATTGTACATGATCTGTAAATTTTACTAGAAGATAAATTAAAAAAACAGTCAAATCTGCCATAACTTAACCTAATTTATAGAGCTAAATAATAACTTTTAGTGACTAATATTGCTAGTGTTTGAGTAAACGACACGACAAAACGTAGTTATTTGTAGTTTTAAAGTCAAAATATTAAATTTAAAGGATTATAATCCTTTATTCAATATATATTCTAAAGCGCTTTTTAATCGTTTAATTTTTTTGCTAAAACTATAATATTATAATACCATTGCCATTAATACTACCCATTCAGAACGTCTTTTATCTGTAAAGATGAATAGGGGCAATTGAGCAATAAATTCAAAACTTTATTTTTTATTGCTTTCTTTAGCGGATATCCCTCCAAACATCATAAGCACAGGCACAGGGGGGAATGGCGAGTCACGGATATGCGTACGGCATTTTAATAATATGTCTATGATTAACCTATTCAAAACAAAATTATATAAAGTAAGTTGGCTTGCACTACGGTCTACAACCAATCACAAGATTTACAAGTGCTGTCTTCTACTTACGACAATGCAGAATCCGCAGAAGCAAATAACGATGGAACTATTGGAGAAGTGCACCAACAGAGCGAAGCTGTACATGTCCTCAACTTGGCCAGCGAACCTGGAATGGTATTTCAAATAAGATATTCGATGGTCACACCACCAGTTGTAAATTTTGGTGAATCGTGGACTATCATTGCCAAGTCTCTGTCTAACCCATTGGATATACCCTAAAGGTCGTGAATAAACTTAGATATGTATTTGTTTTCTCCTCTATAGTCCGTATTACCTATCCGTGAATATATCTATCTATCTATCTCTATATGTACCAATGCAAACAATACTTACACAATCAAATTTTGATGCCTCTTTATGATGTTTGCCAGTTCCTTCTGATGTTCATCTTCGCCCATGTTATTGTTAAGCGAATCATTTGTGGTAGCTCTTTTATGCCCAAGGTTACTTTCACTTACGTCAGCTTAAAAATAAGATAAATCATGTTAGTTATTATCACCATCGTCGGCCTATAAACTCAATAGCTTATGAGGAGACGAGGCCATAACGCCCATAACTCACCGGTTTTAAATACCGAAATAAATAACTACTTTTAGGAAAAAACCGGAATCTTGACCATGTTTTTGTTGTTAATTTTGAGTCTCCGATATTTCGGCGCAGTTGCAAGCACCATGATAACGGAGTAACTTGAGTAACTCCAACATCAAAAACATGGTAAAAATCACGTTTTTTCCTAAAATAAACTAAAGTGACCATGAAAGTTTTAAATGTTATTTAGCAGTAAATAAATTACAATAAAATTGTGTGTGTAGCCGCTCACTAAAAGAATTAGTATTCTTTCTTCCCTTGGTCGTCAAAGGCGACTAACGGAATAAATACACCAACAGCACAGAGCGTATAAGAGAATGCATGTGCTCTGGTAGGACGTTTATAGGCTGACAATGAATAAAGAAAACTTATGAATTGCCTTTTTTAAATTTTTATTTATTTTACATCATCATCAGCCCATATTCGTCCTACTGCTGGGCACAGGCTTCCCACGTGGCCTATTTATTTTACATCTTCTCTAATAATCTACAAACTAACCTAAAGGAAAACATTCAAGGAGTTGTTCATCTACGGGCACGTATACCAGTTTCCTAATCCTCACTGAAAGCAGGTCGAATTGCGTCGTGATGTGGTTCAGAAAGGTGAAGAACAGCAGGTCGCCGCCCATCGACAGCCACATGCATTCCAGGCCTGTAACGATTGCTATTTGTTTCTTACTGTTGCCGATAAGAAGAACATCATCATTAATCATCATTATTCATTCATCATCATCAATTTGGCCTTTTTCATTATACCAGAAGTATACAATTTGTTAATTGGATGGTTCAAAACCTCAGACACCCCAACTTATTTTTTGTTTACTTGCATCTCTTGCTAAACTCTATAGTTATAAGTAGTTATGTAGATATTATTATTATTATTATTATTATTATTCTCTTTATTCAAACTATATCTTAAGAAAAATTTTTTACAATATTTTATGTAAAAAAAACATATTTACAATATAAAATATTATAAAAAACTTAACCTAGGTTGCCACCGGCAGCGGGGATAGACCTAAGCTACCGGTGGTTAGGGCTGCAGAGTGAGGAACCTCCTGACAATACGTGCCGTGTCAAGGAGTACTGCCTTCTGTATCTGACCCTTGACCCAACCTTTTAGCGAAAGCCTCTCTAGGTGTTGATCGAGGCTCTTAGCTAAAAGACCGTTTGCCGAAACGACTATCGGTACAATAATGGTTGAATCCACATCCCACATGGCGGTAACCTCGTGAGCCAAGTCAAGGTACTTACTGAGCTTGTCCTCCTCGGCTTTCACGAGGTTCTCATCGTGAGGTACGGTGATATCAACCAATATTGCCCGGCGCTGAGATCGGTCGACCACCACGATATCAGGCTTATTGGCGACAATAGTCCTGTCCGTGATGATAGAGCGATCCCAGTAGAGCGTTGCATGACCATTTTCGAGAACTGGCGCAGGTGCGTACTTATAGTACGGCACCTCTGATTCAACAAGGCCATATTGAAGAGCAAGTTGCTGGTGAATTATTCTGGCTACTTGGTTGTGTCTGTGCAAATACTCTCCGTTAGCAAGATGAGAACAACCGGAAATAATATGTCGGAGTGATTCTCCAGGACGGCGGCATGCCCGACAGATGTCGACCGTACCGTCCTTCATAATATATTTCCGGTAGTTATTCGTCTTGATAACTTCATCTTCAATGGCACAGACAAAACCTTCGGTTTCCCCAAAGAGGTCACCGAAACGTAGCCAGTTCACCGAGGCAGGCAAATCTACATCAGGCCCAGTTAGAGCCCGATAGTAGCGCCCGTGTAGCACCTTGCTTTTCCATATGTCCTTGCGATCGAGAGTGCTTAGCACCACTGGTTTGCGCCAGTTTTCTGTTGCCAAGGAGAGCGGCGTAAAGTGTCTATCAACTGCCACGACATCCAAATGCATCCTGCACTCACTGTTAAGGAAATAATCCCTGAGACTGCACACCTCACGGTTATGTAGGTCCTTGGCATTTAAAAAGCCGCGACCCCCACATCTCCGCGGGATGTACAGCCTCATAACAGATGAGCGCGGGTGTAGCATTCTGGAAGTCGTGAGCATTTGACGGACTCTTCTATCCAAGGCGTCCAATTCGGTCTGAGTCCATCTTAGTATGCCAAAGGAGTATGTGAGCAGAGGCATAACCCAGCCATTAAAAGCACGCGACTTATTGCCACCCGATAAAAGACTATAAAGTACTTTTCTCAGGCGGCAAAAGAATCGCTCCCGTAATGACTGTTTTATGTCCCTGTCCTCAACACCCAAAGACTGCGACATACCAAGATATTTATATGTTTCAACTTCGGAGAGAGATCTGAGGTTTATCGTTTCGGAGAGTTGTAAATTGGTTGAATTTACTACTCTCCCACGCTGTACATGCATAACCGCACACTTATCCACACCAAACTCCATCCTGATGGCACTGCTGAAAGTCTCAGTAATTTTCAGCAGTTTCACCAAGTCTTGGCGGTTTGGTGCGAACAATTTGAGGTCATCCATGTACAACAAATGCGACATAACTTCACCCCCTCTCCGCAGTTGACAGCCTAACTTTGAATTTCTCAACAAAGTACTGAGAGAATTCAAAGCTAGGCAAAACCATAAAGGACTCAGACTGTCGCCCTGGAATATGCCACGCTCTATCCTTATAAGATCCTGCGTGGCAGAAACACTATCTTGACATCCTGGTTGACACAAGACCGTGGTCCACTGCCGCATGCATGACATCAAAAAGGATTGTAAAGTTATATCAATTTTATATAACTCTAAAATCCTCACCAACCATGAATGCGGCACCGAATCATAGGCCTTCTTATAGTCAATCCAGGCTGTAGAGAGAGTCCCTCTGCCACGCCGGACCTTCTGGCATATGGTCATGTCAATGAGGAGAAGCTATTTAGTACCACGGGACCCAACCCTACATCCATTCTGAGTCATGTCCAAAATATTGTTTGCAACAATGTGCGTGTTAATTTTTGTTCTCAGAATGGATGTAAGTTGCTTGTATAAAGTAGGTAAGCACGTAATGGGTCTATAATTTTTCGGTTCCGTGGTACTACCTGATTTATGGAGCAGAAAAGTGACACCAGTAGTCAACAAACTTGGGAGTGAGCCGAGCTCTATGGCTTCTTGGAATTGTGTTGCCAGTAACTCGTGTGAACATCGAAACCATTTGATCCAGAAGTTGTGCAATCCGTCCGGTCCTGGGCATTTCCAATTTTGGGCCGTACGGATTGCACAACTTACGTCAGCTGTACTAATATTTATAGGCTGCATGGTTTCGATAGGTTCACACGCGTCACTGACAACACTCATCCATTCACCCTCCGTGTGCTCGACGGGCACCGACCAAATGCTGCGCCAGAAATTAGTCATGGCATCAACATCTGGTAGCCGCCCGTCGCTCACACGTTGATCAGCTCCTTCCCAACGTCTGTATACTTTTCTTTGGTCACTTTGAAAGAGGCGATTTTGTTGGTATCGGTCCACACGCACTCTGTAGCGACGTATACGGTTTGCCCACGCATAGACTTTTTGCTTCAGAAAGTCAATACGTTCCGTCACACAAGCCATATAGTTTTCCGGACGAACATCAGTCCCAACAAAGGCTTGTGTGACGAATCGCATGACGCGAGGCCGATTATTGCCATTTCTGAAGCAAATTAGCTTTGCAATGAGTGTCCTGAACTTATTAATACGCCCCTCGATCCTCAATTGCCAAGCAGGGGCAGTCCCGGTTCGCCGCGGTACTCGGTCAGAATCCTGGAATTTGACACGAGCAACGCGACACACCGCGATGGCCCCACAGTAAAGGATCGAGTGGGTATCAATTAAACTTTCACTGGTTCCAAGATAAGGAACCAGTAAATCGTTCAAGGCACTCATTAACGCTAAATTATGTCTATTCGTGGGCAAACAAGGTATACGCGGCCTAGAGTTACGCGTGTCACGATACTGTAGAATAGCATCTTTCAAAGCGCTCCTCATTTGCTCATTCGTCTGAGTACTTACATTCGTATTTATGAAATCTTCACCGTCGGGTACCGGATCTACTCGCGCCACCAAAACCGGCGTCACGGCCGGTAATTGTGGGGCAGGGCGATCCTGCACCGAAGGAGAAGCCGCACAAATACGTAGTGACTCCAGGCGTAGCCGATCAAGTGCTGACTGATCCAGCAAGTTGTTACGCTGGATCACCCGCACTTGATCCGACAATCGTTGGGCAGACACGTCTATGGTAGGTACGGCGGCAGCAGCTCTATGACGCGTTCTGTCTATGGAGACGTGCAGGAGCCAGACTAAACTACTACCGTCCGTCGGGTAGTGGACTGTATTTGTTGACTATTTTCTTACGAGCTGGCTGGGACAAAGATGCCGAGAGAAGTCTTGTAGATCTTGGGTCCGCTTGTACCTGTTCTTCTGTCAATAAAAGCCTCGAAATACTTATTCTTCCTTTATTTTTACTCAGATTTACAGAGTAGTATCAGAGTATAGTAGCGCACTGGATTCTTGCGACTTGTTGACTCGACAAAGTTTGATGTGAGACTGAATGTATAGTAGCGCACTGGATTCATGCGACTTGACTTCTTGCTAACACAGATGTTAACTCGAAAATGTTTGAAGTAACACTGACTAAACAATCGGCCTGTATTCTACCGAAATGCGCTACACTGGATTCTTGCGACTTGAAGTTGTTAACTCGAGAACGTTTCTTGTTACACTGACTGCCGATCGTAGAATTCTCAGCGTATTTATAGGTGTTGGTGTTGGTAAAATTGGAATGTTATAGAATTATCTAGATAACGGGATATCTAGATAATTCTATAACATTCCAATTTTCTAGATATTTCTATAATTTCTAGAAAGTTCTATCAGAACGTCCCTCTAATTTTCTAGAAAGTTCCACAGCTTTCCAGAAAGTTCTACAACCTTCTAGATGTTTCTATAGCATTCTAAACACATACCTGTACTTTTCTAGAAAGTTCCACAGCCTTCCAGAAAGTTCTAAAACTTTCTATGTGTTCCTAAACCTTCCCTGAGCTAACTGGAGCTTTCTATGACCGGTTTTGTTTACACACATACCTAGTTAATAAAATCTATACCTTCTTATTAAATAACTGTAACGCGGGGTTTAAGTCTTTCGCTTTAAATAACTTATTTTAGAACGTATTATTATGACGCGTTGCCAACAGTCTCCCCCGCAGTGCGAAGCTCTCCACCCTGAGGTGGCGACGTCGTTGCGGGAACCAGGATACGCACTTCTGACGCTATCATATTTACTAGCGCTGTTTAAAAGTCTTGCATTTCCTTTTATTGGTTTTCCATGGACAGTCTGACTGTAGCCCTCTCTTTGCGTGCCAAGCTAGATAATCCTTGTACGTATGTGCGGCGGGCGTAGCGACGATTTCAGGATTGCTTCTACCGCACCCTCCTAAGTGGAAACCGGCCTTTAAATGGGTCTCATGCATCTCCTTCGCTACTCTTCTGGCTTTTTCTGCCGTTGCGAAATTCTGCTGGTCGTAACAAGGATTTACTCTTGCAGCTTGCACTGTTACCGGATATTGTATCTTGGACCCTAAAGCATTTTAATTGAGGCTCTTCCCTTTGATTTTCCTTTTTTTTAAAGCATTCTTTCTAAATTGCGCTTGGTGTCTGACCGATGTTTTTGTGTAATCTTTTACCAATCTGCTGTGATTAACGAACTTATCTGGAACGCCATCTTTGGCGTCACGACCATGGAGAACCCAGCCCAGCCCGGTGAGCGATGCGACTGGCTCGGAGACTATACCCTTCTTTAGTTTTCTTGTAACTATAAGTCCCCAATTATCTTGCCCAATCAGCAGTCGCGGCTCTCCTTTTCTTAGACTAGCTGGTTCTCAATATTATGCAGATGGTCACACTTTCTTACCATTTCACTGTGTACCCCTTGTTTGGGCAGCTTTAAATGATCAATGGTTCTCAACTCCATTGGCCTTTTGTCTCGCCAGTGAGCACCTCTGATCTTGACGTGCACTTTCTGTGAGTCGTTCTTTAATATTCTTTTGCCTTCAATTGCCTCGATGGTGAGTGTTTCTGCCTTTGCCTGTGCTCCGATCTTCTTGGCGATGGAAGAGTCTAGAAGCGATATGGTTGACCCTTCATCTAACAACGCCAATACTCGGGTGGAGGCCTTCGGACCATATACCTCTACTGGTATCTGTTATGTGTGCAAATAGTATAAGTAGCTATAAGTATAGCGGCTGGGAGGCCGCCTGTGTTCCGCCGAATAAACAGTGCGTTGCTAACCTCGATTCGTTTCACTTGTGTCCCTAAACTCGCATACTTACCAGTGGCGACGAGAATACCCACATTACAAAAAATAAATTTTAATAAGTATTTTTTATAATGTCGTGCTCATATTTTGGAGTTTTAAGTAGTTTCGACCACACTGTTCAAACGTGGAACTCTTACAAGGGACGGATTTTGCAGTATTTCATTGCAAACGATATCGATGAGAAGACGGATCCCTCAGGCAGAAAGAGGAAGGCGATTCTTCTCAGCGCACTTACAGAAGCAACCTACAAGCTGGTCGTCGACTTGTCATTGCCCAAGGACATAGGGAGTGTAACCTATGAAGACATATTAGAACATCTAGATGGCCATTTCACGCCCAAACATGTCGGGTTTGGTGACCGTCATAATTTTTACTCGGCTGTACAGGAAGCAGGGGAGTCCCACTGCCAGTGGGCAGCGGGACTTCGAGGGTTGACGTCGCGGTGCGGGTTCCTTAACGTGGAGGAGGCGCTGCGCGACAGATTTATTATGGGAATGCGCCCCGGACATGAGAAAGAGAAATTGTATGCGCAGGACCTAAAGGACCTAACGTTAGCAAAGGTCTTAGAAATGGCGGAGAATCTAAATTGCGCTCGCGCTGCGGCAGTGTCTAGTGCAAGCGGCAATACAGGATATGTCACATCTTCCGACAACCAAGTCTTCAAAATTTATAAAAACGTTAAAAGTGAAAGTGAACAAAAGGCTAGGTGTAGTGTTTGCGGTTACACGAATCAAAAAACATCAGAGTGTAAATTTTCAAATTACGTGTGTAAAAAGGGCCATGTGAAAGGCCATTTACATAGGATGTGCTCAAGAGTGAAATACGTGATGGATGATGGGGACAGGGGTGACGATGGTGAAGACGACGACGGTAAGATTTTATATATCCGTTCGCTGCGGGGAGAACCAATGTTGGAAACCGTTTTTATTAATAACATGCCATTTCAATTCAAAATAGATACCTAGTGGATCCTCTGTAACTGTCATTTCAGAGCACTATTACAAAAAAAGTTTTAAAAATGTACCGTTATCAGCTACACGTAAACAGTTGATGTTGTACAATGGGAAAAACATTGTTTGTGTTGGGATGATCCGATTACCGCTTTGTTACGCAGGGCAAAGTCATTTGATAAATATTTACGTTGTCCGAGACGGCGGCCCACCATTATTAGGCAGAGATTTCATTTCAAAATTTAAGCTTCAGTTACTGCCTATTAATTTTTGCCAGGAAGGTAATATATTGGTTAATCAATTGCAAGAAAAATATACACATTTATTTTCGAATAAGTTAGGTAAATTTAACAATTATAAAGTTAGTCTACGGCTTAAAGATAACTCAAAACCAGTGTTTTTCAAAGCTCGTTCTATCGCATTCGCCTTACGGGATAAGGTAGAAAAGGAAATTGAAAGGTTGGTAAAATTGGATATCTTGAAACCGGTCCAGTATTCGGAATATGCGTCCCCCATTGTACCAGTTTTAAAAAGAGATGGATCGGTAAGGTTATGTGCCGATTACTCTGTAAGTATAAACAAACAATTATTAATAGAACATTATCCCCTTCCCACTATTAATGAGTTATTTTCTAAAATACATGGTGGCAAGATATACTCTAAACTAGACTTATCTATGGCATATAACCAGCTGATCCTTAATGATGATGATGAGTCACAAAATCTGACTTGCATCAACACCCACCGTGGTTTGTATAAATTTACCAGGTTAGTGTTTGGATTGTCAAGTGCACCGTCTATTTTTCAACGAGCAATTGAAGGCGTATTATCAGGCTTAGAAGGGGTAGTATGTCTATTAGATGACGTGTTGATATACTCGGGTGATAGCCAATCTGAGCATTTAGAAAGGTTAAATGCTGTTCTTAAACGGTTGCAAGACGCAAGGTTAACCCTTCAAAAGGAAAAATGTCATTTTTTCCAAGAGGAAATTAGTTATTTAGGTTATGTCCTCACAAAAGAAGGCCTTATAAAAGCACCGGAGAAAGTAAAAGCTATGACTGAAGCTCCGGTTCCTACTAACGTTAGTCAATTACAGTCGTTTTTAGGGCTAATCAATTACTATCGAAATTTTATACCGAATGCGTCTTCCATTCTTAGTCCTCTATACAATTTACTAAAAAAGGGCTGCAAATGGGAGTGGTCGGCGTTACAGGACGCAGCATTTAATAAAGTGAAAAAATTAATGACCTCGGACCAGGTTTTAGCTCACTTTAATCCCAACGCTAAGTTAATTTTAACCGTAGATGCATCCCCGTGTGGTCTCGGAGCTATCTTGTCACAAATAGATGTCGATGGGGTAGAAAAACCCATTTCATTTGCTTCTCGTACTCTGAATAATGCAGAAAAACGATACGCCCAAATTCAAAAAGAAGCCACCGCTATTATTTACGGGGTGCGACGGTTTCACCAGTACTTATATGGTAGGTCCAAACCATTTATATTACGAACAGACCACAAACCCTTATTATCTATTTTTGGGCCCCATAAAGGAATACCAGAGATGTCCGCAAACAGGTTGCAACGTTACGCATTATTTCTTAGTAGTTATAATTATACAATAGAATACGTTCGAAGCGGCGATAACACCGCAGATTACTTGTCTCGCGCTAGCCTACCTGCTCCGACGAAGCTGAATTCGGGCCTGCACGAGTGCAGATGCACCGAACAATGCAGTGGGAGTGAGATAGGATGCGATAAAGCAACCTACATCTGTTTTAATAGAATCAGGCGTTACTTTGCGGAAATCCATGATATACAAAAATGGAAAAAATATCTAGTGTTAATCCCGCTAACTCACCAATTTATCAAGCTTAGATGCTGCATGCAAGCACCGCCCTCCCGCCCGCAATGTATGCACATGCAAAAGGAGCGATGGATGCTAAATAAGGCATGCAAACCGAAACCCGACACGTGTTTCGCCCCTCCACGGGGCATCCTCAGGAGCTGTTGACTGGTCGAGAGCTGCGCGCCGACTGAAACGGCTGCGAAGCTCTCGGCCCCTTATATAGCGCCACCGTTTGACATTTGTAACGTACTACCCGCAATAAGACGCAATAATGGGGAGGAAACTAAATTTGTTTGGTCATTCAACAGTGTGTAATTATTATTGTTATGTTTTATAATTTCTAACTGCTCCAACACACACAACCGGAAACTCTTATTACATACATGCAAAATATTATATGTGTGATTGTCACCCAAGGAATGGCCGGTGTCAATTAGATGTTTTGCGAAATGTGACTTGTCTGGATGGCCATTCCTATGTGCGGCCACATGTTCCTTATATCTAATTTCAAAATTACGCCCTGTCTGACCTACATAGACCCCATTGCATTCATTACAAATTAACTTATAAACACCGGATTTTTTTGAATTTTCTAAACGATCTTTACTGTTACCTAGATGACGCACGTTTTGATTTGTCCTAAAAGTAGTAAAAATATTGTTTTTTCTAAGAATATTCGCGATTTTATCTGTGATATGATGTGATTTATTTTATCAGTATGAGTGGGTTTGCGAAAAATTTGGAAATCTAGTTTATTGTTAACTCTAGTTATGGTTAAATCTAAAAAGTTGAGGGATTTGTTGGACTCTAACTCTAATTTGAATTTTATTTTAGGGTGGACAGTGTTAAGTTTGTTAACAAAAGTGTCAATTTGACGATTAGTACCGGTCCAGCAGATAATTAGGTCATCAACATATCTATAATAAAACTGAATATTGGGTTCGTTCACCACGTTATTACGTTCAAAGTGATCCATGAAGATGTCCGCCATTAGTGGACTTAAAGGTGAACCCATTGCCAAACCTTCCTTTTGACGGTAATATTGGTTATTAAACCTAAAATAATTTTGTTCCATGCATACTCTAGTAAGGTTAAGTAGATCATATATCTGCTGGACCGGTACTAATCGTCAAATTGACACTTTTGTTAACAAACTTAACACTGTCCACCCTAAAATAAAATTCAAATTAGAGTTAGAGTCCAACAAATCCCTCAACTTTTTAGATTTAACCATAACTAGAGTTAACAATAAACTAGATTTCCATATTTTTCGCAAACCCACTCATACTGACACTATTATTCCAGCCTCCTCTTGTCACCCATTACAACAGAAGTTAGCTGCCTTCCGCAGCTACGTCCATAGATTAATGACGGTGCCGTTGTCCGCAGATAGTTATGTCAAAGAACTTAATATTCTTTATCAAGTCGCGGTTTCTAACGGTTATTCTAAACAAACTATTGACAGTTTAATTTTAAATAAACAGAATAAAAGGGTCCGTTCACTACTTTATGCGTGTCCCCCCGAACGTACTAACAAATATGTGGGTAGTCTGACCTATTTAGGCCCTATCTCAGATAAAATCGCGAATATTCTTAGAAAAAACAATATTTTTACTACTTTTAGGACAAATCAAAACGTGCGTCATTTATGTAACAGTAAAGATCGTTTAGAAAATTCAAAAAAATCCGGTGTTTATAAGTTAATTTGTAATGAATGCAATGGGGTCTATGTAGGTCAGACAGGGCGTAATTTTGAAATTAGATATAAGGAACATGTGGCCGCACATAGGAATGGCCATCCAGACAAGTCACATTTCGCAAAACATCTAATTGACACCGGCCATTCCTTGGGTGACAATCACACATATAATATTTTGCATGTATGTAATAAGAGTTTCCGGTTGTGTGTGTTGGAGCAGTTAGAAATTATAAAACATAACAATAATAATTACACACTGTTGAATGACCAAACAAATTTAGTTTCCTCCCCATTATTGCGTCTTATTGCGGGTAGTACGTCACAAATGTCAAACGGTGACGCTATATAAGGGGCCGAGAGCTTCGCAGCCGTTTCAGTCGGCGCGCAGCTCTCGACCAGTCAACAGCTCCTGAGGATGCCCCGTGGAGGGGCGAAACACGTGTCGGGTTTCGGTTTGCATGCCTTATTTAGCATCCATCGCTCCTTTTGCATGTGCATACATTGCGGGCGGGAGGGCGGTGCTTGCATGCAGCATCTAAGCTTGATAAATTGGTGAGTTAGCGGGATTAACACTAGATATTTTTTCCATTTTTGTATATCATGGATTTCCGCAAAGTAACGCCTGATTCTATTAATTATCTTAAGTCAGCCGGTATAGCTGAGCAGGCAAAACTTTACATCAAGTTGACGAAGCTCCATCGTTTGGCAGCTCAAAACGTGTGGTTCAATCAACAGTGTAAACAGTCAAATCTTATTCCAAACTATATTAACATTCGTTCCAACACACACAGCCGATCTAGTAGTATAGCGTTGGTGAAGGCTAAACAGATATGGTTGAATGAGGAATGTAGACATTGGTTTTCGGTACGGGATAACATCAAGCTCCACCTTAAGGTATTGTACTCAGAGTTGAGTTTTAATTTACATAATGTGGAGTTTGATATTTTAGATAACAAGGCTCGGGAGTTGGCTTCTAGGTTAGCGCACGATAAATACATAACACAGTGTAGGAAGTTGGAGCGATTATCTAGGGATAGCCGTAGTGAGAGTCTAAAACATACTGAAAACAACTCAATTTCAGATCATTCTTTTTACCCTCGTGTAAAAAATTACTCCAATATCCAGTTTTCATCATCTGAAAGTTCATTATTAGAGAAAGGACTTCAATATAATATAAATACACGGCTGTCCCAGAAGTCTCTCGAAACTTTGGTGGTGGATTCGGAAATTGCTTGTTTTAAGAGTAAACAGGATGGCGCCGTTAAGCATCAGGTAGCAGCTCATATTAAAAAAGCTTTTAATTCCTCAATTAGTCAAAATTCTTCTGAAATTCATATTTTTCGTTCTTTACAAGACAAAATTAATCAAAATAATTTAATTATCACAAAGGCTGACAAGGGTAATTCAGTAGTAATTTTAGATAGAGCTGCTTACAACCAAAAGGTTAACGACGTCATCCAGGGGGAGGAGTTTGAATGTCTTAGTTCCGACCCAACAAAAAATTACATAATACAGGTGAAGGACGCGATTAAAAGTGCATCATATGTTTCTCCAGAACGATTAAAATACAAAGTCCATAAGAACCCGCGTTCACCTTTTTTATACGGTTTTCCTAAAACACATAAAGATAATATCCCTATACGGCCCGTTGTCTCTTATATTGGTGCCCCAACATACGATTTGGCTAAATACTTAAACAACCTTCTAAGATCAAAGTCTTCTTTTAAACCACAGTACAGTTTAAAAAATAGCTTACAGTTAATTGAGAAAGTTCAACATATCAACATCTCCCCTTATTCTAAATTGTTATCTCTAGATGTTGATAGTTTATTTACTAATGTCCCCTATGAGGAGTGTCTTAGTGTGTTGGGGGACCATTTTGAGAGACAGCGGTTACACCCTGGAGAGATATATGATCTACTTAACCTTACTAGAGTATGCATGGAACAAAATTATTTTAGGTTTAATAACCAATATTACCGTCAAAA
Organism: Scoparia ambigualis; assembly: GCA_963921215.1. Classification (NCBI taxonomy): domain Eukaryota; kingdom Metazoa; phylum Arthropoda; class Insecta; order Lepidoptera; family Crambidae; genus Scoparia; species Scoparia ambigualis. Next base: position 16,539,756 of record OY992524.1, read on the forward strand.
GGAAGGTTTGGCAATGGGTTCACCTTTAAGTCCACTAATGGCGGACATCTTCATGGATCACTTTGAACGTAATAACGTGGTGAACGAACCCAATATTCAGTTTTATTATAGATATGTTGATGACCTAATTATCTGCTGGACCGGTACTAATCGTCAAATTGACACTTTTGTTAACAAACTTAACACTGTCCACCCTAAAATAAAATTCAAATTAGAGTTAGAGTCCAACAAATCCCTCAACTTTTTAGATTTAACCATAACTAGAGTTAACAATAAACTAGATTTCCAAATTTTTCGCAAACCCACTCATACTGACACTATTATTCCAGCCTCCTCTTGTCACCCATTACAACAGAAGTTAGCTGCCTTCCGCAGCTACGTCCATAGATTAATGACGGTGCCGTTGTCCGCAGATAGTTATGTCAAAGAACTTAATATTCTTTATCAAGTCGCGGTTTCTAACGGTTATTCTAAACAAACTATTGACAGTTTAATTTTAAATAAACAGAATAAAAGGGTCCGTTCACTACTTTATGCGTGTCCCCCCGAACGTACTAACAAATATGTGGGTAGTCTGACCTATTTAGGCCCTATCTCAGATAAAATCGCGAATATTCTTAGAAAAAACCATATTTTTACTACTTTTAGGACAAATCAAAACGTGCGTCATTTATGTAACAGTAAAGATCGTTTAGAAAATTCAAAAAAATCCGGTGTTTATAAGTTAATTTGTAATGAATGCAATGGGGTCTATGTAGGTCAGACAGGGCGTAATTTTGAAATTAGATATAAGGAACATGTGGCCGCACATAGGAATGGCCATCCAGACAAGTCACATTTCGCAAAACATCTAATTGACACCGGCCATTCCTTGGGTGACAATCACACATATAATATTTTGCATGTATGTAATAAGAGTTTCCGGTTGTGTGTGTTGGAGCAGTTAGAAATTATAAAACATAACAATAATAATTACACACTGTTGAATGACCAAACAAATTTAGTTTCCTCCCCATTATTGCGTCTTATTGCGGGTAGTACGTCACAAATGTCAAACGGTGGCGCTATATAAGGGGCCGAGAGCTTCGCAGCCGTTTCAGTCGGCGCGCAGCTCTCGACCAGTCAACAGCTCCTGAGGATGCCCCGTGGAGGGGCGAAACACGTGTCGGGTTTCGGTTTGCATGCCTTATTTAGCATCCATCGCTCCTTTTGCATGTGCATACATTGCGGGCGGGAGGGCGGTGCTTGCATGCAGCATCTAAGCTTGATAAATTGGTGAGTTAGCGGGATTAACACTAGATATTTTTTCCATTTTTGTATACATCTGTTTTGTTTTAGATGGTAGCATGCCGGTAACGTTATCTAGGTTACGTGAGGAAACGAACAATGACATAGTTCTAAAACAAATAATACAATATATAACCAATGGCTGGCCGCCCAAATGCAACGATTTACGGTATAAGTCATATTATTTGTGCAGATCAGAGTTATCAGTTGAGAATGGTTGTGTGATGAGAGGTCACAAAGTAGTAATACCGGAAAGCTTGTACAAAATAATTTTAAAGGAATTACATTCGTCTCATTTAGGGATAGTAAAAACCAAAGCGGAGGCCCGTTCCAGGGTTTGGTTCCCAGGTATTGATAAAGCCCTGGAGAATATGATAGCGTCTTGTGACGTGTGTATTCAACTGCGGCCCGCGCCAAGCCGCGCCCTTTTGTCTCCTTGGGAATATCCTTTACATTCCTTCGAAAGAATCCATATCGATTTTTTAGGTCCGATCCAAAGCTGTACACATCTTGTAGTAGTAGATGCATATTCCAAATGGGTGGAGGTGTATAATATGAATACTTCTACATCAACAGCTATGGTGATCGCGAAACTTTGTGACTTTATGTCAAGATTTGGGATCCCAAAAACTATAGTGAGTGATAACGGTACAGCTTTCTGTTCTCAAGAATTCAAAATGTTCTGTAAATCAAATGGTATCGCACACTTGACGTCACCGGTTTATCACCCGGCAAGCAACGGCCAGGCCGAAAGCTTTGTTAAAATTATAAAAAAGGGTATAAAATCTACTTTAATGTTGAGTAGTAGTGCAAAGGAAATGACGGTGAAGATGTTCCAATATCTATTAGACTATCGGAATTCCGTGCATACCACCACGGGTCTTTCTCCTGCTCAATTAGTGTTTGGCCGAAAATTAAGATCGCGTTTGGATTTACTAAATCCTAACCCATCGTCACCCCCGACACCGTCATATTTTAACGTTAATAAACATTATCAGTGCTCGTCAACTAAGAGAAAAGAAAATGATAAAACAATTTTCTTTAAGTTAAATGAAAAAGTATTTTATAAAAAGTTTTTCAACAAAACTAAGTTCACTTGGTGTAAGGGTATCATTGTTAAGCGATTGGGTAAAGTGATGTACTTAGTCAAAGATACACTAAGATCAGAAAATGTTAAAAGACACATAAATCAATTGTTGTTGTATAGAGGAACAAATGACAATAGTAATTGTAACAGCAGCAATCACTTACCTGCAGCACCACCGCCACTGCCACAACCGTCGCCGGCGTCCCCGCTGCCACCAACGTCGCCGCCGCCGTCGCCGCCACCGCAGTCTTTTCAACATTCGATGCCACCTTCTCCCTTGATCTGCTCGACTCAAACTTCATCGGCGGCAAGGCCATCCCCTTTCGAGACTGAACATATTCCACTGGTCGATTCACCGGCTTGTGAATTACGTAGAGTGAGGAGAGAGGAGATGTATGTGCCAAGGGAATTAACACCTACCGCCAGTGCCACACCCAATTATGACGTGGAACGTAGTGGTGATCAATCACATGAAGCCACGGCGGACGTGCAGACTACGTCTGACGAAGAATTTCATGAGGCAAGAAGTGACCAGACTCTCCAAGCCGGATGCGCAGTGCAGGTGCCACAGAGATCTTTGCGAAATCGTCCCTACGTTTCATATAAAGAGTTTTTCTAGATTATATCATCAGTAATATCAATATTAGTCTATGGTAATATTAATTGTTATACTAGAGGGAGGAATGTTATGTATGCAAATAGTATAAGTAGCTATAAGTATAGCGGCTGGGAGGCCGCCTGTGTTCCGCCGAATAAACAGTGCGTTGCTAACCTCGATTCATTTCACTTGTGTCCCTAAACTCGCATACTTACCAGTATCATCTTCAGGTAGGTCTTCTCGTCGCTTTTGGTATGCACGGATGTCACCACTTCTCCGGTTAGTTTGCCATTCGTGCAGTGAGAGTTGTAGCGTATCGGTTTAGGTCTCTCAGAATGGAGACTTGTGTGGTGCCATCTAGAACACTTCTTACAAGTTGGCTCCTTGCAGGTTTGTCTTGTATGTCGGTATCGAAGACATTTAAAACAAAGCTGAGCCTTCTTTGCCAGTTCCCATTTTGTGTCCACGTCCGCTTCTTTATACTTGCAGCATTCATAAATCCAGTGCTTTTTCTGGCACTCTGGGCACGTTGTGCTACCCTGATTTCTAGGTACATCTTGCACGGCATTAACTGTGACCTTACACGTACTCTTGTTCGGCTCCCAAGACGCTTTTGGTGAAACATACTGCTGACGGGTGTTCTTTGACTCCCAAGACACTTCAGTTGGAGCGAAGTGCCCACATATGTCTGCTTCCGCTTCCAAAAAGTCGTCCATGTCCATTAGTTCTGGTTTTTCTTCATTTCGACGACTTCGGTGGTAGATGAACTATCTATATTTCATTGATGGCGGCATCTTCTCAATAAGCGACATTATTGTTTCAGGTGAGCTTAAATATTGTTCTTTACCGAGCGCCTTAATGATGGTGACGGAGTTTCGAACGTGGCTGGCGAACGTACATACATCACTAGGATTCTCAGTGACTTTAGGAAGATCTTTCAGTTTCTCTAGTTCAGACAGTGCTAGTGCTCCGGGTCTACCAAAGCGCGCCGCTAGCCCCTTCATAACTTCCGTTGGAGTCTCGGCAGTAAATAGAAGGCTTTTTACTGCTTCTCTGGCTCTCCCTTGGAGCGTTCTTCTAAGACGAGCCAGATTTTGTGCGGCGGTGAAAGCGTGCTCCGTGTTTACATACGATCTCCGGAATGCTAACCATTCTTCGCTGGCACCGTTGAAATATGGGAGTTCGATTATGTTTTTCGAAATCGTAGTCTCCGACGTCTTCTCAGAAAGCTTCGCTATTGCTTCAGCCAGTTCTTCTATCACACTCTTTTCCTTCTGGTGCATTCTATCTAACGTGTTAGACCGATCGAGCAAACTTGCAATATAATTTTGTTGAATTTCTTCGTCTTCAACTTCATCCATACCCAACTGCAGCAATTTAAATTCTGCTTGAGCCATTCTGGCTTTTGCTTCGGCAACTTCTAATTTCCTTTTTGCGAGTTGCATCTTTGCTTCGACCTCAGCCCGCCTTTTCGAAAAACTACCCGAAAGTGTGTCGAATCTACTCTGATGTACCACCAATTCTTCATTTTGCTGCATCTGACCTAAAGGGACAGTAAGGAGGTTTGAGGCAATCCTCGTCCGGTCTGACAAAGTTAGAGCCCGCTGATTCCAGTCTTCCAACTTGCACGATGATAGGTACGGCGTTATCTCCCATTTCGCGAGCGGGTGATAATCCTCCTCTGGTGCGAACAACTGGTACAGTGTACTCCTCTTCAAGGCGTGAAGAAGATACTCCTCAAGTGGGATGTGGTGGTGTCCTCATTGACGGCGTAGACTGGTTTGCTGACGATCCTTTTCTCTCATTGGGCGTATTCGTGCACCACTCAGTCTAGGTGGATGGTTCTGCAGCGATTTTATATCTTAACTTCTCCGATCTAGTGATAGGCATTCTCGTTTTCCAAGATCCGGCTCGAAGGACCAAAAATTGTGGCGGACGGCGGCAGTATCTTACGGCGGCAGCAGCTCTATGACGCGTTCTGTCTATAGAGACGTGCAGGAGCCAGACTAAACTACTACCGTCCGTCGGGTAGTGGACTGTATTTGTTGACTTTTTTCTTACGAGCTGGCTGGGACAAGGATGCCGAGAGAAGTCTTGTAGATCTTGGGTCCCAGGTACAAGCGGATAGAAAGTTCTATCAGAACGTGCCTATAATTTTCTAGAAAGTTCCACAGCTTTCCAGAAAGTTCTACAACTTTCTAGATGTTTCTATAGCATTCTAAACACATACCTGTATTTTTCTAGAAAGTTTCACAGCCTTCCAGAAAGTTCTAAAACTTTCTATGTGTTCCTAAACCTTCCCTGAGCTAACTGGAGCTTTCTATGACCGGTTTTGTTTACACACATACCTAGTTAATAAAATCTTTACCTTCTTATTAATTAACTTATTTTAGAACGTATTATTATGACGCGTCGCCAACATATACAATACATGATGAACCATTAAGAGAAACAAGCGTCCAAACTGACCTGGGTGTACGTGTGAAAATATTAAATTAATACAACTCTGAGATCTTTTCTAGGTTCTTGTATGAGACAGTGGAAAACAGTCCTTCGTCAACCATGTGGTAGAGACAACCCCTCTGGTCCGCACGACTTTGTAAGGATAGAGCGAGGCATCTTCCAGGGTAATAATAGTCTGAGTCCGTTATGGTTCTGTCTAGCCCTGAATCCTCTCAGCACATTGCTAGAAGATTCAGGGCTGGGCTATCGGCTTAGGAGACAGGGTGAAGTTATTTCGCACTTGCTATACATGGATGACCTCAAACTGTTTGCACCGAAACGTCATGAATTGATGGCGTTGCTGAAAGTCACTGAGACTTTTAGCAGCGCCATCAACATGGGGTTCGGTGTAGACAAGTGCGCGGTCATGCACGTACAGCAGGGGAAAGTTTTAAATTCTACGAATTTTCAACTTTCTGAGACGATGACTTTCAGATCTCTCTCCGAAGTCGACACCTACAAATACCTTGGTATGTCACAGTCATTGGGTATAGAGAGTGGAGATATAAAACAGTCGGTGAAGGAACGCTTCTTTGGTCGCCTGACAAAGGTACTTAACAGTCTTTTGTCAGGAGGCAACAGGGTGCGCGCTTTCAACGGCTGGGTTATGCCCTTACTGATATACACCTTTAGCATACTAAGGTGGACTCAGACCGAGTTAGACGCCCTGGACAGAAAGGTTCGACAGCAACTGACATCACATCGCATGCTCCACCCACGCTCGTCTGTTATGAGACTGTATATGCCGCAGAAATGGGGTGGTCGAGGCTTTTTAAATGCCAAGACCCTCCACAACCGTGAGGTGTGCAGTCTTCGAGAATATTTCCTCAGCAACAAGTGTGGCATGCATCGCGATGTGGTGTCGGTTGACAGGACCTTTACGCCTCTCTCCTTAGGCAAAGAGAACTGGCGCAAGCCTCAGGTGCTGAGCACCGAGGACCGCAAGGACGTATGGAAGAGCAAGGCGCTGCACGGCCGGTTCTATCGGGCCTTAACAGGGCCCGACGTGGACCTGCTCGCGTCGGTGAACTGGCTACGTTTCGGGGACCTCTCTGGGGAAACCGAAGGTTTTGTCTGTGCAATTGCGGACGAAGTTATCAAGACGAACAACTACCGGAAATATATCATGAAGAACGGTACGGTCGACATTTGTCGAGCATGCCGCCGTCCCGGAGAGTCACTCAGGCATATTATTTTCGGTTGTTCTCATCTTGCTAACGGCGCATACTTGCATAGACACAATCTTGTAGCCAGGATCATTCACCAGCAACTTGCTCTTCAATACGGTCTTGTTGAGTCCGAGGTGCCGTACTATAAGTACGCACCTGAGCCAGTTCTTGAAAATGAACGTGCTTTTGCTCTATTGGGACCGATCGGTTATCACGGACAGGACAATTGTTGCCAATAAGCCTGACATCGCGATAGTCGATCGGTCCCAGTGGCGGGCAGTGTTAGTTGACATCACCGTCCCACATGATGAGAACCTCGTGAAGGCTGAGAAGGACAAGCTGAGCAAGTACCTTAACTTGGCTTACGAGGTTACCGCCATGTGGGATGTTGACTCAACTGTCATTGTCCCGATAGTCGTACCTGCAAACGGCCTAATAGCGAAGAGTCTCGACTCTCGACTAACATCTCAAGAGACTCTCGCTAGACGGCTGGATCAAGGGCCAGATACAGAAGGCGGTACTTCTTGACACGGCACGCATCGTCAGGAGGTTCCTCTCTCTGCAGCCCTAACCACCGGTAGTTTGGGCCCTGCCCCGCTGCCGGCGGCACCCTAGGTTTAGGTTTTTATAATGTCTGATGTTTTATAGCAGTTTTGTTTATTATTTTTATATGGAATATTATAAAAAACCTAAACATAAGAAAAGTAATAAATACGAGAATAATAATAATAACTTGTCCCTATGATAATTAAAATTATTGTCGCCTAGTGCGCGGCCTATCGTGGTTATCAAAGCGCATGCGCGCGACCGCTATTATTCACCCCGTGCACCATGACAGCGCGCCGCGTCGGTCGCTTTGAAAGCGAGGGTGAGCGCACGCACCTAGAACTATAGGATAAATAAAGCAGGCAAAAATTGAATTTAAAAAAGAAAACATTCATTATTGTTATATCAAATATTTTATTAAGTATTACTTTTTTTACCCCATATTTACTTTTGGCGAGGATCCAAAATTAACCCTGTATACGCGCTAATCTATGCCTACCTAATGTTGCCAAACTGAGTGCAAGTTTTATTCATCATTCGATTACCTACGGTTTAACGAAAACGTGATTAAATAGGTAGGTATATTGTTTTTTTAACCACTCACTCTTGTATTTTTTGACACTTTTTTGACAGTAACTGTCAACGTCAAATTTGACAGAATGGAGCATAGACTATGCGATATTGTGCGATAACAATACATAAGATGAACCACGGAACCGAAATAACCAAACTTGTTTATACTAAAGTAGTCTGTAAGTCTATGAAAACACGGTACAAAGTCAAGTGTGTTTTTGTAGGTGCGGTCTCATGCGACCGCTTGGGGTTTGAGGGGTTTAAGTTACTTTTTTTGACAATGTTACTTTGTGTATTTAAGGTGACTGCTAGAAACCGTAAGACATTTCAAGGGCTGGTCAGGTCAAGCGTTTTAAACTTGACAAATATACAAAAAAGGAATTCATGTTTTTTTCATTTTTAATAAATAATTCAATTTGTGAATTTTAATTGGATAGTTTTTAAGTATCTAACTTATTTTAAAGCATACGGCCGTATGTTGACCCGTCCGTGTCAGCTGGGTGATAACTTTGATTATATCATGTATATAGTCAAAGGGTGATAAGTACCTACGTTGACGGGTCAACAGACGACCGGGCGTTGCCCCCGTCAGCGGGGCGATAAGTACCTACAAGAAAACACAAATTCCTTTTTTGTCATTTTTATCATGTTTAAAACACTTAACCTGACCAGACCAGACTAGCAGTCATCTTATATAATGAGAGGGTGCTTACAAATACCTACTTGCGACCGTCCAAATCAAAAGGACGGAAATTAAATGCTTTAGTAGCCAGTATCAGACAGTACCTACCAAACCAACAGAACAGTGCCACGCCTAAAATGGCAATCCATCAACTAGTGACTAGTGTGGACGCCTGCAAATTTCCGCAACATTGTTTCCGGGAACATCACGTAGTTGGTCAGCGACATGTTCCGCAACATGTTGCTCTATTTGTCCCCTAGTGTATCCGTGGCTACTCTTATGCAGTATTTTTAAGGTTCCGTAAACAAAGGGTAAAAACGGGACCCTATTACTAAGACTCAACTGTCCGTCCGTCTGTCTGTCACCAGGCTGTCACCAGGCTGTATCTCATGAACCGTGATAGCTGGACAGTTAAAATTTTCACACATGGTGTATTTCTGTTGTTTTATTCTACAACGGGTAAGCGCTTGGCCTTCATCCCACCTGATGGTAAGTGACGACTAGGCCGAAGGTAGAAACGCGCTTCACCCGGAATCCTCAACCACTGAGGATCTGGTTATCTTATCCACAAACAAAGCCACGTCCACATTTACCATGCCACATCTGCACATGCAATAAGATCAAGAAATACGTCTTCTGCATCGGATCGAACGGAAGCCAGTAGTCGAAGGGCAGTTCGGTGGTGTCCTCCAGGCCTAGGTACCACCTCATGCCGGCGATATATAAAGGAGCGTGGAAGGTGAATATAGACGCGGTGATGCACCAGAAATAACCTGAGGGAGAAAAGTGATCATTGTCACATTACAGACACAGTTAAGGTTGGCACCCGTACTCTAAAATAGTGTATTGTCCTCTTTTCATGTAGGCGTACTTTTAATCTACGGCATTACTAAAGTACGGTAAAATACTCTCTTTATGTAAACTATTTAAGTACGTTTAAAACATATATTTGTTAAATGTCGCAAAAACAACAAAAAATACGTTTTTAAGGACAAATAAATAAATAATCCTTTTTTTATCTTATGTACTTTATTTGTAAAAAATACTTTATTCGTCCTGAAAAAAGGAGGCAACCCTGGAAAGGAGGCAAAGTGTCTTTCTAAAACACAGTGTTGGGTGAAGAACTGAGAGCATTCATTGAATGCTCTAAGGTAAAGAAGCAGTCTATGATTCATTGCCAAATGTGTCTATGGTATTAATAAACTTACCAAATTGTCCATGGTTTTTTCCTTGTTTACCTTTCATTGACACCAGAGGCGCTACTATCTATGCGAGTAACTGGTGGAATCCTATTTAAATCTTCATAGCGTTTGTAATTTTTGCCGAACCAACAGCAAAAATATTGAAAAGTTATAAAACTTTTAAATTAAGTGATAAATCACAGTGTTATTATTGTAATTGTTGTGTATAAAGTGAGTAATGGGTGAATTGGAACAAGGTGAGAGTGAAAAATCGTGTTCTGTCGCCCCGGACGGGGGACAGGCTCGAGATGATTCTTTCAGCGAATCTTCATCCTCGGAGGATGAAATATTCGCTTCACCTCCTCCCAATAAGAGACGTAAGTACAAACACACCTATTATCGTGAAGCGACATTTAAAAAAGAAAAGATGATAAGATTTGACAATATTTATAATAATAACAAAATTACAAAATAAAAAAAAAGTAAAAGAAGAAGTGAATGAGAATGTGGTGAGTATGTAAAAGGTGATGGCGGATGATAATGTAAAGGCAAAGAGGAAGGTGCAGCTGACGTGGAGGCAGGCGAAGGTGTGGAGCCAAGCGCTGAACTTGGCAGGCGCCGTCAGGCGCAGGCAAGTGAAGGCAGACAGGGGCCGACAGGCAGGCACCGATAGGCGCAGGCAGGCGCAGGCAGGCAGGCGCCAGCAGGCGCAGGCTGGCGAAGGTGCAGGCAGGCAGGCGCCAACAGGTGCAGGCAGGCGCCACCAGGCTCAGTCAGGCGAAGGTGCAGGCAGGCAGGCGAGACAGGCGCAGGCAGGAGTAGGCAGGTGTAGGCGCACACGATGACTGGAGGCTGTAGTCTAGACTAGTCCTTCCAAATCAGAAGCTGGAGATGTTATAAGGTGACTACTTAATCATTCCAATTCAGTAGCTGGAGAAAGTATGAAGACTTGACCCTTCCAATTTGGAAGCTGGAGATCATAAATGGAGACTAATCCTTCCCATTCGGAAGCTGAAGATAGTATGAAGACTAGACCTTCCAATTCGGAAGCTGGTGATCGTCTGAGTAGACTAAACCTTTTGAATCGGAAGCTAGAGATGTAATGATTAGTCGTCGGCTGAACTTTATAAAGAAACCTCGGATTCTGAGTTCTGCATAAATTTCGAAATATTATTTTTTAAAACGCTGAAATCTAGATGGCCAAATGTAAAAATGAGAAAGTCTAAAAGGTTTGATTCAATTTTGTTGATAAGTTGCATAGCAACGAAGCAAAAATAAGTTGTCAGATACGTCAAAACGTGATCAAAACACAATATTTAGTAAATAGAAAACAATTAAGGTGAGATAAATGTAAATATTACAAGGAAAAACATAATAAGATTATCGAAGTGATCCGAAAATTGTGGGATACGTAAAAGTGTCGAAAAATAGTGTTTGAAGTTTCATGATTTAGATCAGGTATTAAATGTGTTCAGATATAGGAATTGTGCTGTGTGTAGTTACTAAATCATTACGTATCGTTGCAGAAGCGAGGAAAAATAAAAATGAGGCGAGTGAAATAAGATGAGAGTAACAAGACAAGACGTGAAGTTGCATGAGGTAAAACGGTGGTTTCACCACATTTCCCCCACGACCTCAGAAAATTTTTGACTCAGAGAAAATTTTGAAAACATATTTCTAAAGAAACCGTAAAACACAACTTCACACAGACATACATCGCCTAACAAACAGACATACGTTCTCTTACATACTATCATCTGCATTCAATAAGGGTGGAGTTCACAATCAATGTTTTGTGTTTTAAAAATGACGATTAAGGCTTATTTTAAGAGTTGTCGACCGCTCTATAAGTAGAAAGTGAGACCAAAGGCTTTTTTAGGGAGTAGTCAGCCGCTCCTAAAGAAAAAAAAGAGAAAAAAAAAGAAATAAAGAAATGAAAATAAAAATAAAGTTAATTAAGACAAGCTGAGAGCGGTAGGGCTCAAAGCATAATATCTTAAGTAGCTAAGAGCGGTAGGGCTCGAAGCAAGATACCTAAAGTAGCTAAGAACGGTAGGGTTCAAAGCTTGATAACTAAAGTAGGTAAGTACTAGAGTTATAGAGAAGATCAATAGATAGATCTTGAGTAACGTTAAAGTGTGCTTAAGAGCACAGACTAAGTTAAACTAAATAAACAAATAGAAACAAAAACGTTAATGAGCTAATGGAATGAAAATGTGAATGTGATTAAAACATATATGCCATATTAAATTTGGAAGATGGTGAAGGAGAAGTTAAAATTGAGCGGAATGTCCATATCTGCCAGTCGAACATATAGAGTCTCCAAAAATGTACACAAAGATAAGGTTTAGTAACAAATTTAAAGATAAAGATTATAAAGATATAAAAAGATAGAGATTGTAGAAAAAGAAAATTAAAAAGATTAAAAAAAATACCTTTGTATAAACTAAAAATAAAAATATTAAATGAAAAGTGTTCAGTAGGTATGTGTAAAGTAGAGTAGGATTAGTATGTAGTATGATTCGACTGTAGTATCACTAGACAAAGTGTTGTTTTAGAATTTTGAGAAAAAAATACGTAGATGGTGAAGTGAAAGAAAGCAAAAACAAAAAAAGAATATCCCTAAGGAGTAAGTATAAAGAAAGAAGAGAGTTAGAACCTAAAAGCTAGTTGGGCGCCAAAATGTCGTGAAGCGACATTTAAAAAAGAAAAGATGATAAGATTTGACAATATTTATAATAATAACAAAATAACAAAACAAAAAAAAAAGTAAAAGAAGAAGTGAATGAGAATGTGGTGAGTATGTAAAAGGTGATGGCGGATGATAATGTAAAGGTGAAGAGGCAGGTGCAGCTGACGTGGAGGCAGGCGAAGGTGTGGAGCCAAGCGCTGAACTTGGCAGGCGCCGTCAGGCGCAGGCAAGTGAAGGCAGACAGGGGCCGACAGGCAGGCGCCGATAGGCGCAGGCAGGCGCCAGCAGGCGCAGGCTGGCGAAGGTGCAGGCAGGCAGGCGCCAACAGGCGCAGTCAGGCGAAGGTGCAGGCAGGCAGGCGAGACAGGCGCAGGCAGGAGTAGGCAGGTGTAGGCGCAAACGATGACTGTAGTCTAGACTAGTCCTTCCAAATCAGAAGCTGGAGATGTTATGAGGTGACTACTTAATCATTCCAATTCAGTAGCTGGAGAAAGTATGAAGACTTGACCCTTCCAATTTGGAAGCTGGAGATCATAAATGGAGACTAGTCCTTCCCATTCGGAAGCTGAAGATAGTATGAAGACTAGACCTTCCAATTCGGAAGCTGGTGATCGTCTGAGTAGACTAAACCTTTTGAATCGGAAGCTAGAGATGTAATGATTAGTCGTCGGCTGAACTTTATAAAGAAACCTCGGATTCTGAGTTCTGCATAAATTTCGAAATATTATTTTTTAAAACGCTGAAATCTAGATGGCCAAATGTAAAAATGAGAAAGTCTAAAAGGTTTGATTCAATTTTGTTGATAAGTTGCATAGCAACGAAGCAAAAATAAGTTGTCAGGTACGTCAAAACGTGACCAAAACACAATATTTAGTAAATAGAAAACAATTAAGGTGAGATAAATGTAAATATTACAAGGAAAAACGCATAATAAGATTATCGAAGTGATCCGAAACTTGTTGGATACGTAAAAGTGTCGAAAAATAGTGTTTGAAGTTTCATGATTTAGATCAGGTATTAAATGTGTTCAGATATAGGAGTTGTGATGTGTGTAGTGTAGTGTGTAGTTACTAAATCGTTACGTATCGTTGCAGAAGCGAGGAAAAATAAAAATGAGGCGAGTGAAATGAGATGAGAGTAACAAGACAAGACGTGAAGTTGCATGAGGTAAAACGATGGTTTCACCACACTATTCCGACCCAAGAGTCGATAGTTGGATGGCGCAAGTCAAATTACGTATCAAATTACGTAGCGCATTTTTCGAATCATAATAATTTGCCAACGGATTTGCCAAGTAGGTACTTCTAACTTACCTAGTACAAGTTCGTATAATAAAAGTGAGTTCCTTACTAATCTAAGTTTGACTACTAACAATTTCGCTGCCACTAATACATTGACATTAGGTATATTAAAATAAACTATGATGAGAATAGGATTATCCCTCTTGCTAATAAGGAGCGACTTAATGAACTTATTAAGTTGCAACAGTTTGATTCTCAAGCTTGGAAAGGCATTAGATATAAGAAAGCAATGCAAACTTTCATAGCTTCACCCGGGTTCATGGGCTTAAAAATTAATGAAGAATTATGTCACTTCAATAAAAGTAAAGATTATTTAGCCTCAAATGAGGCAGTGTTAGAACAAAGACATTTAGAGACCCCCCACACTGGCGTCTTTCGAGCGTCAGCGTCATGCCGGCGTCTATGCGGCGTGCGGCGTCGCGTCGACGCCGCGCGAGCTCTGCCCTGACGCCGCGTGTACGCCGGCTCGACGCCGACGTCGAAAGACGCCAGTGTGGGGGATCTCTTAGTGCAAAGTGGATTACAGAATATATTAGATTGGGCAGCAAAAGATACAACAAACATAAATGTAACTGATTTTGTTTGAAAAGTTTTCTTTAATGTTTGGTCCCGGATCAGATTTATCAAAAAACGACGCAACGACTATCGGATTAGGTACGGGTCATCCAGCGTAACCGTATATTGGATGACGCCGTACTTGATAGACTACGTCAAGAATTGCGGAGTAGCCGTGTCTCACCTGCTTCGCCACCGGCCGCGGTGCAAATACAACGTATTTCACCGCGACCCGACCTCGTTGGTGAAGATGATGACGACGGGGTTATATCCGTGAGTACCCAATGCAATTAGCGATTGAGGAGCAGCGCTTTGGAAGATGCTTTCCGAGAGTATCGCTCCACACAGCCTGGGCTTAGACCCCGTCTACCTCGTTTGCCCATGCATAATAAAAATAGGGCGCTGGTGTGTGCTCTAGATTCGCAACTAACAAATTGTTTTGATAGCAGCGAAGACCTCGCTGATACTCACTCGATCTCATATTCTGTATTTCCTTTTTAACATTCTGTTTAACCCGACTACTCCCTCCTATCTTAAAAGTCATTTCAAATTTTTGTGTGAGTCTCACTCACGATCATTAATATCTTCACATAACTTGACACTCGAGATCCCAGTACATTCAACAACATTTTACGACAAGTCCTTTACAGTAATGGCTGCTCGTTTGTAGAATGATTTGCCTTTGAACATTAAAATGGCCAAAACGCTAGCGAGTTTCAAGAGGATGGTGAAAGACTATTACTTGTCCTTATAGTCATCTGTTTGCTGTAAAGCTGATATATTATGTTAATATGTTTATGTTTATTGCTAATTCTGAATATATGCCATAACATTATATTTATTTAAGTAGTTTGATAAGTCATTATTACTCATTATTAACTATGTCCATGGTGCACTACAAGCCCACTTTTAAAATTTAAATCTTTTTTGTCCATCCAAAGGTTGTCTGAAAGAAATCACTTTTAATGATAAGACCGCCCTTTGTATGTCAACTTAATTGTAATTATTTTATTTTTTGTCAAAATGTTTTCTTTTTGTGGTGTACAATTTATTGATGGTTAAACAAACTTACCTGAAGTGAAGTTTGACCGTAATTGTACGAGACGTTGCATCCGAAGAGATTTATATTCACCAGGTAGTCTACTCTTCAATGTACCAGGCATCCAACACACATTAAGAGCTATCTAAAAGAAATTTTATTAAAAAAAAACATAAAACGTTACCCATAGTATAGACACAGGCGCCATTTAGTGAATACCAACCGAGTGCACGAGTTTGTCACCTGCGCTGTCATCGTCATTCACTTTTAGAGCTTTTTTGCAAAATTAATTTATATGGGGCCCAGCATCTAAGGGAAGGGAGGGATCTTTATATAAATCTCTTTGGATGCAACGTCTCGTACAATTACGGTCAAACTTCACTTCAGGTAAGTTTGTTTGACCATCAATTGTACTTCAACGTTGCATCCTCGAGATTTATATTCACCAGGTAGATGTTTAAAACACAAATTTTGCGAAATAATTTAAGTACCTATATGGTTTAATTCAACTATTATAATTGAATATTTACGAGTATAACCGATTAAATATAATTAGGTACCATATTAGTACAAACCAGTATGATATATTATAATGAATGATAAGCTAGGAATTAATCAATGTAAATAGCCGCTGCAAAGGCATTATCGTCATTCTCAATGATAAGGGGTCGATTGTAAAACCGTGCTACCTCCAGAGAATTACCAGTCCATCGTGCAGTTATTGAAAGGCCTTTTCTGTTTGCTGCCAAGGTGGACGTGGACGCGTGTCTTACACGTGTGTGCTGAGAATGAAGAAGTGTCAATACCGCTGTTAAATAGGGTGTTTTTAAACTAACGACTTAATGTAGAACTAGTTGCATTATGAATAGGCTTCAGGTGAGCAATAATCTTTCCGTTCTAGGTTTATCTCTGTAAACTTTAGTCATATCTAAGTAGGACAGTAATGTTTTTGCAGGGTAGATCTCAATCTTATTTAGAAAAAATTATATAAATAAACAAGGCGGTCGTCGCCCTGGAGCAGATGTTTTAATTAAATCATCCACAATGGTTTCGACATAGTTATTATTTATTTTTAAATTAGAAAATCGAAGATAACGTCTGTACTCGTTGTGCGGTTCACAATGCGGGCAGAGTTACTAATTTTTTAGTAATAAACTCCAGAGCAAGTTCCTCATTTGGATATAAATTACTAAGGTGATCGATTACAATCTTTGGATCTCACGTCTCCGAATGTTTCGGATGACTAGGTTTAGTCCTGTAAATACCTTTAAAAAAATCGAACAACTAAATCAGCTTCACTATAACGTTTGCCCTAAATAGCTAGAGCAGAACGATGCATATTTAATGAACTACAACCAATTTTTGCTGTTAACAGTTGACCGTAAGGAATTTTGATAGAATTGGAAGTGGGGAGTTATAGAAATCAACTTTATAGATATCACAATTACTCCACTATTTCGTAAAAGCGACATTGTGTTGTTTTAGTGAGGATGTAGACAATGAGGAAATCATCACCTCGATGGTTTCATTACATAACGATTGTCTTTGAAATGCTTTTCTGATAATTTGTATGCTACCAGGATAAGTTTCTTGCAAAGGGGGTGCTGGGTCCTGAAAGGTGATAATAACATATCGTCACTTGGGCCGAAGTATATTGGTGGTGAGCTACTGAGCTAAGTAGGGAATGCCAGGGTTAACTCGGCCAATACGATACGACTAGTACACCAGTGGCTTCGTCGTTAATTATTTTCCTGAAGCATTTTAATATGAGCGAGAAAGGGGGAAAAGCATAAAAATAAAATATATTTCAATTAAAGGTGAATGCATCTATGTCAAAGGTATAGGGGTCTCGTTGCCATGAGACGTATTTATTGCATTTATAATTTTGGTAAGTAGCAAAGAGATCTTTAAGAGGTGTCCCAAACGATTGAACAATTTTTTCGAACACAGGTGCCGACCGTTGCCATTCTGTATCGATATTCATACGCCGTGACTCCTTATCCGCCTCGAAGTTATCTTAAGATTTTATGTAGGATGCAAAGACAAATATTTTGCGTTTCTCGCACCATTGCCATAGACGACAAGTGATATTATTTAAAGGAACTTATGGTACTCCACCCATTCTATTGATATTTATTTGTTCAAGAATGCGTTTTTGTTTTCCTATTGGCAATTGCAAACACATGTTTTCTGAATTTAATTCAAAACCGAGAAATATTCTAGTCTTTTGTGGTTCCAAGTAGACATGGGCGCCGAGTAAAAAAAATCCAGCGGCGGCGCGCCTTAAAAATATGCTCGGCGGCGGCGTGAAGCCGGCGGCGTGGGATTTTTGAAGTCGTTTTTGGTTATGTAGTTAAAGGTTGAAATAAGAGTGATAAATAAAACCAACACTTCACAACGATTTCAACAACAAAACATTATATCGTCACCGTAGAGCGAAAAGTCAGTAAGTAATTAAAATTGATAATGGAGTTCCTCCATGCGTCGTGTTCCTCAATGCTGAGGGTCGTGACGTCCCTTCTGCATCACTCTCTCTATTATGGTTTTCCTCCATCTGTTTCTGTATCTGGCGGCCTGGAGGGCGCTGTGAACTGAAGAGTTAAGAGTGGTGCGGATCTGGTCAGACCAACGTATTGGGCTGCGTCCTCGAGGCCGTTTCCCGTCTTTGCCAATCGCTATGAGCTTGAGTTTGTCACCGTTTTTCCTTGCAATGTGACTGAAGTATTCGAGAATTTTGCGTAGACATCCGAGAATGACAGCCGCGAGGAGATTTTGAGTTCTCGCAATATAGAGACGTTAGTCCGAAATGCTGTCCAAAGAATACGGAGCATCTTTCTCCAGCACCACATCTCAAAAGCGTCAATGCGTTTGCGGTCTGCCGCTTTTAGTGTCCAAGTCTCAGCGCCGTATAAAAGATCGAGAAGACACGAGTCCGTACCAGTCTGGTTTTGGTTTTTACGGAAATATTGCGATCTCTCCAGATTTTTGCAAGCTGAGACATAGCGCTCTTAGCCATGCCAATTCTCCTGCGCACTTCCTTCTCGCACGAACCATCGTTACTGATGTTGGAACCCAGGTATATAAAGTTGTCCACTATTTCTAGGTCCAATGCGCCCAGTGAGTTCCAACTTCTCAGATCTATAATAGGCGAAATTCGAACTGGCAGTCACTGAGGAGATCATTGGTCTCAAGGTATGCCAGCAGCCGAGAGTTCAGTACACGTTCCGTATTCTTGCAGAGTATGGACTTGACTGAAATCGTCTTACAGTAAGATGGATCGGCACGGCTACCTTTTTTGTGCACAGGCTGCACATTAGCCAGCTTCCACGACTGAAGAACTAGACCAGTCTCAAGTGAGAGGCGATACAGGTGTGTTAGAACAGTAGACAAGTTAGGTGCACACTTACGTGGGACTATGGCCGGGATTCTTCAGGACCACTAACCTTATTCACGTTAGAGTACGGAGAGCTTTGAGTACCTCTTTGCTGCTGATGTGAGGTTCTCCCATGGAGAGGTCGGCTATAGGCAACTTAGGTGAAACCTTGCTAGCGACTTCCAGACGTGAGTTCTTTGCAAAAAGAGTGGAATTACCTTCTCAGCTGCAGTGTGGGCAAGTGAGCCGTCAGGCTTTATCAGCGGTGGAAATAAAGGTATTTCCAAATGTTTCGCACCCATTTGTATTACCTATAGCCGACCCCTCTTATGGACGGGAGCTTCATGTCCGCGGCGGGGAGGTACTCAAAGCTCTCCGTGGAAATAAAGGTATTTCCAAGTGGGTGCGAAGCATGTTTAACACGGATGGGGCCGATGTGATTGAATCGTGCCCTACGTAATGTTCTTTAATTGGGGCTTTCTGAGGGTCTGGTACCCGACGATTTGCGCGTTCGAGCATTAGCTCAGGCTAAGAAAGCTGACGGGGTTCCGGTTACAGTTACAGCAGTGTGCCATACGCCCCAACATTTCTAAGATACTATGCCAACGCGTGGGTGTGGACGTCTTAACGTTAGGCGCGTTGGTGTGGACGTCTTAACGTTAGGCACGTTCGCGAAGTCCCCAAACAAAGGGCGTTCTTCTGATTCTTCTCCCTCTTGATCAGAAATAGGGTCGTCTTCGTCCTCATCGAGCACCTGAGCTGACGCCCCGCGCGGCGCCCGCACGGCCCACATGAGTAAAGAATAAACTGAGATTATTGTTACAAGAGCCTACACATTCAAACAGTCTAGTCGGCGCGAAATTTTGAACAGTCGGCGGCGGCGGCGGCGCGCCATACCTAAACGGCGGCGGCGAGCCACGGCGGCGCCCATGTCTAGTTCCAAGCTACTCTTTTTGAAGTTTTTATCAAAGCCTAGATTTTGTAATAAACAAACAGTTTCGAGGACAAAACTTTTACATTCTTCATTAGGCCAAGGCACAAGATCTAAATATATTAGAATTAAAAAACCTCTGTTTCTAAGATAAATCCGGTAGATAGACCGGTTTCATGAGTTTCGTAGAGACATAATGTTTGTGATTGAATGTCTAATGCCTAATCGATTAACTTCCGCCACTATGGATCGATCATTCGCCAACCTAATCTCTGCTGCATCACGTGGGCATCGACGCTGCTATTGGTAACACGCAACATTGTTCCCTACCCCTCTCGCCACGAACTCTGTAACATTAACGCAGAATATACGCCTTACGCTTTTCAACGGACACGCATCTTATTTATTTTTTCCCAAAACCTAACGCTAAATCAGTAACATAAGCCACGATTAAAATTAAACCAAGTACCGTTGGTCGCAATACGGCACATGTGGCCCTTCTTCGCCGAATATCAAGATTCAGCATCCTGTGGAGCACGTGGTCGTGGCTGCTGCTACTGAAGTCAAGCATATTTTGGACTTAGATGACTACTTGGACTACTTGGAGGCTAAGCGCATATCGGAATCGAAGCTGGAAGAGCAATCCATCAATCATCATACGCAATCTGGTGGGGCCAACCATCCTTTCTTTTCCCAATCACCTCCTGGTTCTCTTTGTGACACCTGTGTCTAAACTGATTTCAGTGAGTAAGACGCGAAGGAGTGTGTCGCGTAGCTCGAGATAGACGAATTGCCCAGCTTGTGACGCTGCTATCACTGCTGACGTGTTTTCGAGCATTCAAATTGTAAGTACTCCTTTTCTCACTGACCACCAAAATGTCTACCGAAAGTGAAAGTGTAAAATCTCGTGATAAATCTCCCGTTCTACTTAATGTTGATAGTGCAAATTCGAAATCTCGCGATAGATCTCCGGTTATTCAATGTTCAGATCCTATTTTAGTTCGCGACCTTGTCAAAAAACGTGGCATCGTTAAAGGCAGACTTACAAAATTTTCAAACTATCTACTTTCTTTAGAAGAAAATGAAAGCCTTATTTATTCCTCTCAGAATCGGATTGATTTGAAATTGCGCATTAAAGGGGCTGCTGGTTTATTTACCGAATTCAACGACATTCAAAGTAAAATTGATGAGTGTGTTTCCGATAGTGACATATCTGAACAGTTAAATAATAGAGAATCGTTCGAAAACTCCTATTATAGTACCTTAGCACGCGCGGAGCACATTCTAAGCAGTTTTGAGGTTAATGATAGGTCTGATGGTAAGCACTGCTGCAGCGAACAAGCGCAATCGGTTAAGCTTCCTATTATTTCCCTGCCAACCTTTGACGGTTCCTATGAGCACTGGCTTGAGTTCAGAGACACGTTTATATATTTAGTACACAACTCTAAACGCATTAGTAATATACAAAAGTATCACTATTTAAAATCTTCACTAAAAGGCAACGCTGAGCTTGTTGTGAACTCTGTGGAATTCAGTTCCGATAATTACAATGTCGCCTGGGAGTTATTGCTCAATAGGTACAACAATAATAGACTTTTAGTGCACAATCACGTTAAGGCCTTATTTTCAATTAATTCATTGTCTAGGGAGTCACCCGCACATATTAGAAAGCTTATAGACACTATATTAAAAATTTTACGGGCTTTAAAAATCCTAGGTGAGCCCACTGACTCCTGGGACACAATTATTAATTATATCATAGTGTCTAAACTAGACAAGACAACTGAACGCGAATGGGAGACCTACAAGTGTACGTTGGTTCCGAGCGATAACAATTCCAAGCGCATAATTAAAGTAGATGAATTAATTGGTTTTTTAAAAAACAGGGCCGATATGCTAGAGACATTGCAGCTTTCTCACAATAAAGGGTTCACTCCGCAATCTGAGACGAAAAAACAGAACTCACATTCACATTACCCGTCTCACTGCAATGTGTCTACTCATAAGCCGCCCGCGCCCGACCGTCAGTCTCGCTTTAAAAGTTCCTGCGTTAAATGCAACGGTAATCACCCACTATATTCATGTCAAAAGTTTATCGATGCTGATTTGGAAACAAAGTTAAAGTTAGTACGCGATAAAAAATTATGCGAGAATTGTCTACGCTCGGGTCACGCACTTGATAACTGTAAGTTTGGGCCTTGTAGGAAGTGTAACCGCAAACATAACTCATTGATTCATAATGATAACGCGGATAGTATGGTTGCACTTCATTCTAGTATCGCGACGGGGAGCACCGAGGTGAATGCAGACGCAGCGCCGCCACCGCTACAAGCTGGCGACCCCTCCTCCTTCGCTGTCGCGGACTCGCACCCGATTCAAGTAAACAAGGCACACATGCAAATTCGATGCGCTCGATCTATAGATACACACACCGTTCTGTTGTCAACAGCTATTATTGAAGTAGCCGATATTCACGGTGTTTATCACCAGGCGCGCGCGCTGCTTGACAATGGAAGTCAGCGGTGTTTTATTACGAAATCCTTTTGTAATTTAATTCAAATACCAATAGTACAGTCCACTTACGAAATAAGGGGTGTAGGTGATTCGGTGTTACAATGTTCAGAAACTTGTGACATTGAAATTAAATCACGCGGCGATCACTACACTAAGCGCATTTCATGTTTTGTTTTGTCGCAAATTACGTCTACGTTGCCAGCATTGTGTCAATCAAGCGCGCAGTTCTGTATTCCAGACAACATAACGTTGGCAGATCCGCAATTTTTTGTTTCTGAAAATGTAGACATTTTAATAGGTGCTGATAAGTTCTGGGATCTGTTAGGTGAAGGAAAAATGCGTCTTCCTAACGGCCCTTACTTACAGAATACACGATTAGGGTGGATTATTTCCGGCCTCGTTAATAATACGCGAAATATAAAGCGCATTCAGTGTAATTATAGCAGTTCTTTAGACTCTCAACTTCGCTTGTTCTGGGAGCTCGAAGAACTTCCTAAAGTCAGGGATACGAGGACTGAGGAAGAGCGTTCATGTGAGGATCACTTCCTTCGCACTACAAAGCGTAATAGTGAAGGAAGGTTTTGTGTTCGCATTCCGTTTAAACAGTCACCTGATAGTTTAGGCGAATCATATACGCAAGCCGAGCGCCGATTTTACGCATTAGAGAAACGTTTACAGCGCTCGCCTGATTATAAATTATTGTATTCAAATTTTATGCGCGAATACCTTGATTTAGGTCATATGAGTCCAGTGACCACTTACGAGCAACCCTGTTATTTCATGCCGCATCACGGCGTATTTAGGGAACATAGCTCCACAACCAAGCTTCGTGTGGTTTTTGATGCCAGCGCACCATCGACCTCAGGCAAGTCACTCAACGACTTACAATTAGTCGGTATACTACATCGATATTACTACAACAATTGTGGCTTCTTAAAATCGATTGGGATGAAGCGGTCCCGCTTAACGTCTTGCGAACGTGGAACCGGTTTGTTATTTCTTTGCAAGAGCTCACTACGCTTCGTGTTCCTCGCCATGCTATAGGTAGCCAACCTATATGTATTGAACTGCATGTTTTTGGCGATGCGTCACAGAGCGCGTACGGCGCTTGCATTTATATTCGCACTATCAATCAAGACCAAACTGTAACAGTAAGATTACTCTTTTCTAAAGCCAAGGTCGCGCCCATAAAACCTGTTAGCATACCAAGGCTCGAGCTGTGTGGTGCTTTGCTCGGTGCTAAGCTTTTAGATAAGGTTCGCAGATCATTAAATTGTACGTTCAATAATATTGTTTTATGGACTGACTCGACAATAGTTTTGGGGTGGCTGCGCATGGCACCAAATAAATTAAAAACGTTTGTTCAAAATAGGACGTCTGAAATTCATGAACTAACAAACGATGTTCTCTGGCGCCACGTTCGTAGCAAAGATAACCCAGCTGACCTGGCTTCACGCGGCTGTAGTTTGGACGAACTTTCCTCTTCTACTTTATGGTGGGAGTGTCCAGACTTTTTACGAAGTCCTGATTTCTCTCTAGACAATTATACTGGCCCGGATACTGACGAGGACCTTCCTGAGATCAGGCCGTCAATTTCTTCTTTCGTGGCTCATGATTCACCTAACTCAGCGCTGTTTACGTTTAAACGTTTTTCGAAGTTTAGGCGTATGATACGTGCTGTAGCATTTGTACTACGTTTCGTACATAATGTTCGCAATAACAATGACAGACGGATTGGCGTCATTAGTGTAGATGAGTTAGTTGCATCAGAAAAAACTTTGATTCGGTGGTCTCAGATCGAAAGTTTTCCTACCGAATATTATTTATTAATAAATGGTTCGCAAATTAAAGGTAAAAATAATTTAACTAAATTAAATGTATTTATGGACAATGAGAAAATATTACGTGTAGGTGGACGCTTAGAAAATTCAAACGAATTTAGTTATAATAAAATGCACCCTATTCTAATAAGTAGTAAACATTATTTTACGCTGTTGTTGTTTCAAGGAGAACACCTGCGACTTCTCCACGCTGGACCTCAGGCATTACTTTATAACTTACGTGAGACCTGGTGGCCACTTGGTGGCAGAAGTTTAGCTAGGAGTGTTGTTATCAGTTGTGTAACGTGTAAACGTATAAAGGGAAAGACATTGACACCCCCTATGGGTAACTTGCCTCAGGAAAGGATATCTCCTAGTTTTCCATTTATTCGATGCGGAGTAGATTACTGTGGACCAGTGCTCATACTAAACCGTAAAGGTAGGGGGGCTAGGACGTATAAAGCCTATATTTGCTTATTTGTGTGTTTTGTGACGCGCGCAGTTCATTTAGAATTAGTCACTGACCTCACAACTAAGTCATATTTACTAGCACTCAACAGATTCATTTCGCGGCGCGGTAAACCATTAGAAATATTTTCTGATAATGGCCGCAACTTCATAGGCTTAATGAATTATTTTTCCAATTTTAAATAGGTGTAATTCGGATATAATACAATATGCCGCGAGTCAACAAATAAACCGCCAAAACCAAATAGACCGCTTTTCCACTGTCCCCAGATCCTAAAGACCTTTCCCCGTTGACTCCAGCTCACTTTCTGGTTGGTCGACTGCTTACTGCGCCAGCTTGTGACGACCTCAGTGATGTTCCAGCTCATCGTTTGAAACGACATCAGATGGTGGAGCAAATACGCCAGCATTTTTGGACCCGCTGGTCTAAGGAATATATATCCGAGTTGCAAGTGCGGACTAAATGGACAGATAAAAAAGCGGAGTTGAAGGTCGACACTCTCGTCTTACTGAAGGACAACAACCTACCTCCTTTAAGGTGGAGCTTGGGACGAGTACTAAGGACTATCCCAGGCAAGGACGGCGTTTCAAGAGTGGCAGATATTCAGACATCTTCAGGCGTTGTTCGACGTGCCTACGCCAAGATCTGCCCCCTCTTATACGACGAGGAGTCTCCTAGTCCTCAGGGGTGTTGAAAGCGACTGCTTCCAAGGCCGGGGGCATGTTTGTGATTGAATGTCTAATGCCTAATCGATTAACTTCCGCCACTATGGATCGATCATTCGCCAACCTAATCTCTGCTGCATCACGTGGGCATCGAACCGACGCTGCTATTGGTAACACGCAACATTGTTCCCTACCCCTCTCGCCACGAACTCTGTAACATTAACGCAGAATATACGCCTTACGCTTTTCAACGGACACGCATCTTATTTATTTTTTCCCAAAACCTAACGCTAAATCAGCCACGATTAAAATTAAACCAAGTACCGTTGGTCGCAATACGGCACACATAATAAGGTGCTGAACTAAGTCCAAACGGTAGGCACTAAAATTCATACGTATTACTTTTGTGTCCCATTTTGAACCTTAAATACTTTTTGTAGTTTTCATTAACTAAAGAAAAAATACGCGTCTTTGATATCAACATTGGTCATATAACTGTTTTGGAACAATAATTTGCTTGCTGGTGGTATGAGGTATGAGGCGACAGCTTTATTCTATGATTTTAGGTTCAAGACAAATCTGGACGATCCATCACTTTTAGGTGTTAAGAATATGGGAGAAATAAATTGGTCTTTGACATCCTCTCATATGCATATTACTCCCTACCGGCACAAGTCAGATAGAGCTTTTTTTTTTTTTTTTTTTTTTTACAATCACACCAATTATCTAGCCCAAGAGAAGCTTCTAAGAAACTCGTTAAATGGTTACTAGACAACGGATAAACATACTTAAAATACTTAAATACATACTTATTATACATAGAAAACACCCAGACCCGAGACAATTTAGAAAACAATAATTCCTAAATTGACCCGACCGGGGATCGAACCCGGGACCTCAGAGATGGCGACACCATGAAAACCGGTGTACAAACCACTCGACCAAGGAGGTCGTCAATCGAGCTGTGATCAACTTCAGCCGAAGAAAAGGAGGAGTGGTAGGAGTGATAGTTTCAGTAGCTTGCCTCACAGTACTATCAAATGGTATTTTGTAACCCGTAACGTACTGTCAGACTACCGGGTCATTTGCGATTGAACACTATGTGTCAAGAAAAAAAAGAAAAATTTATACGACCAGCGTGTAAGGTTACCTTGGCTGCTACTTACGCAACATCGGTCTGCACGACGGTCTCACCGCTGTCGTGGTGCGATAGCGGGCGGACGTCGTCGGTGCTTGCTCCGATCGCCTCGGAGGTGGATACGGGAATCCCTGCCTGCTCCCACCCGGCCCGGCAACCCATGACCTTGTTGCTTGGATGGGTCTTGCCACTTGCCACTTGCTGGGCGGCGTAGTTCTTAGTGAAGTTGACGGTCCAATGTTGTTAGTATTCCGTGTTTGCAAACCAGATTTTTCAGCGGCCTTAGCAGCTTCTATCTTTTCTTCCAAATTTTTTCCAAAAGAGTTGTGCGTCTCTTTTAACATCTTATGTCATTGACAAGAATTTTTTATCAAAAGTAGGCAGGTAGTGTAAGCATTTTTCTATTCATAGTATTTTCATAATGTAAATGCAGCATAATTTGGCCAACTTCAAACAGGTATCAAAGTTGTTGCTAACAGTTATTTTTTATTATCTTTGTTCATACCATCTATGAGGATTTCCCTAGCGTTTAGAGACCTCTTCTGGTATTTCGGGTCCAATGGTACCTCCTTCACTTTAGAAACTCCAAGAACGTCAAGAAAATCCGACGAAATTGGATTTACAACTGGCAACTCCTCTGCTGCGCTTGGATTATTACGACTAGGTATCTAGGTCTGGGTAAGATCCGGACTGTGTACTTGTGCTGCGGTCATGACAGATCGTAGGTCTTTTTCAATATTAGATTTACATAGTCCGTTATTTACGGTTCTTTATTGAAGTCACAGCATAGGGTAGGTACCCGTAACATCGATCGTAATCGCGTCACGATACTAGATTTCATATTAGCACTGACCGTAATCACGTCACGGTACTACATAAGTGTGCAGTATCTACATAAGGGTAGGTACCCGTAATATCGATCGTAATCGCGTCACAATACTAGATTTCATATTAGCACTGACCGTAATCTCGTCACGGTACTACATAAGTGTGAAGTATGTAAAGCGGAACTGTAAGATCCTGTAGAAATCACTTGCACACAAAAAAATAACACTCCAATAAAAAGGTTATTAAAAAATAAAATAGAATGTAGGTAGGTACTGCCTCGCGCAAACGAAGCGTCATTTGGAAGGAATGACCGAGGAATTAATTTGCCGTAATCGCGTCACAGCATAGGGTAGGTACCCCTAATATCGATCGTAATCTTGTTTTTTACTTTTTATTATTATTTAGAAAAGCTAAACGTCTTATGTATTTTTGAAAATCGATGAATAGTAAAAAATTCAAAAAATGTGGGTAACCACAAAGGCACTAGCGAAAGTATTAATCGAAATTAAGAAGGAAACGTACTATGAAATATATTTCAACAACGTTTCTACTTTGAATGTCTCACTAAGAGGTTCTGAGTCGTATATTCGCTAACGAATCACATAGTTTTAAAAAAAATCGTTTGTCTTTGTAATTTAATCATAACATCGACAAAATGTAATATTTAAAACACTGACTGACCTGATTTACTTGGCGATCGTCGTTTACGCAGTTTTTCCACATGCGTATATTATAATGATTATCCATGCTTCCTTTTGCACATAGTTTTTTGCTACACAAAACACTTTTAGGGTAACGATGTGCTGATACCCGAACACGAAAAGCGAATGACGATGACAGCGCGGGTGACAAACTCGTGCACTCGGTCGGTATTCACTAAATGGCGCCTGTGTCTATACTATGGGTAACGTTTTATGTTTTTTTTTTATAAAATTTCTTTTAGATAGCTCTTAATATGTGTTGGATGCCTGGTACATAACACCAGTGGACTACCTGGTGAATATAAATCTCGAGGATGCAACGTCGAAGTACAATAAAGTATATTTATTATCTTATCTTGTATTGTGCGGCTGCAGCAGCATGTGGTGTAGCTCATGTCAAAATTCCTAGCAGTGGCAGAGCTACACGACCAGCTGTACCAGCTTGGCAGTGCAGGATCGAGCGTCGTATCGGTGAGGCTAGATCACTAATCGGCAAACTCATCTGCTTCATGGAGGGCAACACTCGCCGTAAAGTGTGCTTTGTGTGGCGGGCATTCTCAGTCAGTCCTCGGGATTATCTGACCCGCGTTACAGAGCGTATCGACTTCTTGAAGCAGAAAATCTATGCATGGACACAGTGGCGTGCCTAGGGCGTGATTGGGGCAAGCCACGAAACCTGAAGTTCCTAATCTTGCTACCTAGGTTCAATGTTGGTGCCCATTTGTGACACAAGCCACATTTTTTACTCAAATCGTCATAGGCCGTGGCATTCCAAATGTTCTTGTCGTTTGTAAAAAAACAGCCTATTACCTTCTATTACATCTCGAACGTGATTTTTGCGAGAAATTTTTGAAAAAAAATATTCTGCGGCCAATTTTGGCGTTCTTAATCTCAGAAACAAAAATACATTAACAGTATTTACTTATTGAATAGTGTAGAATAGCTATTGGCATAGTACGTAGCGGCCTCGCTTATTGTAACTTTCGCTTAACTTTTTAATTAAACCCAAAATTGTAGAGAAAGATTTTTATAAATTGCGCGAGGGCACTTTTTTGAGCTCCTGGATTGAACTAAGTACTGTTCTAAACAAATATAATAAAAAAATGAGAATGTTATCTCGTCGTATAATGCGTAGCGGCCACGGAATTTTTAAATATTATTGATTTTATATTAGAAAAAAATGTTATTCAAAACCAAAAAAACTTCGAAAATCGCGTTAAGTTACTGTGAATTTCTCTTATCTACGATAATATTATTGAGTAAAATTTATAATTTACACCAGAATAATTGTAACTTCTTGAGGAATAAAATGTTTTAATTAATTTATTATCCTACTTCGATGAAAACTACGAGTATAAATACAACTAAGTAAGTACAAAATTACTACAAACTGCGATGCGCCGGCCGTTCAAACTCAGCTTATTCTCGCAGAGTGGAGATTCGTAATATAAAGCATGCATTTATTATCCTATTTCGATAAATACGATAAATACAACTGGAAAATTAATATAAAATGCGAACATTGGCATTTTGCGCGGGAATCACAGTCGATATGTAATACTAATAGGCCTCTACACTTAATTTATTAATTATTACTTATTTATTTTGAATGGAAGCAACCAACAATCCAAAGAGTTTTTTACATAGACCTATTATAATTAATGCCCTAGATGACTTTTAATAGTTTGTGAAATACATAAATCTGGTGTAGGTTTGTGTGATGGATGTTTAAAGAATTTATTTACCTCTGCGTTTCGTATGCCAATCATCAACACGTTTAAGTACACATTTGTTTGCAACACATCTAAGTTCGTCACAGGGACCAATAAAGCGACGAACTAAACTCAAAACAATTTTTTTTATCACAAATTACGAAAACACTTGTTACTTAAAAACAATCGCTCAAACAAAGTGAAGTGTGACAATAACAAAGAATAAAAAATGGCTGGCTGCAGCCTGTGGCTGCTGCACAGCACAATCGCGTATTAAAGCTCGCCTCTGATTGGTTCGCCCGAGCTCGAGCTGTCGTCGGTCGCCTCTGATTGGTTCGCCTGCGTTGAATTTGCACGTGATTCGGTAGAAATAAAGCTTGATTTGGAGAAGGCCTTACTTGCGAAATTCATAACGCAAGCAGGCTTTGACGAAGAGTATGAATTTCTCATAGAATCTATACATACTTACGCAGTATTATGTTTATAGAGTAGCAATTTTGTTAAAGTTAGAAGAGAGCGGATATACTTTAAATCTAAAGCCCGGTTGCAAGCTAACTTGTGCGAGAGAGATGTAAAGCATCGCACGTTTTATAAGCAGCTTTATGCGATTTGTTTGGTGATTCTTAATGTGAGAAACTTAAAAAATTGATAATTTGAATGCTGATGAAAGAAAATTAACAATGGTAAAAAATATTAAGTGATTTTAATAATTGCGTTTTACCTGTAGTGATAGAGTTTTTCTTAGGGCAAGCCGGGCTTTTCGGCTTGTATGAAGGTACCGCCACTACATGGTCAAACCGCATACGTCGATACAAGCGGCGAGTGGAGCGATATACTCAGAATCGCATATTCCAGAGCAATGAGAGGTGGGTTTATAGGGCTTGGGAGAGACCGGATCAAGGTGAGACTGATATGCACCTACCGGATGATGACGCCATGTGTTCATTCTAGCGCAGCATCTGGTCGGTGCCTGTCCATCACACAGAGGGTGATTGGACTCGGGAGATCGAGCGCGCGTGCGATCTGATACCAGAAATGGGAGCAATTAACATCAGCCCCCAAGATGTAGCTCGTGCAGTCTGTCCGTTGCCTAACTGGAAATCTCCAGGGCTGGACGGGCTGCACAATTTCTGGATCAAATGGTTCACAAGATCGCACGCTCACTTGGCATCTCAATTCCAGTCTGCCTTAGAGTCTGGGTCGCTGTCCCAGTTCCTAACCACAGGAATAACCCACCTGCTCCATAAATCAGGCAGTGTTGCGCAACCTAAAAATTATAGACCGATCACGTGTGTACCGACGGTCTATAAAGTTCTTACACCCATTTTAAAAGCAAAGATTTCCCATCATATAGAAAGTTATACGATAATGTCTCCCTCTCAGAATGAATTTAGGAACGGGTCCCGTGGTACTAAGGAGCTGCTCCTCATCGACATAGCCATTAGCCAACAGGTTCGACGTTCCCGAAAGGATCTGTCGACATGTTGGATAGATTATAAGAAGGCCTATGACTCAGTGCCACATACGTGGGGTGCTGGGGCTGTAGAAAGTTGATGCAGTTCTACGCACCTTTCTGATGTCGTGTATGGGGCAGTGGAGGACGATCCTTCGCTATCCAGGATGCCGACAGACCCAGGCGAACAGCGACCCGATAAGGATCGAGCGTGGAATATTTCAGGGCGACAGTCTGAGTCCACTGTGGTTTTGTCTGGCCCTTAACCCTTTCAGTACACTCCTGAAGGGTTCGGGTCAAGGCTACCGATTGAGAAGAGGTGGTCAGGTCATATCGCACCTTCTTTACATGGATGACTTGAAACTCTTTGCTCCTAACGACTTGCAACTGATGAAGCTACTGAAGGTAAACGAAACCTTCAGTGGCGCCATCAGGATGGAATTTGGTTTGGACAAATGTGTGGTCATGCATGTAAAACGAAGGGAGATTATGGAATCCATGGGGACCCAACTCTCGGATTCCATACACTTTAGATCCCTCTCCTCAACCGAATCTTACAAGTATTTGGGTATGTTGGAAGCGTTAGGTATCAATGCTGGTGACGTGAAACAATCGTTGAAGGAGCGCTTCTTTGGCCGCCTGAACAAAGTACTTAACAGTCTTTTATCAGGCGGAAACAAGGTACGCGCCTTCAACGGTTGGGTCATGCCGGTTTTGATGTACTCTTTCGGCATACTCAAGTGGACTCAGACGGAACTTGACGCCCTGGATAGGAGGGTACGCTCACTGTTTACCGCAAATCGGATGCATCACCCACGGTCATCGGTTATGAGGCTGTATATCCCGCGGAAGTGCGGGGGTCGTGGCTTTTTAAATGATGAGACCCTACACAACCGCGAGATATGTAGCCTTAGGGAATATTTCCTTGAGGCCGACGTGGGTATGCATCGAAATTTGGTGACGGTGGACAAGGGCCTTACCACGTTCTCCTTGGCTTTTGTTCTCGTCTTGCTAACGGCGCGTACTTGCACAGACACAATCTTGTAGCCAAGATCATTCACCAGCCACTTGCTCTTTAATACGGTCTTGTTGATTCCGAGGTGCCGTACTATACACCTGAGCCAGTTCTCGAAAATGGTCGTGCTTTGCTTTATTGGGACCGATCGGTTATCACGAACAGGACTATTGTTGCCAATAAGCCTGACATCGTGATAGTCGATCGGTCCCAGCGGCGGGCAGTGCTAGTCGACATCACCGTCCCACATGATGAGAACCTCGTGAAGGCTGAGAAGGACAAGCTGAGCAAGTACCTTGACTTGGCTTACGAGGTTACCGCCATGTGGGATGTTGACTCGACTATCTATATAAATTTATTACTATAACTGGAATAATCAAGCCTGCATCCAGAACAAATATTGCAGATTGGATCAAAAATATTTAAAAAAATATTAATATCGATGCACCACCTGGAGCTATTACATCAGCAGTAGCCTCCAGAGGTTGGCAAGATAGTAGGCCAGTAAAAGAAATCCTTAAGAGAGGGAATTGGAAGAGTATACAGACTTTTCAAAGGTATTACTGTCGAAAGGTTCAAAGGGCCGATGAAGACAATTCTTGTGCTGATTTATTAATTGAAGATTTTACAAGTACTTAATTAACAAATTGTTATTTCTTAATTAATAGTGACTTTTTTTGCCAATGACAGTGTTGGCATAATTGTTTTTGATTTTGTTAATTTTATGTTGAAAATTTTGCAGATACATGCATCTCATTTAAGAGTTACAAGTAGTTTTACTTAATTTATTATTGTTCGATTTTAAATAAAGTACATTTTTAATTATAAGCAATTTGATTAATGATTATTTAATGTTGTCTTATTCTTACAACATTATAACATTTATATAAACATTATATTCTTACAGCTTGACACCAGCAGATAACAAACAGATCTTCACCCAACACTGTGTTTTAGAAAGACACATAATATAACTATTTTGCATTACAACAAAACAATTATTATGTGTTGGATAAAACACAGTGTTATTGCAGCAAGGTCTTGCTGGTGATAGACTTTAAGATTAAAACAGGTTTCCACCAGTTACTCGCATGGATAGTAGCGCCTCTGGTGTGAATGAATGGTAAACAACGAAAAAACCATGGACAATTTGATAAGTTTTTTAATACCATAGACACATTTGGCAATGAATCATAGACTGCTTCTTCACCCAACACTGTGTTTTATCCAACACATAATAATTGTTTTATTGTAATGCAAAACAGTTATATTTTTTGCCTCATGTTGTAAATACATACAAGACCCAAAGAGTTAGGTCGATTACACGTTAAGAGGTTCAAGCTAGGAGAGTGTTCAAACTAACCCTTGTTTGAAAAAGAATACCTGTGGTGGGAATCTAACCCACGTCCTCGATATGTATGATAAGCTAATTTTTAAGAACATAAAGTCAAAAATTTTGGAAAATTTCGACAGGTCTAACCAATACTTCGGCGGCGGCGCAGACGCCCGGATTAATTAATTAATTTATTTATTTAAGCACACAAACAGATTACGGTCATACAATAAAAACAACACAAGTAGGGACTATGTATCGGGAACTAGAACTAGAACCCTTAAAAGTGTACATAGCATGCATAAAGAGTAATACATCACAACTTACCTACCTACACAATAATCAGTAGTTTAGTGTGTATGCAACACATAAATTAATTATTCTTTTTTAAAATTATACAAAATTGAGTTATAAAAATTAATATTGAATTACATTAGAAATTATTTAAAAAAAATCAAACAATCATACATTATAACATTAAAATAATTACAATCAATAATATAATAATACCTATCAATTAATTATAACAAAAAAAAATAAAAATGTAATTACCAGTTTCAGATTAAAATATGTAAAAGAAAAAAGAAAGTATCACAGAAATTACGGAACCCAAGGTGTGGTAGTGAGGCTCAGTGCCCCGTCAATACTTCTCCGGAACGAGTAAAAAATGTGCTGAAATATATCCTATTCAGGATTTTTAGATGATAATTCGTTATAATTACGGCGCATTCTGACCAACGGATGTAAAACGATGTGTTGTTTTTATACACTTCGAGTCTTAAAAGAGAGGGATGACGACATTTATAATTGACATTTAAAAATATTTGTGACAACAAACTAGGGCAATCAATTTTAGAGTGTAAGATCTTATATAGAAGCAGTAGGTCACATCTATCGCGTCGAGACTTTAGCGTATCCACTTTAAACTTTACCAGACGCTCACCAAAGCCACCGACACCACGCCCAAAACCACATCGATAGGATATTATTCTTAAGCATTTCCTCTGTAAGAGCTCTATATCATCGGAGTGAATCGCATATTGTGGAGACCAGATAGAACAACAATATTCCAGAATGCTCCTGACTAGGGCGTTTAAATAATCTAAAGGGCTAAATTAATCACACTGGATTTTTGAAGTCCTTTGAGGATCTTAACACGAAACCCAGCACCTTATTACAACGGTTGACAACATACTCGTAGTGCGGACGAAATGTCAGCCCCTCATCAAACAATATACCTGAGTCTTTAACAACTGATTTACGCTCAAGAGCCAGACCGTTTAACCTAAGAGCCAGACCGTTTAATCTATATGTGAAGTGGATATTACGTTTTTTGTTATTTGTAAACAAAATGACAGAATATTTGCTCACATTAAGATGCATGTTGTTGTGAGAGCACCAATTCGCGACAGCCACCAAGTCCCTTTGTAAGCGTTCACAGTCTGATATATCATATATTGGGGCAAACATTTTAAGACTTATTTAAAAATACAATCATTGTTTTATTATTACTTACTAATCATTTGTTACTATTAAATCAATTAATTTTTATTGATTCATAAAATAATGTAATATTCTTAAGTAATTTAAAAAAAAAGTGCTATTAGAAAATTGCAACGCCCTTCCTGGGCCCATATGATTATTACCATATTTTATAAGACCCTAATGTACATACAATATGTGATGCAATAAATAAATGAAATGAAATGAAATGAAAGATCATCAGCATACGAAAGGGATGGGCTTGCTATGGATTCAATAAGGTCATCGATAAACAACACAAAAAAGAGTGGTCCAAGGTGAGACCCCTGCGGAACGCCAGAAGTTACCTGAACGGGTGCAGATAAGAATCCCTTTATAGCTACGAGTTGACTTCTATTCTCAAGATACAAACTAATCCAACGAAGGAACTGGCCATGAATACCGTATGATTCCAGCTTCTGACAAAGCAAGTAATGATTGACTTTGTCAAAAGCTTTGCTGAAGTCAGTGTAGATTGCATCGGTTTGACCCCGCTTAGCAAACCCACCACAAAGATACGACGACATGCGCGAATATCATTGTCAGGTATGGAAACACCCAAGGTGCTACACATGTTCTTAAACATCGCCACTAAGCTTTCGTTTCTGCTCTCTGGGACGGCCTGAACCTCTACGTTGAGGTCTCTTGAGTGCTTTTCCAAATTATATAATCTATAGTTGATAGAAACTAAATCCTGTTGCACACGATTGGATGCCAACTCCAGTGCCATGATGTTTTTATCTTTATCTTCAATTCTGGATTTAAGATCATTCTGCTGTTCAACCAAAAAATCCGTAGTATTAGTAAAGTCATCCTTTAGTTTTTGAACTACAATATTTATCTCGGAAGCTGTCATAGACTTAACATCCTCTCTCCTTGCTGCTCGCAAATTAATCATGAAATTAGAAGTTGGAGACAATTTCGTATCTAAAAGCTTACTGATGTTTACAATAGTAATGCCAACAGATGGCAGTAATTAGCAAAAGGACGTATCAACTGTAGCATCATCACAAGACATGTCTAATGTATCACTTAGCTTTGATTTCGACATACAAACAGGTGTGTTTTCAGTGAATCTACGACGAGTTACATTTTTACATATTGGACACGTCGGTTCAATATAATCTGGAATAGGAAACTTATTCTCATCCTCAGCCTGAATGTTAACGCAGGGCAGTAGGATGATTTGCAAGACTTGCATCTGTGCTGTTTCTTTGTTCTTATGTCAATAAAGCAAACGGTGCAGGACATGGTGTATAGTACTTCTGCTAGTTTAAAGCTTCACTCCTGAAGAACTCCTGAGCTTGTCGAAATACCAGCAGTTTCCGCAGATCTTATTCAGAAAACATTTAAGTATATATATTTACAGGAACCAACCTTGCAGAGAAATTTTGAGACTAGAGAAAAATTTATAAAATGGCAATACTTTTGCTTCTGTCAGTGGTAGTTGACACTTGTCATAATGAAATTGGTGATTGTCATTTGATTTTGACATTCACAATGTTAATAAAATTGAGGGTATCCGTGCCACTTTTAGATTGTTTAGAAGTAGATGATGTTAATTTATCTTTGTGTATATCGAAGTTTCAGATTGCGGCGGACGTGGGTTCGAGTCCCACCTGAGGTAGAAATTTTTTTGAACGTTTCGTTATTTTCGTGTTTATTTGAGCTTTATTATCGCTAGCAATAAAATATTCCCACAAACTCTCATTCAGCCAACGGCAGCGTAGTAGATCATGGAACACTCTCCATTTTTTACAAAATTTTATTTTAAAAAATATACTCGTATTTATGTAAGTACTTACTTACAACATAAAATATTCCCTAGTAACCGTGTCGCGTAACGGTGAAAGAATACTACCACCCCTCTCTTCTCTTGGGTGTCGTAAAAGGCGACTAACGGAATAAAGGAAAAGGCTGCACATATATCCAACAGCACAAAGCGGCGATAGGCTCACCACCTTTAACGCTGAGCACATGTGGAGTCGCAATTTGGTGAAAGGTGGATTACCTTTCTGCTGTCCTCATTGCCTAGTCTTTGACTAACCCTTCGGGGATAATAATCATGATTATATGTATGTGTGTATAAAATATTATAAAAAAAACTTGGCCTAGGTTGCCACCCGCAGCGGGGATAGACCCAATCTATCGGTGGTTAGTTCTGCAGAGTGAGGAACCTCCAGACAGTTATTATTATTATGTACCTTTAATGTATTTGGCGCGATACAGAGCTGACTTGACGATCTCGTGCTCTTCCTTAGTGACCACGCCCCGGGGCCACATCTTGCGCATCTCCTCAATCATGTGCTCGTACACTGGACGGTTGCGCATTATTTTATACGTCTTTGCCATACCTGAGGGTAAGAAAAATAATGATAGATACATTAACACGCTCAGATCTGCGAGATGGCACCTTTTCTTGATTTACCCTATTATTTGTGTCGTCAACTCGCACAACAGCTAAAATCTGAGGTAGTCATGTACAGTCAATTACAAAAAGGTTTGGAAAAAGTAATAATCCTTTAAACCCCTTGAGGATCGTAAAAACGGACACAATTCAAAATCATTTGTTTCACGACCACCGGCGGTCTTTTGATCCTTGACCTATTATTGTTTAAACCAGACAGTTATGATTAAATAGGTACAAAATAAAATAAAAATATATTAATTTTATTTCCAATTTTTTATTCGACTGTACTTTGTACGTATGTGCGAGCTGACAAATATAATATTATGAATAATTAAAATCATGGTCATCCTACTCCTCCTTGTTACAAATAAAACCTCTTCATAAGTACAGGTACAGCGATGATAAAAATGTAGGAAGACCACACATTCTAAATATTTTAATTATCTAATTAAACATACAAATTTAAATTTAAAAACAGAAAACACTTAACTACTATTATTATTGCAATGACCATCATTTACTTAGTCGGAATCAGTACGTCCTGATCGCTGATAAAATTTCATCGTGTATAATGCAAAGAACTATTATTAATTGTGGGAGCAAAATTGCACTCTGCAGTCTGAATTTGCGAAAAACAAATAGATATGTCATTACAGTTAGGTCGTAGTGTTTGCAGGTTTGTATGGGACCGCTAATAATTTTTCTAGATTTCTGTGTTACTCCAATGCAACCAGTTGTTTTATTTATTCAACACCTGTATATTTTCGTCCCGAAGATCATTAGGTCCATCTATCAATCAATTACTCTGTATACTCTGTGTCAGTAAATATCACAACTCAAGCCTGTAACTAAGTAAAGTAAAGTTTCTTGTTTCTTAACCAGGTTACAAAGTAAAAGTCCCATCTGAAGATCGTCACTCAAAGTCATCTGCTTCTTTCAAAGCGAAACTGCATTCGTGTCTCTTGACTAGGTCCTACTTTGCAACAATTATTATTCTATTTTAAGTATTGTATTATATTACTAGTGTAATATATAAGGCGACTGCTAGAAACCGCAAGAAAGTTCAAGGGCTGGTCAGGTCAAGTGTTTTAAACATGACAAAAACATCAAAAACGAAATTCGTGCTTTTTCATTTTTAATTAAATAACTCATTTTGTGAATTTTAATTAGTTAGTCTTTGAGTATCTAATTTATTTTAAAGCGTGAACATAAGAAAAATAAAATGATAATTAATAAAATTATAATTAAAAATAACGATTACTTACAACGTGCGGGCAGCGCCGGTCGTTGACCCAAGCGTCTGTTGACCCGTCCGCGTCAGCTGGGCGATAAGTACCTTACGTTATCCTTTATTGCACATAGAAAACACATTAAAAGACATATACAAAGGCGAGCTTATCTCTAGAAGAGATCTCTTCCAGCCAACCCTAGCTGTGGTTCGGAGAGAAAGTCTGCGGGACTAATGATGACGAAATACTTACTTAAATATTATATCATACATACATATACATGCTTACTGTAATTATATTGTATATACATATACATACACATTCTTTACATATAATAATTTCTAATATAAACGAATAATTGGTTAAAATATTTCTAATTGTTGTTGTTGGATAGGTAGTGCTCTTTTAGACTAAGTTTGAATGATGCCACCGATGGTCTCTCACGCACGTCAGCAGGCAGCTTATTCCACAATCTGGTTACATGGACGGTAAATGAGCTATGGAAGTATTTGGAGTTGGATTGAGGAAATACAAGGGTTCTTGTGTCACATGAACGCTTAGGGCGGGAAGTGACTGGTAAGAGAGTAAAACGGGAACGAAGATAATAAGAGAGTTGAGGGTAGTGAGTCTGCAATGAAACTCCATTTGTTTTCTTATTGCGAAATATGCGTATTTTTTTTTGTTATTGCTTTAAAATAAATTAGATACTTAAAGACTATCCAATTTCAATTCGCAAAATTAAACATTTAATTAAAAATGAAAAAAAAAACACGAATTTATTTTTTGTAGTGTTTAAAACACTTGACCTGACCAGCCCTTAAAGTTTCTTGCGGCTTCTAGAAGTCGCGTTATATATATTTATTTTATTAAATTTTTATAATATTATGAGCAACTTTCCCCCCTTTGCATATGTCTACCCTCATAATTCCTATAAAAGGCTAACGCAGCTGTGAGCCAGCCATTTGTCTCTGAGCGGTCGGCGCGGTAACAGCTACTAGGAGGAATCGTAATATTCCAAGTACCCGCGTTTTACGTTCACCTACCTGCGTTAGTGACCGTGACGAAATAAGATATACTCCGAGTGGCCGGAATCGGAAACGTGATGAGAAAAGTGGCTCGCGCGACCGAAGCCGGCGTAATTCTTATGATAGGCGTAGGCTACGCTCGCGCAGCGTTTCACGTAGGCGCGCACGATCTCGAAATCTTTCTCGTAATTAGGATAGGTCGCGTTCTCGTTCTCGTCGCCGTGACGGATCGAGTTCTCGTCGCCGTCGATCGCGTTCTCATCCTAGCCGACGTGACAGGTCGAGTTCTCGTTATTACCGATCGCGTTCTCATTCTCGCCATCATGACGGGTCGAGTTCTCTTCGCCGTAGAGCACGCTCTCGTTCGCAAAGCTTACGTCGGTAACAAAGTCATTGCACTCACGGTAAAAACATAGCCGCACCTGCACCCGAGGTTCAAAATCCTGTAGATTTACATACTTCACCAAGGCATAGCCACATTTCCGAGTCAGTGGCTCCGCCTTCTGAGGCGTCGACTCTTGCTCATGCCTTAATGGAAGCGATAAAATCTATCCAACCTACGAAGTAACAGACTCAACACTATTTTATCTCTAACTTCGATCCTTCCATAAACAACATTGAAGTATGGTGTGAAGAGGTAGATCGCGCGAAAGACACTAACAACTGGAGCGATCATGAATGTTTATCACGCGTAGCTTCCTGTCTTAAGGGCGATGCTAGGGTGTGGTTAAGCGAGTGGGTGACCAATGTCAAAGTCAAATTATTTATTCAATGTAAACCTTTACAGGCACTTATTGACGTCAATACAAATAATAATATATATTCTATCCGTGCGGTGACGGAGAAAGAATACCAATCGCCGCCCCTCTCTCCGTCCGGTGGGTGTCGTAAGAAGCGACTAACGGACTCTTTCGAGCGATGATCTGCTCCACTGGTGGTAGGGCTTGACCCGTCTGGTTGGTGACCACCGTACGCATGGTGTAAAACCCGTCAAGTGACTGCTTGTCGGTCGCGTTTCGGGATCAGCCAGCGTATAACCAGAGCTCGAGAGGATGATGCTGCGATGTATTTGGTCTGTGGAGGCTTCCGTCAAACCAGTGCCAGGAGGACTTCGTTAACCTGCCGACCAGGGAGACCCGTAGAAACGGTTGTCCCGCTGGCCGCCCTTGGCACAGTACAGGGGCCCAAGCGAGCCTAACCAGCTCGTGAGGTTGCCTCACCATGCCACGCATAATCTCGGGGTGGTCCGTCGTGCCGGTTGGTGACCGGAAGGTGGGGTCCCGGCGGCCATTCCCGGAGGGGTTCGGGGGCCCTTATGTTCGGCGGGTTAATAATACTCGTCTGTGGGCAAATTCCTGGGGAAACAGGCCACCACACTTTGACCATTCGCATCGCGGCATCATTTTCTCGATTCACGCCTCTCTCTTTCCACTCCTAAAATGACAGCGCCTAACAACAAAACTGGTTCTACAGCGGTGCACACCCCCACCACAACCTTACCGTTTGAGGTGGAGTTCGCTAACATCCGCGGACTTCATGCAAACCTCAATGCCGTCCACCACCATCTTGAGACGGCACGGCCAGCAATGTTGTTCCTGACGGAGACGCAAATAATCCGCCCAGCTGACACCACCTACCTGAACTATCCCGGCTTTGTGCTTGAAGAATCCTTCAAAGCCAAAGCCGGAGTTTGCTTATTCGTTCGGGCGGATGTTTGCTGTCGCCGTCTGCGCTGTCTGGAGGACCCTTCCTTCTCCCTCCTAGTGGTACACGTCGACTTAGGCTCTCATTGCCGTGTCTACGTCTGCGTCTACCGATACCGATCCCATAACGGCGACATGGAGACAACTCGACTAATTGAACATCTTAGTCGGGTAGCAGATGATGCGCAGGAGCGGTTTCCATCGGCGGAACTGGTGTTTTTGTGGGACTTCAACGCCCACCATGAGTTGTGGTTAGGTTCCTCCAAAACAGACCATGCTGGTAGAACTGCCCACGCATTCGCTCTCACGCATGACCTGACGCTACTGGTGAACCAGCCCACCAGGATCCCAGACATAGTTGGCCATGCGCCCTCCTTACTCGACCTTCTGCTGACGAGTCGCCCAGCTGGATACCGGGTGGAGATTCGAGCTCCTTTAGGTTCCTCGGATCACTGCGTGATATCCAGCACAGTGCCCTTGGCATCGCGCCCGCCAACAGCGGTTTCGAAACGCCAGATTTGGCACTACGCGTCGGCAGACTGGGACGGGATGCGGGAGTATTTTGCATCCGTCCCTTGGAGGCAGCGCTGCTTTAGTGGGATGGACCCGACCGCTAGCGCCACTGCCGTTGCTGATGAGATAGTATTAGGAATGGAATACTATATTCCACACTCCTATGTCATCAGCAAAGGCAGACGCAACCGCTGGTTCAATCGCGAGTGTGCCAGCGCTGTTGAGAGCAAACAGACGGCATACCGCGCTTGGATCAGAGGTAAAGCTCATGGGGCTCCCGAAACTCGCTCGCTAAAAGCAGCCTATAATAATGCCACCAAGTCGTGTAAGAGGGCCTACATTAGAGCGGATGCCCAGCGCGTTGCACGAGTAGGCCAAGAACTCCTGACGCATCCTACGGGCAGCCGTAGCTACTGGCGTCTGGCCAAAGCCGTGCAATCCAACTTCTGCCAACCCTCGCTGCCACCACTGAGATGTCTTGATGGAACTTTAGCTCACAAGCCGCAGGAAAAGGTCGATCTCCTGGCCAAACTCTTTGCGGCTAACTCCCGGATCGATGACTGTGATGCAC
Organism: Scoparia ambigualis; assembly: GCA_963921215.1. Classification (NCBI taxonomy): domain Eukaryota; kingdom Metazoa; phylum Arthropoda; class Insecta; order Lepidoptera; family Crambidae; genus Scoparia; species Scoparia ambigualis. Next base: position 16,581,892 of record OY992524.1, read on the forward strand.
AGCCACCCTCAATTCCTCACTGTGGCCACACAATGTCTGATATTAAAATCAGGCAGTGTGATGTCCGTGCGGAAATGCAGTCAATCGATGTCCGGAAAGCTAACGGTCCTGATGGCATCCCAGCAATAGTCCTGAAAATGTGTGCAGCGGAGTTGTCCCCTGTGTTAACGCGTCTGTACCGTCTCTCGCTCTCTTCGGGGTGTGTGCCGGAATCTTGGAGAGAAGCTAATGTGCAACCGATCCCTAAAAAAGGAGTTCGGTCAGATCCGACTAATTACCGCCCTATAGCCGTAACTTCAGTCTTGTGTAAGATCCTAGAACGAATATTGAACAAACAGCTTATTCGATACCTAGAAGGTCACTCCCTAATTCACGATCGTCAATATGGGTTTCGGCCAAAACGGTCAACGGGTGATCTTCTAACGTACGTCACACACCTCTGGGGTGAGGCTATTGACAAGCGTGGCGAGTCACTGGCAGTTAGCCTTGACATAGCCAAGGCTTTTGATCGGGTCTGGCACAAAGCTCTTCTGTCCAAGCTCCCGGCATACGGTTTGCCCGCTCAGTTCTGTACCTGGATTGCCAGCTTCCTGCATGAGCGTAGAATCCGTGTCCTTTCGGATGGATGCGCTTCGCGGTTCATGTCAGTGAACGCTGGTGTTCCTCAAGGCTCCGTTCTATCCCTCACGCTGTTCCTTCTGCATATCAATGACATGCTTCCTCTTGGAAACATTCATTGCTATGCAGATTATAGCACAGTGCATGGGGGATATAACGGGCACCCAACGGCTGGGCGGGTAGACACCGAAATGAAGCGAGCAAATCTTGTCATTGAGCTCGATCGGGTGTTGGACCTCATTTCTAGATGGGGCTCCGATAATCTGGTGGAGTTCAATGCCAAGAAAACACAGGTGTGCGCGTTCACAGCAAAAAAGTCGCCATTCCTTCCCCTTCCCTCTCTTCAGGGTACATCTCTAGGCCTGCAGAGCAGTATTAACATGCTCGGTATGGATATCCGCTGCGATCTGAACCAAAAGGACTACATCGAAACCGTGATTAAAAATGCCTCACGTAAACTCGGTGTCCTGAACAAGGTGCGGCGATTCTTCACGCCTGATCAGTTGTGTCTATTATACAAGACACAGGTGCGGTCTTGCGTGGAGTATTGCTCTCACCTTTGGGACGGCTCCGCAAAGTACCTTCTCGATGCCTTGGACAGATTGCAGCGCCGCGCTGTGCGCATTATCGGCAATGCAGAGGTCACTAAAACTCTCGAGCCTTTGCAATTGCGTAGAGATATTGCGTCACTCAGCGTCTTTTACCGTTTATACCATGGCGAGTGCTCTGAAGAACTCTTTGACCTCATCCCTCCTTCTCCCTTCCTCCATAGGAGTACGCGTGCTGCTCTGCGGAGTCACCAATTTACAGTCTCTAACATTCCATCTCGCACAAAGAAATTTGGTGACTCGTTTCTTTGCCGCACTTCCAAAAGATGGAATAGTCTACCAGCACACGTATTCCCTCCTACTTATGACATAGGGTCCTTCAAACGAGGCGTGAAGAAGCACTTTGTGGGCCGGCAGAGTGAGGATGACTGATGCTACGTCTCTTACGCTGCACCAGTTGTCCTCGCGCCTGGACCTCATTTCCACTTAACATCAGGTGGAGTGGGACTGCCGGGCATAGTACATATAAAAAAAAAAAAAAAAAAAAACAGTTAACTAACTTATAGTTAAGACTTAACAATTAATCTAACGAGCTTATAGTCTGTGCCAGACAAATGCGCATCGCTACCCCCAGTACCACTGCACGCCGAAACAGAATCGCGTCAAACCGAAATATAAGCCGTGGTCATAGAATTGTGTAAACATACGTATCCTGGTACGAGAAAAAATAGCGGGCAAGTGTCTCTCCCCTAGCGACACAAACGGCTAAAATGTATAGGTAATTTATCGTTTTTTTGGGATGAAAGGTGATAAATCATAATGAATTGTTAACTTAAGTTATTACTTAATGGAATAAAATTAAATATGATTTCCAATTATCGTATTGATAATGTGGTAAGTAATAGAAATTGGAGTTTTTGAAGTAAAATAAAGTAACGGCTGAAATGAGTTTTGGAAAACATTAGTACCTAACCAATAAGGTTGACATTTTTAATTCACATTTTTAATTATTCAAATATCTTTTTTTATAAAAACTTATGCATAAAAAACGTCAAAAATTAATAAGCATAATTTGTGTGTTTTAAAATTGTTTCGTTTTTCGTCTTGGTACAAGCACACAATAACTAATATTACTACCGTACAGAAAGTTCACCCTCCAACGACCCCCACGCGAAACCGAAACCCATCGCGTGACCCGAGCGTTCATATTCCGATAAGCACAGCCGACTCGATATCGATTTGACGTCCATCAGGAGCGCAGGGTTTACGGGCGCGCGTAGGGATTACGAGTTTAGGCTAGATAGATCGCGCTTTGAGTTTTTCAAACCATCTGATGAGACATAGAAAATAATGGTTTAAATTCTGGAAAAATAAAGTATGTATTAGTTAAGGATCCAATCCATTCAAAGTCTCATTCAGTTACAAGTTACAAGATCCAATGAACTTCACTCGATGGAAAAAAAAACCAAAGTTACTCTTTTTTGTAATGTTTTTTTCAATATTATGACTATGCTACTGATACTTTACATTTAATTTTTGTACTCAACGAAAGACAAATAATTCGCAGATAAAGGACAATGGGCAAAAATGACAGGACGTGGACGAATTTCAAAAGAGAATTCAAAACGCTTTGTCCCAGTAAATTAGATTACGCGAATATTTTATTTAATGCTATGACCATGACATCGGATAGGTACCCAACGTATGCAGAGTATGCACGTCGTACACTACTGCGTTTGAGAATAGTACAGGGACTCAGTGACGAGCTTCGAACACTTATTGTTATTCGTGGAATAGATAGTCCTCATGTTTGCGCGGCAGCTGCCAACGCTGAACTTACTCCAGATAGCCTTGTTTCGTGCTTGTCTATTTACACGAAACTAATTAGTCGTGCAAACCAGTTTGATTATTTTACTAACACTATGAAGCGCTTACCTAATAGACCTAATACTAATATGCGCGGCAATGTGGCAATCAAATGTTTTAAGTGCGGGCAACGTGGCCACGTAGGACGATTTTGCAAGACTAACCCTACTCTTAACCCTGCTCAACCCGGTCCTAGTAACACTTGTACATTTTGTAAAAAGCAGGGTCACATAGAGGCTAATTGTTTTGCGAAGTCACGATCAGATCCACGAAACCAACGCAATGTTAATCTTTGTACCTCTCGCCCCTACGCTTTCTCACGTGACGTCACGTCATTACTGCTGTGGTGGATGGCATGCCGGTTGACGTACTCACCGATAGTGGCGCCCTTGACGTATCCCTAGTTTCTTCTGATGTTCTCAAGCACATTTCATGCCAGCCTAAAGGAGACGGCCGACCTTCCATAGAACCTCGGGCTTGAGGTGAAGTTGAGGTGTAACACAATGAAAGTAGTGTTATTTGAAAGATAGTATGAAATTAATGGATTCCTGAAAATTTGACTAAAATTGGCAGTCTGAGACCTGAGAAATAGAAGATTATGAAAAAGTGAGGTTAAGAATAGCCTACGCCGAAATAGTTATTTAAATAGTTAAATAATAACCTATAAAAGTATTTCTTGTTAAAGTAATGGAACATTTTGTGTTAATACAGATAAGTGTATTTGTGTTACTAGCTATTTTTGTCGACATTGGGTAAAAATATTTAGGTAGGCAGGTACCTAATCTCAACAATGAACAATTTATTTACACCAGTAGGTAGGTAAGTAAATAGACATAACCAGGCCGCATGTAATGCATAAATACCTACCTACTCTGTTGTTTTACATCATTTAGGATGGCTTCGACCATAAGACTTACTCCGAGAGTAGTCTATAAAAATTCGGCGTTTAGTCTAGGTATAAGACCTTATTCCAGCTTGGTCGAATCCACCCTTAATCAAAGACATATAAAATATAGACAGGTTACACGCTAACATTATTGCATTTTAAACTGCTGCAAGTAGTACTATATCTACGTATACAGTTATTTATTATGACACGTTGCGCTAACAAGAGACACATTATGTGGTTAGAAAGAGATAAATATACATCTCGCTCTATACGCATGTGAGTTTCCATGGCGACGGCCGCCATTAGACCGCGCTAACATAGTCTGTTTCACTCTCACGCATAGAACAGATTACATCTCACTCTTTACCCACGTGAGGAGCAGCCAGCAGTTTATTTATAGGGCATTTAACGTTGAATTTAAAAAAAATCAGTACTTACGAATGAAATGACACGTTTTTCTTGTCTCTAACAGTTGCCGTGTAATTTGTGCACCGCCTAAAAACACAGGAAGGCATTTTGGCCACGAACAACTTGATAAATTCACGCGCTGTAGCGATGTATAGCCGGGACGCGAGAGCGTGCCTGACTGAATGCGAGTCGGGCAATTACCTTACATTCGTATTGCCATTCTAGAGCGTGTACAACGCATCTATGACTTTATACATCATTGCCCTTAATAGCTTACTATTATCACACGAGTAAAGAATCAAATAAAATGCCGAGCGTGAAGTCCAAAATGAGAGGTGCAAAGTCGTTGTAGTCGTTGTGTGTTAGCGGGTTTTCGGTGTTCGTGGTGAAAGCAAAGGTCGATCAAGATGAAGAAGATAACTGTAGTCAATAATAAATACCAAGGTCGAAGAAAAATCCAAAAACAGTAAGAGCACACTCAAAACGCAGCGAAGAAAATAAAGCAAACGAGTTGAGTGACATTTTTTTTTTCTCCTGTTAATGTCAATTTTTTTGTCACGGCTTTGGCACCAAAGGATTTTTAGAAGTATATGAATAATCGATTACAGTTATTATTAATAAAAAAACAAGATTGCTAACATCTATTTTAATTGACCTGCAGTAAAACGATTAATTAACAAATCAAACAACTTGATTGTATTGTGATAATTCGATTCATTTCATTCGATAACAGTAACTTCTTTCTTACGTCGTTTTCTTTTTTCCTAGACTGTAGATAAAGCTGATTTTTTATATTTATCTTACCTATTCAATATGTGTTTTAATTGAACAATATTTCATCTTGTTACCTGCTTGTTAAACTTAGGCCCACGACGGGCCGTCTCTTTTAGACGCTGCGTGTTAAAAGGTATTAGCGATAAAGAAATAGTAGCAACGTTATATGTGTCGTCTAGTATCAAAAGCCGCCAGATCCACTTTTATTAAAAAAAATATAATGCTCTCTGGCTTATTTTTCTTGAAATCGTTGCTTCCTATTAGTAAATTCGTATCAAACTCCGCTAGATCGCACCAAATTAAGATCGAAATCTGTATTAATTATTATCAAATCATGCCAGATCCTTGACCACTGAGGTTTATTCCCCGCTAGATCCAAATAGACCAATCAAAACGAAGGATTTAGACAGGCAACTGTCATGGCGTCCTTGGCGTCAGTATGGCCGTCCATACAAAGTGGTTTTCGTGCTGCATTTTTGAATTTAATGGTAAATAATAGGCGATTTGTTTAAAAAAAACTAAAAAGTTCCTCCTAATTCGGCAAAGAAGGGGGCTTGAACAAAGAAAACTTAAAAAGAGAAAGGAAACTTTGAGAATTGAGAGTCACAATTTCATTGAAATTGGTATACAATGACATACAGACTGTTACAAAAATTCAGTTTTACACAAATAGTTTTATTTATAATTCCTCAAGGACTATTTCCTAACGACAATCATTAGTTTTGTATTTTGCGTTTTTGTTTTAGTTTCAAGCCACTCTTTATAACATCCTGTATATTAAGAAAGTGAATGTCAAAATCCGCTACATCCATTATGCTTAGAAACAAAGTCCGTCAGATCCCATAACTCAATATCATATCCGCTACATCCATTTTTTATCTCTATTTAGTTGTATAATTCAAAATCTAAAAACATTTTATCTCGTTAAGTCCCAGAATCATTTAAAGTAATTTTACTTTAAATTACTTAGAATGATATTGATTTGTAACTGTAACATAGAAAAAAATCCATTTATTGTAAAATTGACCTTTCGGAATCTGGCGGATTTTGATACTAGACGACATATATGTCACAGTAACAATTGAATTTAGCGAAATATCTATGGAGGTAGACCTAGTGGTAGTTCCATCCGGTTACATGATTGCACCCATTATAATAGGCACTGACGTACTTAACCGCGATGGGATTACTTTCATTAGGACTAAAGATAAGCAGTATCTTACTCGTGATGACACACCTTGTTCTAGTATTATCACCATTCAAGCTGATGCTCAAACCGAAGTAAATATGCCGCTGCAGAGTAAAGATTTAGACTCTCTTATGTCAGTTATATGCGAATTTTCTGATTTCTTGATATCGGGTACTGCTACTACCACGGGTAAGACAGGCGAGATGGAAATTAAACTCATAAGCTCTACGCCTATAGTATATCGACCTTACAAACTCTCGTATCAAGAGAAGCTTAAAGTCAGGGAAATGACCCAAGACTTAATGGGCAAAGGCGTGATCAGGCGATCCAAGTCCACGTATGCCAGTCCAAATAATATTAGTTAAAAAGCGTGACGGCTCAGACAGGCTTTGCGTAGACTTTAGAGCCTTAAATCGTATCACAGTTAAGGATCGATACCCTCTCCCTCTCATCGATGATCACATTGATAGGATAGGGAGCTTTAGGTATTTTTCTAGCCTTGACATGACCACTGGCTTTCACCAAATACCCCTGAAGACCACTTTGAATACTTAAAAATGCCGTATGGCTTAGTCAATTCTCCGACAGTTTATCAACGTATAATCAACGATACTTTACGTGAATTAATAAATGAGGGCAATGTTTTAGTTTACGTAGACGATGTGCTCCTTTTAAGTAATTCGATAAACGAAGGCATACAGCTACTGCGTAGAGTATTAGAAACTCTCACTCGAGCAGGTTTTTCCGTTAACCTACGAAAATGTTCATTTTTAGTAAAAGAGGTTGAGTATTTAAGCAGGGTCGTGATTGAAGGTCAGGTTAGGTCGAGTCAGCGTAAAGTAGAAGCCCTTGTTAACACTGCTCCACCTCAAAACGTCAAGCAGGTACGTCAGCTTCTAGGTCTCGCTGGCTATTTTAGGCGATACATACGAGACTATGCTGCAAAAACCGCTCCTATAGCTCGTCTAACCAGATAAGGTATAGAGTTTCACTGGACACCTGAACATGAGACTATTCATCAGAACTTAATTAAACACTTAACGAGTGAACCGTTACTGACCATATTTGACCCATGTCTGCCAACTGAAGTTCACACTGATGCAAGCAGTGCTGGTTATGGTGCAATTTTGCTCCAAACTCGTAATAATGGCAAGAAACACGTAGTAGCACATTTCAGCAAAGTAACGCAAGGGTCCGAAAGTAAATATCATTCTTACGAGCTTGAGACACTTGCAGTTGTTAAGGCACTCCAGAACTTTCGGCATTATCTGGTAGGCATAAAATTCCTGGTGGTTACCGACTGCAATGCCCTTAAATCTACCGAGCGTAAAAAAGATCTCCTGCCACGTGTCGCTCGCTGGTCGATATATCTTCAAGATTTTAATTTCACTCTTGAATAAAGAAAGGGAGTATTAATGCCACATGCCGACTATTTAAGCCGAAATCCCGTATTTAGCGTGAACCAAATTTCCAGACCTCAAAACTGGGCCCAATTAGCGCAGGCTGCCGACAACGAGACCCAAGAACTTATCCCAAGTAACACACATAAGCTGAATACTAGATGAATAATGGATTATTGTGTACTTAGCGCTGAATAAAATTACTGAATAAAAGCTGAGTAGCATGCTATTCAGCCACTACACTGCTTAAATGGGCACAAATTATTCAGCTTTAGTTCGCAATTGCTGAATAATATCATTATAGTAACGTTTTAATCGCAGTATAAGGTGTAACAGGTGGTAACAAGGCAAAATACTAGCAAATTAAGGAAACACTAGTTACCCTATAATTAGACAATTGTCGTCTATGTACGCTTTTATATTTATTGTTATTAAGCTAAAGGTTCACGATTTGCTCTGTAAGAACGTCTGTTAATACTTTTAGTGACAGATGATTCATATTTACGACAGTGAGAGAAGACAAGTTTTTAAAATGATTGTATGATATCGGTATATGTTCCTTTTGTTAATAACTTCATTATTTTACGTGAAAGCCAGTGGGAATTCAAAATGACTGTTAGAGTATACATATATTTCTAAGAAAATTTTCAAGCGCCAGTGCATAAATAAGTTTTTACTACAAATTATACTAAAATAAACACATTTAATCAAAAACATTTCGGGTAAAAATTGATTGATTGTGTCATTATTCTAGTCTGTCACCAATAATCACATTTTAAATATTTATTTGTAATTCCTTACTTTACTAAGTTCGTGTTAAATAAATAAAATTATGTATACCAGTGTAGATATTAAAGGTTATATAGAATAAAAAATGGTGGTGAAATTAAAGAGCGATGTGAACCGTTATACTTCAACATTACTGCCGTAGCCCGCGTAATGGGGCACATATGTCTGCTTATTCAAACTTAGGCGTAATAAAGTCTTACATGTGAATCCATATACGGCAATACACTGATTACTGGCTGAATATTCGTTCGAACTAGCATCGATAAAATGTGTGATAAAATACACTTTTAAGGATCCGCATAATAAAGACTGATCCATTTAAGGGACTTGTTACGTAAATGAATTGATCCGTGACAAGATTCACGGGGATATACTTATTCAGTCATCACCAGATTAAATCAACTGATGTGAACCTCTATTAAGCAATATACGTTATAAAATACTCGAAGTGCTCTTCAAGAGTAATAAGAACGTTCAGATGAACTTGTAAACAGCCACTATTCAGTCGTAAATAATAGCAGAATAGATACGGATAAACAGGGAAATTTTACACCATTTACTGAATAACATACGAAATGTACTCCTTTATATATAATTTAACTGTGTAACAGTACACATGTACTCCATTTAGAAGGCAGCGTTTAGAGGAACACATTTACTCCATTATACAGCATATGACATATTTGGTATCCGTCAGAATGGCGGGTGTGTGACTTCCAAATTGATCAAAAATAAACTATGTAAATGTACGGAAAATGTACGTTTTTGTACTGAAATAAGTATAAATGTACGTTTCTGTAAGCGTAGCAACAATCATTTTAAAGTGAGCCGCCATTATGATGTCAGGTTGGCGGGTGAAATCTTTTACAAATAACTTTTTTCAAATTTAACTTTAGGAAAAAAATGTACGTCAATTGTACTTAAAGGAACACTATTTAAAAACTTCCTAAATGTTATAAAAGCTCTGATATTGTAAAACGTGCGTGAGCCGCTATCCTGACGTCAGAATGGCGGGTTGTTTCTAAACCAATCTAACTATTTTGATCCACGAAATAACAAATAAATGTACTTATTATGTTCTTGACAGATTAAAAAACAAAATTGGATGGTAAATTCATGGCATGATTTAATCAATTTTGTAACATTTGATCATAGGTACAGGGTGGAAAGATCGAATGCCACATGGATGGCAACTACCTTAAATACTGGAAATAGCACATTATGTCCAAAGGAGACTTTCCCATTAATATAAAAACAAAAAAAATCTGCATTTATGGATTTTTGAAAAATCGCTTGTTTTAGGCGGGACTCTCTCGGGAACTAGTCAAACGCGACAAGAATAACATGCCGTATTTTACGATGCACGTCGAAAGGGAAAAATTGAGAAAAAATTGCCCTACAGCTTAAGCTTAATGTAAGGCAAATTTTTCTCTACATATTAAACACAATCTAAATAACGGATGGCCATGAAAAGTAACAATTACCTTTTAATTTGGTTTTCACCCGTCACGTGAAATGCACCGCAACTACTTTAATTATTGGAAACAGAAAATTGTACGCAATGGAGACTTATATTTATTTTAGAGAATAATAAATACTGCAATTATGGATTTAAGAAAAATTGTCTGTCTTAACCGCAATCAAACCGATCAAATGTGGTAAAAATAACATGCCGTATTTTATGATGCAGATCGAAAGGGTGTTTCATATTGATTGTTAACACTTACGTACCATGAATTAAATGAAGACCTTGAAAATTAAGAATTACTTGTATTGTCGTTTGTCATTTCATTACCTAATCAATTAACGAATACTTACTGAAAAAACAACACACTCTAATCTCTGGTATGCAGATGTTTAAATGAGCTACACTGATCTACTACCTATCGGTTTAGTTGCGATTACTAATGCAACTTCTCTAGTAATCTACTTCTAAAATAAGAAACTGCATCAATTATTATTATTATAACTAGTCATCATAGTTGCTTGCATAGGTAAGTAATTTAAAAATGAAACATTTAAAATAAATCCATACTTGCAGTATTCTTTTAATAAACTTACTAAAACCTTGCCAACTAATCAATTTAGTTGTTCAAATTGAGCTCCATTTTCTCGTATGCATAAATTTATTTTATTGTGGAATTAGCCGGGTATACAGCGGGTGCATGGGCTCGCGCGGCAGCCCCGATGTAGTTGCTCGCGAGCATGGCCTCGCGAAGCAGACTCGAGATGCACCACCGAAACGCAGAGGCGAGCCTCGCGCAGCAGGCCGAGCTATATAGTAGTCCCCGAGAACCACCGTCCACACCGAGCGCACAGCGCACCTTCGAGCGCGTCCGGTTTACCGACAGCCGACGGCTCGACCCCGAGGCACGTTCGGCCGAGGCAACGTGCGCCCGAGGCAGCCCGAGCAGCCGGTGTGGACGTGCCACACCGGCTGAGACATGGCTCGCGAGGCTGCCTCGACGAGGCTGCGACCCGTGCTCCGTCGGTGTGGAGTGGACGCGGCTATTGACTTTTCGTAGCTCTTCGCAGTGAATTTTTATTAAATATTATTAATATTCACCACAATTCACTGCGATGAACTACAAAAAGTAAATTTTTCAATATAATTGAAAAATCCACATTTACGGTATTTATTATTCTCTAAAATAAAAGTAAGTCTCCATTCCGTACAATTTGCTATTTCCTTTATTTAAAGTAGTTGCGGTGCGTTTCACGTGACGGGTGAAACCAAAATTAAAAGGTAAATGTTAGTTTTCATGACCTTCCGTTATTTTGATTGTATTTGTTATTTAGAGAAAAATGTGTCTTGTCAGTAACCCTCTCTATCTGCATCATAAAATACGGCATGTATTTTTTGTCGCATTTGACTAGTTCGAGTCCCGCCTAAGACAAGCGATTTTTCAAAAATCCATAAAAGCAGAATTTATTGGTTTTATAAATAAAGGAAAGTCTCCTTTACACAACGTGCTATTTCCAATATTAAAGGTAGTAGCCATCCATGTGGCATTCGATCTTTCCACCCTGTACCTATGATCAAATGTTACAAAATTGATTAAATCATGCCATGAATTTACCATCCAATTTTGTTTTTTAATCTGTCAAGAACATAATAAGTACATTTATTTGTTATTTCGTGGATCAAAATAGTTTGATTGGTTTAGAAACAACCCGCCATTCTGACGTCAGGATAGCGGCTCACGCACGTTTTACAATATCAGAGCTTTTATAACATTTAGGAAGTTTTTAAATAGTGTTCCTTTAAGTACAATTGACGTACATTTTTTTCCTAAAGTTAAATTTGAAAAAAGTTATTTGTAAAAGATTTCACCCGCCAACCTGACATCATAATGGCGGCTCACTTTAAAATGATTGTTGCTACGCTTACAGAAACGTACATTTATACTTATTTCAGTACAAAAACGTACATTTTCCGTACATTTACATAGTTTATTTTTGATCAATTTGGAAGTCACACACCCGCCATTCTGACGGATACCATATTTGCCACTACTTAATTGCCCTTATTCAGTAAGTAGGCTTCAAAATTTAAAACGGCTGAATAAAAGCGTAGGTTATATACCAAATAAACGCATCTTGCTGTTTAAGGGTGAAGAATATCTACCATTAATAAGTTCTTATTCAGAATATAGCTCCTTGTGTACTAATATTCAGCTTAAGGATCACCAGTGAATTATAATAACGGTTTTAATACTCTGTAAGCAACATTTATGACCACAAGTGATTAAATATACAGCTTTCTGTGTTACTTGGGATGGAAAAGCTCCTTAGCGGTGAGCTCGATACCAATCGATACGTAGTCCAAAATAACATCTTGTACTATCGCTTCACGCCTGTAGGTGCAGAGCCACGACTCCTTTGCCATATCTCTAAAGGGCATCAGTTAAGCCTCCTCAGGGTGTTCCATGACCAGCATGAGAACATCGGCGCTGAAATGACGTTGGATCTTATTTTGAGACATTTCTGGTTTCCGGGGCTCAAACAATTTGTCAGCAAATATATTGCTCACTGCCTTATATGCGTCTCTAAGAAACGTGCCCCTCGAGCTCCATTGCAAAATATTACTTCCTGAGAAAAACCAGTTACTCCCTTTTATACCGCCCATGTTGACGCACTTGGTCCTTTACCTGTATCTGAAGGCTACAAATTTGTTCTGATCTTAGTTGATGCCTTCACTAAATATTCACTTTTGTACCCTATATACCGTCAAGACGTAACAGAACTTAAGCGAGTTGTTACTCAAGCAATTTCACTGTTTGGCTTAACAAAGTTGATGGTCATGGACAAGGGACGAATGTTTGAGTCAAACGAGTTTGTATCATGGGTAAACGAGTAGGGTTGCGACCTGCATTTCATCACGCCAGAGATGCACCACTCCAACGGCCAGGTCGAGAGGTATATACGAACGGTCTTCAACATGCTTCGTATAGAAACCAACCATAACGGTGCATCTTGGTCTAACACTCTGTGGAAATTGCAACTGGTGCTAAACATAACGAAGTAGAAGACAACGCAAGTTTCCCCATTGAACCTTATGATCAGTACAGAAGCAACCACCCCTGTTATACAAGCTTTAGTGCGTGACGTAGCCGTCGAAGGGACTTCACCCAATCGAGAAGCGTTACGTGAGGTTACCAGGGGGAGAGTCCGTCGACTACTTGAGGAAAATCAAGCTCAACAAGATGAACGTGTAAACCGACAACGACATGTACCTCGAAAATTTGACCTTAATGACCACGTCTTCGTCATTAAATATGCTCAGTCTACAGGGAAGCTCAACTCCGGAATGCGCGGTCCCTATAAAGTGACGAAGGTTCTTCCAAATGGACGCTACGAATTGCGCCTGTTAACTGGCAGCTATGGAAAAACAACACAAGCCGCAGCACAATACTTGGTGCCGTGGCGTGGTGAATGGTGTCCCGAGACGTGTGCTGCACTATTTGAGAGTAAGTTATGGGTCCGCATGTTACGTTTGTCGTCATGCAAGACACTCGTTAGTGTCAGCCTGTTCGTCAGGCTAGCCTGTTACGTTTGACGTCAGGCAGACGCTTGGCAGCGTCTACCCGTTAGTCGGGTAAGCATGTTACGTTTATCGTCATGCTGGACACCGGGAGGTGTCGGCCCGTCAGTCGGGTCATGTTGCAGATGGTGCACTGGCGAGTGGCGAGAGCCAGCACAACGCTTCACAAGAATGAATTCTTCAATCAGACAGTACTAAAGCTTTGGACATGGTTTGATTTTTAAAAGAGACGTCTCTAATTACTTTATACAGCGTGAAGAATGGCCGTTTGTAGCAGATGTGTGTATTATACAAATGTGGAAGCTTGAACTAGTTGAAAGATAAGCATGAAAGATGTGTGTGGAATAAGGTTAATTTGCAGCATACATTAAACCATTAACGTATGTGTTTCCAGATGATGAAGATGATGATTTAGAGACTGCTCCAGCTCCCGCAGTTGGTCTCTCCATGCTATCCCTGGACCTAGAGGATGGTGCTGGACCTTCAGCAATTGGCGGCGCTGGAATTTCGTCAGCAGAAGCTGCAGAACCAAGTTGTAGTTTACAACCTAATGTCGAGGACGATACTTTCTCAGGAGAGGCCGTATGAGCAACTTTCCCCCCTTTGCATATGTCTACCCTCATAATTCCTATAAAAGGCTAACACAGCTGTGTGTGAGCCAGCCATTTAGCTCTGAGCGGTCGGTGCGGTAACAGCTACTAGGAGGAATCGCTGTCGGTGCACATAAGGTCGTACGAGCCATTTTTAGTTTTAGTTTACATTGTGATTTAGTGATATTTAAATTAGCAAACAGGTTTCTTAAGTATTGATTATTTTGCTTTTTGTAAATAAAATTAAAAGAGTTGTGTTTCTCTGAGATCTTGTTTTTTTTAAGTCGTTGCCACTTCTTACCCTAAAAATATATATAAGGTGAATGCTAGATACCGCAAGAAACTTTAAGGGCTGGTCAGGTCAGGTGTTTTAAACATGATAAAAATGACAAATAAAAATATGTGTGTTTTTTCATTTTTAATGAAATAATTCATTTTGTAAAATTTTAATTGGATAGTCTCTGAGTATCTTATTAATTTTACAACATAATATGGCCGTCTGTTGACCCGTCCGCGTCAGCTGGGCAATAAGTACCTACGTTGACGGGTCAACAGTTGCCCGGCCGGCCGTTGCGATAAGTACCTACAAAAAACACGAATTCCTTATTTGTCATTTTTGTCATGTATAAAACAATTGACCTGACCAACCCTTGAAGTTTCTTGCGGTTTCTAGCAGTCATCTTAATATAAGATTAATAAAAAAATCCTTTTTTGTCATTTTTGTCATATTTAAAACACTTGACCTGACCAGCCCTTGAAGTTTCTTGCGGTTTCTTAGCAGTCACCTTATATAGTATTAATCTGTATTGTTAATTTATTAAATTTATTTTTATATAAAGTATATGAATTCTATTTTATAATGTTTGCTTGTTTCTGGTGCACTGCTTGTCGCTCTTTTTCAGTTGTCCTATACCTCAAAGGTTGTTTGGAAGAGATCGCTTTAAGAGATAAGACCGCCTTTGTCCACATTAGTTTTATTATGCTTATTTTAGGTTTTTTTGTATTTATCTATCTATCTAAAAGTCATAATGGTTAAGTAGTTGATGTTGCTTTACTTTAAAATTATAGAGCTTAGTTAAAATAAAATAATACACAGATAAATAAACTGGTCATTCATTACAACACTGTATAAAATGTGTGGATTAAAGGAAACAGGCCAGTCACGTTCATCACGTTCAACACTTATTCAATTTCCTTGTACCTTTTTAATTAACAATTTCATGGATTGAATAGACGAGAGTATTTATAGACTAAAAAGGAGGATAATTATGATGAGCTTGCTGGCGTTCTGTTGCGATCTTGCTGGTTAAGAAACTTTTGAAAAGAAGTAAAGAATTTTAAATTATTTATAAATTTTAACAGACAAATATTTATTTAAAAAAATAAATGGTTTCAACTCTACAAAATGCTGGCCAGTCAAAAAGTCAGCGCTGACTGATCTTTCGTTGGAACCGGTTCGGTAAAGATGCGAAAAATTACCCTAAAACTTTACAAAAAAAACGTTAATTTAAAAAACTAAAAAACCCGACTGCGTTTCTGTGTAATTTGGAAATGAAAATCCCTACAACAATAAATTCGTCATACCCGATTGCACTTAACTTAAGAATCGCCAAAATTACAAAAAAAAATTGTAGCAGTCGTGTCCCATACTAGAATTGGAGGCTTAGTGAATTGAGAGCATATGTACCTATATTACATTGCAGATTACTCCATTATAGGTACCTCCAATCTACTGACTAGACGGCTGACTTTCTTGAATGGGGGGCCCATTCAACTGCTACAATTTTTCTTTGTTACGTGTAATCGGGTATGACGAATTTATTGTTTTAGGGTTTTTCCTTTCCAAATTACACAGAAACGCAGTCGGGCTTTTAGTTTTTTTAAATTACCGTTTTTTATTTAGTTTTATTATTGAATAAGTTTATATTGTAACTTATAGATATATACACATGACACACAAATACTTTAAAGCTAAAATCCATCGAGCCGTTCAGGCCCTTCACTCCTAACTTGCAAAACGCCTTTGTCTGCTAATTGCCGTAGCATAATGCCTAAAACGCAGTAATCCTAAAGAGCAAAATAGGTAGTGCAGAGCGTGCCAAACATTTGAATTTGGCGCCAAAAATCCGCCATTTCGTTTTTTTTATAGTTTAATATACCCACAGCGTCACTCTTACAGTAATACGAATCTAACGACACTTCTCAACATAAAATCCATCTAACCGTTTAGGCCACTGAGCGTGCCAAACAATTATACATACATACGTACTCTCGAATAAAAACATATCCCTCTTTCTAGCGCAGTCGCAAATAGCATATCCTGAGACCCTCGTCATTTTAAAAGTTAAACTAATCGAGCCAAATCGCAAACGCGCGGATCGCCGCATTGTAACACCTTGATTTACTGCCTACGAATCTTTAACAAGAGTCTTACACGAATTGTCTACTATTACTACTACTATTGATAGTCTACTACGGATACAAATTGGCTATGGCCAATAACAATATTGATGACGAATGTTTGTAACAAACAAATTACTGTAATTTCTTTGTGCAAATATATAGTGCCACTCGGTTTTTTACTGTTTTCTAATAGAATTACACGATTGGTAGTTTAGCCGTGATTTTCTCTCATAAAAGAAAAAAATCGAGTGATCCTTGATATTTGAACAAAGAAATGTCAATAATTAGTTTACAAACATTCTTTATCGAATTTAGGGGTAGTATAGCCCTTTCTGTCACGGAGACTCCTAGAGGATGCTAACAATTAAAGGACATTGTTGAAGTTAGCCTAAGAACCAACACAAACATGACATACCTACATGATAATTCTTAGGTTATTTTTTACGACAGATAACAGTATTTAGATATTGGCGGACACTTTTAGATAAGTAACCCATATTAAAAAGAACTTTTTGGACATTCATATTGAGTATCATTTTTTTGATACGGGTTGGGTATTGAGAGTTCAGTGCATTCAGCCAGTGAATTAAAGGTTTGTGACCAAAATATTTATAATATGTACAAACAAACCTAATAATATTATGCATGCATGGCTGACTAGATATACTTAGTGCCAAATACTCCAAGCATCATTAGAATACGATACATCGCATTTTATTCCAAACTGTAAACGTTAGTCGACTTAAGATTCTTTTGCTTTTCCAATGAGCAGAATTTTACTGATCTGCGGTGCTGTGTCACTCACTGACTGACGTTGCTGTAGTCTGCTGTATTGTGCAGTTGACGTTCTTTGGCAAATACAACAAAACAGTGCAACATCACTTTTCAAATTCTCTCAAGAAGTCCGTGCGAGATCTCAGTAAAGTCCCACATCTTTACTGGAACTCAAGAGGTTTGGGGGAAATATCATTTAGCATTAAATGTTCATAATATTATCATCACATCACTCATCATTATTATCAGTTTAAGCATAATCAATGAACTCTAATAATACGACTGAAGGACTATTCATCTAGTATCCATGGTCAATAAAAAAAATTTTACGTTCTGGTCTGGACTTATAGGCGGGAAAGTGAAGTCATGTTTGCAGTTTTGTTTTATTTTCTTTAATTGATGTTTTGTCGAATATAAATTTGAAATAATGATAGATTATTTAAGTGTTAGTGAACGTGCATGAGTGTTGGCAAATAAAACAAAAGAGTGCAACATTACTTCTCAAATTCTGTTATTAAACATAACCTCAAGTTTTACTGATATTTAGGTTTTCAGGAGTGTCCGTCAAAAATCTTTGTTTTTACAGTAATTTAATTGCAATTTAGAAAAGAATATTTCATAATTGTTGGTTCTTAGGCTAACAATGTATGGGCGCAGAACATTGTCTTTTCTATTGTATCTGGTATTACGACAGCTGAGCTTTTAGTCTAGAACGTACTTCGTCAAATAACGTCATACATACCAAAATTCGAATTTCAAAATTAATTTTCCAATTTAGGGTTCAATAATTGAGCACTTATGAATGTCGCTATGATATCGGTTGGTTAGTCTCACAGTGGGGCGGGAGCCTTGTACTGAGAAGAACCGGCAAGAAACTCAGCAAGGGCATTTCTTTTCTCCCTTTCTTTTACAGCGTTAATACAAATTGGAAAATGCTTTCCCTATCATAGAAGGACATTTTTCATTACAACAAAAAAAACACGATTATAAGACAACACAACTCATACAAAAGAATATCCAATAAAAACGGGTATTGCTCATTTTAAAATAAAATGAACAACGTCTTACAGTATCTTTGAAACAAGAAAAATACTTAAAGACTATTACCGAGCGGCATGTACCCGATACACGGCATCATCCTGAAGGTGCCGACGACCTCTTCGAGTGACCCCCAGTTCGCTGTCTGCGCGGTTTGAACCATCTTGATCGCCTCCAGCCACATCGCGACGAACATGTTGGCGAAACCGAACCAGTAGTATGCGTCCCAGATGACTCTGGAACAAATAATACATATATGATCGAAACCAAGGCAGTACGGATGTGGTACTTTGCCTGCCACAAAGATAGAGAAAATATACAGAAAAAAAACTGTCAGGAGACATTGACATTCGTTGTATGTCAGTTAGTTCTTTTAATAGTTCGGTTGTCGGAATAACACGTAATGGCGGAGGTCTGCTAAGTTTCGGTACGCTAGTTGAATTCCACCGGTGGAACAGCGTCACATCTTCGAAAATCGGTTAGAAAGCCCCGCGAGAATTGTTTGCGTATGTAGTCCTGACGGCAGGACCCGCGCTCGCGTTTATTGAGAATTCGATGTGTTCAGTTGGGGAAAACTTAACACATGCTTCGGGCGTGAATTTTATGAGAACAAGAAATCGGATAATATCTTGTCGATCTTAATGTAGACAGCCATCGGAGGCTGCGGTAGCTATTTAATCGGACGGACGAACGCAGGCGGCAGCGTATATGTCGCAAATTCTTGGCGGATTAGCACGCGTTATTGTGCGTGCTCGTAGTACTACCAGGTCATCGGAGGTCTGAGGACTGGGTGTGCACGGGTCGGTGGAACGGAAGTGTGTACGGAAGCGATTTGGACGAGCCTTCGAGGAGTCGGCAGGCGAGGCACGCTACCACGAGGCAGGCGTCACATCGCATCACAGCAGCTGGGCTGCAACCATCCTGTTTCCTCCCCCCCTGTCCTCTCCTAAGGTTGCAAGGCGGGTTAACCATCGCATCATTCGGTGAGTATATAGCATAAGTAAAATTTTAGTTAATAAGTCCTTAACGCTGCGAATCGCAGCTAGTTTCAAACAAGCCCTGATCGGAGACCAAGGGTCCAGGGTCTGTTTGAATCATTATGGTAGCAGAAAGCGTAGTTCAATTAAAACGACACGGACCAGCAGCTTACTTGAAACTGTTTGTGCGGTTCGAAAGGCCAGCAGAAGTAGCCGGCTTAATCGTTTCACTGTAGCTCGGGTAGGTAGAAAACATAAATATATCCACCTGATTAGCTTAAAATAGTTAATTACATTTAGTAAGTTGTAATTAAGATTTATTACATCGAATGTAATCATTGATTGTTTTTTAGTAGTGCTGTAACGGAACAGAATGGGTGGTATCTGTTCGTTAACAAGGAATGTATGAGTAATGTACTAAAATCAATATTAATTCGTTGCACCACTCTTGTGATAAGCATAAAAGGAGAAAATAGACTACTTTAAATAATTGCCGTGTGGGCGAGTAGCTTTATGTTTAATAGTTATAAGGATAAGTCAATAGACCACTAGCTTTAATTAATTAAATTTCGCGGGGACTGTTCCACGCGATCAAATCCCTTCACAGACAACCGCCATCTACTTTTCTGAATACTAAACTTTTAGAATTTTAATAAATATTGCATTATTAGCATTGTAACGTTGTATTTTTTTTAACGTGGTCTTTGTTGGTAAAATAATAAACTTTTTCAAGCAAACTTATTGGTCTCGTTGGTTTTACTTCTGTAGTACCTTAATAGATGGCGCTAGCAGTCTCACGGGATAAGTAGAATTCGATTTAATCGATGCGTTTTGTCTTTCCAAAAAACGGAGTGAGAATTTACCTAGTAAAAATAAAAGTTGATTCTAGGCTGTATGGTCTCTGACCGTAGCCTGTTCCTCCCAAAGAACGAAAAAACAATTTGACATTTATGATGTCATCTCGAGGACTGATTGTCATTAGTCATTGAGTTTTTCTTGATTCGTCTTGGTGGACGAGTTTTCTCCCGTGTTCTTTTAGCAACAACACGTGTTGTGAGACTCCATTTTATTTCAATCTACCGTACAATACTAAATGTACTTTTTAAATATATACCACTGAAACTGGCTTAATGCTAAACGCGAAGCCATTAATTAAGCTATAATAATAAGTCTTGGTGGACGAGAAAGGAGAGGATTTAAAAGGAGACAAGGACGGAGCCCCAGGGCTACCTTGAATCCATATACATCGGCCCCGAAATGTAAAAGGGTTAAAAAAAATGTCGATGTAATTTATTGGTAAGTTCTTTGCGGAGCATTCTAATCGTTTATTTTTTTATTGTCTTTTGGAAAAAACATGTCCATGTGGTTTTACAGGGTGGATAAAGGGATGTTGCACGATTGTCTGGACCTGAACGACCCGCAGGAGTTGTAGAATCGGGAACGGCAGACATCGGCAGTAAGTTCAACGATTTTCTAAATTGCCAATTTAAAATCTGCAAAATCAGACTTTTGTGACCAACCACATGTTTGTTGTTTCAGATGGGTTTTTTTATGTTCTTTCTAACTACCTACTAGTTAGAACGTTTAAGACAAGTTCCATTTGTAAAATGGTTCTTTGAACGGTCTAGCACCTTTTGTTTTAATTTTGGAAGAAATGTCTCGGTAACACACTTAATCAATGATCCGGTCACCTTGGATTGGTGAAAACCTGATGACAGTCACCTGTGCAGCTCTTTAGCCAGGTAAAGGAAGGATCGCCATCGATCTTCAGGTCAGTCTCCATATTCGTTTGGTGGACGCCTGGACCGTCACCCTAGGGTTTCTCTCCAGGCCGCCACCGTTCTAGATGCCGGGATCGTCTGGCAGGATGGTTTTAGTTTAATGTAGAATTAAAATAAAGCTATTGAGATTTGGGATAATTTGATTGCAGTCGCGAATACCAACATAAAGCGATCTTGAGAGTAAAAGTCTTTTACATAACACCTAAATTGATGCTGGATCTCCAATAAAGTTATATCATCGTAATATCTCATGCATTAAAATTACATTTAATTTAATTCCTGTAGGTATTTCTGTATCTAGATTAAGTAGGGTAGAACAACTTATAGAAGCGAAACCTCAGATATCCTGTGATATTTACCAATATAACCAGAGTTATTACAGGTATATTATGAGATCTCTATAATAAATACTAAGGGAAAATAAAAGTAATTTTACTTCAAACAATAACATTTAAATGTTAGTTCACTACCTAAAAGAAATAGGTTGTTGAATAAATTAATCATCCTTTTAATAAAATTAAGTTTTAATATTCTGATAAGGCAACAAACACAGTCTGTTAATATTGTTACATTGTAATATTTTTATAATAGACACAAGAATCTAGGAAGTAAGTATGTTTCCTTTGAATGATAGCTTTCCACCTCTGTTCCTACCCAAAGACATAGGTTGTTCCATTGAATAATTGGTAATAAGGTTTGGAATGTGGTATTAGGATTTAGGAGGACAGCAAGCTCCTGAAGTATATTCCATTGATTTATAAAGGAATAATTTAATATAAAGCCCAGTAAATAGTAACTTTCATAATGTAACATGAAATTAAAGAGGAGTGATGTAAATTCTCAGTTTGTTATGTTAAATTCCTACAATCTGGGCAGGGCTGATATAAAACAATGAGTCGTTCGGCATGCTAAGAGCGGGGCGGAGCTCTTAAATTCCCAGAACCCACTAATGTATAATAATCTCACTTATACTACTTATACATTTGAATAGTAACTCTAATAATACCTGCGAGCTATGCTGTCTTTTCTAATATCTGAAGAGTCGTTAGGCATTCCTTTCGCACAACTGCTGTGATGGATTTAGGTTTTGGTTCCGGACGAAGACACTGATAGGCTTAGGTACATCTGTGATGTTAGGTATTGAGGGTTAGGTTAATAGGTTGGTAGGAAATAATTCAACACGGGGATAAGCCAATTACTAAACTTTCACGGAAAAGATCTGAGTTGCTTTTGACACGGTTCATAACGTAGGTTCCATTGGACGATCTGGCCAAATTATGATCTTATTATTTTATTACATCGCTTGACTGAAGTTTGTTACTAATAGGTTTAAGTTATAGTAGGTCTAGATTAAGGTTCCATTATCATTCAACAACTACACACTATACAAAATATCAACTACACGATCATTAGTTATAGGTCATAATTAGCCTTTAGTTAAGTTAATAGTTAGTATAATTTAATTTAAGTGTTAGAGAAGACATAGTTGATGGTAAGCTTGCACAGGCTGTATGTTGTAGGTTAATTAGTTTAAGAATTAAAAATAGTAATATAAGTTCAAGCAACGGCGGAGATGTATGTATGTAGTTAGAGAAATATACAGGGGAAGAGTAGAAGAGAGGGGTGAGAGGTTACAGTGCTTCACGGGTTTGTCTTTGAAAATGTATTGTCTCGGTCCTTGACAAAAAGTACTCAATCAATGCTTATTACTTACATTGCAACATTACATCGGTTTGAGTCAGTCACTTTAATGATGTTGTGAATTATTGTAACATGTGGTGACCACGGTTTAAGTTAATCATTATCATCAGATAAGTTATGGAGTGTGTCTTGTAACAGAATAAGGTCTGTCACACTAAGTAATTGTATTTTCTTACCTACCGTCATTATGTTCAACCTTTATAAAGAAGTTAATTAGGACTTCAAATGATATAATATAGGTTACTAGTTATTTGAATAATACAGTTATAATAATATAGTGTTTACTGCCAAGCAACGGGCTTGATGTATGCAGTTCGGTTATAATTTTATTTCTTGTTATGTGAATATAAATAATTTCATTCGGATAATTTCTTATAGCACAACGGTATTTTGAACATGTTTTATTGTTATTTATAAGTTAGTATACATAACTAATCCGGACTTAGTGATTTGTTTGCCTCGGAAAAGACTTGTAATTTGATAATAAGTTTATTTTTTATTTTGTTGTGTTGATATTGCTTAAAGACCTAATCGGAGTAAGGTATAATTGTGCCTCTTTATATAGGGTGTTTGGTTTGAGTTAAATAATAAATAATTTTTTTTTGTCTTTTTTTATTTAATTATTTTATTGTGTTGTATAATAAAACTTGGGGTCTCAGGTTATACTTCCAATAAAACTGTAGGTACTTCCATCAGGTCGTGAACCAATCAATTCTCACGCCTAATTGAACACTTATTATTATAATGACACACGAACCAATCAATTCTCGTGGTCATTATAAATAACTATGAAACGAACCAATCAATTCTCGTTTCTGTGGATCTACTTTACCACCCGGAACATGAACCAATCAATTCTCACGTCCAGGTTGGAATAACTGTATGTACTTCCATCAGGTCGTGAACCAATCAATTCTCACGCCTAATTGAACACTTATTATTATAATGACACACGAACCAATCAATTCTCGCGGTCATTATAAATAACTATGAAACGAACCAATCAATTCTCGTTTCTGTGGATCTACTTTACCAACATGAACCAATCAATTCTCACGTCCAGGCTGCAACAATAGAAAAAAACCATATGTAGATACACAATAATAGCCGTAATAACAATATGCGTATGTATTTATTAGTCTATCTTTATCAATTTTGGACTGCCATTATTACATAACTAATTATTATCGACATCATTATCCTCGTCATCATCATCTTTATCTTCACTATTTTCGCTTTCATCGGAATCACTTTCAAGTTGCAAAGCAGCAACGTGAACCAATAGCAACATGCGATCGGCTGCCACAGTAGTCGGTCGCTTTTTTGTACAACTATTAAACCCTGGAATACACGCTACCCTGTACCTATCTTGACCTAGAACTTTAGTAATCCGAAAGGGGCCTACATAGGACGGAAGAAGTTTCTTACTCTTTCCGTCGTTCTGAAAAGCAACTTTAGTTAATTTAACTAAATCCCCTTTTTTATACTCTCGAGCAGGACGCCTATTCCGATCATAAAACTGTTTATGTTTCTCTTGTTCGATATCTATTCTTTCTTTTACTTCACTCCGTATATCTAACACATCGATTTCTTTGCGAGTTCCACACAATGCCTCATTTAGGATAGGGTGGACCTCACTATTCATCAACGTGCCAAACATGACTTCCGCTGGTTTTCTACCTGTTGTCTTCTGAATGGTATTATTAAATCCCCATTGTATTTTCCCTAACTACTATTTTCCCATTCCCTTTCATAACAATATCTTTTAAAAACATTAGATGTAAAACAACTTCCCCGGTCGCTTATTAATCGATCAGGAACTCTGAATGTATAAAATATATCATCTAAAACTCGGACAAAATTTTGCGTATTGGTATTGCGCACTGGTTTTATAAAGACAAACTTAGTGAAAGTGTCTACTACTACTAAGAGGTTGTTCAGTATACGATTGGCTCGTTAAAATTGATTTTTCTAAAAGGTTCTCGTCAACTACTCTACAGCATACACTAGCGTTAAAACCATCTACAGATAAATCTAGCTGCAATTTTCCCAGTGATTGAACTGAATTGTTTCCGAACCCCTTGAGCGTAGATGGTAACTTATCATGAGTTAAGCCTAGCAGCAAGACTAAAGAATGTTTTACCAACGTAACTTCACTTCCAAAATCGATAAAAGCATCTATATCAACGTTATTTACCTTTACTTGTTTTATATACTTGGAGCTTGGAGAAGTATCTGCAATACTCATAGTTTTTGAAGGTTCAATGCCACCAGCTCTATTGTCGACCTTTAGCTTCTTGAAAACCACTTTTAATTTGGTTCATAATAGTACATCTCGTGGGCAATTATAAGTCGCTACAGTCTGAAAGTAATTGTCTAATCTACCGTAGTTTACTCAACCGACGAAACTTGATGGCGCTGGTTTAGCGACAAAAAATTTTTTTTATTGGAAAATAGTAGGTGTTACCTATACGTTAATGTTATGCGTTATTATTATCCTTTCAACATATTCGTTATCTAATATAACGATCATCTCTAGTACACAATATTAACTCAAGCCTCACTCGCTTGCACATAATAAAGGCACAATAAACACATGTACGCAAACACTATGATTAGGTAAATGTAGGTACCTACATGAGAAGTTAAATAGTAACCGTTCAGCTTCAAATAATTTTATGAGTATGGGTACTGACAGCTCTTTATGTATAAATGGATTTGTATAGAATGTTTACACATAAGGCTTTAGCATGAGAGTTTATTAAGTATGAATGTTCAAGATCAAAGTATTAAATATTTGTTCCACAACTCATTGTATTGGAAAGCTTTAAAGTTTCTATTCACTCGCATGTCCAATTAATTTTACTTGATCAATGTCAAAAGAAACTTTAATTATATGTGGGCATTAAAACTCCTAGATGTCAGTAATTAGCTAACTAGTAACAAACACAATATGTAAGTAAGTAAGTACTACAATTTGGCTGCACTTGTTCACTCTTTATGTAATTGTTATTGTAAATGAAAATGACCTAAACTGACATTTTATTGTAAACGTGCATTTTATTGTAGCATGTAACCTAATACTTCGATCACTGTAATTAGATACTCTTTTCTAAATATTCTGTCTGTATCGGGTCACCGAATCATGACTAACAACCTACCGCACATTAATATAAAACCCTGTTTTTCTTTTAATAAAGGATCACTCAAGAATCGACTTTCTTCTTGTTACATTAGGAAAACCTGTAATTGTCCTCGATTGAAGTTAATACTGCTCAATATGAATTGTTTGTAAATGCTGTTGGTTTTCTGAATAAAATAAAATGTCAAGTCAAACGCACTAAACCAATAGTAGCCGGAGTAGGCATTTAGAACAAAGGCCTTATTCCTCGATTAAGAATAAAGTGTATCAACCGATAATCTAAACACACACATAGTAACAATGTATCGCTAGATCATTAAAAAGTGTATGTATGTCACTGTAGTCGGTCATTGACCCTAGAAACACAACTAAAATTTTTCTGTTATTTTGACAATTAAACCAGTTATGATCCTATAGCCTTAACTTGCAGAACGTCTTTGAAGCACAATGTCTAAATTCAATGTCTAAGTTGTAAAAAGTATAAGAAGCAAAACCTCTAACACAGACTCATATGGATAATTAAGTAAATCAATTAAAAATAAAACCTTTGCAGGGACACGTTAGCGACCTTACTTAACCAAATATCGATGCGTTGTCCTTTCGCAGAGGGGTCAAAATTAGGGAGATATTCTTGTAATCAATAGTCTTTGACATCAATGCCCCAGAAGGTGATGGCTGAGGTCCGATATTACTTTTAATTGATTTGACAATATCTATCAAGTCCTTAGTAGAAAAATATGGTGTACGTGACCTTTTTTTTCCTTCGGCGCGGAGTACTCGCGTTGTCGTCGGCCTGCCCTCGGCGTAGCACTGCGACTGCGCTTACGGAGCCGCCTGCTCTGGCTGCGGGTGCGTCGACGACTGGCGCGGCTGCGACTGCGGCTGCGACTGCGGCTGCCCCTCGCGTTCCGGTGCGGTCGATCTTCACGCCTCGAAGATGTTTTTTCGCGTTCCCGGTACAACTCGTGCTCCAAAGCCTGTAACCGCCTTCGCGTCTGCTCCAACTCGGTCTCCTTTCCTCGATGGTGCGAACTTCTATTAATCCTTCTGGACCTGCTACGGCTGCGTGTTCGACTACGATCTGCCCCAGTAGCAGCAATTGGAGTATGCCGCCGTCGCTCGCTTCCACGTTGACGTCCAGTCTCATTATCCATAATGTTAATCTCGTCGTTCCAAAAAGAGAAGAAATAGTATAAATTAATGAAATTGAATCATACAGTAAACTGCAGGCTCTTTTTTTTCTATAGTAAAGATCTACAAGCTATATGCTGGTTTTGTTACATCTTGAAACATAAATCTTAATAAAAATTGTTCGACATGCGTTTATGACAATTATTGACCCCCCCCCCCCCCCTTTATAAAACCCCCTTGGTGGTATGGTAGGCATCTTTATGGATATAAGCTTACCTAAAAGGATAACCACCCGCTTGCAGAAAAAAATCTCATATTGAAATAGCGGCCATTTTGACTTCCAGACCTCACAGCACACTTGTCGGATTGATGACCAAATCTATCACAAGTGAGACACTTTATTAAGGGATGCCAGCGTCCTTTACAATTATGGCAAAACCAATCAGAATTAATTGCCGCTGTCGAGTTAGGTCTTCTAAGTCATTGTTACTATCACATGTTAATCCATCCCCTTGTCTGTCACGATCGCATTCTCTAACTATTCCTCGAAGTCACAGATAGTGGTCGAAATCATACTTTGGTCTTTATTCTATGCTCTATGTAATGGAAGCTAATTTATTTCAATAAAGTTCTTATTGTCCATCTATGTACCTGCATGACCTAGACCAATTTACTTATTTTTATAATACGATATAGCTCTGTAGCCAATCTGTAGGCGACAAAGAATCCCAACAAAGAATCGTTCTGACGATTTCTAGATCTTAGAAATGCTATACATCTTTTAAACTGAGCGTAAAAATGCACCTCTACAAAACGAAGTTTTGGATCCACTTATCTTTTTAACCCGCGTTCGTAGCGCCGGACTCCCGATGTGCTGCACTACGCTACGCAGACGGCTCGCCTCCGCCTGCTCCCCGTCCTCGTCGCCGTCGCCGTCACAGCAATGCACCGGCGATGTCCACAAACGGCAGCCCTCGCCAGACACAGGCACGGCGACCAACAGCGCGGCGTCCTTCGGCGTTCCCATCTTACTCCATTATCTGACGCTCGATTACAAAACAAAACTTGTATTAGTTTCACGCTTAAACCAAGAAAATGAAAGATATCTCGGAAACGGGGCGTCCTAGCGCGAAACGGACAAAAATTTCGTTACCCTTTTAGAAACCCCACTAGGAAGTCTATGAAGTCATGTGAATCAATGGTTTTACAAAATTAAATGCAACATTAACTGTTTTAGGCCACACTGGCAAGCTAATTGAATTGCTAAATTACATATTTTGAAGTCGGTACCTGGACAAATTTTGGCCGGTGATCGGTCAACGGTGATTATGACTCATGTACTGTTAAAGTTTTAATTGCTCAAGCAACTCTTTCGTACAAAGAAAAGTAATGCAGGCAAGAAAAAAAAGATTTAATCAACTTTCATCATATAAATGGCTACCCTTTTTACCGATATAGCTTGTAAATTCGATTTGCAAATCAGTATTGTAGCTAGTACAATGAATATTTTATTCAAAATCGATTAGTCAAGCCTGTGGGGTGGTATTTCAAAACTATTTGTTTAAAATGTAGATTCAATGTTAATGTTCATATTTTTAACTATACCTTACAATTTTTATTTTATTGCAACCGCAATAGCATTAATATCAGTGTAGAAGGAAATATACGTAGGCGTGTACTTACGTTTGGTATCCCACTTCTGAAGTATAATAAAACTTGGGGTCTCAGGTTATACTTCAAAATAAAACTCAGTTTTCAAGACAACCACGTGTATTCTCTCAGAGACGTCCGTTCTGTACAAAAACTCAAAACCTAATCCCCGCTCTCACATCGGCCAAGTACCGCCATCTTTTTTTATTTTTTTCCTCCCCTTTTACAAACTGACATTGACAGACATCCAGTATTGCCAGTCCGCAGAACAAAATTATACCTTTTATTGATTTTATGTTTCTAACGCATACAAATCAAATAAATTAACTTCAATTTTTTAAAAAACCCTACAGGTGTAACTCGTAAGTAACATGCCGGCAAACACGGTCGCTGCAATTAAAGCCAGGATAGGAAGTGAGCTGCGATGGTTTGCGTCAGCTCGTGCCTTGATGGATAGACCTGACAGACAAGAGGCATTCTTAGCACGGGCTTTGGTTGTTGACGCACGTATGGAAATGGTGTATCAGTGCATCACAGATCTCACTGAGTTCGCGGCTGATGACAGTGATGTGCTGCTGTCTTCGGAGAAGGACCTTGACCAGTGTCAGCTGATGACATAGTGCAGAGGAAGATGGAGATTTTGAATGCTCGCTCCACCGGTGGAGACAAGGCAAAGCACCCATCTTCATCTGGCATTGTGTCACGCCTGCCTAGTACTACCGGTGTTCGACGGTGACCTGAATCAGTGGGTCGGGTTCATAAATTTATTTGACAGCCTGGTCCATGATCGGAAGGACCTAACGGCATCGTACAAGATGGCACAGCTGCGGGGGGCCATCACCGGTGAACCTGCGGAGTTGGTGGCTCACCTGCCAGTAACAGAGGACAGCTATCATACGGCTTGGTAGATACTGTTCGATAGGTATCAAAACGAACGGCGGTTGGTAGATGCCCAACTGACACGTATTTTCACTATGCCTTATGTGGCTCGGGTCTCTGAAATTCGGACAGAGATTTTGAACCCGATGACGACAGCCACTAAGGCCTTAGCTAATTTGGGCCTGCTTATTGACCAGTGGTCATATATATTATTTTATATTGTTCTCAGTCGGCTCCCAGTAGACATGCAGACCAGATTCGAACAGCATCGTACCGGGGGCAACGAAGGCCTTCCTACGTTGACTGAGTTGTTGTCGTTTCTGGAGGGAGAATGTAGACGGGCTGACAACGTGACAGTAGGACCGCACCCCTTGGGGCCACGTGACTCTCGGACGGGTCACGTGAGGTCGGGTGCCTCAAGGGGGGTAAGCGTACGGGACCTACTCTGCAAATGTCTTTTAATAAACTCAACACTAGTATTAAAAAAATATGTGCACAGATAATATTTTTTTCCTGTATATTAAAATCAATTACAACGAATGTATGTTCGCGCATCACTTTAGCACGGCTGCACCTATTTGGCTAATTCTTTAATTGTTGTTTGTAAAGACAAGGTTTGTATGAAATACTTTTTTTGGAAACTGGTCACGAGATACGATTTGCGGGCGAAGTTGCCGGCGGGCCGCTAGTTCATAATATTAGTTAGGATTGGATTGGAAAGGATGTATGTACAATGTACTTAACATGATGATGTACTCGTGTACATTCATGAATGTACAGGGTTAATTTTGGACGCCCCGCGAGGACGCCCCAGGGTAAATTTTTTTACGTTATCCTATAGCAGCAGTACAACCAAATAATGAAATAAAAAACCTTATTTTTTACATTTTTGTCTCAACTTTTCCGTAAGAAAATTGAAATTATTGTCACCGCTTTTATTCACCCCGTGCACCTGTGCCGTGCACCAAAGACAGCGCGCCGTCGCGTCGCTTTGACCGCGAGGGTGAGCGCACGCACCTAGAACTATAGACCTTGTCCAGAAGAGGGCGAATCCGCCGCGAATTCGTCGCGAAACTCGCGCGATGCTTGTGGACGCAATGTATGAGCAGCCAAGTACCTCGACAACGCGCGTATGCGTTCGCGTGAAACGATTCGCGGCGAATTCGCTCCTTCTGGACAAGGTGATAGGTTATAAAATGTAGGCAAAAAATTGTAATTAAAAAAATAATTAGAATTAGAATCGTTAGAATCGAATTCACTGCACGGAAAAGTTATTACTAAACTCTTAATTGGATCGTTACGATGTCAACTTAGCTCGCGAAAATTAAAATTTATAGTACCTTATTCCAGTAAATTTGGCTTCAAATAACTAAGTCGGAATGAGCTCAAATAATTTATAAGCATTGACGAATTATTGCAATGTTTATGAAAACACCTTTCGCAATGGCCACTGAATGGGTGATCAAATTAAATTACTTAGCGCTCCTCCGTTACTCGGAATCCGAAAGTACGCCAATACACATTGAAGTGACACTCCACCTGAAGCAAAAGTAGAATAAAGACGCGAAGACAACTGGTGCAGCATAAAAGACGTAGCATTTTTTATTTTTTACACTTTGTTTTTATTAATCATTAATAGTTAGTGTTTTAGTATGTGCATCTAATCTTGATTGGCTCGTCACACTATATTGTTTTTTTATTATAATAATATGTTAAGTATTTTTTAGAGAACTGTAATGTATCTTATTAACATCATGTGTACCTATTCTAAGCAAATAAAATAATTTGATTTGATTTGATGTTGTACCTTGCAATCTTGGAGTCTTTAGTCGCCAGCCTCAGCCCAACCCCCGTTAGGACAACGCCGGGGATCTCGTAGGTGCTGTCATAGTCTTCCACATAGCAGCACAGCTCCTGCCGAAACACATTTCAAGGTAACGACAAGTCGGGATACCTCTGGTATTAAAAACGTTTATAGGCTACGGTCACAAAACACTCCTCTGTTCTGTAGCTACGGTTACAGAACACTCCACTGTTCTGTAGCTACGGTCACAGAACTCTCCTCTGTTCTGTGGCTACGGTCACAGAACACTCCTCTGTTCTGTGGCTACGGACACAGAACACTCCTCTGTTCTGTGGCTACGGTCACAGAACACTCCTCTGTTCTGTGGCTACGTTAACAGAACACTTCTCTATCCTGTGGCTACGGTGGTTACTTGGTAATTTTTTTTCAAATGCTTGCAATCAGTGTTGTTTATTGAAATTAGAGCTTTTCTAATATAATGGTGCTGTGCTGTTTAGCGGCTCACTAAATAATACTACCACGGCCTCTCTTTCCTTGGGTGTCGTAAAAGGCGACTAACGGACTAAAGACTGCACATACATCCAACAGCATAAAATGGCGATGGGCTCACAACCTGACACGCTAAGCATATGTGCGGTCGCTATTTGTTGAAAAGTGGACTTCGGTAGAGGACTGCTTTTGCGGTCATCATTCCCTATAAGTCTCTGACTAACCCTTCGGGGATAATAGTCGTGATTATTTGTATGTATGAATGAATTCGTTTTGAAACTTACTTCTGATTCCGACTGCTTCTTCTTTGGCAACAATTTGTTTAGAAACGAAGTTGTTCCGGCGGGCGAGGTATGCGAGGTTGATGATGATGGTAGGTTCCATGGCGATGGTAAATAACGACTGCGTCCTTAGAGTGATGTTGTATATTTACAGTGACTACATTGTGACTAACTAACTTATTATCTAAAGCTTACAAGACTATTTATACAGTACTACTATGTAGATGTTGGAGGGAGGATGCCGTGACATATCTTTACCGGATCTGCACGCGTTTAGGAATGTGCTTACAAACTCTTTAACCGATACGTGATGATAATAAATTATGTGGCGACTCCGGCCGCCACAGTACTCCCCCTCTTGAAAAAGGGAATAAAAAAAAAACCATCAGGTCTTCAGCTTGGAGATGCCAGTGGTGCTCTAATCCACGTTAAGTCGTGATGAGCGTGCTCAAGTCTTCATTGACAAAACGAGCGTTCTCCGGTCTACGTGACTCGAGACGAGCGTGTGCTACCATGTCTGCTGTGAGTCGAGACGTGTGGAGTGCGACGGTACTTATTTTGACCGTCGAGTGATGCCGGGATCCAGGAAGCGTTACGTTGCTGCGATGGAACCTTATGGCTAGCTGGCTTGCTGAATGCTGCTAAGAGAGCTGTTTCCTTGTATTCTTCGATATATGAACAAAATACTTATCATAGGTATATCTTTTAAAAACGTTCGGTCGTTTTACATTTACGTACACGAATATTTTTTATAATTCCTCTCAACATCATAATATTGTTATGGTATTATTTTTATATCACGTTATACCAAGACTATATTATACACACAAATTAAGTGGCATAAACCAGTACAACTTTAAATTATGCATATTCTTGCAATGAACTTTAAATTACGCATTACATGTTAATAATAAATTGAACTATTAGACTTAATAAAATACATAATAACAAAACATAAAAATTAGAATTGACTAAGATTAAACATTAAGTACATAGAGATAAGACATGTTGCATTCAATATACATACTTAATATAAGGAAATAAGTGCCTAGCTAAAAATATAATTAAAATTGACTAAAATCTCATTATTACATTAGTTACCCTAACATGGTTCATTTTTGTGCTTATTTATTCTACTGTATTCTTATTGCACAATCAAGGCATTTTAAACTTGTTGAATATCTTCATTTTGAGTACAACTTCATTATAGCTTCATAATTATCCTCAGACTGGCGTATCTCTTGGCTCTTTGTCAGATAACCGGAGAAATCAATTCGCACTGGAGGTAGCTAGTAGCAGTTAAGTGTCTTATGAAGTGTAATAATATCTCATAAAACCATCGACTGGTAAAATAATGCTTCTAAATATCTCTTCCCGTAATTATAAATAACATACCTCAAACCACTTTGTCAGTCGGTAAAAGTGAGGCGGTTAAACGGGTGAATACTCGTTGTATACATATATGCTTATTTTCCTTTGTTTCATTTTTCATAATCGTGATGAATAAGCAACATAATGTGTTCTTTCTGATCTTGACCTTGTGCAAGCGTAGAGTAAACGGGGAAAAGTGCTGCGTCGGAAATTCTTGCGCGTTCGCTGCGCTGCACAATTTATGACATAATGTGTGCAGTTAAGAAATCGTTAGTTTATTTTATTTCACATTGTTTTTTCTGGGTACCTTATTTCTTTGCCTTGGTCGATGAAACGTTGTTGATACGATGTGCCGGAAAGGAAGCCAAAGTTGTGGGAGCCATAGAATGATGTTAAATGACGTAGTCGCAGCTCGAAGTGGCACGGCGTAGTGATTTTATCTTGAAGATTTTGTTGTGTCCGTCGCTGAATAGATGTTGCTGCCATGGTTGATGTGTAGATATTACAAATGACTCACGTGTTTTTTTTTGGGGTACTCCGTTGGAAGGTTGCTTGTTGCTTGAGCGGGGTCACCAGTGTTCCATCGGGGGATGATTGAGAAGTTGCGAGGTTGTGATGATGGAGGGATTCCATGGCGATGGTAAATAACGACTACTTCCTTAGAGTGATGTTGTATATTTGCCCATCACGTCGGGGTCACCAGTGTTCCGGCGGGCGAGGTATGCGAGGTTGATGATGATGGTAGGTTCCATGGCGATGGTAAATAACGACTGCGTCCTTAGAGTGATGTTGTATATTTACAGTGACTACATTGTGACTAACTAACTTATTATCTAAAGCTTACAAGACTATTTATACAGTACTACTATGTAGATGTTGGAGGGAGGATGCCGTGACATATCTTTACCGGATCTGCACGCGTTTAGGAATGTGCTTACAAACTCTTTAACCGATACGTGATGATAATAAATTATGTGGCGACTCCGGCCGCCACAGAAGTCATGTTGTTTCAGGTCAAGTGACCAGACAAAGAACTGACGTATCGTGCTGGCTTTTTATATGACATTTTTAGAGATCCTTCGCTGGGAAACAAAACCCTTTTTTAAATAATAATGGCAGAATTGAAAGAGGTACTGATGTGAAGTAGGTAACTGGATTGCTTAACCGCGTCGCGTAGAGGTGAAAGAATACTATCACCCCCTCTCTTCCCTTGGGGGTCCTAAAAGGCGACTAACGTACAAAAGATTGCAAATAAATCCAACAGCATAGAGCGGCGATGGGGCCGTGCAGTCAGGCCGAAACGACTTCTTTATTAAGGAGGATTCTGCAGAACTTCTTTTTATTAAGTAGTTTTGCGGTTTGCAACGTTTTTAAACGTTTTGCGGCCCATTTTTTCATTAACAGATAAAACTTATTCTTTTGATAAAGTACATAGGTACCTAATAAGAGAACCATTTTGAAAATATATTGTTATAATATCATGTCTTTTGTTTTTTAAAAAGGTGATATTTGTAACGTAATCACATGACATTTTTTAATAATATATTATTAATGTTAATGTGCTGTATTGTGTGAATCTGTGTGTGAGCGTCAATAAAATTTTCTTATTCTTATCACGTAAGTATCTTATGGATAAGTTTTATCGGAAAAATCTGCCCTAAATGATAACATTAAAACTATATGCGATGTGTTTACTTGGATTTTCGTAGTAGAACCACAGATCACGAATAAATTCCAACATCAAACTAGTATTCAAAACTTTTCAAAATACACTTGTTAGTAGTAGGCGTTAACCGTGCCAACTTTCAACTACTTTGTATTTATTTTGTTTGTTTTTGTTTTATTTCAGCGATCAGACTTTTATTACCTACAGTGATAAGTTTTTTCACCAGCTGCGTCGTCGATTTCGTTCGCCTTGTTATATAATACCTAAACCTACTCTAGATATATAAATACCACATGTATCTAATACCTAAACTCTTTATCTATCTAATGTTTGTTTCTCTATATTTTTTGTTTATTGTTAATATTAGTTATTTACCCTAGATCTAAGAAATAGGTAAGTATATTGTTGTTAACCAATTTGTCATATTATTCCTTTGTATATTCATTAACTCATGCACCTAATTATAATCTTATCTTTGTTTTTCAAAGACCTTCGTACTTTAGTTACAACTAATTAAGTAATCACTAGTTCCCTAAGTTGTTATTGTTTACCTTTTTCAAGACTCTTAGTTTATATAAGATCTGAGTCCCTATTGTTTCAGTCAGATCCATCAGCTCAGTCAACTCAGACAATTCACAAAGTTCAGTTCTTTATCGTAAATACATGTCTTTTAATTTTCAATATATTGACCCTAAAAATATTATTAAAACTTTCAAATCACTAAAAATGAAAAATACAGGTGATGTGTCTATGTCTATAAAAATAATTAAGGATATTATATATTCTATTGCACCACATCTCGCTGACAAATTTAATAACTGTATTGATAAAGACTAGATATGTAATATACCGCAGGGATCGCTCAAGCGTTTCTAGTTCCAAAAGGGATGGTGGAGGCGTGCTTATTGCTGTTTCTCGGGAAATACCTTCAACCCGAATGTGTAACTAGGAAACAAATTGTGAGGATCTTTGGGTTAATATTAAAGTTAAAATCAATGGCTCACTAACGACTATTTCTTTATGTGCTGTATACTTACCACCACCGCCTAAACTGGAGACGCTGACGTGCTTCTTGGACAATTTGGATATTGTAATGAATCATATCGATAATGTAATCGTCCTTGGAGATTTTAATTTAAGTTTTATTAATTGGAATAATAAAAGCGATTGCGCTCACATGATACCCACTAACTATAATAACGATCTAGGAGTTAGTCTGATGGATGTAATGTCTATTAACAATATGGTACAGCATAACCATATTAGGAATTCTGTTGGAAGAATACTGGACCTAAACTTAAGCAACTTGCAAAGTTTAAATATATCACAGCCACTGGATTTGATAAGCAAGCTTGATGCATATCATCCCCCTCTTCTTATTACCATTTCTGCACTTCCTTCTGACTTTGGTGCAAATCTGTCGCCTAGAGCCCTTGAAAGGTATAATTTCTTTAAGGCCGACTACGCGTCCTTAGCATCGGAACTGGTTTGTACTGATTGGCATAGTGTGTTTGAAGACTGTAAGGACGTAAATCAACTAGTGGAAGAGTTTTACAAAAACCTGAACGTTGTTATTGCTAACTACGTACCAAAAAAGAAAGCTTCTAAACCGTCTAAATATCCACCTTGGTTTACGAAAAATCTCATATAGTTATTGAAAGAAAAAGAAAAACTTCGTAAAAAATATTCTAAACACAAAAATTTAAGAGACAAATATGAACATAATCTTCTAAGAGAACGTTGTCACAAACTAATTGATATTTGCTTTAGTAATTATATGAATGAAACTGAATCCAGTATTTGCGCAGATCCTAACAAATTTTGGCGGTACATAAAAGGCAAACGAAAAGGCCAGTCGGTACTGCCTGCTAACATGAAACTAGTAGATGGCTCCTTTGCATCATCGGGGACTGAGATAGCTAATCTTTTTGCTAGTCACTTTTCATCCGTGTACTCAAAAAATAACAAAAGCTTCATTGATCTGGCTCCTACAGCGAGTAGTTACATTGCTAGTTTACAATTAAACGAGTCCCAAGTGCTCGTGCTCTTGCACAGTCCATAATAAAGTATTGCGTTACCATCTGGGGTGGGTCTGCAAAGACTCAGTTGCTTCGTGTTGAGAGATCTCAGCGCTACATTTTAAAAGTCATGGCATCAA
Organism: Scoparia ambigualis; assembly: GCA_963921215.1. NCBI lineage: Eukaryota > Metazoa > Arthropoda > Insecta > Lepidoptera > Crambidae > Scoparia > Scoparia ambigualis. The sequence goes on from OY992524.1 coordinate 16,619,252, forward strand.
AGCATAGACGTTTCCCGACTGCAGACTTGTACTGTTTTTGGAAAGTTCTTACTGTCAGGCAACTTTTCATTCTCAATACCATCTTGAGAAAACATACCACTCTTTGTTACGATCCTGTTACCTTAGGCCTGAAACGTAGATCAGACCGCGTTTGCCATATCGAACCGTACAAATCAGTCTTTGCATTGCGTTTCATTCGTTACCTGAGTCCGATGCTGTACAACAAAATTAATAAAACGTTAAATATTTTTCCAATGACTGTATTTACATGTAGAAGGTCTATAACAGAATGGTTGCTATCTCTTTCATATGAGGAAACGGAGAACTTATTGAGGATTTCTGCTTAGTTTTATTTTTATTTATGTATTTAAGTATTTTTTTATTTTTATTCGTTTACATTATATGTATATTATTTATTTCTAGTATTGTGGAACCATATTGTTAAATTAATAGTTTTAAAGTTGTAGTTTATTAATTATACCCTGTATTTATAAAATATTAATATATTTTTGTATTAATGTAGTTGAATGATTATAACTAATAAAGTAATATTAATATAGTTACTTTTTAAATTCATACATAGCACAACCCGCACGGGTAATGTCTTTAATCATAAGTTTCTATTAGTCGCATGCTGTTTAAATAATTGTATTGTTCGATAAGTTTGTTAAATATTTTCTGTTTGTTTAGATTTGTTTACTTTTTTTTTTTTTACTTGCCGACGTTAATTAACATTTTTAGGAACACGTTCGTCTGCCAGAAGTGGGCGTTAATAGCTGCAACGCAGTTTTACACTAAAGCAGCTATTTCCGTAAATTGTATGTGTTTCTGTTAAAATGTTCCAAATAAACTTTTTTTTATTTTTTTTATTAAGTGTTAAAAAAGATAAAACAGCTTAATGGAAAAAAAGGGCCCGGACCCAATAACATACCACCGTTCTTTGTGAGGCGATGTGAATCTGCTCTTGTCATTCCCCTGACGATAATATTTAATCGGTCCCTTTGTGATGGAACATTTCCTGATGAATGGAAGAGAGCCAGGATCATTCCAATTTCCAAAAAGGGTGACAAGGCGGTCGTTACCAACTATCGACCGATGTATTCGCGGGTCAGAAGACACCGCCAAATACAGCAGAGTAAAGAAGGTTAGGCGGGAGGTAGAAGGGAGCTTACCGGGAGCAGGCTTGACGAGGTCGCTGGCACCGGGACACGAGCTGGCGGGCGGCGATTAAAGGCGTGGTGATTCCGGCCAGGACAAAGTCACTTCACTTGATCACAGGCACTATCATCCCAGGGTCACTATCTATAAGGTCACTTCATCTAGGGTCAAACTTTCACGGTCAGGCTGTTGCGTGCGCGCGGTAGCTAGCTTGCAGACGAGTCGGCGCGGTATACTCACGAAGCGAGCGGCCGCGGGTCGCGCAGCGGTAGCGCCGCGGCAGATAGGCGGACGCGGCCGTCAACAACCGCTGAGTCAACCGCCTTACAGCTGGCGGTATGATTTAAATGGGCGTCCCGGCTTTGGCGGGAACATCCTCCGGGGCCCAGGGTGGGCTCATCCAATGGGAGCCTGCCGATCCGGAATACAGGCCTCCGAAGATGTCCATTCGCGGTGTCCAGGTCTACCACCCGCACGACGCCATCCTTCCCAGGCAGGGTGCGAGCAATGCGCCCCAGTCTCCATTGGAGGGCAGGCAGGTTGTCCTCCTTTATGAGGACGAGCTCGCCAACTCGGGAAGGGGAGGATGGGGAAAACCATTTGGAGCGGGTTTGGAGGGTATGAAGGTAGGACTGGGTCCACAGCGTCCAGAAGCGCTGGGAAAGGGCCTGTACCATCTGGAATCGCCTACGTGTGGAGATCGGCCTATCTTCCACGGATAGTTCGGGAAGGGCCGTTAGTGGGCGGCCTATAAGGAAATGTCCGGCTGTAAGCGGCTCAAAGTCTGAAGGATCAGACGAAAGTGGGCAGAGAGGTCTGGAGTTAAGGACCGCTTCGATTCGAGCTAAAAGTGTGGAGAATTCCTCGAATGTGAGGTGTTGTTCGCCAATTACGCGATACAAAAGTTGCTTTGTTGATTTTACGTTAATCTCATGTAACGCACCGAACCATGGTCCCTTATGGACGTTCAACAACCAAGTAATGTGCTGACCAGCGAGCTTGTGCGCAATCGTGTCATTATTCAAAGCAAGAAAGTTTTGTACTTCAATGAGCTGATTTCTAGCGCCTACATAATTTGTACCGCAGTCCGAGCGGATGAGAACCGGGGCACCGCGGCGTGCTATAAAACGCTGTAATGCCGCGAGGAACGCTTCCGTGCTGAGGTCCGAGACCGGTTCCAAATGAACCGCCTTAGTGGAGAGGCACACGAATATACAAAAGTACGCTTTTAAGAGTTTAACATTACGTAGGGTACTAGATTTAACGAGGAATGGTCCGGCAAAATTGGTCGTGACTTGACTAAATACTGGCTGAGGCGTAACTCTATCGGCTGGCAGGTCGGCCATGAAGGGCGCTTGCGGCTGGGCCCGGCATCGAAAGCATCTAATGCATTTAAAAACTCGGTGTCTAATAATACGGCGCGCGGACAATATCCAAAATTGTTGGCGTAGGATAGCGTGTAAAGTGTCAGCGCCAGGGTGGCAGTGTATTTTGTGGTAGTGGTCAATGATAAGGTCTACAAGTGGGCTAGAGCTGGGAAGTATGAGCGGATGCTGCGCGTCATATCGGATAGATGCATGGGACAGTCGTCCACCAACTCTAAGGAGCTCATCTTTAATGAGAGGTGACAGCCGCTGGAGTCTGACGGAGCAGATTTTGCCAGTTTGAAGGCGGTGGATGTCCTCTGCAAACTCATTGTGCTGAACACTGCGCACCCAGTAAAGTAGGGCCTCTCTTCGTTCACTGACGTACAAGGGGCCTGAGCGTCGCGAATCTGCTGGGTGGTGTCTGCAGTTGTGCAGAAAGCGTTTTAGACAAGCTGTCACTCCGACGAGCTTGTCAAGTGAACTGAACCGAGTGAGCAGGTCAAAGTCAAGACCGGGCACTGTGACCAGTGACGGGAAGTGTTTGGGCTTAAGGCCGGGCAGGGCGTGATGGCCCAGAGCTAAGGGCATCGCAGGCCAAGACTCACAAGGCTGTCCAAGCCACGTGGGAGACCACCATAGGTCGTGGGCTGACAGGGATTGCGCAGACATCCCTCTGCTTGCGCAATCTGCCGGGTTGAGCTCGGAAGGTACGTGTCGCCAGGTACATTCTGGTGAGCCAGAGCTGATTTTGACTACCCTGTTGGCTTCAAAGGGTTGAAGACGGTGAGGCGGTGTATTGAGCCAGGCCAGGACTATCGTACTGTATATTGAATTGATAAAATTATGACGATGTTAACAATGCTCTCTCAGAAGTATTCAGTTGGTTTACTGTTAATAATTTACAGCTAAATGCTAAAAAAACCAAATGCATTAATTTTACACTACCAAATGTTAAGACCGAACAAACTGAATGAAATTAGATTTGGTAGACTCGGCTGTTTTTCTAGGGATAACCCTTGACTCAAAACTTTAATGGAATCCTCGTATATCGATAAAAGACAAAACAGCCTGGTAATGATAAAATAATCATATTATATTTTCTTAAGTCCATTTTCTTTGTAACTAACTCATTTTACCCTGGTATGTAATACAACAGGCAGGTAGTAGGTAATAAAACATCTCGAGCTCCTCCGTGCTTCGGAAGGCTCGTTAAGCTGTTGGTCCCGGTTGTTGTCGTAAGATGGCAGTCGTTAAAACCCACCAACCCGCTGTAATGGCGCTGGGACGGAGACCCGAAATGAAACAATGTCTTGCGTTGAATCAATAATCTTTATCCTCTAGTGTATCATCTTAAATACTAATTAACATCACATCTATACGTGACTAGAGGAAGGACGCCTTGTCAATCAGGAAGACCTTAATTATCACGTACTATTGAGTACGTGCTGATAGTGTAATTCACTATATCACACCTCCCCTGAAAAGGCTAGGCATCCCTTCCCTGAAAAGTAAACTCTTATTTTCTAAATATCTTAGTCCTATTCTTATGAACTATATATTCTTTATTATTCTTTAATATTTTCACATTAGTACCTAGCTCTTCTAAAACTTCAAATGGACCTAAATACAAGTCATTCAATTTATTATAATTTTCATTCTTATACAAGAGTAGATCACCTTTTTTGTAGTGTACTTCCTTACAATCTAAATCATAATTAGTTTTTCTACTTTGTTTTGATATTAATAAGTTGTTCCTGGCATCATTATGAGCTTTTTGCAATCTAAATTTTAACTCCGATGGATAATTGTCGTATACATATAAGGGATCAACTTTACTAACTAAATTACTAGGTACGTTACATGTTTTCCCAAAAACTAGTTCATAAGGGGAGTATTTGGTACTAGTATTTACAGAATTATTATAAGCAAAGCACCAATATGGTATCCAGGTACTCCAATTTGCCGACTGATTCTGTGTTTGTATTCTCAAGTAACATCCGAGATGTTTGTGCCAGTTTTCTAGCGAACCTATACTCTCATGATGATAGGGTGTTGAATTTAACTTATCAATATTTAGCAATTTACATACTGTTTCTAACGTGGAATTAATAAATTCCGTTCCACAGTCAGTCGCAATAACCCTGGGAGTACCATATCGTAAAATAAAATTTTCAGTAAAAACCCTAGCAACAGTTTCAGCTGACTTATCAAGTATTGGGTAAGCTTCTACAAACTTTGTCAATTCGCATTGTATTGTTAATATGTATTTATTACCCAAATTATCGACCTCCAACGGCCCCACAATATCTAAATATAATTTTTCAAAAGAAGTAGATGCTGTAGTGGTTATTACCATTTTCTCTTTATTATTTTTATTACAAAATTTCTGCTTTTGGCAATCTTTACAGCGAGTCACATATTCAGTTATGTCTTTTTGCATATTACTCCAAAAATATTTTTTTCGAATATTCTTAGTCATTTTATTTATGCCTACATGACCACTTGTCGGCAATAAATGATAATCATTTAGTATAACACGTATCAAGTCTTTATTTGTAACATGTTCAACTTGGTTATTAATAATACATAACCGCGGTAATTCTTTATGTTTCTTGAAAGTTTGGGTCAAAATTTTAATAAACTTTTTATTAAACCCATTTTTAATCATAACGACTTCTACAATATTATATTTTTTACATAATGCACTCAGTTCTCCTATCGTTACGTCTCGGCGCGCCTCCGTTAGTAGAGATTCCTGATTTATGTAAATAGTAGAGTCACTAAATAACATATCACCCGTCTGTGAGACGTATCTTTTCTTTTTCCTCAACTTCACGAAGTTTTCATACGAACAAATATCTAACCTTACATCATTTTGTGATTTCTGCATAATATCTACCACTCTTGGTTGCCTATGATCAACAGGGGGCTCAACCCTGCTACTTCCAGAGGTAGCGGGTTCATTATTTTGCTCCATGGTTCTTTTCATTGAACGGGTTAATACCCCCAAAAAATTTGAATTTAGATTTTTTAACTCGTCTGATGTTATAATGACTCTCGATAAGGCATCTGCCGTTACGTTTTCGGAACCTTTTATGTATTCAATATCGAAATCATATTCTTCTAAACAAAGTCTAAACTTAGTTAAACGGCTACTAGGATCTTTTATGCTAAATAAATGAACCAATGGTCTATGATCTGTTAATATTTTAAATTTTCGTCCGTATAAATATGGTCGAAAATGTTTTATAGCCCACACTACCCCTAATAACTCTTTATGAATGGTTGGGTAGTTTATTTCTGGACTGTTTAATTGTCTGCTTGCATAAGCTACGGGCTTATTATTTCCATTTGATAATACAAGGGCATACCCCTGACGCATCGGTTTGCAACCGGAAAACATTATCTTTTCCAAAATCTGGATAATCTAAGACAGGAAATGAACTAAGTGACTTTTTTAAGGTCTGAAATGCCACGTCACATTCTTCCGTCCACTGAAACTCGACATGTTTCTTACAAAGACGGTTTAGTGGGTACACTATTGTGGCAAAGTTTTTTATGAATTTTCTATAAAAGTTCGCAAAAGCCACAAAACGACGAATCTCATTTACATTTTTAGGTACTGGGAACTTTTCCAAGACCTCAATTTTACTGTTGTCTGGCAACACCCCGTTTGGCGTAATAACATGCCCTAAATAATTAATTTCTTTCCTCAAAAATTCGCACTTACAAGGGTTTAGTTTTAAATTAACTGACCTAAACCTCTCAAATACACTCATTAAATTTGTATTATGCTGCGATAGGCTTTTCCCGAAAACTATTACGTCATCGAGATATAGAAAACATATCTCGTAATTTAAACCCGATAGAGCCATAGACATAAGTTTAGAAAATACGCTAGGACTCGTTTTGAGACCCATAGGTAATCTTTTCAGTTGATATTGCTTATCAGCTGTAAAAGAAGTGAATTTCCTACATTCTGGTGATAACCCTAGCTGGTAATAACTAGAACTGAGGTCTAAATGAGAATAGTATAAGCATCCCGAAAGTGAGTCAATAATTTCTTGTATATTTGGTAACGGGAACTTTTCGTCTACTATTTTTTTATTTAAAAGTCTATAATCTATTACGATTCTCCACTTTTTTTCACCGCTACTGTCAGCTTTTCGGAAGTAATAATAATGGAGAAGACCATTCGCTGGTACACTCTTCGATAATATCTTCTTCTAACAATTTACCTACCTGTTTTATTAACTCAGCCTTCTGAGCGTGCGGTATTCTATACGGTTTGACATAAACAGGAGACGCGTCATTTTGCAGTTTAATGTTGTACTCGTATAAGTTTGTAACGGATAGCTTATCACCCGGCATATGAAAGATATCTGCATATTTTGCACATATTTTCTCAATAGACCGTCTCTCTTCATCACCAAGATATGTTTTTAATTTAAGAAAATCGAATAGTTGTTTAACCCTCTCGACAGATTTTCCGTTTTCCGTATCAAAAGAGCATACGAAATAATCCGAGTATTTTCTAATTTTCGGGCTAAAGTTATTTAATTTTACATCTTCTTCCCGTGTGTTTAAAAATCGCACCGGAATCTTTTTCCCGTCTCCTACTACCACGGCGCCTGCTACAAATACGCCTGCAATAACTTCCTCCGCTAAAATGACACATTCGCCCTTTATCTCTGACGAAACATATTTTACGACCTCACATCTCCCTGGAATAGTCGTTATTATGTTTTTACCTAAGCCTAATTCTAGACTTATCTTATCCTGTAATGTAACCAGCTTATTTTCATAGTTAATTTTACAACTATATTTTAATAAAAAATCTTCTCCTAAAATTCCATCATTTTTACAGTGGAAGTTGCTAAACACATAAAACTTATGCCTAAAATTATAATTGTTTACACATAAGTCTAGATAAACATAACCTATTGATACTAAATCCCCACATACTCCTTTAATCTTAATTTCATCCCTTACTAGCTTTGCGTCGCGGGACACGCTACGGAGTTTATTTAACCAATCTAACTTTAAAATTGAAATGCTTGCTCCTGTGTCTACTAATAGAGAAATTTGAGTTTGACTACAAGTAAAACAAACGTAATTACCACTACCATAACTACAAATATCTACCTCAGCGCTATTCAGAACGAAAAAAATCATCGCTATGATGTTCGTTCTGACGTATACTCTGACGTTCACTTTCGTTCTCGTCATTAGACTGTTCTGCTGAGTCAACTAAGAAATGTACATTCCTACGTTTATTATGAGGTGACGTAAACCTGGTGTTGCGCTGACCCTGAAACCTATTCGAGTTATAGTAGGCACGACCCCGACCTTGCTGACTCGTCGCGTTGTTGTTACGTGACTTATTATATTGTTGATGATAGTTTTTATTTATCTTTTCAAATCGCTGGTTCGAAACATAGTTAACATAATTGTTTATTGGTGGTTTCACTACCGAGTCTTCTTGTTCTAAGGCTATAGTTATTGCCTGCCTAACTGTGCTTACGGACCTAGACGTAACTATAATGCTTGTACGAGCATTGTTTAGGCCGTCAGCGAAACGCTTGATAGCCATTTTTTCATTAATCGGCTTTAATAAATTATATGCCGACTCGTCTCCATTAGCCTGTGCTGTACTTAAATCGTTGGACATTTTTTCGATTTCACTACCAAACACTTCTATGGTCTTGTTTCCTTGCCTACATCGTAGCATTCGGTCTAAAATGGCTGTGTATGATTTAATCGGAATTAAAACATTTTTTATATCTTTTATTAGGTCTGCCACAGACACATATGACTTATTAATTTTTGTTTTAGCACTGCTAGAAAGACGAGTTTTTAAAACAAAATTGATTAACAGAGGCTGGTCCTCGTTTCTAAGGGTACTACTATAATACTCTATTCCGTCTATTAGTTGGTTAATTTGCGTTTCGTCGCAATCTACTACTGGGAGGAGCGTGAGCGCGACTTTTAGATCGAAGGTGGCCATGGTTGTGATCGTTTCTGAATGATGCGGGTTAACGAGTGACTCGATTTCCTCAAAATTACATAAAAACTTTGACGATATTGCTTTTGTTATTTGTAATTCTACAGCATCTATCCCTTTTTTACATAAGTCTGCAGATATTTTAAAAAATTTTTTTATATTAATTCGTGCTGGCTTACACGTTCTGTGCTGGTCCAATTGCCCGTCGAACCGCTCTGCGTTCTACCTCTTCTAATAGTCGTGCGTTGAAGTAACGTAGCAGCCTAAGTACTATATAGCCCGCTAGTACAACGACGATGGTCAGTAAAAAGATCTCTGAAAGTTGCATCCCAACGGCCAAGGGAGTTGATGCTGCCGCCGATTGAGTTGGTGATTGACTGACAATAATATTGTCTTTAGATTGTGGGTTTCCCATAGTTAAACAATTTTGGCTTACAGTTTTTCTTCTTATTTCCTTCGTCCTTCGTCCTTCTTGTAGGCCCGTGTAGCACTATTTTCCTGATATTTTTGTAGACTTCAACTAGCGATTTCGCGGCGCGGACTTGTGACACCATGTCACGGTCGCCATGTAATGGCGTTGGGACGGAGACCCGAAATGAAACAATGTCTTGCGTTGAATCAATAATCTTTATCCTCTAGTGTATCATCTTAAATACTAATTAACATCACATCTATACGTGACTAGAGGAAGGACGCCTTGTCAATCAGGAAGACCTTAATTATCACGTACTATTGAGTACGTGCTGATAGTGTAATTCACTATATCAAAAGTTCCCGTTACCAAATATACAAGAAATTATTGACTCACTTTCGGGATGCTTATACTATTCTCATTTAGACCTCAGTTCTAGTTATTACCAGCTAGGGTTATCACCAGAATGTAGGAAATTCACTTCTTTTACAGCTGATAAGCAATATCAACTGAAAAGATTACCTATGGGTCTCAAAACGAGTCCTAGCGTATTTTCTAAACTTATGTCTATGGCTCTATCGGGTTTAAATTACGAGATATGTTTTCTATATCTCGATGACGTAATAGTTTTCGGGAAAAGCCTATCGCAGCATAATACAAATTTAATGAGTGTATTTGAGAGGTTTAGGTCAGTTAATTTAAAACTAAACCCTTGTAAGTGCGAATTTTTGAGGAAAGAAATTAATTATTTAGGGCATGTTATTACGCCAAACGGGGTGTTGCCAGACAACAGTAAAATCGAGGTCTTGGAAAAGTTC